>CM060918.1:216323305-217573305 GCA_030737875.1 Allium sativum | reverse complement strand
GAGATTAAAATGGAAAATTCTATTTTTCTAAAAATAGAATTTGAAATTTGAATGGACTAAAAATATTAACTTGTTTTGAACAAATAAAATAAGTATTGAAATTTATAAATGATGTTTAAAAATTAAAAATCAGGGAATTGAAGTAAATTTATAAACGGTGTTTTTAAATAAAATGGAATGATCTTCATTGGAAAATCTGAAAACTAAAGTGAATTTATAAACGATGTTTATAAATGAAGTATCATTTAGATAATTTGGAAAATGTAAATTCAAAGGTGAATTTAAAAAGGGAATTAAAATTAGTTCCAAAAAGAAGCGATAAATCTATTCTGATATTCAGAATGTAAAGTGAATTTAAATAAATCCATATGGATTTATGATTTAAATTCGAATAGATCGAATTTATTTAAATAAAATATTTTCAGAAGAAAATATTAAGATTTTATTTAGTAGAAGTTTAAAGTTAAATATGAAAATAGATTATATATTTATATAGATAAGTTATAGTAAATAAAATATTCCAAAATAAGATTTTGGGTTTTCGAATAGAATTTGAAATGAAACTTGTTTTATTTTATAAAACAAGGAACTTGGGTTTATAAACCATATTTATAAATCTAGTGAAATAAATTACCATTAGATAATTTGAGGGTATAAATTCAAGTATGAATTTGAAAAGTAGAATTTTAATGGAATCGAAATGGAAACTTGTTTCAATATATAAAACAAGGAAGTTAAATTTATAAATGACGTTTATAAATTAAGTGAGATAATTATCACTTGGATAATTTTAAATTTTAAATTAAAATATGAATTTAAAGTGAATTGGGAAGTGTTTGAAATAGAACAATAAATTTCATTTCGGGATTCGGAATATAAATGGAAGTGAGAAAAATCCAACGGATTTATAATTAGATTTCGATTATATCGAATTTTATAAATAAATTTATACATATAAAGGGAATTGGAATTTAATATAGCAAATTTAGTATAAGTAAATTTATAACTGAGCAAATGAAAAATCAACGATTATAAATAATCGGAATGTTAAGTTGGATTTGAAAACTGGATTAAATTTATATATCAAGATATATATTACAACGAGTTGGAAATTTATTTATAAACAAAGTTTATAATGTTTATATTTAAATATAATTAAAATGAACTCACCACAGCGCGGTAGTTTGTAAATTGGCGTTTCGAACTTCATTTGAGTATATAAAACTCAATTTAACTCGGAATGTAACGACCCGGATTTCGGCCGACCCCCTATGGCCCACCTTCGACCGATCAGAGACCACCACTTCAAAGCCCCGCCTGCGAGCCACCTCCGCCCCCAATAGCTCCGAACTCGGCAGCTCCATGGACCCCCAAATCGCCTCCAACGTTGGCGCCTTCCTGCTCCGATTTTGGCGAATCCAGATCCCAATGATACCCATCATCCATATGGATGGAAAGGTCTCTTGAAGAGCTTCAATTTGGTATATCATTTGTAAATTTTCATAGAGTGGATTGGAAGAAATTGATGTTTGAAATTGGGAAGTTTCTGGCCATTGAATAGGCATAGGCGGCGGCCGCTCAGAAATTAGGGTTAGGGCTTTTATTTTTTAATTATTTTATTATTAAATCATTGAAAAACGTGTTATAAAGGTGAAAATGCGGGCTGTCTCCGAATTGGGCTTGCTTACTGTCGATCTTAACGTTTTGAGGCCTTCTGAACGCAATGGAATGGGTCTCGGGGGTCCAATTTTGAAATCTGTACAAAGATTTATTTAAAATCCCATTAATAATTAATTAATTAATTAAATATTGACCATACATTTAAATATGCTGGGGCCACATATGACCTCAGAAAATTCTAAAAAAAACATTTTAGCTTTCTTATGACAATACGAATCAAACAAAATTATTTTCGTCGAATTCTGAGATCGTTTGAAAAATGGCTATTTTTAAGGCGTTTAAATTTAACTAAAATAGTCAAAACACATTTACTTTTGCCACACTCACATATTAATTCGAAAAATTCTGAAAATTGAAACCTAGCTATAATTTAACATTCCGGTTCCAACAAAAATGGTTTCGTCGAAAACGGAGGTCGTTTGAAAAATGACTATTTTTAAAGCCAATATATTTAATATTAAAAATACAATTTTAAACAAATAAATTCCGAAACTCAAAATATATAAGTGTTTATACTTTTTAAATGCAGAAACATCATTCCAGACTCAATGGAAGTGGTTTCGAGTCGAAATTCCTTCATATGTGAAAAGTAGCCTTTCGGGCCATATATATTATATATATAAATTCTACAGCGATCTTTCTAAAAATTGAATTGGCCATAACTTTTGATTTCCGCTATGAAATTTCACTTTTTCAGATTCGTTAGAAAGATATGGTTAAACAGATTTAATTATTTCTTGTTTCACTCAATTCTGATTTATTTTGAGTCTTGTGCATTCAGTTAAAGCTCAAAATTAAATTTTCAAACTACCGCGCCATTTTTAACTCCATTTATATTTAAGTTTAAATTCATTCGTTTTAACTTCGATAAAAAATAAATTCTAGCCCTTATTATTAATAATAAATTATATTATAACCTCAAAATTCATTAAAATTTTATGAAATAAAATTTTTAAATTGGTTCAGAATTTGCGGGTTGTTACAATCTCCCCACTTAAAATCTTTTCGTCCTCGAAAAGGAAATGAAGCTAAAGTTGTTTATTTAACTAATTTAATTTTCATTCTTTAATTATTTAATAATTTTATTAGTTGAATTCATATTCACACAACACAATCATCAATCAATTAGTTGATTAAAATTTTCAAAATAGATATCCTTTATATATTCAAAAATCATATTTTCTAAAATCGAATTATATATAATAACAAGTACGTTAATTATGAACTCTTCTTCACTCTGACTCATTCTAGGGCATTGCTAACCCTATCTCTAATGAGTATTCTCATTCTAGGATACTGTTGATCCTATCTCTAATGAGTTTTCTTATTGGATATTACTAATCCAACCTCTGATGAGCCTTTTTTTAGTTCTAATGAGTTGTACCCCAAAGATTTTAGCTAACCTGGCTCTTATACCAGCTGTAACGACCCGGATTTCGCCCGACCCCCTATGGCCCATGATCGACGCTAGTCTATGAATTAGAAAAGCACGACATTTAAATTAAATTCTGCAAGCATACAGGTGTGTAGCATACAGGTCGAACACAGGGAGGTGAATTAAATCAATTATTTATCTAATCTCTTGGGCGAGTTAGACGAAGCGGGAGGTTGATTTTGCAAAACAAAACCAAATTAAAACTGTAATTTGATTCAGAACAGATCTAACTGAACCGACGATCAAATCACAATTTCAATGGAAAAGCAATGAAACTATGAATCAGATTCAAATCTAATCAAATCCAATTTAACGCGATTAAAATGCAGAAAATAAAAGTGCAGAATATATATAACAACAGGAAATAAAATTAGGATTACCGCTGAATCTAATCAGACGGTCAATCACTAATGAAAAGAAATGCAAAATACAAATAGTATTCTACCGAATCTAATCGTGTAGACAACACTAATTGCTAAGAAACAGAGAAAAAATGCAGAAAATAAAAGAAGAAGAAGAAGAACTAGAAACTTTATTAGAAATAGAAAATGGAATATAGGATGGTGGCTACAATGCCATTACAAGGGTATATATAGGGGATAACCAAACCCTAACCCTAACCCTAATGATAACTGGGCCTTGTCATTACATCAATAATTAGTTTACAATGAGAAACATAAATGGGCCTTAGATAAATAAAGCAAATTTGGGCCTTTTCTCTTTTCCTCTTGCTTCCTTGACACTTCTTCATTGATTTGTGATGTGCAAAGCCTTGTTATCAATCCTTTTCTTGTCCAACAGCAACTAGATGTGATATCTTTATCTACAATTCTTCAAAATGCAAATACACAGCAAATTGAACTCTATTTCTCTACATTTCTGGTTGCATGCGGGCTGGGTTGGAATATCTGTAAAAATAACAAAACAATACCCAAGTAATATTTATTTATATACAAAAGATAAGATATAAGAGCATAAAATAAACACATTTCTATGTCAATCAAATACCCCCACACTTATCTTTTACTCGTCCTCGAGTAAAAAGAAAATGAAAAACTAACTAGATAGGTCGCACTTTCGTAGGAAACACGATTGCATTGAGTGTATGCAACAAGCCGTTAAACCTCTAGGTGTCCCTAGTAGGACGAGTGGTGTCTCGTGAGGGTTTTCAACGGATACTACCCACAAAATCCACATGCAGTATGCTATGATTCTAATGAAACTACATGAATGCAGTGGACATATGCAAAAAAATAAAAACGAAAAATGACAACACGACTTATTTCAGGAAAGTGGTACAACAAATTAAGTTAATAATTTCTAACCAGTTGATTTTATTTTAGATACCTCGACTTGTCACAAATTTTCAATATGAATCAAGTTTTCAAATGTTAAATTCCAGTTTGGCCAGTTAGTTCGGTCGATAACATAGTGCAGCCATGAAATAAATTCTTAGTTTGCTTGGCACAGTTTGCAAAGTGGTATTCCAATTTTCTCATGTATGGCTAGTCAAATCAATAAGGTCAAGAAGTGTTTGGGTATCATCGCTTATTCTTTATTCTATAAAATTTTAAGATTTATGATTAAGTACATACACCTAACTAAAAAGACCAAGGTTTACCACCCATGCACTGCCTCGCGGACTAAAGGAGAGTGGGTAAAGAGCTTGGCGGATTGTGCAGGCCGACTTTGACTTTGTCAACAACGTGTCGGTAATCCTTAGGTGTCCAATCTCATAAAATGAGACCAAGATATTCCAATGCTGACTTTGTCAACAACGTGTCGGATAGAGCTTGGCGGGTTTGCACACCAACGCTTGATATACAAGCAATGTTGGATACCCTTGGATTACTATTATTATTATTGAATTTATAAGCACAAAAAGAGAGTTACGCGAATTCAACTTAACACAACTCAGTTTTAAAGGTTTGACAGGCCATTATAAGTATTTTAAGTCCTCCACTTATTTAAACAAAGTCTACAATATAGAATAGATTTCATGGCCATCACCTAAGAATCTCCCTATGTACCGGTTACACTATTATCCCTCAAAATTAAACTTTTCATTATATTTCAAATTCAAACATAGTTGAGAGAAAAAAATACTATCAACTGATTAATAATCCTTAACTTATTTTGTTGTATCAAATATAAAATGAGTCGTATTTTCCAAAAAAAATTATGGTATGTTCGTACAATCTAGAATGCATGATGGTCCTATCTAAATGCATGAAAAATGAAAAGGAAAAATTAAAGAAAAAAAATTGAATTCAATGCAGACTCCCCCCCCCCCACACTAGAACTATACAGTGTCCACACTGTAAACGTTTCCTAAATTTGAAAGATAAAACCCATAGATGGATTAGATGCAAAATGATTTGAAGAATGAAATGGAGTTTAACCACATGTAAGAACGGATCATATGTATAATGATATATGTGTTTACGATGCATGCGATGCAAAGAGTTCCACCAATGTTTTCCCCCACACTTGGTTCGAGCTCTATGAGTCCCATTCCCACTGTGTCTAGACTTGTTTTCTAACAAGCAAGAGTTTTTGAAAACCATCTCATCTTTATACCTAGATTTATAGTCTAGGAGATAAATATCCAGGGTCATCCTAAAATGAAGTTTCTCAATCAAGCTAACATTCCAAAAATAATTCATGTGCTCCACAAATTTATCAGTGTAATTTTTCAAAAATTTGTGATCGTACATAAATTCAGTGAAATTTGAATTCTGAGTGTTGTTCAAGAGTATGTGATCACATTTCTCATCATTAATTGTCAACGTATTTTCGACACTGACAATCTCAAGTTCATTTGAAATTTCCTCAAAGTTAAAATTTTCGAACTCGTGACATGAATCCACTTCTTCCTTATTTGGCATTTCATCCTCGTACAAATCAAGAAATTCATGTTCATTGAAATCCATTTCCACTTCTGAGTTTTTGAAAAATTCAACATTTTCATTTGGTTCAATTTCAAAAATTTCAAGTTTCTCACAGCCTGAAAGAGGAAGATCAAAATTTAAGATTAAATCTTCTTCCTGAAAAGAGTTGAAGTTCAAATCATTGGTTGAATTTTGAAAAACTTCATCAAGATGATTATTCTCAATTTCAAAAGTCGTTATTTGAAAATTTTCAATGTCAGCAAAGAATGGATTATTTCCTAATTCATCGCTTGTTTGAATTTGATTTTGTTGCTCTCGTTGTTCTTTCAAAGATGTCAATAAACAAAGAAGTTCATCCATCTTTCTATCTTTTTCATTAAGCTGTCTATCTAGCCTTTCTACCCTCTCTCTAAAAATGTTAAGACGATCGTTGATTTGAGAGCTCTCGTTTGGAATTTCCTGATTTTCAAAATTATAATCCACATCAATTTCACAACCAATATTATTTCCAATGTGGTAGTTGTTTGAATTTTCAGAAAACTGACAATGATATTGGAAATCATTTTGATCATAGAAATTTTGTTCATAACCAAAACTGTTAAAATTCGAGTGAAAATTGCAATTTTGGTCATTTTCAAGATGTTGATATGGGTTGTAGTTTTGAAAATTTTGATCGATTTGAAAATCATTTTCAAAATTATTTTCAAATTGGTTTCCAACCCCATATTGATGTGGATCAAAGCTATTTTGCGATTCAAAACCGTTTTGATGTGGATGTGACCCATAATCGAAATTATTGAAATTTAAATTGAAATCATCATTTCGATTATATCTATGATTTTGAAAATGTTGGTCAGTTTGAAAATTTTGAAAATTGTTGACATTGGGCTCACGAAATTTTGGAAAATCTTGTTCCATGAGTTGCAATTCATACTCATACTCTTCAAGAGGGCGTCTACTTCGATTATTATCCCACATTTCTCTCAATGATTTTTTTGAATTAGACATTTGAAATGAAATCACGGCAAGACAGAAATTATTCTCAATTCAAAATAATATAAAATAATGAGTTGTGCTCTATTAATTAACTGACTCAATTGGAAGGGGGAAGAGGGTCTTATGGCCGTTCACGTATAGTATAAACTAAGGGATACGACCAATGTTTTACGGGTAGTATGCAACCTCTTTTGCTAATAGTTCAATAAATTGAACTACTATATATCCGCGATCCAATTATACGAGACAGTCACTTCACAAAACACCACTATTCAATTATATTATTTTGCAACGTCTGTTTTTATTGATGAAAACAATGAGAATGAAGGTTTCAATTATGGAAATATCAGTCCGCACCAAATTAATTCAGAACTTTCAGTCACAGAACAGTCACAGAAATATAAATTGCAGAATTAAATTTTTTTACATTTAAGCCGCTGCCCCTGCAGAAGATTTTTACAACAATTGTCTATATTTTTTTTTCTTTTTCCTTTTGCAGCAGAGCACCTGTAGAGTTTTAAAAGTTTTCACCTTGATCGGCAGTCCTCCAGTGAATTTGGGAAGCGCTAGTGCGTTCACACCCCACTTGGTGTGCAACCGCTCCAACCCATCTGAATCGTCCGCTGCTTTCTGTTGTTGTCCCCTTTTTTTTTTAAATTTCAGATGTACCTGTTTTTGAAAAATTCTCTCTCTTTTTTTTTCTTTTTTTTTCTTTAGAAAAGAATGAAAGCAAAGAAATTGGTACTTGGAAATACAAAAAAGGGAAACTTTAACTTGGCAAAGGCAACAAACTACAGACCACTCTCAATAAAAATCAACTGCAACAAAGGACTAAACCAAGCCCAACAGAAGCAAGGACCGGGCTTGCAAAACAAATATTGGCTCAACACTGAATTTAGACCAAAACCGCACTTAATACAGAATGGAACGCACCTAAGAAAATAGAAAGGGAAAGAAAACGTAAACAAATCAATTTGAATAAGGGTCACAATCAACCGAGAATAGGAGAGGAGAATAGAAAGCAACAAGCCGCGAGTCAACTAGTCACAAGCCACGCCTTCTGAAAAGAATCTCTACCCTATCCACTTAAGTACAACAAACCACGCCCTTCTCTGGAGAACAGATCACGCCCTATTTTGTTTCAGGAAACAAATCTCGCGAGATTTTTTTTCTTCTTCTTTTTGTTTGAATCAAAAGCGAAATAAAATCAGCTCCTCCATAATTAAATCGCATGCGAAGGGTTTAAAGCAGGGATTCGAATCGACTGAGGGAGTTGGAGGTGCGATTGGGGAATCTTCGGTTCAGGCTTGAGGAGATGAGCGGCCACTGCTTCGATTGCGAAGCTGACGTGAGAGTTGGGTTTGCGGATGGGGGTGAACTATGTTTTTTTTTTTGCAATGTGGACTGTTTGGCTGAGGAAGGGATGAAGTTGCTGATTCGGACAAGGCAGTTGATGGATTGTCAGAAGGGGGCGTTGAATTATGTGATGTACTGTAGGAATTGTAATGGAAACAGGGTTCGCAACTAGTTCAGGAAGCATTCGTTGGTTTTCAGGCTCTTCGGTGGAGGATGGCCGCAAAGGGAAGGTGCTGATGCGGTTTGGTGTGAGTTTGGGAGGTTGCAGACATTGAATTTTTTGATGGTAGATGGACGAGAGTGGTGTATGAACAGTTCGTCGTTGGGGTTTTTGATGAAGTCTGGAACGGTGGACTTGCGATGGTGCTAAATTTGTAACAGAGATGAACAATGCTAATTGGGTTTTGTGGTTTTGAATCTGGTGAAGAGGAGGATGGCTTATGTTGCGAGTTGGGTAGGGGAGGATGGAATAGCGTGTATGATCGGCGGTTTTAGATCGAAGAAAATGGCTTTGTGGTAGGATGATAAGCGTGGATGGTGATTGGTACTAGGGATGATGCTGTGTACAGATTGTGGTGAACGTCGGTTTGGTGAAGAAGGATTGCGACAGAAGAAAACACAGAAAAATCAAGCAGGAAAGGAATTTGCAGAAGAGATTTTTTTTTTAAAGAAAAGAAGAAAGAGAAAAAAAATGAAAAAGGAAAAATTAGAAAAAGGGAAAGAAATAAATGAAAAGAAAAGGAAATAAAATAGAGGGAATTTGGTAAGTTCTTTTTTTTCCTTGTTTTAGGGATTGCAATAATCAATATTTAATACCAAATCCATTAACAAGATTTTTTTTATTTTTATATATATATACAAGAAAATAAAAAAAATAAAACTAACTCGAATCAGAATTAAATAAATAATAAAATTTAACGTTACCTCCCCCGGCAACGGCGCCAAAAACTTGATCGACGCTAGTCTATGAATTAGAAAAGCGCGACATTTAAATTAAATTCTGCAAGCATACAGGTGTGTAGCATACAGGTCGAACACAGGGAGGTGAATTAAATCAATTATTTATCTAATCTCTTGGGCGAGTTAGACGAAGCGGGAGGTTGATTTTGCAAAACAAAACAATATTAAAACTGTAATTTGATTCAGAACAGATCTAACTGAACCGACAATCAAATCACAATTTCAATGGAAAAGCAATGAAACTATGAATCAGATTCAAATCTAATCAAATCCAATTTAACGCGATTAAAATGCAGAAAATAAAAGTGTAGAATATAAATAACAACAGGAAATAAAATTAGGATTACCGCTGAATCTAATCAGACGGTCAATCACTAATGAAAAGAAATGCAAAATACAAATAGTGTTCTACCGAATCTAATCGTGTAGACAACACTAATTGCTAAGAAACAGAGAAAAAATGCAGAAAATAAAAGAAGAAGAACTAGAAACTTTATTAGAAATAGAAAATGGAATATAGGATGGTGGCTACAATGCCATTACAAGGGTATATATAGGGGATAACCAAACCCTAACCCTAACCCTAATGATAACTGGGCCTTGTCATTACATCACTAATTAGTTTACAATGAGAAACATAAATGGGCCTTAGATAAATAAAGAAAATTTGGGCCTTTTCTCTTTTCCTCTTGCTTCCTTGACACTTCTTCATTGATTTGTGATGTGCAAAGCCTTGTTATCAATCCTTTTCTTGTCCAACAGCAACTAGATGTGATATCTTTATCTACAATTCTTCAAAATGCAAATACACAGCAAATTGAACTCTATTTCTCTACATTTCTGGTTGCATGCGGGCTGGGTTGGAATATCTGTAAAAATAACAAAACAATACCCAAGTAATATTTATTTATATACAAAAGATAAGATATAAGAGCATAAAATAAACACATTTCTATGTCAATCAAATACCCCCACACTTATCTTTTACTCGTCCTCGAGTAAAAAGAAAATGAAAAACTAACTAGATAGGTCGCACTTTCGTAGGAAACACGATTGCATTGAGTGTATGCAACAAGCCGTTAAACCTCTAGGTGTCCCTAGTAGGACGAGTGGTGTCTCGTGAGGGTTTTCAACGGATACTACCCACAAAATCCACATGCAGTATGCTATGATTCTAATGAAACTACATGAATGCAGTGGACATATGCAAAAAAATAAAAACGAAAAATGACAACACGACTTATTTCAGGAAAGTGGTACAACAAATTAAGTTAATAATTTCTAACCAGTTGATTTTATTTTAGATACCTCGACTTGTCACAAATTTTCAATATGAATCAAGTTTTCAAATGTTAAATTCCAGTTTGGCCAGTTAGTTCGGTCGATAACATAGTGCAGCCATGAAATAAATTCTTAGTTTGCTTGGCACAGTTTGCAAAGTGGTATTCCAATTTTCTCATGTATGGCTAGTCAAATCAATAAGGTCAAGAAGTGTTTGGGTATCATCGCTTATTCTTTATTCTATAAAATTTTAAGATTTATGATTAAGTACATACACCTAACTAAAAAGACCAAGGTTTACCACCCATGCACTGCCTCGCGGACTAAAGGAGAGTGGGTAAAGAGCTTGGCGGATTGTGCAGGCCGACTTTGACTTTGTCAACAACGTGTCGGTAATCCTTAGGTGTCCAATCTCATAAAATGAGACCAA
Source organism: Allium sativum (assembly GCA_030737875.1). Taxonomy (NCBI): domain Eukaryota; kingdom Viridiplantae; phylum Streptophyta; class Magnoliopsida; order Asparagales; family Amaryllidaceae; genus Allium; species Allium sativum. The sequence goes on along the minus strand of CM060918.1, from coordinate 217,562,276 downwards.
GATATTCCAATGCTGACTTTGTCAACAACGTGTCGGATAGAGCTTGGCGGGTTTGCACACCAACGCTTGATATACAAGCAATGTTGGATACCCTTGGATTACTATTATTATTATTGAATTTATAAGCACAAAAAGAGAGTTACGCGAATTCAACTTAACACAACTCAGTTTTAAAGGTTTGACAGGCCATTATAAGTATTTTAAGTCCTCCACTTATTTAAACAAAGTCTACAATATAGAATAGATTTCATGGCCATCACCTAAGAATCTCCCTATGTACCGGTTACACTATTATCCCTCAAAATTAAACTTTTCATTATATTTCAAATTCAAACATAGTTGAGAGAAAAAAATACTATCAACTGATTAATAATCCTTAACTTATTTTGTTGTATCAAATCTAAAATGAGTCGTATTTTCCAAAAAAAATTATGGTATGTTCGTACAATCTAGAATGCATGATGGTCCTATCTAAATGCATGAAAAATGAAAAGGAAAAATTAAAGAAAAAAAATTGAATTCAATGCAGACTCCCCCCCCCCCACACTAGAACTATACAGTGTCCACACTGTAAACGTTTCCTAAATTTGAAAGATAAAACCCATAGATGGATTAGATGCAAAATGATTTGAAGAATGAAATGGAGTTTAACCACATGTAAGAACGGATCATATGTATAATGATATATATGTTTACGATGCATGCGATGCAAAGAGTTCCACCAATGTTTTCCCCCACACTTGGTTCGAGCTCTATGAGTCCCATTCCCACTGTGTCTAGACTTGTTTTCTAACAAGCAAGAGTTTTTGAAAACCATCTCATCTTTATACCTAGATTTATAGTCTAGGAGATAAATATCCAGGGTCATCCTAAAATGAAGTTTCTCAATCAAGCTAACATTCCAAAAATAATTCATGTGCTCCACAAATTTATCAGTGTAATTTTTCAAAAATTTGTGATCGTACATAAATTCAGTGAAATTTGAATTCTGAGTGTTGTTCAAGAGTATGTGATCACATTTCTCATCATTAATTGTCAACGTATTTTCGACACTGACAATCTCAAGTTCATTTGAAATTTCCTCAAAGTTAAAATTTTCGAACTCGTGACATGAATCCACTTCTTCCTTATTTGGCATTTCATCCTCGTACAAATCAAGAAATTCATGTTCATTGAAATCCATTTCCACTTCTGAGTTTTTGAAAAATTCAACATTTTCATTTGGTTCAATTTCAAAAATTTCAAGTTTCTCACAGCCTGAAAGAGGAAGATCAAAATTTAAGATTAAATCTTCTTCCTGAAAAGAGTTGAAGTTCAAATCATTGGTTGAATTTTGAAAAACTTCATCAAGATGATTATTCTCAATTTCAAAAGTCGTTATTTGAAAATTTTCAATGTCAGCAAAGAATGGATTATTTCCTAATTCATCGCTTGTTTGAATTTGATTTTGTTGCTCTCGTTGTTCTTTCAAAGATGTCAATAAACAAAGAAGTTCATCCATCTTTCTATCTTTTTCATTAAGCTGTCTATCTAGCCTTTCTACCCTCTCTCTAAAAATGTTAAGACGATCGTTGATTTGAGAGCTCTCGTTTGGAATTTCCTGATTTTCAAAATTATAATCCACATCAATTTCACAACCAATATTATTTCCAATGTGGTAGTTGTTTGAATTTTCAGAAAACTGACAATGATATTGGAAATCATTTTGATCATAGAAATTTTGTTCATAACCAAAACTGTTAAAATTCGAGTGAAAATTGCAATTTTGGTCATTTTCAAGATGTTGATATGGGTTGTAGTTTTGAAAATTTTGATCGATTTGAAAATCATTTTCAAAATTATTTTCAAATTGGTTTCCAACCCCATATTGATGTGGATCAAAGCTATTTTGCGATTCAAAACCGTTTTGATGTGGATGTGACCCATAATCGAAATTATTGAAATTTAAATTGAAATCATCATTTCGATTATATCTATGATTTTGAAAATGTTGGTCAGTTTGAAAATTTTGAAAATTGTTGACATTGGGCTCACGAAATTTTGGAAAATCTTGTTCCATGAGTTGCAATTCATACTCATACTCTTCAAGAGGGCGTCTACTTCGATTATTATCCCACATTTCTCTCAATGATTTTTTTGAATTAGACATTTGAAATGAAATCACGGCAAGACAGAAATTATTCTCAATTCAAAATAATATAAAATAATGAGTTGTGCTCTATTAATTAACTGACTCAATTGGAAGGGGGAAGAGGGTCTTATGGCCGTTCACGTATAGTATAAACTAAGGGATACGACCAATGTTTTACGGGTAGTATGCAACCTCTTTTGCTAATAGTTCAATAAATTGAACTACTATATATCCGCGATCCAATTATACGAGACAGTCACTTCACAAAACACCACTATTCAATTATATTATTTTGCAACGTCTGTTTTTATTGATGAAAACAATGAGAATGAAGGTTTCAATTATGGAAATATCAGTCCGCACCAAATTAATTCAGAACTTTCAGTCACAGAACAGTCACAGAAATATAAATTGCAGAATTAATTTTTTTTACATTTAAGTCGCTGCCCCTGCAGAAGATTTTTACAACAATTGTCTATATTTTTTTTTTCTTTTTCCTTTTGCAGCAGAGCACCTGTAGAGTTTTAAAAGTTTTCACCTTGATCGGCAGTCCTCCAGTGAATTTGGGAAGCGCTAGTGCGTTCACACCCCACTTGGTGTGCAACCGCTCCAACCCATCTGAATCGTCCGCTGCTTTCTGTTGTTGTCCCCTTTTTTTTTTAAATTTCAGATGTACCTGTTTTTGAAAAATTCTCTCTCTTTTTTTTTCTTTTTTTTTCTTTAGAAAAGAATGAAAGCAAAGAAATTGGTACTTGGAAATACAAAAAAGGGAAACTTTAACTTGGCAAAGGCAACAAACTACAGACCACTCTCAATAAAAATCAACTGCAACAAAGGACTAAACCAAGCCCAACAGAAGCAAGGACCGGGCTTGCAAAACAAATATTGGCTCAACACTGAATTTAGACCAAAACCGCACTTAATACAGAATGGAACGCACCTAAGAAAATAGAAAGGGAAAGAAAACGTAAACAAATCAATTTGAATAAGGGTCACAATCAACCGAGAATAGGAGAGGAGAATAGAAAGCAACAAGCCGCGAGTCAACTAGTCACAAGCCACGCCTTCTGAAAAGAATCTCTACCCTATCCACTTAAGTACAACAAACCACGCCCTTCTCTGGAGAACAGATCACGCCCTATTTTGTTTCGGGAAACAAATCTCGCGAGATTTTTTTTCTTCTTCTTTTTGTTTGAATCAAAAGCGAAATAAAATCAGCTCCTCCATAATTAAATCGCATGCGAAGGGTTTAAAGCAGGGATTCGAATCGACTGAGGGAGTTGGAGGTGCGATTGGGGAATCTTCGGTTCAGGCTTGAGGAGATGAGCGGCCACTGCTTCGATTGCGAAGCTGACGTGAGAGTTGGGTTTGCGGATGGGGGTGAACTATGTTTTTTTTTTTGCAATGTGGACTGTTTGGCTGAGGAAGGGATGAAGTTGCTGATTCGGACAAGGCAGTTGATGGATTGTCAGAAGGGGGCGTTGAATTATGTGATGTACTGTAGGAATTGTAATGGAAACAGGGTTCGCAACTAGTTCAGGAAGCATTCGTTGGTTTTCAGGCTCTTCGGTGGAGGATGGCCGCAAAGGGAAGGTGCTGATGCGGTTTGGTGTGAGTTTGGGAGGTTGCAGACATTGAATTTTTTGATGGTAGATGGACGAGAGTGGTGTATGAACAGTTCGGCGTTGGGGTTTTTGATGAAGTCTGGAACGGTGGACTTGCGATGGTGCTAAATTTGTAACAGAGATGAACAATGCTAATTGGGTTTTGTGGTTTTGAATCTGGTGAAGAGGAGGATGGCTTATGTTGCGAGTTGGGTAGGGGAGGATGGAATAGCGTGTATGATCGGCGGTTTTAGATCGAAGAAAATGGCTTTGTGGTAGGATGATAAGCGTGGATGGTGATTGGTACTAGGGATGATGCTGTGTACAGATTGTGGTGAACGTCGGTTTGGTGAAGAAGGATTGCGACAGAAGAAAACACAGAAAAATCAAGCAGGAAAGGAATTTGCAGAAGAGATTTTTTTTTAAAGAAAAGAAGAAAGAGAAAAAAAATGAAAAAGGAAAAATTAGAAAAAGGGAAAGAAATAAATGAAAAGAAAAGGAAATAAAATAGAGGGAATTTGGTAAGTTCTTTTTTTTCCTTGTTTTAGGGATTGCAATAATCAATATTTAATACCAAATCCATTAACAAGATTTTTTTTATTTTTATATATATATACAAGAAAATAAAAAAAATAAAACTAACTCGAATCAGAATTAAATAAATAATAAAATTTAACGTTACCTCCCCCGGCAACGGCGCCAAAAACTTGATCGACGCTAGTCTATGAATTAGAAAAGCGCGACATTTAAATTAAATTCTGCAAGCATACAGGTGTGTAGCATACAGGTCGAACACAGGGAGGTGAATTAAATCAATTATTTATCTAATCTCTTGGGCGAGTTAGACGAAGCGGGAGGTTGATTTTGCAAAACAAAACAATATTAAAACTGTAATTTGATTCAGAACAGATCTAACTGAACCGACAATCAAATCACAATTTCAATGGAAAAGCAATGAAACTATGAATCAGATTCAAATCTAATCAAATCCAATTTAACGCGATTAAAATGCAGAAAATAAAAGTGTAGAATATAAATAACAACAGGAAATAAAATTAGGATTACCGCTGAATCTAATCAGACGGTCAATCACTAATGAAAAGAAATGCAAAATACAAATAGTGTTCTACCGAATCTAATCGTGTAGACAACACTAATTGCTAAGAAACAGAGAAAAAATGCAGAAAATAAAAGAAGAAGAACTAGAAACTTTATTAGAAATAGAAAATGGAATATAGGATGGTGGCTACAATGCCATTACAAGGGTATATATAGGGGATAACCAAACCCTAACCCTAACCCTAATGATAACTGGGCCTTGTCATTACATCACTAATTAGTTTACAATGAGAAACATAAATGGGCCTTAGATAAATAAAGAAAATTTGGGCCTTTTCTCTTTTCCTCTTGCTTCCTTGACACTTCTTCATTGATTTGTGATGTGCAAAGCCTTGTTATCAATCCTTTTCTTGTCCAACAGCAACTAGATGTGATATCTTTATCTACAATTCTTCAAAATGCAAATACACAGCAAATTGAACTCTATTTCTCTACATTTCTGGTTGCATGCGGGCTGGGTTGGAATATCTGTAAAAATAACAAAACAATACCCAAGTAATATTTATTTATATACAAAAGATAAGATATAAGAGCATAAAATAAACACATTTCTATGTCAATCAAATACCCCCACACTTATCTTTTACTCGTCCTCGAGTAAAAAGAAAATGAAAAACTAACTAGATAGGTCGCACTTTCGTAGGAAACACGATTGCATTGAGTGTATGCAACAAGCCGTTAAACCTCTAGGTGTCCCTAGTAGGACGAGTGGTGTCTCGTGAGGGTTTTCAACGGATACTACCCACAAAATCCACATGCAGTATGCTATGATTCTAATGAAACTACATGAATGCAGTGGACATATGCAAAAAAATAAAAACGAAAAATGACAACACGACTTATTTCAGGAAAGTGGTACAACAAATTAAGTTAATAATTTCTAACCAGTTGATTTTATTTTAGATACCTCGACTTGTCACAAATTTTCAATATGAATCAAGTTTTCAAATGTTAAATTCCAGTTTGGCCAGTTAGTTCGGTCGATAACATAGTGCAGCCATGAAATAAATTCTTAGTTTGCTTGGCACAGTTTGCAAAGTGGTATTCCAATTTTCTCATGTATGGCTAGTCAAATCAATAAGGTCAAGAAGTGTTTGGGTATCATCGCTTATTCTTTATTCTATAAAATTTTAAGATTTATGATTAAGTACATACACCTAACTAAAAAGACCAAGGTTTACCACCCATGCACTGCCTCGCGGACTAAAGGAGAGTGGGTAAAGAGCTTGGCGGATTGTGCAGGCCGACTTTGACTTTGTCAACAACGTGTCGGTAATCCTTAGGTGTCCAATCTCATAAAATGAGACCAAGATATTCCAATGCTGACTTTGTCAACAACGTGTCGGATAGAGCTTGGCGGGTTTGCACACCAACGCTTGATATACAAGCAATGTTGGATACCCTTGGATTACTATTATTATTATTGAATTTATAAGCACAAAAAGAGAGTTACGCGAATTCAACTTAACACAACTCAGTTTTAAAGGTTTGACAGGCCATTATAAGTATTTTAAGTCCTCCACTTATTTAAACAAAGTCTACAATATAGAATAGATTTCATGGCCATCACCTAAGAATCTCCCTATGTACCGGTTACACTATTATCCCTCAAAATTAAACTTTTCATTATATTTCAAATTCAAACATAGTTGAGAGAAAAAAATACTATCAACTGATTAATAATCCTTAACTTATTTTGTTGTATCAAATCTAAAATGAGTCGTATTTTCCAAAAAAAATTATGGTATGTTCGTACAATCTAGAATGCATGATGGTCCTATCTAAATGCATGAAAAATGAAAAGGAAAAATTAAAGAAAAAAAATTGAATTCAATGCAGACTCCCCCCCCCCCACACTAGAACTATACAGTGTCCACACTGTAAACGTTTCCTAAATTTGAAAGATAAAACCCATAGATGGATTAGATGCAAAATGATTTGAAGAATGAAATGGAGTTTAACCACATGTAAGAACGGATCATATGTATAATGATATATGTGTTTACGATGCATGCGATGCAAAGAGTTCCACCAATGTTTTCCCCCACACTTGGTTCGAGCTCTATGAGTCCCATTCCCACTGTGTCTAGACTTGTTTTCTAACAAGCAAGAGTTTTTGAAAACCATCTCATCTTTATACCTAGATTTATAGTCTAGGAGATAAATATCCAGGGTCATCCTAAAATGAAGTTTCTCAATCAAGCTAACATTCCAAAAATAATTCATGTGCTCCACAAATTTATCAGTGTAATTTTTCAAAAATTTGTGATCGTACATAAATTCAGTGAAATTTGAATTCTGAGTGTTGTTCAAGAGTATGTGATCACATTTCTCATCATTAATTGTCAACGTATTTTCGACACTGACAATCTCAAGTTCATTTGAAATTTCCTCAAAGTTAAAATTTTCGAACTCGTGACATGAATCCACTTCTTCCTTATTTGGCATTTCATCCTCGTACAAATCAAGAAATTCATGTTCATTGAAATCCATTTCCACTTCTGAGTTTTTGAAAAATTCAACATTTTCATTTGGTTCAATTTCAAAAATTTCAAGTTTCTCACAGCCTGAAAGAGGAAGATCAAAATTTAAGATTAAATCTTCTTCCTGAAAAGAGTTGAAGTTCAAATCATTGGTTGAATTTTGAAAAACTTCATCAAGATGATTATTCTCAATTTCAAAAGTCGTTATTTGAAAATTTTCAATGTCAGCAAAGAATGGATTATTTCCTAATTCATCGCTTGTTTGAATTTGATTTTGTTGCTCTCGTTGTTCTTTCAAAGATGTCAATAAACAAAGAAGTTCATCCATCTTTCTATCTTTTTCATTAAGCTGTCTATCTAGCCTTTCTACCCTCTCTCTAAAAATGTTAAGACGATCGTTGATTTGAGAGCTCTCGTTTGGAATTTCCTGATTTTCAAAATTATAATCCACATCAATTTCACAACCAATATTATTTCCAATGTGGTAGTTGTTTGAATTTTCAGAAAACTGACAATGATATTGGAAATCATTTTGATCATAGAAATTTTGTTCATAACCAAAACTGTTAAAATTCGAGTGAAAATTGCAATTTTGGTCATTTTCAAGATGTTGATATGGGTTGTAGTTTTGAAAATTTTGATCGATTTGAAAATCATTTTCAAAATTATTTTCAAATTGGTTTCCAACCCCATATTGATGTGGATCAAAGCTATTTTGCGATTCAAAACCGTTTTGATGTGGATGTGACCCATAATCGAAATTATTGAAATTTAAATTGAAATCATCATTTCGATTATATCTATGATTTTGAAAATGTTGGTCAGTTTGAAAATTTTGAAAATTGTTGACATTGGGCTCACGAAATTTTGGAAAATCTTGTTCCATGAGTTGCAATTCATACTCATACTCTTCAAGAGGGCGTCTACTTCGATTATTATCCCACATTTCTCTCAATGATTTTTTTGAATTAGACATTTGAAATGAAATCACGGCAAGACAGAAATTATTCTCAATTCAAAATAATATAAAATAATGAGTTGTGCTCTATTAATTAACTGACTCAATTGGAAGGGGGAAGAGGGTCTTATGGCCGTTCACGTATAGTATAAACTAAGGGATACGACCAATGTTTTACGGGTAGTATGCAACCTCTTTTGCTAATAGTTCAATAAATTGAACTACTATATATCCGCGATCCAATTATACGAGACAGTCACTTCACAAAACACCACTATTCAATTATATTATTTTGCAACGTCTGTTTTTATTGATGAAAACAATGAGAATGAAGGTTTCAATTATGGAAATATCAGTCCGCACCAAATTAATTCAGAACTTTCAGTCACAGAACAGTCACAGAAATATAAATTGCAGAATTAAATTTTTTTACATTTAAGTCGCTGCCCCTGCAGAAGATTTTTACAACAATTGTCTATATTTTTTTTTTCTTTTTCCTTTTGCAGCAGAGCACCTGTAGAGTTTTAAAAGTTTTCACCTTGATCGGCAGTCCTCCAGTGAATTTGGGAAGCGCTAGTGCGTTCACACCCCACTTGGTGTGCAACCGCTCCAACCCATCTGAATCGTCCGCTGCTTTCTGTTGTTGTCCCCTTTTTTTTTTAAATTTCAGATGTACCTGTTTTTGAAAAATTCTCTCTCTTTTTTTTTCTTTTTTTTTCTTTAGAAAAGAATGAAAGCAAAGAAATTGGTACTTGGAAATACAAAAAAGGGAAACTTTAACTTGGCAAAGGCAACAAACTACAGACCACTCTCAATAAAAATCAACTGCAACAAAGGACTAAACCAAGCCCAACAGAAGCAAGGACCGGGCTTGCAAAACAAATATTGGCTCAACACTGAATTTAGACCAAAACCGCACTTAATACAGAATGGAACGCACCTAAGAAAATAGAAAGGGAAAGAAAACGTAAACAAATCAATTTGAATAAGGGTCACAATCAACCGAGAATAGGAGAGGAGAATAGAAAGCAACAAGCCGCGAGTCAACTAGTCACAAGCCACGCCTTCTGAAAAGAATCTCTACCCTATCCACTTAAGTACAACAAACCACGCCCTTCTCTGGAGAACAGATCACGCCCTATTTTGTTTCAGGAAACAAATCTCGCGAGATTTTTTTTCTTCTTCTTTTTGTTTGAATCAAAAGCGAAATAAAATCAGCTCCTCCATAATTAAATCGCATGCGAAGGGTTTAAAGCAGGGATTCGAATCGACTGAGGGAGTTGGAGGTGCGATTGGGGAATCTTCGGTTCAGGCTTGAGGAGATGAGCGGCCACTGCTTCGATTGCGAAGCTGACGTGAGAGTTGGGTTTGCGGATGGGGGTGAACTATGTTTTTTTTTTTGCAATGTGGACTGTTTGGCTGAGGAAGGGATGAAGTTGCTGATTCGGACAAGGCAGTTGATGGATTGTCAGAAGGGGGCGTTGAATTATGTGATGTACTGTAGGAATTGTAATGGAAACAGGGTTCGCAACTAGTTCAGGAAGCATTCGTTGGTTTTCAGGCTCTTCGGTGGAGGATGGCCGCAAAGGGAAGGTGCTGATGCGGTTTGGTGTGAGTTTGGGAGGTTGCAGACATTGAATTTTTTGATGGTAGATGGACGAGAGTGGTGTATGAACAGTTCGGCGTTGGGGTTTTTGATGAAGTCTGGAACGGTGGACTTGCGATGGTGCTAAATTTGTAACAGAGATGAACAATGCTAATTGGGTTTTGTGGTTTTGAATCTGGTGAAGAGGAGGATGGCTTATGTTGCGAGTTGGGTAGGGGAGGATGGAATAGCGTGTATGATCGGCGGTTTTAGATCGAAGAAAATGGCTTTGTGGTAGGATGATAAGCGTGGATGGTGATTGGTACTAGGGATGATGCTGTGTACAGATTGTGGTGAACGTCGGTTTGGTGAAGAAGGATTGCGACAGAAGAAAACACAGAAAAATCAAGCAGGAAAGGAATTTGCAGAAGAGATTTTTTTTTTAAAGAAAAGAAGAAAGAGAAAAAAAATGAAAAAGGAAAAATTAGAAAAAGGGAAAGAAATAAATGAAAAGAAAAGGAAATAAAATAGAGGGAATTTGGTAAGTTCTTTTTTTTCCTTGTTTTAGGGATTGCAATAATCAATATTTAATACCAAATCCATTAACAAGATTTTTTTTATTTTTATATATATATACAAGAAAATAAAAAAAATAAAACTAACTCGAATCAGAATTAAATAAATAATAAAATTTAACGTTACCTCCCCCGGCAACGGCGCCAAAAACTTGATCGACGCTAGTCTATGAATTAGAAAAGCGCGACATTTAAATTAAATTCTGCAAGCATACAGGTGTGTAGCATACAGGTCGAACACAGGGAGGTGAATTAAATCAATTATTTATCTAATCTCTTGGGCGAGTTAGACGAAGCGGGAGGTTGATTTTGCAAAACAAAACAATATTAAAACTGTAATTTGATTCAGAACAGATCTAACTGAACCGACAATCAAATCACAATTTCAATGGAAAAGCAATGAAACTATGAATCAGATTCAAATCTAATCAAATCCAATTTAACGCGATTAAAATGCAGAAAATAAAAGTGTAGAATATAAATAACAACAGGAAATAAAATTAGGATTACCGCTGAATCTAATCAGACGGTCAATCACTAATGAAAAGAAATGCAAAATACAAATAGTGTTCTACCGAATCTAATCGTGTAGACAACACTAATTGCTAAGAAACAGAGAAAAAATGCAGAAAATAAAAGAAGAAGAACTAGAAACTTTATTAGAAATAGAAAATGGAATATAGGATGGTGGCTACAATGCCATTACAAGGGTATATATAGGGGATAACCAAACCCTAACCCTAACCCTAATGATAACTGGGCCTTGTCATTACATCACTAATTAGTTTACAATGAGAAACATAAATGGGCCTTAGATAAATAAAGAAAATTTGGGCCTTTTCTCTTTTCCTCTTGCTTCCTTGACACTTCTTCATTGATTTGTGATGTGCAAAGCCTTGTTATCAATCCTTTTCTTGTCCAACAGCAACTAGATGTGATATCTTTATCTACAATTCTTCAAAATGCAAATACACAGCAAATTGAACTCTATTTCTCTACATTTCTGGTTGCATGCGGGCTGGGTTGGAATATCTGTAAAAAATAACAAAACAATACCCAAGTAATATTTATTTATATACAAAAGATAAGATATAAGAGCATAAAATAAACACATTTCTATGTCAATCAGCCCACCTTCGACCGTTCAGAGACCACCACTTCGAAGCCCCGCCTACGAGCCACCACCGCCCCCAATAGCTCCGAACTCGGCAGCTCCATGGACCACCAAATCACCTCCAACATCGGCGCCTTCCTGCTCCGATTTTGGCGAGTCCAGATCCCAATGATACCCATCATCTGTATGGATGGAAAGGTCTCTTGAAGAGCTTCGATTTGGTATATCATTTGTCAATTTTCATAGAGTGTATTGGAAGAAATTAATGTTTGAAATTGGGAAGTTTCTGGCCATTGAATAGGCATAGGCGGCGGCCGCTCAGAAATTAGGGTTAGGGCTTTTATTTTTTAATTATTTTATTATTAAATCATTGAAAAATGTGTTATAAAGGTGAAAATGCGGGCTGTCTCCGAATTGGGCTTGCTTACTATTGATCTTAACGTTTTGAGGCCTATTGAACGAAATGGAATGGGTCTCGGGATCAATTTCCGAAATCTGTAGAAAGTTTTATTTAAAATCCCATTAATAATTAATTAATTAATTAAATATTGACTGCACATTTAAATATGTTGGGGCCACATATGACCTCAGAAAATTCTAAAAAAAAATATTTTTAGCTTTCTTGTGACGATACGAATCCAACAAAATTATTTTCGTCAAATTCTAAGATTGTTTGAAAAATGACTATTTTTAAGGCGTTTAAATTTTACTAAAATAGTCAAAACACATTTTCTTTTTCCATGCTCACATATTAATTCGAAAAATTCTGAAAATTTAAACCTAGCTATAATTTGACATTCCGGTTCCAACAAAAGTGGTTTCATCGAAAAAGGAGGTCGTTTGAAAAATGACTATTTTTAAGGCCAATATATTTAATGTTAAAAATACATTTTTAAACAAATAAATTCCGAAACTCAAAATATATAAGTGTTTATACCTTTTAAATGCAGAAACATCATTCCAGACTCAATGGAAGTGGTTTCGAGTCGAAATTCCTTCATATGTGAAAAGTAGCCTTTCGGGCCATATATATTGTATATATAAATTCTACAACAACCTTTCTAAAAATTGAATTAGCCATAACTTTTGATTTCCGCTATGAAATTTCAATTTTTCAGATTCTTTAGAAAGATATGGTTAAACAAATTTAAATATTTCTTGTTTCACTCAATTCTGATTTATTTTGAGTCTTGGGCATTCAGTTAAAGTTCAAAATCTAATTTTCAAACTACTGCGCCATTTCTAACTCCATTTATATTTAAGTTTAAATTCATTGGTTTTAACTTCGATAAAAAATAAATTCTAGCCCTTATTATTAATAATAAATTATATTATAACCTCAAAATTCATTAAAATTTTCTGAAATGAATTTTTTAAATTGGTTCAGAATTTGCGGGTTGTTACACAGAATTTCTTGAAGCAAGAACCGTCAGGACCGGTTGAATAGTAGTTTTCTAATGAAAGAGGAAAATTTGGATTTCGTCTGATAGATTTTGAGTTATGTCAAAATTAAAATTTCAGAAAAGCAGCACCAAAATCGTTTAAAAACCGTAATGGTTTATATAAATAAATATAAGGATTTTTAAGCAAATAAAATCCGAGTTTCCATTTTAAAAATCTGGACTCGAGTTATAAAATAAATATAAACTTGAGTGGAGTAAATGGATTAATTTTTGAAACAAAATCAGTTATTTATTTTTGAATAGAATAAACTAGGTGGGAGAATAATTTGTTAATCGAATTTTAGATCGAGATGTTTCTTTTGATAAGAAAATGAGACTTGTGAATTTCATATTTGAAATCGAATATGAAATCTGAAATGAAGATGGGATTCAATTGATTTATAAGCAAACTAAAATACATACGAACATGATATGTTCAAATAACAAGTGAAATAGGCTAAGAAGCTAATTAAAGAACAAATGGGAGAAACTGAATTTAAACGATTGGATTGAGTTGAGTTGAATTGAAAACAGGTGAACATGTGCTAAACAGGTATGGAATGAAGAGAATGAAGTTTATAAATTAAGTGCCTGACAAAAAGGTACGTGTTTAAATTCCATATAAGGTTTTATGCGCCGAATCGGCAAGCCACTTAGCTTTTTGATTTTTTTTTTAATGGAAAGGGCCTAGAGAGGCAAGTTGAGGTTCGAACTATCGACCGGTACGAAGGAGGTTATGGTGAAATTTTTCGAAAATTTAAGGAGTTAGAATATTTTATGAAGATTTGATAATTAGAAATCGAAATATCGGTATATATATATATATAATTCGATAATGAAACGAAATTAAAATAGAACGTTATAAACAAAAAGAAAATCTGTCTCTAAGCGAGATGTTTAAAGAGTTTAGTTAAATGCAGTATTTTGGGTTGTTGTAACGATGTTTTATACAACATTCGTTTTAACCCAAGTAAATGGAAATTCAGAAATATAATAAATAAATATTTCCTGAGTGTACAAATGAATGGTCGTGAAAGAGATAAGTAATTGGAATGTTTTCTAAATTATAAATAGAATATATTTTCTAAGTATAGAAAACAAAAGAAGGCGATATATGGAAATGTTTTCCAAATAGCGTAAGAGGACAAGATGATTATCGAAAATATCGGGTTAACGAATATGATAAGGAAATAGAGCAGTGATTTAATAAGTGAAATATTAATTAAGGGGTCCAGTGATTGTTTGATGCTATGAATGAATGTTTGTTTGTTTTCTTCGATAGTTAAATAACCGACTATCGAAGTGTTTGACAACATTGTTGTCAATATGGAGAGACCGGTTGGATTATTATCCGAGAACCACTCTGTATTGGCAGTAGCATTGCGAATCAGATTGTATGAAGATAATTGAAGACGGAGTAAAGTGCAAGGGCCTTTTCTATTTATGGAAATTGTGTCTTCAGTTTCGTTCAATCCCAGAATGAACGTATATGGACGAATGTCTGACAGAGTATTTCCAATGATCGCATATGTCGGTTTGTATAAATATATATGGTGGCGGAGAATTTATTCTCTTAGCATAAGATCCAGAATATATTTGTGCAAATCAATTAATGACTAACGGATCTGACAATGTGGCATTCAAAGTGATTGTGCTATCAATGAATGGAAAGTAACGTAGCCTCAGGCCTCAACAACCGGGAAATGACAAAAATCGGGCAGGCAGTATGGCTATGTGGTTTGCTCCCATTAGGGTGTATAATCACCTATCTAGAGAAATTCCTTTTACTTCTTTAATCTATCGATGTTATCCCTTTTCAGGAAACGGTTGTTGATCCCAACAATTAGTGATATACATTCGATACACTCAAGCGGAATGAGTGGTCGGTCATGTGTGGGCTGGGTTGCAAGCCATTTTTGTTGAGCCTAGTGTATTCCCCTCTAGAGATACACTATCGGAAGGTGGTCCCATACCTTGTCATGTTGGAAATCCAATTTCCAATAAACGCCCTAAGGTTTTTGATTTTATACTATGTGTATGGAGCATGAGATGCTAGTGTTCTGCTATTTGGTTATTTATTTGATTAGACATTATTATAATACCACTGGATTTTCGTATCAAAGTGTTTTGGGTTATAGTAAGGTAAAAACCAACCATGTTTATGTGTGCGCTGGTCTTACTATTATCCTTTCTTTCAAAAGGTCTTTGAAAGTTAAACAAATGGTTGGAGTTTACTCACACCAGTCCTATGACTGACCCAGAGTTTATTTTGTTTTGTTTCCCCCAAAATCTTGGGTGCCCATATTTGTATGGGTAGCCAAGTAGTCGGGATTTTACAGATTCACTTGGAGGAGCTTGATGTAGGAGGCTTCACCTTTTAGCTATAGATTATCATATATTCCGCTATGTACCATATTTTTATCTAGAAACAGGTGTTTATAACTGTTCCAGAATTAGCTGTTGTGCTCTGATAATGGTATGTGTATTCAAAACATATTTGTATTTCAAAAGTTATGTTATTTAATATATTTTATTCGTTCCACTGTGAGATTTGTGTTCTTCGTATTTCTTCTATTCTAACTTTTCGTTCTTTCTATTCCTCATCCTCTAACTTCTTTCTACTAACGATTCGTAGTTTTGTGTCATTTGGGTTGGACGTGTGTTGTTAATAGTCAACTCAGAGGGTACGGATTTACGGGCCGTTATAGGATCGAAGCTTAAAGCTGTGTCCAGAGCATTGATGGTCTTCCGCTCTGATTAGTTTGTTTGTTCATCTGCATTGTATTAAATATATTGTAAATTTATCTTCTGTTGTATTATTATTTCGACGCACTCTAATATTCTATACTCTGATGTTATATTATCATGATATAATAAAAGTCTTCTATTATTTGTACTGACGTGTTGTATGCCCAGAGTTAGCGTATGCCGTTTCTGAATGGTCTTAGTCGATTTTGCGATCGATTAGGTCCGAGCAAAATCCGAATCATTACTGTTGGTATCAGAGCTTTGGTTAACTCAAATCTTTAGGGTACAACTCATTAGAACTAAACAAAAGACTCATCAGAGATTGGAATAGTAATATCCAATAAGAATACTCATTAGAGGTAGGAGTAGTAGTACCCTAGAATGAGAAAACTCATTAGAGATGGGGTTAGAAATGCCCTAGAATGAGTTGAGAGTGACAAGTATATAATTAACGTATTTGTGAGTGTGTATATATATAATCCGATCTTAGAAAATATGATTTTTGAATATATAAAAGTTATATCTATTTGGAAAGCTAATCAACTAATTGATTGATGATTGTGTTGTGTGATTATTAGTTCAACTAATAAAATTATTAAACCAATAAAAGAATGAAAGTTGAGTTGCTTAGTTAAACAACTTTCAGCTCCATTCCTTTTCGAGGATGAAAAGATTTTAAGTGGGGGAGATTGTAACAACCTGGAATTTTGGAACCAATTTAAATTTTTTATTTAAGGAATTTCAATAGATTTTAAATATTTAAAATAATTTATTTTAAATAATAACGATTAAAATTTATTTAAATCAAAGTTATAACGAATTTTTTTTTATTTAATTATAAAAGGAGTTAGAAATAGCATGGCAATCTTAAAATTTGAATTTGTACTTTGACTGAATGTACAGGATTCAATATAAATTGTATTTTGGTAAAACCAAAAATATTTAAATCTATTTAATAATATCTTTCTAAAAAATATGAAAAATTGGAATTTCATAGTGGGAATAAAAAGTTATGGCCAGTTAAATATTCAGAATAGTCGCTGTAGAATATATATATATTTTAATATAATATATAGCCCTTAAAAATAACCATTTTGCAAATGACCTACGTTTTCGACGGAACCACTTTTGTTGGAACCCAATGTCAAATTATTGCAGGATTCCAATTTTCATAATTTTTGGAATCAATATGTGAGCTTGGCAAATTAAAATGTGTTTTGTAAATTTCAGTCAAATTGGATCGGCCAGAAAATGGTCATTTTTCAAACTGTCTTCAATTTTGACGAAATTAATTTTGTTAGGACCGTATCGTCAAAACATAACTAGAAATTATTTTTCTGAAATTTTTATAATGTGGCCCCGGTAAATTAAAATTTACGATTAAATTAAATAATTAAATGAATTATATTTTAAATTAAAGAAAACAGACAGAAAACGATCGACTGGGCTGACGGAACCTAGCCCATTGTGTCCGAAAGGGGGATATTTGGCTAGGGGAAACAATTGCTAGGCTGGATTTGGAGTTGGTGAGAATTAACGGGCTTTTTGTAGATAAATGAATTAAATAAGTATTTTATTATAAAACCCTGGGATATTAGAAACCCTAAAATAAATCTGCAGCCGCCACCGTAATGGATTAATGGCCTAGGCGCTCCCAATTTCATGATCCAAAACATTTCAATCCAATACGAAGTATAGGATAATTACAAAACCAAATCAAAGAGGGGTTCAAGATCTACATCTTGTGCGGTCAAGATCGAACATCGTGGAGTATGGGATTCGATTGCTCGCCGGGAAGTGGCTATGTTTAGGCCTTTTTTTGAAGGGAATAGGGGTGTGAGTTGAATAAGGGTTTAGGCGATGGTGGGGCATCTCAAGCCGGTCAAGGGGGTGGGTCCAGATCGTATTCCTATCAACTTGGTGGCGCGCGCAAGGAAGCCCTGGCGATAGAGCATGGGTTCGAACGTGGTGACTGTGTAATCAGAGGAAAGGGAAGATAATTAACCTAAGGTTAATAACTAATTTAATTATTTAAAAATGTAATTAAGGTACTTTATCATAACTCTTTCAAACAGCGATGAAATCAGACAATTTCAGAAGCGTTCTATTCGTAGCGATGAGATTTACAACATAGAACAGACCAGAGTTGAAACGGAGCGATCTAAAATTTTAAAGAATTCAAAAACCAAAGTGAGATTTCTCGATTTAAATTTAAAATTATATATATATATATATATATTGATTGTGACTGTATATTTAAATGTATGCGTCGTATATGATTTTGATTGATTGATTGACTGTGTTGATGATGATTTGTTGAATTATGTCTTCGTAAGATAAAAATCTAATCACAAATTGGTCAGAATAGAAATATCATTTTTGTTAGACATGTTATATTAGTATAAAAACATCATTTGTGTTAGAATTGTGATATTAATATACAAACATCATTTATGTTAGAATTGTTATATTAGTATAAAAACATCATTTATGTTAGAAATGTTACATTAGTATAGAAATATCATTATATTAGAAAATGTCATTATATTGAAAATGTCAATATATTAGAAATGTCATTATATTAAAATTGTTATTTATTTAGGAATGTCATGTTAGAACAAAATTGTATTTTTGTTTTGTCGTTAAAAATATGAGATATGTTATGTAAACAAAATTGTCTTTTTATTTTGTCATTAGAAGAATAGAACAAGCATGTGAATAAATTATCTTTTTTATTTGATATTAGAATATGTAGAAAAGATTATAATGAAAAGATAATAATAAAAAGATTATAATAAAAAGATTACATTTTTGTTGTCACCTTGTTCAACAAAAATAAAAAGAGCAGAATGAAAAGACATATTTTGATTATCATTTTAGTTACAGTAAAAAGAGTAAAATAGAAAGACAGGTTTTTATTGTCATTTTGGTCGCAATAAAAGATTCTTATTAAAGAACATATTTTTACCGTAATTTTGTCGCAATGAAAAGATTAGATATTAAAGATCATATTTATATTTTCACTTTTTTTAAATAAAAAAAGGAAGTAACATGGAAGGTCATATTTTTATTGTTCATTGTTTTCAATAAAAAGATTGAACATTGAAAATTACATTTTTAATGTAGTTTAGTTTCCAATAAAAAGATTGAACAACAAAAATTACATTTTTATTAATTAGACAAGAGTAAAAACAAAAATAACATTTTTGTTAAGGAGACCCGAGTTATAACAAAAATACTATTTTAAGTTGAAAACAAAATTGTCACTTTTATCAAGTTATAAAAGTTGAAACCAAAATTGTCACTTTTATCAAGTTATAAAAGTTGAAACCAAAATTGTCATTTTTATCAAGTTATAAAAGTTGTGTAACGATCTAAGATTTTTTGAAAATCAAATTTAACTTAATATGAATTTTTAAATAAAGTTTAAACGGTTTAAATTATTGTTGAATCAAATTATAAGGCAATAATAGTATTTTAACAGACTGAAAGTTTATGTGATGACCCCAAACTTCCGTGATTCGAAAGTAAGGAAAATCATTTGGAATACAACATATTTACAACAAAAGCAGATCTTAGATAATTATCATAACACATAAACCATTGCAGTGGAAATAAATGTCATCAACATCATAATATCCAGTACATCAGAGTACGCAATACAGGATACAACATAGCCAAATAAAGAGTCTCAACAAAAGGGAAATAAGTTTCAATGGAAAGAAACAAGTCTCAAACTCCATTACATACATCAAAGCTACAGAAGATAAAATGTCTCAAAGCAGAATTAAAAACTAGAGAAAAGGTCTTCTTCTTCTTCCTTCCAAGCAAGCTCCAATCAGAATGTATCACCTAAACCTGTCAATTGGCTGCCCGTGTGGAAAGAGGGCACCCGAGTTTGCAAAGTGAAACAAACATCGAGTCAGTCATGGGACTGGTATGAGGAATCTTCCTATACTAACTTTCAGTATGGCGAATCACAGGACCACGCCGCTAACGTGGAACGGGTTTACTCCATTGGATTGCCAGTGCATAATTTATAAAGTTTATATAAAACAACGAAATGATTTTTGAAAAATGAAATCATCATAAGACTCAAGTCCTATCACACAATGCAATGCACACAGGAGGATAGAGTTTTCCCTTATGATGATCAAACTTGCTTAATACGTGAAAAATACTATTTCAATATTGTCATTAGTGTTTAAGCAGTATTAAAATACTTCAATATAAATATATCAATCCTAGACGGCATAGTACCCCATCCTACTATGTCGCCGTATATAAGTTTACAATCAAAACTGAAATGTCGTCGTATTGGGAATTGGTTTTTTGTCATGAAATCGAGGCTAGGGATCGTCCTCTTTCGATTCGAGGCACTCTAGCAAATGCCCCAGGATCCCCCGCAGTGAACCCTTGGATGCGGTAGGGCCGGTCCCCACCTAACGGTAGTGGATTAGTTATGCCTGAACACACGTTTCTCGGTCCCTTTGGACCTATAATATGACCACTTCCGGCCTATAAAAACCCGAGGTACCTCAATCCATAATCCACATAAGTAAAATGCCGGGCCGTGTTAAAGCCCAAACACCATTTCTAGCTAGAAAGAAACGTGTGCACTCCCTACGGTCCATATTCCGTTTTTGACTCATACCGGGGTGTGAGGCTCGCGAAGTCACGCTATACACAAAGCTATGCCTAAACAGGCTATGCTTTGATCATCAGCCACAAGGCCTGCATTTCAACAAAGCCTTGATCATTGCATCTTGGCGTGCCACATTGACAATTCAACGCCATGCAATCGATAACTATTACTACATATCAGGGTGTTAAGCAGAGAATAAATTCTCCACCACCAAAAAGACATATATTAATACAAATCGATTTAATTACATGAAGTGAATTTCAACGTCAGGCACACATCCATTTACAAGTCCGTTCTGGGTCTGAACGGAACCGGAGACACCAAAGAGGCGCTCGCTTATCCGCACGACCAACACACACGTCCGGACAACTACTGCTTCAACCCCGTCCTGGGAGCAAGTCAGTCCAAGGCATCAGTAGTCGTCGTCCATTCGATGTGAAGATCGCCGGTCTTCAACCATCGTCTCCTTACATCTTTGATTTAATCGCCGTGCAATTATTTGAAATGAGTTAAACTCGGTCTTTTCAAATAATTTTCGCATAATTATAGTTTAAAACATTTCACATATATTTGTAACTATTTATCGCTATTTTTATTTATTAAAAATAGCTCGAAATAAATAAACGACGTTTCGGGTCAATGGGCGGCCCTGGCACTATTTTTACCAAAATTTGATTTACACATATCTTAAAATCTAACCGTCGGATTTTGATGAAATTTATATCGTTGGAAAGCTCTTCCCAAAGCGGTCCTAATGGTTCTAGTTTTGGGAAAATCCAACAGTCGGATCTTTCTATATAATCGTTTGAAGTTATGATTATCGATATGCGAACTGCCGCTCTCGTTTCGTTAAATTTTATATTTATATATATAAACCATTTGGCGATTCCCATTATTAACACCCATTCTTTTTATTTTATAAAAACAATATTTTTGTTCGCCAATTCTAATGCGACAAAAATGAAGGTTTCAACAATGCATATTTTTATATTCAATAAAATTACATTTTTGTTCGCCAATTCTAATGCGATAAAAATGACGATTTCAACAATGTATATTTTTATATTCAATAAAAATAACATTTTGTTCGTCAATTCTAATGCGACAAAAATGAATTTTTTAACAATGTATATTTTTATATTCAATAAAGTTACATTTTTGTTCGACAATTCTAATGCGACAAAAATGAAGTTTTCAACAATGTATATTTTTATATTCAATAAAAATTACATTTTTGTTCGCCAATTCTAATGCGACAAAAATGAAGTTTTCAACAATGTATATTTTATGTTTTTACATAGAAAAATATGAATCCTATATCTTTACATAGAAAAATGTAAATCTTATATCTTAACATAGAAAAATGTAAATCCTATGTTTTAAAATAGAAGAATGTAAATCCTCTAATTATCTTTACATAGAAAAATGTAAATTCTATATTTTAACATAGAAAAAAATGTAAATTTTCTAATTATCTGTATTACATTAGAAAAATGTAAATTTTCTAATTATCTTTCCTTAATGCACATTTTTTTCTTTATAGGGGATATTTTCCTATCCAACTCATATGTCAAATTGGTGTCAAAATATGATAACCAAAAATAATGGTTTTTGTCTAACCATTTCTATCTACCCAACATCGTACTTTCAATATCCACAAATATAATAATATGGTTTTTGGCCTAACCATTTCTATTTACCCAACATCGTCATTTCAATGTCCACACATACCACACAAAATATGATTTGGTGTATAAATTTGATGAATCACAGTAAAATGTCTCAGCTTTATTTTATTTGTAAATCAAATAAAATATCTAATCTTTATTTCATATTGTAAATCAAAATAAAATATCTAATCTTAATTTATCTTTTAATTAAAATTTAAAAGGTTTAAACTTTCTTTATTTTATAAATCATAAATCAAAATAAAGATTCAACTTTTGTTTTATTTTGCAAACCAAAAATAAAGATTCAACTTCTGTTTTATTTTGCAAATCAAAAATAAAGATTCAACTTTTGTTTTGTTTGTTGTGGATCAAAAATAAAGATTTAAACTTTCTTTGGTAAATCAGAATAAAGATTCAATTTTTCATTTTATTTTGTAGAACAAAATAAAGATTCAAAAATTCATTTTGGTTTGTAAAACAAACAAGATTCAAATTTTCATTTCTATAAAGGAATAAAAATAAAAATAGAAATAAAATAAAAATAAAACTAATAAAGATGAGAACTTTATCGAGATTACAAAAGGATTTATAGATCTAAACTGTCATGCTATATCATGATATCACAACGAATATTGGTCAACCATACAACAATCACAACATCGTAGATCAGAAACAATAACATACAATGATTCGCATAACAAATCTAATTAAATTATTTAATTATTCAAAATTTAGAATCTCACAACTGTTGCAGATTTTGGCCAAATTTCAAACTGTTCAGAATGGTCCCGTTTCAGTCTCAACACGCCCTATTCGCTGTTACGATTCCAATGCTTCTGAAATTGTCAAATTCTGAGATGAAATGAATCAATTATGGTTAAATCAAGATTTAAAACAATTTAAATTAATTAATTAGTTAGGAAAATAGACCTTTCTTCTTCCTTCAGTTTACAGGCCGTGAGTTTTCTATCTCGCTCGAAACTAGGGTTGACTTTTGTGATCAACACAGGACACGGGAGGGGGATCGGACGGTGGTAAGGTGTCGGGCTAGGGGCGGCGCTCGAGGGGGGGTGGTGGCGGCTGGCTCGGTGCACCCAGGTGGGGCCAACGGCGGTGCAAAGGCGGCGCCTTTGGTGCGTTGGTGCTCGGATTTCAGGCGACGAGAGGACGATCTATCCGTATGAGATTAAATAGGGAGGAAAGGGCTTCAATTTGGTATATGTGAGGGGGTTTAATTCGTCTAGATGGAGGAGAAATTGGTGGAGGAAGTTCGGAGGACGCTGGCCATGGATTTGGGAGGTGGCGGCTACAACGAAAGGGAATAGTATTATAGGATTTAATATTTTCTGATTTTTATAATGTTTCATGTGTAATTTTATAAAAAAATCCATAACTTTTAAACCGTACTATTTCCAGTCCAGCAGAAAGTGACCCTAGTTAATAACCCATATTCCGGATCCAATGGGACAGGTCCCGTCCGCCCAGACGGCTGTCTATGGCCTGTATTATTTAATTTAATAATTAAATCCATTATTAATTTAATTTGCCTGCATAAATAAATTCACAGAGGCCACAAACGGACTCAGAAAAATACAAAAAAAATATTTGGCTTCGTTATGACGATACGGTCCTAACAAAATTAATTTCGTCGAATTCTGAGACTGTTTGAAAAATGGCTATTTTTCAGTCGATTAAATTTAACTGAATTGAACAAAACACAGTTTCCTTCGCAACGCTCACATATTAATTCGAAAAATTATAAAAATTGAAAATTAGCAATAATTCGACATTCCGGTTCCAACAAAAGTGGTATCTCCGAAAACAGAGATCATTTGAAAATTGACTATTTTCACTGGCTTTAATATTATTTAAAAATGAAATTTTTTAATTTCTGCCACATTTTTCCACCAAAGAAATTAAAATAAAAATTTTAAATTGGTTCGGATTTTACGGGTCGTTGCAGTTTAATTCTAATGTGAAATTTGTTATAACAATTTTGTTTGGAGAAAATGTATCGTCGCTAATTGAATTTTCAAAATTTAGTTGTAGTTCAGTCGCGAAAGACGATTATGATTTGAAATTTAATTATAATTAAATATTTGTCGCAAATTTTTGTTCAGTTTCATTTTGCGTGATCTTAAAATATTTTATAGAAATTTATTATAATTTTTATTTCAAAAAATAAAATATATTTTTCTAACGTAATTTGGGGTAACTGTGGTCCCCTTTGAAACCTTGCAGAACTGATCAACCGGTCTATCTTTATTGCTGTTTTGGGATCGTGGTACATTGATGTACATGATTTATTTATTAGTTGTGGTTATTGACCGCCTATAATTATACAAGAAAGTAAAATTAAAAGATAGAGGAACGTAAGGATTGCATGAAACATTCTATGGGGGAAGGAAGCCTTCTTGCCATGCAAATGAAGTGAAAAAAAAAGACTCACGTATAGAAGGGAATGCATGTCCACGCAAAAAATGAAACTACATGCACAAAATGTATGAATTAGCTTATGTTAGAAAATATTTAGGAAGAATAAACTAAAAGACAATGAAAAAATTAAATTAAGGTGTAACGTCCCAGAAATTTGCAATCTTTGGTCATCGACATAAAACCCACGTCGATTATCCAAACATCAAAAATACCGGTAGTTAATGAAAGAAATCAGAGGGTGAGAATAGATAAGATAGAAACTTAGAATAGAAGAAGAAGAAGAACATACGACATTAGAGTAAACATGAATCTCACAGCGGAACGAATAAACATATTTCATAACATAACCTTGAAATAAAACAGTATCTGTATACAATACCATTATTAGAGTATAACACTTACAACACAGCGGAAATAACAATAGCTAAATAATCCTGAAGCCTCATGCTCCAGCTCTTCAAGTATCTGTAAATCCCGACTACTTGATTGCCCATACAAAATTGTGCACCCAAGAGTTTAGGGAAAACAAAACAAAATAACCTATGGGTCAGTCATGTGACTGGTGTGGGTAAACTCCAACCATTTGTTTGACTTTTAAAATCCTTTCTAGAGAAATGATAATCGTAAGACCGAGCCACACATAAACACGGATGGTTTTGTACCTTATGATAACCCAAAACATTTCTAAAACGATACCTGTCTGATATTATAATGATGTCTAGATCAAGTAAATAGAAATCTAGCAGAAACGATTGCATCTAACGTTCTACATATATAATATACAATCAAAACCGCGGGCTCTTATTTGTGGAATGGATTCCAACTACGACAACGTATGGACCACCTTCCGATCAGTGTACTCTAAAAGCGATACACTGGAGTTCAACAAGAACATTTGCAATTCAGCCACAGACGACCGACCATTCATTTCTCTTGAATGTAACGAATATATTGCCACCCCTCAGTTAGTATTCCAACATAGCCGTTCCCGGGAGATACATAATTGAAAGAAGTACAAAGATCGCAGATCACCCTTCGGTTAGTGATTTGTGACATGGTGGGTATGGCGATGTGACATTCCAACATAACCGTTCCCGGGAAATCAATTTTTGATGAAGCTTGAGGTTATAACGTATCTTTTAACAAATGATTCCTCCATTTACTTCGAATGTCACATCGCCATACCCACCAAACCACAAATTGATTTCCTCATAATATCACGGGTATAAAGCTAAGAGAAACGAATTCCTCCTCCACCAAACATAAATACGTTTGAAGAGATCAACATCTGCGATCTATTAAATATACTCTGTCGTACATTCTTCCATACAGGTTGTCCTGGGACTGGACAAACCGAAGGTACAATTCTGTAAACAAGACAGCCCTTGCATAACTCCGTCTTCAATTATCTTCATCATATGTGAGTTGCAACGCTTATGCTAACACAGAGTGGTTCTTCAGATAATAATCCAACCGTTCTCTCCATATTAACGACGTGAAAATGGTCAAAACTTTGATAGTCGATGATCTAACTATCAAATGAAAACATATCCGTGTACAAACAACAAATCTTATTTCCAAATGGAATTTCTACGGATCAATCATCATATATATATATATATATATATATATATATATATCCCTATTTTCTATATTCAGAAAATATATGTTATTAACATTGGCAAACATTTCAATTGCTTATTTACATATCAACAGAACATTTCATTTTCTATGCTTAGAAAATATCTCTGATTATATGTGGAAAACGTTTCCAAAACTCATTTATATGGATTTCAAACTAACGTTGTCTAAAACATCGTTACAACCGCTCAATCATTAATTCCTTATTACTTAACTGTATTTCTAACTAACTCTCGCCATCGAACCTCAACTATTTCTTAGTTAAGGAAGTCAATCAAGTTGGGGTATAGTTACCTCTCAGACCTTAACTGAACAAAGTTCTTAACCTTGCAATAGACAAAGCTCACCACTCCAATTTCTGCAATCATTTTCTTATGCAAATTCTCGAATTCATATTATGAATCTACCTCTTTTATGAAAAACATTTATTATAACGCTAACGATATAAACCCTACTTTTGAAATATCTAACTTAGAAATCTAACTTAAATTCTTATTTTGAATAAATAAGTCGACAACTAACTTATTTCTAAATAAAAAAAATCTTGATTAAAAACCGAAAAGTAAATAATACTTTCCCAAAATCGATATAATCGAATTTGACGTACAACTCTCTTTCGAGTAATCTCTATTCGATTAACTCCTTTCGAATAGCTTATATTCGATTTTCTCTAATTCGAATAAACTATATTCGATTATCTCTTTTTGAATAGATTATATTCGACTATCTCTTTTCGAATAGATTTTATTTGATTAACTCTATTCGAATAACTAATCTTCGATTAACTCTATTCGAATAAACTACATTTGATTAACACCTTTCGAATAACTAAATTCGATTAACTCCTTTCGATTAACTAATATTGATTAGCTCCTTTTGAATAACTAAAATTGATTAACTCCTTTCGAATAACTAATATTCGATTCACTCCCTTCGAATAACTAATATTCGATTCACTCCCTTCGAATAACTATATTCGATAACTAATATTTGATTAAATCTATTCAATTAACTAAAACTTGACTAACTCTAACTCGGTTAACTCTATTTGAATAACTCTAATTCGATTTAACTCTAATCGATTAACTTTAATTGATTATCTCTAACTGATTAACTCTAACTGATTAACTCTAAGTGATTAACTTTAATTGATTAGCTCTAACTGATTAACTCTAACTGATTAACTCTGACTGATTAACTCTAATCGATCAACTCTAACTGATTAACTCTAATCGATTAACTCTAATTGATTAACTCTTCTCGAATAACTAAATCCGATTAAATCTAATTGATTAACTCTCCTTGAATAACTAATATTCGATTAGCTCTCCTCAAATAACTAATATTCGATTAACACTCTTCGAATAACTAATATTCGGTTAACTTACTTCGAATAACTAATATTCGATTAACTCCTTTAATTCTATTCGAATAAACTATATTCGATTAACTCTTTCGAATAAACTATATTGGATTAATTCCTTGATTAACTCCACGTCCATATTCAGTTTCAAGTATCGATGTTCAAATCGATTCTTACCCCTCTACATAAGTCCAGACTTATATATTATATTTATCCAATGATAAATTTTTTATTTAATTTATAAAATATTATTTATAAATTAATCTTCTCGATCTATCAGTTAGAACAGATTCTATTTAAAATCTTTGCTCTAAATCCATATCATGTTATGCCCATGTGCGAAGCACAGGTCTAAACTGTCCTGACGTAAAATTCTATTTACTTGCCAAATATTTCCTTATATAACATTCTTTTCATTTTCCATAAATTCCTTTTGTATTTCTATTTATTTTCTAAATAAATAATTCTTTTATAACTCTATTTATTTTCTAAATAAATATCTCATTTTATAAACTAATTATTATCTAAATAAATATTTCTTTTATAACTTTATTTATAAATAATTCCTTTTAAAGCTATTTATAAATAACTCCTTTGATAATATCCTATTTATTTCATATAAATATTGTCTTTTCAATTCTATTTATTTAACAAACAAATATTTCTTTCCAATTCTATTTATTAAACAAATAAATATTCCTTTAATAAAATTCCTTGATTTTATAATTATTTTCTTTTATAAAACCCTTTTCCTTTTATATATAAAATCCCTTGATTTTTTATAAATAATTTATTTTCAAAATACACTTTGAAAATTCCCTTTTCTACATTCCAGTCTTACGGTATTTACAATACCAAATAAAATGTCGATATCATTCAAACACACATAATCAACAACAGATTATATAGCACATCATACATCACAATATATGAAACAAAAAAGTATTTTATATATTGATGAACCCAGTTGGGTCCCTCTAACCAGTTTCCATGCATCACAGATGTTAAACAATACAATCAACATCGATTTCATTCAATATGAAATATTCTGCGAACAGAATCAATATTTGATTAATGATTTATATATATATCGTTATCTATAATTTCAACCAATACATAAGCAATTCAACCAAACAGTTAACACACGACAATCAACAAATAATTATCTGTTCGAAGAATACGTTATAAAAATATAACTATTCAGAGTTAGTGAGTTTTACTCACATTGGACGATCGTCGTTAATAACGATAACCATCGGTTGATTTAGACGGACAATTTATTTCACTATAAATTGTAATTAGTTCCAATCCACTCCTAGTCAGTTTCATGGTGGGGCTACCATCCATATGATCCCAACAGATATTGTTTCAAAAAATCTGATGTCATACGACGAAGATATTGCATTAACAAGTTAATACATATTTTAGATTTAAATAAAACTTAATTAAATTTCCATTGGGATTTACCCTTTTGACTTGGCCTATTTTCCCAAACCCACACCCGCTTAAATCCTCCTCTTCTTGCTCCTGTAATAGCAAATGTGGACTCCTCCTGGCCATTACGGCAGCTTCATCCCAAAACAACACATTATTCCTTCAACACAAATTCAATTAGAAAACACCATTTCAATCTCCTTCAACCACTCTTTTATTCCCTCCTACTCTCGTACAACTCGTCTTCCACAACAAACTTCGCGGTCTTCACCATTACCGTGCGTTGAACCCACTACCGCTTCTACTTTCCTCAATGAATTCCAATCCGAGACCATCATCGAACTCAGCACACCATCCTCACCTCGACCATCCCCATATACCTCAACTCGCACCACTTTAAAAAAAAATGCGGCAGCAGCAGTTCCTCGAGTAGACACTGTAATTGTCGATACCCATAAATCATCGAACAACCCAAAAATAATAACACGAGTGTGAAGATGAAATTCATACAAATTCAAATATACATCCACATTGATTTATATGTTTTTATTTTATTTTCTTTTGATTTCTCTTTCTCTCCATTTTGATTTTCCTATGAAAGAAAGTGACGGCCCAACTTTTGACTTTGGGAAAAATGATTCTAGGTTTAGAAATAGGATGGTGTGCTTATAGGCAAGTTATATTAATTTTTAAATCGATCATTTTATTAATTTATACTGTATTGCTACTTGTATTACTGTCTAAAAATTCCTATGATCACGTACAATATTCAAATTCGATAAAAATGGATATGCAGCTATAGTTCGACATTACGAACCCAACGAAACTGCTTCGTCGAATTCCGACTCCGTTTGCTCACACAGTGTATTTTTAACCATCAAAATACTGACTGTTTTTCACATTAAAAATCTGTACGGCTACACACTATATCTAAAAATCACGAAAATTGAAATTTAGCAATAGTTTAATATTGCAGATCCAACAAAATTATTTTCATCGAAAACGGAGGTCGTTTGCAAAACTGGCTATTTTTAAAGTTCTAAATAACCCATTTAAATATATAAATATATTTAAAAATAATTAAATTAAATATTTAAAAATAAATATTATCGTATATATCCACATTAGAATATCATACAAATCCAATTGGATTTATAACTTGATATTTCAAAATTCCCTGTTATATCGATATTCGATTTATATTCAAAAATCCATTTAAAAATATAAATAAATCGATATAAATTATAAAGGAACTCCATAGCGACTTTTCTAGAATTTGGTTTGGACATAAATCAAAACCTACATAATGAAATCTCGATTTTTCTCTTCCATTAGAAAAATATACTTCACCAGCTCTAAACGTTTCTTGTTTCACAGAAATCCGATTTAAAATATACCTTGTATATTCAGTTGAATTTCAAATAGCCAAATAGCGAACTATCGCACCATTTATACGTACAAACTATCATTCAAATAATATATTCGTTATTTCAATTCAAATTCTAAACTGAATATATATATTTTAAATGGTCTAGTTCACACAATATTGCCATTTCAGTTAATTCTGATTATTTCAGAATTAAATATATTATTTAATTATTATATTAAATAAATATTCAAAGTTATTTAATTAAGCAACCATTAAATTACCAAACCATTATTTTAAATAATTAAATAAATTAATTATTATAATGTAAATATACGGGACATTACATTCTTCCCCCCTTAAAATAATTTCGTCTTCGAAATTGCTAAGGTAGAAAACAACTCTATTTACTGGGTTAAAAATTATTTGTTAAATTATTAACCTCAGTTTCAACTGAAATAATTAAATTTCAATTAAATATTTATTCATTCCTACTAACGAAAATTTTGAGAAATCCTAAAAATTTTCTAACACCTTAACTTTTCGAAAAATTTCGCTAGCACCTCCTTTGTACTAGTCAATAACTCAAACTCCAACTCGCCTGTCTAGGCCTTCTTCAACCCAAAAGAAAATCAAGTAGCCAAGCGGCTTGCCAATTCGGCTCATCAAAATCTCAAACCCATATATAAATATAAACTGGTACCTTTATGTTGGACATATCATTATATCATTCCAACCTATTACCAATTCTGCATATACCAATGTTATCCCAACCAAACTCTAATCACTTTTATCTCCAACACAACCATTCGTTTATCTAAGCCAAATTCCATTATTAGTTTCAATTCTTAACTTACCAGTCAAATTCTATTTCGGATTATCTCTGGTTTTAATTCAAATAATCTGTTTCTAGGAGCTTTAAACAGTTTACCATATCAAAAATCAAGCTTTCCCTTTCAGGATTTCAAACAACTTGTCTTCTCAAAACAATTCAAAAACAAAATCTTTGGTAGTAATACGTCACTTACAACTCGAAAATGAACACCGATGATGCTGCGCAGTCATCTTCGAAATTTAATTTCAAGCGACCGAAGTGAGTTCAATACTATTACTTTCCAAATCCATATTTAAATACTTCCATTTTGAAATCTATTCAAAATATCATTTGCAATGCTTTAAACAATTTAAAATCTCCCAGGATTTTAAAATTCTCATATATTTAATCCAAATTCGTTTACAATTACATTTCCAAATTTTGGGAATTTCAATTCCAATTATGATTTAAATTTCATATTCAATTCATTTCGTAATACTTATACGAATTTTGATTGGTCGTAAACCATTTCAATTATAATCTTACTCGATTATAATTACAGCCAATATATCCAATATATTATAATCATTCCAATACAAATCCTTTATATCAAAATATAGTTTGGGTAAAATTATTTCATTTACCCTTTTCTCAAAACATACTGTGTCCGTTCATCGTATTCGAGTGCTTATAAATCCCTACTGATACAGTGGATCAAACTGATCGATCAGAACCCATAAACAACTCAACCAACAAAGCTCCACAATATAAAATCATTTTATATTGGATAACAAATACGTTCACTCATATATATACACTCAACTCAATCTAGGGTATTACTAACCCCATCTCTACTGAGTCACGCCACAGAGCCAAGGTAATTACTTAACCTTAAGCTCTGATACCAAATGTAACATCCCGGAAAGTTGCGATCCTTGGTCATCGACATAAAACCCATGTCGATTATCCAAACATCGAAAATATCGGTAGTTAATGAAAGAAATCAGAGGGTGAGAATAAATAAGATAGAAACTTAAAATAGAAGAAGAAGAAGAACATACAACATCAGAGTAAACATCAGAGTAAACACGAATCTCAAAGCGGAACGAATAAACATATTTCATAACATAACTTTTAAATAAAATAGTATCGGTATACAATACCATTATTAGAGTATAACACTTACTATACAACGGAAATAACAATAGTTATATAATCCTGTAGCCTCGTGCTCCATCTCTTCAAGTATATGTAAATCCCGACTACTTGACTGCCCATACAAAATTGGGAACCCAAGAGTTTAGGGAAAACAAATACAAAATAAACTCTGGGTCAGTCATGTGACTGGTGTGGGTAAACTCCAACCATTTGTTTAACTTTTAAAATCCTTTCTAAAGAAATGATAATCGTAAGACCGATCCACACATAAACACGGATGGTTTTTACCTTACGATCACCCAAAACATTTCTAAAACGATACTTGTCTGATATTATAATAATGCCTAGATCAAGTAAATAGAAATCTAGCAGAAACGCTTCTAACATTCTATATATATAATATACAATCAAAACCGCGGGCTCTTATTTGGGGAACGGATTCCAACTATGATAAGGTATGGATCCACCTTCCGATCAGTGTACTCTAGAAGCGATACACTAGAGTCCAACAAGAACATCTTGCAACTCAGCCACACTTGACCGACCATTCATTTCTCTTGAATGTATCGAATATATTGCTACCCCTCGGTTTGTATTCCAACATAACCATTCCCGGGAGATACAGAATTGAAAGAAATACAAATATGAATATTCTCTAGATGGTGACAATATACCCTAATTGGGTGCGGCCCACTAAGCCATGCTGCGTGCCCAATTTCTGTCATTTCTCAGTTGATGAGGCTTGAGGTTATAACGTGTCCTTTGACAGATCACTCCTCCATTTACTTCGAGTGTCACATCGCCATACCTACCAAATCAAAAATTGATTTCTTCAAAAATATCACGGGTATAAAGCTTAGAGAAACAAATTCCTCCGCCACTAAACGTAAATACGTTTGAAGAGATCAACTTCCGCGATCTATGAAATATACTCTGTCATACATTCTTCCATATAGGTTGTCCTGGTACTGGACAAACCGAAGGTACAATTCTGTAAACAGGACAGCCCTTGCATAACTCCGTCTTCAATTATCTTCATCATATGTGATTTGCAACGCTTATGATAATATGGAGTGGTTCTTCGGATAATAATCCAACCGGTCTCTCCATATTAACAAAGTAAAAAATTTCAAAACTTTGATAGTCGGTGATCTAATTATCAAATGAAAACATGTCCGTGTACAAACAACAAATCTTATTTCCAAATGGAATTTCTTTGGATCAATCATATATAAATATTTCCCTATTTTCTATATGTAGAAAATATATGTTATTAACATTGGAAAACATTTCCATTGCTTATTTACATATCAACAGAACGTTTCATTTTCTATGCTTAGAAAATATCTCTGATTATTTTTGGAAAACGTTTCCAAAACTCATTTATATGGATTTCAAACTAATGTTGTATAAAACATCGTTACAACCGCTCAATCCATTAATCGCTTATTGCTTAACTGTATTTCTAACAAACTCTCGCCATTGAACCTCAACTATTTCTTAGTTAAATAAGGAAGTCAATCAAGTTGGGGTGTAATTACCTCTCAGACCTTAACTGAACAACGTTCTTAACCTTGCAATAGATAAAGCTCACTGCTCCAATTTCAACAATCATTTGCTTACGTAAATTCTCAGATTTATATTATTAATCTACTTCTTTTATGAAAAACATTTATTATAACGCTAACGTTATAAACCCTTTGAAATATCTAACTTAGAAATCTAACTTAAATACTTATTTTGAATAGATAAGCTGACAACTAATTTATATATAAATAAACAAATCTTGATTAAAAACCTAAAAGTAAATAATACTTTCTCGAATTTGATATAATCGAATTCGACTTATAACTCTCTTTCGAGTAATCTCTATTCGATTAACTCCTTTCGAATAACTAATATTCGATTTTCTCTAATTCGAATAAACTATGTTCGATTATCTCTTTTCAAATAGATTATATTCGACTATCCTTTTCGACTAGATTATATTTGATTAGCTCTATTCGAATAAATAATCTTTGATTAACTCTATTCAAATAAACTATATTTGATTAACGCCTTTCCAATAACTAAATTCGATTAACTCCTTTCGAATAACTAATATTGATTAACTCCTCTTGAAT
Source organism: Allium sativum (assembly GCA_030737875.1). Taxonomy (NCBI): domain Eukaryota; kingdom Viridiplantae; phylum Streptophyta; class Magnoliopsida; order Asparagales; family Amaryllidaceae; genus Allium; species Allium sativum. The sequence continues at coordinate 217,527,867 of CM060918.1, read as the reverse complement.
AACTAAATTCGATTAACTCCTTTCGAATAAATAATATTCGATTCACTCCCTTCAAATAACTAATATTCGATTCACCCCCTTCGAATAACTATATTCGATAACTAATATTCGACTAACTCTATTCAATTAACTAAAACTCGACTAACTCTAACTCGATTAACTGTATTTGAATAACTCTAATTTGATTTAATTCTAATCGATTAACTTTATTTGATTAACTCTAACTGATTAACTCTAACTAATTAACTCTAATAGATTAACATTAATTGATTAACTTTAATTGATTAACTCTAACTAATTAACTCTAACTATTAACTCTAATCGATTAACTCTAGTCGATTAACTCTAATCGATTAACTCTAATTGATTAACTCTTCTCGAATAACTAAATTCGATTAACTCTAATTGATTAACTCTCCTTGAATAACTAATATACGATTAACTCTAATTGATTAACTCTCCTCGAATAACTAATATTCGATTAACACTCTTCGAATAACTAATATTCGATTAACTTACTTCGATTAACTAATATTCGATTAACACTCTTCGAATAACTTATATTCGATTAACTCCTTTAACTCTATTCGGATAAACTATATTTGATTAACTCCTTTCGAACAAACTATATTCGATTAACTCCTTGATTAACTCTACGTCCATATTCAGTATCAAAAATATCGATGTTGAAATCGATTCTTACTTCTCTATATAAGTCCTGACTTATATATTCTATTTATCCAATGATAAACATTTTATTTAATTTATAAAATATTATTTATAAATTAATCTTCTTAATCTATCGGTTAGAATAGATTCTATTTAAAATCTTTGCTTTAAATCCATATCATGTTATACCCGTGTGCGAATCATGGGTCAAAACTTTCCTGAAGTAAAATTCTATTTATTTGCCAAATATTTCCTTATATAACATTCTTTTCGTTTTCCCATAAATTCCTTTTGTATTTCTATTTATTTTCCAAATAAATAATTCCTTTATAACTCTATTTATTTTCTAAATAAATATCTCCTTTTATAATCTGTTTATTTTTTAAATAAATATTTCTTTTATAACTTTATTAATAAATAATTCCTTTTAATGCTATTTATAGAAACTCCTTTGATAATATCCTATTTATTTCATATAAATATTTTCTTTTCAATTCTATTTGTTTAACAAACAAATATTTCTTTCCAATTCTATATATTTAACAAATAAATATTCCTTTTATAAAATTCCTTGATTTTATAATTATTTTCTTTTTTAAAATCCTTTTCCTTTTATATATAAAATCCATTGATTTTATATAAATAATTTATTTTCAAAATACACTTTGAAGATCCCCTTTTCTACATTCCAGTCTTACGGTATTTACAATAGCAAATAACAACGATCGATATCATTCAAACACACATAATCAACAACAGATAATATAGCACATCATATATCACAATATATGAAACAAAACAGTATTTTATATATTGAGGAACCCAGTTGGGTCTCTCCAACCAATTTCTTTGCATCACAGATGTTAAACAATACAATTAACATCAATTTCATTCGATATGAAATATTCTACTAACAGAATCAATATTTGATTAATGATTTATATATATACCATTATCTATAATTTCAACCAATACATAAGCAATTCAACCAAACAGTTAATACACAACAATCAACAGATAATTATCAATTCTGAGAATAAGTTATAAAAATATAACTGTTCAGAGTTGGTGAGTTTTACTCACATTGGACGATCATCTTTAATAACGATAACCGTCGGTTGATTCAGATGGACAATTTATTTTTCTATAAATTGTAACGAGTTCCAATCCACTCCCTGTCAGTTTCATAGTGGAGCCACCATCCATACAATCCCAACGGATCTTGTTTCGACAAATTCTGATCATACGACAAAGATATTGCATTAACAAGTAAATACATATTTTAGATTTAAATAAAACTTAATTTAATTTCCATTGGGCTTTACCCTTTTGAGATGGCCCATTTGCCCAAACACACACCAGCTTAAATCCTCCTCTTCTTCCTCCTGTAACAGTAGATGCGTCCTCCTCCTGGCCATTACGGCAGCTTCATCCCAAAACCACACATTATTCCTTCAACACAAATTCAATTAGAAAACACCATTTAAATCTCCTTCAACCTCTCTTTGATTCCCACCTACTCTCGTACAACTCGTCTTCCACAACAAACTTCGCGGTCTTCACCCTTACCATGCGTTGAACCCACTACCGCTTCCACTTTCCTCAACGAATTGCAAATCCGAGACCATCATCGAACTCATCACACCATCCTCACCTCAACCATCCCCATATACCTCAACTCGCACCACTATAAAAAAAATGCGACAGTAGCTGTACCTTAAGGGGACACATTAATTGTCGATACCCTAAATCACCGAACAACCCAAAAATAATAACTCGAGTGTGAAGAGGAAGTTCATACGAATTCAAATATACATCCGTATTGATTTATAAATTTTTATTTGATTTTCTTTTGATTTCTCTTTCTCTCCATTTTGATTTTCCTGTGAAAGAAAGTGGCGGCTCAACTTTTGACTTTGGGAAAAATGATTCTAGCTTTAGAAATAGGATGTTGTACTTATAGGCAAGTTATATTAATTTTTAAATCGATTATTTTATTAATTTATACTGTATCGCTACTTGTATTACTGTCTAAAAATTCCTATGATCACGTACAATATCCAAATTCGATAAAAATGGACATGCAGCTACAGTTCGACATTATGAACCCAATGAAACTGGTTTCATCGAATTCGAACTTTGTTTTCTCACACAGCGTATTTTTAACCATTAAAATACTGATTATTGCTCACATTAAAAATCCGTAAGGCCACACACTAACTCGAAAAATCAAGGAAATTTAAATCTTGCAATAATTTTATATTGCAGATCCAACAAAATTAGTTTCATCGAAAACGGAGGTCTTTTGCAAAACTGGCTATTTTTAAACCTCTAAATAACCCATTTAAATATATAAATATATTTAAAAATAATCAAATTAAATATTTAAAAATAAATATAGTCGTATATATCCACACAAGAATATCATACAACACCAATTGGATTTATAACTCGATATTTGAAAATTCCCAGTTATATCGATATTCGATTTATATTTAAAAATCCATTTAAAATATAAATAAATCGATATAAATTATAAAAGAATTTCGTAGTGACTTTTCTAAAATTTGATTTGGACATAAATCAAAACCTACATAATGAAATCCCGATTTTTCTCTTCCATTAGAAAAATATACTTCACCAGCTCCGAGCGTTTCTTGTTTCACAGAAATCCGATTTAAAATGGACCCTGTATATTCAGTTGAAGTTCAAATCGCAAAATACTGAACTACCGCGCAATTTCGAGCTCGATTTTAATTATAATATAATTATACATTCATACTGTCATTCAAATAATATATTCGTTATTGCAATTCAAATTCTAAACTGAATATATATAATTTAAATTGTCCAATTCACACAATATTGCCATTTCAGCTAATTCTGATTATTTCAGAATTAAATATATATTATTTAATTATTAAATTAAATAAATATTCTAAGTTAGTTAATTAAACGACCATTAAATTACCAAACCATTATTTTAAATAATTAAATTAATTAATTATTATACTGTAAATATACGGGACATTACATAAGGTTACATGAAAATGAAAGAAGGTATTGAATGAAAAACGCATGGCACAAATCCATGAATACACTTCCATGCTAAATAAGGTGATGTGTTGGTTACTTATACCAATGGAAAATAGGTCCCAAAAACCATGTTATTCAAAAAAAAAAAAATGTGTAAGCAAGTGAAGCATGGGAGGGGACACTTGTCCATCATTTTATACGTGCTCTTGCAGGAAGAAAAAATGCAGTAAATTAGAAACAAATGCGGTTCCTCATCGCCATTTTGTCATCTTCAATTCTCTTTACTTCTCCTACAAAACTCGCGCCAGTTTCAAACAACGAAAAAAAAACATGGAAAGTTGCATGCGCTCAAACATCCACCAGCGAAACCCCATGCATTTGCTTCGTGCCATCTATCCCACTTGGTATCTGTCCTTTCACATGTGCGTACACCTCTCTTCTCTTTTCTAAAGCCGCATGCTCCTTTCCCTTAAACCGTTGTATCCTTTCCCTTTTAGCAAGTTTCTCTATTCAAAGAGAGAAAAAAAGAAACAAAACGTTGAAGATTTGTGCATGCGCGAGCCATGCCAACCAAAGCCCATCCTCGCCTAGTCCAACTTTGCGTATTTTTTTCTTTCCAGCTAAAGCTTAGTTTCATTGAAAAAAATGTGAAATAAAGAGAGAGAAGGAACGGGAACAGAGCGCAAAAAGGAACGGAGCAAAAGGTGGAAGATGTGAAGAGTGCCAACCGCTTAAACAGGTGCCTTTTCTGGAAAGCTACAGTGTTGAGAGCATTTAAATTTAATTTTTAATTAAATTAGTAAGATAAAACTTGGGTTATATGGTTGATTTGGTACGTGTGATACTGTGTGTTATAATTAGTGGTGATAAATTGCACGCATGTTAAATTCATGACCGTCGAAAATAATGCATCTTCAGTTAGAACTCGCCTATGGACACGCGTTATTTTATAACGCGAAATTATCAGTTGAATGAATATGGATATGTAAATTTGTAGGTAATATGGTAGTTGTTGTGATGGTTGCTAATATAAATTGTATATCAAAGCGCGTTAGTGTTATAACGCTTGTGCGTGAATTGTTTGTCGTGCATAATTGAGAAATGGTTGCATAAATGATGGTTGAATATATGAGTATGCATATGTATGGGTTTTCGGTGGAAAATTTAGTAATTCCTTGAATTAATTAAAGAGCGATTCATGGGTAAATGATATTTAAATAAGTATGTAGTAGCTTATTTACTAAAAATGTTGATTTAATCATGTTTATGGATTTAACAATACTATTAATATTCTTTGATTTGGAATATGTTTGTTAATTAAGTAATATTTGGTTATTGAAATAATTTTTCTAATTAACAATTTATTTAATGATATTGAGTAAATTTGAAAATGTTGATTCAATGATATGGTATTATTACAACGGTTTATTAACCAAGATATGTTAGAACATGTTAATGAATGAAATAATATTTTGGTAAATACTTTGAGAAATCATTAATTTGATTTAATAGTATAAATAATTTGATGTTGGAAACTAATCAACATGTTATTATCAATGTAAATTGATATTAAAAATTTATTTTAAAAGTACCTTGAATTAAAATGGTTGATTTTAAACTTAGTTACAGTTTTATTTATGGATTGTTGTAAAATTTGGCAAACTCAGACTATTGGTTTGTGAAATATAATATGACTTTTGATAATAATTTGTGATAACATTATAAAAGTATTTGATTAGATATTTAACTTGAATTATTATGTTGTGAAATTTAAGGTAAGTTTAGATATATATTTATAATAAGATATTATAAATTGCTTTGCATAATAATATGAGTTTGAAGTTAATATAAAGAATATAATTTAAGTTTCGGGTTAACGAGTAAGTTTGTTCTGTTACTAGTTCTGGAACAGTAAATGGGGTGTGCAACTAAGGAAAGAGACGCCGCAAAATGTGCGCGGAACTTACCTGGCCAACGTTTACTTGTGCAGGGTGGTAAAAGAGCTAATTGGAAGTGAATCTCGGATATTGGGAAACTGTAACTATAATAATAAATTTTTCCCAATTTAAAATTGGTTTAAAATTGGATTGGATGAACGTGATCTTCGGATATTTAATATAAGTTCTATAGACGACGACTAATACTATGTGAGGAATTAAGTTGTAGATATATCGTAATTCCGCTTATAGTATCAGTTTAATACGGATACAAATATTGGATATAAGAAGTTTCGATCTTTAACAGATCGTATATATAATATAAATCGTTCGGATTTAACTTGACTGCTAAGACATCAATAATGTTAACTGAAAAGGCTTAGTTTAATTTCGGAAGTTAATGAGAAACTAAGAAACGATAGAAAATAAGGTGTATGTCTTTGAAACTAATCAAATGAACAAAAAAAATTTGAAACCTGTTATGCTCTTCGAATATAAATACAATGAATCCGTTTTGAATGATTACAACGAATTTGGATTTAAAAAATATTGAAATCGTGATCCTTGATTTATAAACGATTGTTCAGAAGTAAGAAGTAAGAAAAAGACTATCTTTAAACTATCATCTCTTAAACAATCATTTCTAGATTTAGAAAAGATTAAGAGATGTATGTGTGTATATATATTATGGAAAGCACTTGTTTTGAAATATGAACTGCTGGTTATTTGGAAAGACCGAGATCGGAATTTATTTTCCGAAAACCATTCGAAATAACCATATGACATAGATAATGAAGACGACGATTGAAGACTGTGGTTCTTCACATCGAACAGACTGCCTACTGACTGGTTTATTTACTAAATAGCTGCAGTAGAGAGATGCCCATATTAGCGGAGTGGCAGGAAGTCCGAACGTATGTGGAGAATTTTCTGATTTTGTTCCGTTCAGACCTAGAATGGACTTGTATGGATTGTGTGTATGACATTGTGATTGGCAGCATAACACTGATTTCCGTTGATATGTATCTAGTTTGTCACGCACGAGCTCGATGTGGTTATGTATGAATGAAAATCAGTTGTCGTGTTGTGAATGGACAATGTAACATACTTAAGATACGAACTGAGCTTGTATGAACCAGGGCATTGCTTATCTAGGCATGCTTTGTGTATGACATGACATCGACAAACCTCACACCCTGGATTGATGAGAAACTGGCAGTTAGGTTGTATACTTATATATGATTGATGATGAAACTGTAGTAGTGGGAAACCACTTATGAACTTAGGGGAAATTGGGTATGTTCGAGGGGCCGTGTCTGGTCGAAAACCGTTGATCTGCTCTGCGCTTTGTTGTTGGTGTTTGAGATGGACGAAAAAGCCGTGTTACACTTCGCTTCGTATCCCTAATTGATCTTTCGTTCTAGGAATCACTAAGTTGGAAATCCAAATCCCCAATACGAGCCATATGATTTTGATTGCATATATATATATATATATATATATATATATATATATGGCGAGATAATATTATGGGTATTATTCTGTCTAGGATTAATACATTTTTTGCGAAATTGTTTTCCACACAATATGATAGTATTGAAAGTGGATTTCACGTATGAAAGCATGTTTGGTTGCCATAAGGTAAAAATCGCTCATTTGGTGTGTGCTTGCATTGTGTGATGTGGGACGAGCTTTAGTTTTCCCAAAAGTCATTGTGAATTTATATGCATGGGTATTCATATGGAGTAAACCCGTTCCGCATTAACTGCGTGGTCCGATGAATTTCCCAACTTTAAAATACATCTTAAAGCAACTGTTTTATGTTCTCACATCAGTCTCATGACTGACCTAGAGTTTATTGTTCCTTCCTAAACTCTAGGTGCCCACTAATTTTTACACGAGCAGCTAGTAGTTTAGTTTTATAGTTATAGATCGTTGGAGCAGGATTCGAAGCGCTTTCTGGATTGGAGTTCACGCTAGAGATTAGGGCTTCCCCTATATCATACTGTTTCTTCTGCTGAGAGTATATTTATTTTTCTTCCGCAATATATGTTGTACTCTGATATTCTATATAGTTGTGATGTAATATTGTATTATGCAATGAAAAGTTCTATTATTTTGTTCAACATATGTAAGTATCCATAACAATTCGTCTTTGTGAACAGTTTAAGTTGGTTTAGTTACCGGACAAAATCGAAAAAAAAGACGGGTCGTTACAGTTGGTATCAGAGCTTTGGTTATACAAAGCTATGGGGTACGACATATTTCGAACGAGAAGATAGAACTCATCAGAGTTACACTATCTCATTAGAGATAGGGTTAGAATGCCCTAGAGTGAGATTTTGGAATATTTTGTCAAGAGAGCGTATTTTGAAATCTATATAAATTATTTTGAAACGAGTAGATCGTTTTGAAAATGATAATTATTTTGAAATATAATTGAAGATAAGGGTTTTGAATATTAATTCGACGTCGTAATTGGACTATCGAGTATATAGGGATTTTGAATATACGCCTAGCTAACGTATACATGAAGTCCAGTGTATACTAGACAAATATAGAATCACACCCTAGTCGCTTGAAATTAAATTCTGGGATGAGCGCGACATCGCTGATATTTATTTTCAAGTTTTGAAGGTGGGATGACTATATAATTCCAGTTTAAACATCGAAGAATATTTAAAATCATCTAACTAAGTGTTTTAATGAATAATCTTAATGAAATAGTCTGATAAATTAACATAGGAATTTAATGTGGGAAAACAAAACTAGAAGTTTGAAAAAGAAATTGAGATTTGCTTAATAATACTTCAAGGCTTTGAACTATACAACTTGAATATGGTAAACCATAAGTGCTTGAATAATTAAAGATTTTAGGAGTAATCTCACTTAAAGAATTTGGAAACAAATAGTTGAAAATGCACGTAAGAAAGATAATTTACCCATATCCCAAATTTGACAAGAATAATGGATCAATTATAACAAACATTTGAATATGAATTTTAGTCTAATAAGTCGTAATCAGAGAAGATATTATACTTCTTGATGGATGTAAAATAGGTTAATATAAGCAACAATCAAAATCGAGACCCAGCATGTACTGAAAATGGTAGTATGCAAGTTAAATTATTTTGTTTGGAAGTAGATCTGCAAAGCAAAAAAAAAAAAAAACTTAAGAAATATAAAGGTAAATTTGACTTAAGTAACAGTTTGTTTAAAAGGATGATTCAAATTTGTAACTAACATCTAAGTAGGGTGATAACTGCTGAAAGAGTGATTCAAATAGAAAATATTTTAGAATAATCGCTTATGATGCAAAGAAAGCAGAATTTGAGGTAAGATTTACTCGAAAGGAAGTAAATGAAAACCAAGTGTTCCGAGGATAAATAACCTAAAATTTTATCCTTAGGTTCATTCAACTTTCCTACCTTGGTCTAAGTTAGCTCCATCTTTAAGATTCGAACCATTTATTTGTGGGTAGCATCATTCATACCTTCTTATCTTATGAATTTGGTCAAGTATTGCAACTCGAACTATCATACTTTGGTATCTATTTTGATATTGAACCCATATTTAAACATCTCCACTTGATTTGAGTACGTGCAAATTGATTTATCTTGTATATGTATACCCTTTTGTGCCCTTTTAGAGCAAAATCAAGATTTAATTCAAACTAAATAGCTTGTTTACCTAGGAAATTATGTTAACGAAATCTCAATACCTAGGTCTTACCTAGTAACAAGGCAAGAAAATTTGATCTTTAAAAAAAATAAACTTAAGGAGTGAGTTCTGAGATTGCTAAGATTAATGATTGGAACTTGCTTAAACATATATACATGTAATCAGTGTAGCGTAGCGGAAGCGTGATGGTATTTAAAATAAATCTGTTTTAAGAGATTTTTCGAGCTAAAGGAAGTTAAAAGGATTTATGAATGATAAAAGATTGTTTAAAGGCTTATTGGAAAAGCTATTAAAGAAATTGTACGGATCAAAGTTGATTGAAAGGAAATCGTATGGCTATACGAATATTGACTTATGTATGTAGTTAGATGTTTGAAATAAATTTTGGTTTATGAAGCTAGATGTGGATTCTCAAAATAATTGACTTAGTAAATGTGAATAAGATCATTTATTTTGATATGTAAAACCTAAGTTTTATAATTGAAAGCTAAAATGCTATTCCCAAGCAATTAAATTTGTTTTCCAAAATACTTTGGAAATGGTGGACATTTTATAAAAGAGTTTACAAATAAAAGAAAATTTAGACGACTTGAATCCCGATAATTTGAAATATTTGATTTAAGTATTTGTAAATTATGGATTGCAAAATGATTTTCAACTTCGGGATATGAAATGATTAGATTTGTTCGAGTAACCGTGACTAAAACTAGGTAGTGAAGATTGATTGGATTGCGTACGATGGGTGATACTCAGTTGCCCTGTCATGCGGACAAACTCCTTGAACTGATAACATATAGATTTCAGTATAGAATGTAGGAGTTTTGCAAGCAAACTTAGTTTGAAATCCCGAAATGCAGTATGATTTTCTATATGAAAGAAATATATAGTATTTCAATATTTTGAGATGAAAATGGGATACTAAGTCAGAGAAATCATTCTTAGATTATCAAATGTGTTGCAATCTATGACTTGTAATCAGAATATAAACTCAACTTCTTTAATTAACCTTTCCGAAATTTTATCTTTCTAATATAATAGTTTACGTTTAGCTAATTAAGCTTGGTATAAAAGGATTTTGGCAAATATTATCATATTAAATTTTTTTCCTATAAGTTGCTTTGATAAGCTTTAGATTAATACAAGAATTTGTAAATTTAACAAATTATATGTAAGATTTATTTTGCTTACGTATAATTTCATGAGTTCTCCTTTCCGAGGAAGAAAAGCCTTAAGTGGGGGAGAATGTAACAATCTAAGATTTTTTGAAAATCAAATTTGAACTTAATATGAATTTTTAAATAAAGTTTAAAAGGTTTAAATTATTGTTGAATCAAATTATAAGGCAATAGCAGTATTTTAACAGACTGAAAGATTAATTTTATTGTGAAATTAGTTATAACAATTTTGTTTGGAGAAAATGTTTCATCATTAATCGAATTTTCAAAATTTAGTTGTAGTTCAGTCGCGAAAGACGATTATGATTTGAAATTCAATTATAATTAAATATTCGTCGCAAATTTTTGTTCAGTTTCAGTTCGCGTCATCTTAAAATATTTTATAGAAATTTATTATAATTTTTATTTTAGAAAATAAAAAAAATATTTTTCTAACATATTTTGGGGTAACTGCGGTCCCCTTTGAAACCTTGTACAACTGGTCAACCGGTCTGTCTTTTATTGCTGTTTTGGGATCGTGATACGTTGATGTACATGATTTATTTATTAGTTGTGGTTATTCGCCGCCTATAATTATAAAAGAAAGTAAAATTAAAAGATAGAGGAAGGTAAGGAACGCACGAAACATTCTATGGGGAAAGGAAGCCTTCTTGCCATGCAAATGAAGTGGAAAAAAAAATAGACTCACGTATAGAAGGGAATGCATGTCTAGTCAAAAATGAAACTACATGCACCAAATGTATGAATTAGCTTATGTTAGAAAATATTTAGGAAGAATAAAATAAAAGACAATGAAAAAATTAAATTAAGGTTACATGAAAAATGAAAGAAGGTATTGAATGTAAAACGCATTACACAAATCCATGCATAAACTTCCATGCTAAATAAGGTGATGCGTTGGTTACTTATAATAAAGGAAAATAGGTCCCAAAAACCATGTTATTCAAAAAAAAAAAAAAAAAAAAAAAAAATAGCAGATAAGCAATTGAAGCATAAGAGGAGACACTTGTCCATCATTTTACACATGCTCTCGCCTGAAGGAAAAATGCAGTAAATTAGAAACAAATGCGATTCCTCACCACCATTCTATCATCTTCAATTCTCTTTACTTCTCTTGCAAAAATTCCGCCAGTTTCAAACAAAGAAAAAAAAAAGCAAACATGGAAAGCTGCATGCGCTCGGACATCCACCAGCGAAACCCCATGCATTTGCTTCGTGCCTTCTATCCTACTTGGTATCTGTCCTTTCGCATGTGCGTATACCTCTCTTCTCTCTTCTAAAGCCGCATGTTCCTTTCCCTCAAACCATTGTCTCCTTCCCCTTTTAGCAAGTTTCGCTATTCAACGAGGAAAAAAAAACAAAACGTTAAAGATCTGTGCATGCGCGAGCCATGCCAACCAAAGCCCATCCTCGCCTAGTCCAACTTTGTGTATTTTTTTCATTCCAACTAAAGCTTAGTTCGTTGAAAAAAAAACATGAAATAAAGAGAGAGAAGGAACGAGAATAGAGCGCAAAAAGGAAGAGAGCAAAAGGTGGAAGACGTGAAGAGTGCCAACCGCGTAAACAGAGAACGGTGCCTTTTCTGGAAAACTGCAGTGGTGAGAACATTTAAATTTAATTTTTAATTAAATTAGTATGATAAAACTTGGGTTATATGGTTGATTTGGTAGATGTGATACTATGCGTTATAATTATTGGTGATAAATTGCATGCATGTTAAATTCATAACCGTAAAAAATAATGCATCTTCAGTTAGAACTTGCCTATGGACACGCGTTATTTTATAACGCGAAATTATCAGTTGAATGAATATGGATATGTAAATTTGTGGATAATACGGTAGTTGTTGTGATGATTGCTGATATAAATTGTATATCAAAGCGCGTTAGTGTTATAACGCGTGTTCGTGAATTGCTTGTCATGCACATTTGAGAAATGGTTGCATAAATGATGGTTGAATGTATGAGTATGCATATATACGGGTTTTCGGTGGAAAACTGTAACAACCTGGAAATTCTGAGCTAATTTAAAATTTTTATTTTGGCAATTTAGCGAATTTTGAATATTTAGAATGAATTATTTTAAATAATGGCAACGAGAAATTTAGTTTTAATAGAATCGAACATATATATTTATATAGGTCGTTGTTAGAATATAAATAATTATTTATAATTATAAAATGAATTGAAAATGGTGCGGTAGTTTGAAAATTCGATTTCAAAGTCCAAATGATTGCCCCGGATGCAAAATAAACTGGATTTTAGCGAAACCAAAAATATTCGAATCTAATTGAGAATATCTTTACAACGAATCCGAAAAATTGAAATTTCATAGCGGGAATCAAAAGATACATCCAGTTGAAAATTCTGGATAGTCGCTATGGAATTCTAGCCCTTAAAAATGGAATTTTTCATATGACCTCGGTTTCCGATGAAACCACTTTTGTTGGATCCGTGATGCCAAGATATTGCTAGATTCCAAAATTCATAAATTTTCGAATCAATATGTGAGCGTGGCAAAGGAAAACGTGATTGACAGTTTAAGTTGATTTTAATCGACTGGGAAATGGCCATTTTTCAAACGGTCTCAGAATTTGATAAAATTAGTTTTGCTAGGACCGTATCGTCAATACGAAACTAGAAAAAAAAATGGGAATTTTTAGAGCCGGTATGTGGCCCCGGTAAATTGAATTGCGCGTTCAAATTCAATATATAGAGTTATATTCTGATATTGACGAAAACTGATCGAAACGATCGATTCAGCTTACGATACATATCCCAATGTGTTCGGAATGGGGGTAATTAGCTATGGACGACAGGCGGTGGGTTCGATTTCGAGTTCGAAATTAAAAGTTGCTTTTTGAAATAAATAATTAAATAAAAAAAAACTCCCTCCCCTCTCTCCTTATATCCTCTCAGTCCCCCTCCCCCGTCATCGACTTTATACAGAAAAAAGAAAAAAAAGAAAGGGGGGATCGCGATTCATCGCCGCCTCAAGGTGGGGTGCCATCTCCGCAACACCACCCATCTCGCTGCTTTCCTCCTCCTTCCTCCTCGCGCTGAGCGCGCCCCCCTATTTCCCCCTAAACCCTAGCCGACGCCGCAACCCCCCTTCCCGCACCACCCTGTTCCGTCGCCGCCACTTCCCCTCCACCTAGCCACCTCCATCTCCCAACCACCTGAATCCACTCCGCCTGCCGTCTCCTCCCCCCCTCGCGATGCTCTTCCTCCTCCTCCAACCTCTCCCTCCTCTAAACCCCCTCAGCTCCGCCCCTCTTCTTCTTTTCTGTCCTCCTCTCGTCGAGCGAAACCCCCCCTCCGACGATGGTGCAACAGCTCTCCTCTTCGTTTGACTGTAAGTTGAAGAATTTAAGCAGTAATGAAAATAATGGAAGTTGAGTTGATTAGTTAAAAAACTTTCAGCTTCTTACCTTTTCGGGGATGAAAAGTTTTAAGTGGGGGAGATTGTAACAACCCGGAAATTCTGAGCCAATTTACAATTTTTATTTTGGCAATTTTAGCGAATTTTGAATATTTAGAATGAAATATTTTAAATAATGACGACGAGAAATTTATTTTTAATCGAATCGAACATATATATTTATATAGGTCGTCGTTAGAATATAAATAATTATTTATAATTATAAAAGGAACTGAAAATGGCGCGGTAGTTTGAAAATTCGATTTCAAAGTTCAAATGAATGTACTGGGTGCAAAATAAACTGGATTTTAGCGAAACCAAAAATATTCGAATCTAATTGAGAATATCTTTACAATGAATCCGAAAAATCGAAATTTCATAGCGGGAATCAAAAGATACGTCCAGTTGAAAATTCAGGATTGTCGCTACGGAATTCTAGCCCTTAAAAATGGAAATTTTGCAAACGACCTCGGTTTTCGACGAAACCACTTTTGTTTGATCCGCGATGTCAAGATATTGCTAGATTCCAAAATTCATAATTTTACGAATTAATATGTGAGTGTGGCAAAGGAAAACGTGTTTTGACAGTTTTAGTTGATTTTAATCGACTGGGAAATGGCCATTTTTCAAACGGTATTATAATTTGACGAAATTAGTTTTGTTAGGACCGTATCGTCAATACGAAGCTAGAAAACATTTTTCGGGAATTTTTAGAGTCGGTATGCGGCCCCGATAAATTGAATTGCGCGTTCAAATTCAATATATAGAGTTATATTTTGATTTTGATGAAAACTGATCGAAACGATCGATTCGGCTTACGATACATATCCCATTGTGTTCGGAATGTGGATAATTAATTATGAACGACAGGCGGTGGGTTCGATTTCGAGTTCGAAATTAAAAGTTGCTTTTTGAAATAAAAAAATAAAAACTCCCTCCCCTCTCTCCTTATATCCTCTCAGCCCCCCCCCCCCGGGCATCGACTTTATACAAAAAAAGAAAGAAAGGGGGATCGCGATTCGCTGCCCCCCTCCCGGCGATTGGTCCGCCGTTGCCTCAAGGTGGGGCGCCACCTCCGCAACCCCCCCCCCCTCTCGCTGCTTTCATCCTCCTTCCTCCTCGCGCTGAGCGCGCCCCCTATTTCCCCCTAAACCCTAGCCGACGCCGCAACCCTCCCCCCTCCCCCACACCACCTTGTTCCGCCGCCGCCACTTCCCCTCCACCTAGCCACCGCCATCTCCCAACCACCTGAATCCACTCCGCCTGCCATCGCCACCCCCCCTCGCGATGCTCTTCCTCCTCCAACCTCTCCCTCCTCGAAACCCCCTCAGCTCCTCCCCTCTTCTCCTTTTCCGTCCTCCTCTCGTCGAGCGAAACCCCCCCTCCGACGATGGTGCAACAGCTCTCCTGTTCGTTTGACTGTAAGTTTTTTTCCTTTTCTTAGTTGATTTTAATTCTGAAAAAAATATGATTTCTTAGTTTTTTATATAAATAAAAAAGAATTGATTTTTGTTAATATAAAGTTGTGACATTTAATTAGCAAAAGAAAAAAAAAATTATTAGCAAAGCTTTAATTTTTATACGATAAAAGTTTTGATTTTTAAAATTTAAGAGAAGGTTTGATTTTTGAACTAGGAAAGACAAGATATTTATTAGCGGAAAGAATGGATTTTAGTGAGCGAAAATATTAGAATTTTCTTTTATGTAAAAATAGAATTTTTAAAAATAATAAATATGTGATTTTTATATAGTAGAAATAATAAAGATGTGATTTTTATATAGTAGACATAATAAAGATGTGATTTTTATATAGTAGAAATAATAAAGATGTGATCTTTATAGAAGTAGCCATGTAAAAATATGATTTTTACATTATATAGATAATAAAAATTCGATCTTTATACTAGAAGTAGATATAAAAATATAATTTTTATATAGGAAGGAGCGTTATAAAAATAAAATCTTTATTATATGAACACCGTTATAAAAATAGAATTTTTATCTATATAGTAGCGGTGTAAAAACAGAATTTTTATCTATATAGTAGCCGTATAAAAATGTGGTTTTTATATATGTAGTGGCTACGGACAATGAAATTGACAAAAGGCGAGCACGACGAAGATTTCTACAAAAGAAGAGTCGTGGCGTTTGGTTTACCTAGATGGTGAGAACTCCTCACTTTAAATCTCTAATCTAGTTAAAATTATATACTAGGATGCAGACTGTGCTTAGCAGCACCCGACACCCGTCGTTTAAAGACCATGGACGGCTTGTATGCTTGTTTTATGTGTTGTGAAGTTTGTTTGTGATGTTGATATGAAACGTGTTGAAATAAATCAATTATCGTTAAAAATATAATTTTTAACGTGAATGTGAATAAATAAATATTC
The DNA here is from genome assembly GCA_030737875.1 of Allium sativum. Lineage (NCBI taxonomy): Eukaryota > Viridiplantae > Streptophyta > Magnoliopsida > Asparagales > Amaryllidaceae > Allium > Allium sativum. Next base: position 217,511,559 of record CM060918.1, on the reverse strand, counting down.
ATTTACAAACCAGATGGTTTGTTTATGTACACCTATTTGAAGGATATTGATTGAGACGATAAATTTTATACATCGCCCAACTGCACAAATAATATTCAGTGTTTGTGGATTGAAACCCCACATTGGTGTTGGGATGAGATTTGGCATACACTAATCCCAATTATTTAATAATATGTCGATCGATTGGTCGACAGACAGTGTAAGCGTTAATTATTTATATTTAATGCTTATGCAGTTGTGTGGTGCACTTTGGATGATGGTTGATTATTTATCGTTGCTATTTATATACATGTGTTGTATGGAAACCATATAAATAACATTATATGGTAATTGATTAGGCCTCGTTCCAATTGGGAAAATAAAGAATAGAATAAAATATAGATTCATGTGTTGAATAAAATAAAGATAGTCATGTGTTGACGATGCTCATGTAACACCCCACATCTATTAAGGTCACTCACAAAGGGAATGCCTTAACTTCAATGGAGTATTATGGGTACTGGAACAGAAATATTACAAGACAGACATATATAAAACAGCGGAAAATGAAGTGGAAGTACTTCAAATCATTTATTAAATATAAATGTTTACAAGAAAAGCCCATCAACTTTCAATACCCAATTTCATAGTTAAAATATCTGTCTTACTCAAAAACAAAGAAGCATAAAAACAAACTGCAGTATTCCCCAATAAAGCAAAGCAAGTCATAGCCAAGAGAAATCCAAGCCATACATGAAAGAGCCTTGGAGCTTGGTGAGATCCGAACTAAGCTGTATTCCCACCCTGTGAACCTGGGGGGGGGGGGGGAACGGAAGAAAAAGATGCGAAACAAAACGGGTCAGTCATAAAGACCGATTAAGTCCTAGTGACTTTCAGCATAAAAATAGATAAAGATAACATGGCATGAATAAACTGAAAGTAAACATAAGCACGATGACAAGGTAGGCAAGATAAACTAAGATAACAAGATAAACTATGATAACAAGGTAAACTAAGGTAACAAGATAAACTTCGGGCACGATGAAACAAGTATAACGTCCCATAATTCCTATCAAGTATCCCACCGCATGATTTCTATCAAGAATAACATCGCAAGGTTTCTAAGCTTTACCATTAAAACGATATCTATTTGCTCTGCACCACCTAACTAGCATCCTCATAAGTGTCTTACATGGAATGATATGTACTCCTACTAGTATCCCAACTAGTGTCCTGCGTAACAAGGATCCGTACCCCCTACTAGTGTCCTGTGTTATATAATAATTACAACGTGATCCCAATCCCCGCAATTATGGTGGCCTTCAGGTGTACATCGATTTTGAGGATTCCATCTCGATCACCCCAATGGCCATGTATATATTTGATGCACCCTTACTACCTTATCGATCGTCTCCCTACTTGACCTAGTTCTCGTTTGTGTCACACGGCCCCCTACTTGTAGATACCTGTGATGGTCCCACCATGGGGTGTATCAAGTCCCATGGTGGCAACCCCGACACAATCAAGATGCACAGCTTTATACCTACTGATGCCCAGTGGCTAAATTTTCTGCGCCGAAGTATGTGCACGTCCGCACTCCGTTAGAACCTGCACTGCTGCACCAACCGCCGCTAATTTGACCTCTTATAATCAACCCAGTAATCGTGCCCCACCCTGCCTAGCTCAGGGTTCCGTTGATACATAATGTGGGTTACTACTGAAATCGGACCCGTTACTAGGTTTTTCTAATGGTTAAGTCTGTAGGCCTATATTCTCTGATATTACCCACCAACCCTGATGTGTACTTAACCCCGCTACTGATGTGTATTTTATGGTTAAGTCTGTGGGCCTATATTCTCTGATATTACCCACCAACCCGATATGTACTTAACCCCGCTACTGATTCAAGCATGTGTATTCAATGGTTAAGTGTATGTGGGCCTATATTTACTAATATTACCCACCAACCCGATATGTACTTAAACCTTCTACTCGTTATGTTACCATGGTTAAGAGTTTATCTTAGTTAACTTAACCTTTCTCGCTTATTATGTTTGATTGGTTAAGTGTAGTTTATTAACTTAACCCCGTTCGTCTATCTGGTTACATTGGTTAAGAATTTTCTTGTTAACTTAACCCCATGTGTTACTTAACCGTACTACGCATCACATCAGATTGGTTAAGTGCATGTTAACTTAACCCCATCTACTAGTCATATTATAATGGTTAAGTGTTATCAACTTATTCAAGTTAACTTAACCCACCCGCTTGTCCTGTTATGTTGGTTGAGTGTTACTACTTAACCGCGACCACTTGTCTAATTAACCCACTGTATTAGTTAAGTGTTCTCATTAACTTAACCTCATCCTCTAGTCCAGTTTAATCATGTTATAATGGTTAAACATTTGCTTAACCTTACCCACTCCCGTAGTCAACTTATTAAATTGGTTAAGTGTCCAGATTAACCTAATCATATTACTTAACCCACCCATTTATATCATATTGGTTAAGTGTTCTTATTTACTTAACCCTACCCATTGGTCTAATTACCATGTTACGTTGGTTAAGTATTACTATTCGTATTTCCACATGTCACCCACTTAACCCTCATGTCCCACCACATGTTTATCTGGTTAAATATTTCTTAATTCATTAAGGCCGTAACCTTATAAAGACCTCTCACATTAGACTGACATTTATGGCAGCTGGATTTGCCGGGCGGGTCCGGGCAGTCTTACACCATAAAAGAGTCTAACCTCGTGTCTTTACAACTGTTACGCTTTTAATTTGGGCCTAGGACCTCTCACATTGGGCTGACATTTGTGACTACTGGATTCACCGGGCGGTTCCGGGCAGGTTTACGTCACAAATGAGTCCAACCTCGTGTCCTAAGAATTGATTATTACTTATAATTTTTTACCCCAACTTGAATTTATTTCCCCTATTCAAATTATCAATTAATTCCTAATTTAACTATGTCCATAATTGACTCAATTATGTCCATCTATTAATGGTATGCAAAATCATACCAATTTTACCACAATTTATCTTAGGCCATTAAAGGCAACTTATCTCAATTTATATTTATCCCTCCTTTAAGTCTATTACATGCCATGTAACGTCCCGCATTTTTGTCGGTTTGTATTTGAATATTTAAATCAGTTTAAATATTTAAATCGTGATATAAATGGATTTAAATATTAATTAAAACAAAGTTGAACGTATATAAATATATATTAATCATAATCGAGCTCAGAACGACCCTGAAGTTCATAATTTAACGTTCTGAACTTCAACTGAGTGTACCGGACTAGTTTTAAATCGGATTTCTTCGAAATGAGAAACGTTGGAATCTGTTGAACCGTATTTTTCTAACAGAAGTGAAAAACCAGGATTTCGTTGTGTAGATTGCAAGATATGTCCAAATCAAATATTCAAAAAGTCGCTGTAGAAGCGTATATCGACCGTAACGGTTATTGGAATATAACTTGATATCGGTTGCAAATCGGGACAGGGTTCTTTTGAGGCGCAGCGATAATTTAATTTTTAGAATTTTACTGTAATTTTTAATAAATTAAATACACAACTTTTTATTTGGAGTATTGTGCATCCTGTATCGGTATTTCGAGATTTCGAAATATGAGTTAAACTACCGGTATTATTATATTTTTGGGATCGTGGCACCTCGCTCGTCATGACCGTATGGTTACTTCTGTCTGTGGCAGTCCGTAAAATAAATGAAATCTTGTACATCGTAGACCGTAAAGTTTCAAATTTCAAGCATATGAAATAAATAGAAACTGGACATGAAGTAAATCCCTAAAATATGCACTAACGTGAAGGACTCAGCCTTAAAGGATGTGAGAATTTGATAACTGATTTTCGTACATGCAAATTAGAATCACGACAGACCTAACCTAAGGCACATCCTACCATTCTTTTTGACAGCTACTCCATACTCCATACCTTTCCATTTATTAAATAGCAGACAACCATACTCCTATCACCTACCCTAAAACCCAACAAACAAAGGAGCAATTCATTTAAAATTAAATAGAATAAATAAATAATGTATGCTTAAACACTAAGCTAAGCATATACACGAACCGGACCTTACTGCATAGTTCCTTTACCTTTAATTTGTCAACCTCTACTAAGCTACAGCAAAACTTATTGGAAATATAATCTACATAGAGACCAATATAGTGCCTGAATACAAAACCTATATGTGAATAAATATAGCCTAGTTACCTATTGCGTTCTTCTTAAGCAAACAAACCATACTCCTGCCCATTACCTATTGCGTGTACCATTTGATTTAATACGATCTTACCCCTATTTTCTCTTCTATAAATGTATACCCCATCTGCCGAAAATCTCTAAGCCCAAATCGGATTCATTTCCTGTTTTAATTTTTCTGTAAGCCGTCCTCTTAAATATTTTCAAGCCAAATACCATATAAATTAAATGTTCTCAGATCTGATGGTCTTGCTTTTAAAGGAGTTCCGAACTTGAATATATAATTGTGGGATCGATCAATGTTTTCTGTCATGGGTTGCCTACAGCGCCAGTAAGAGGTTGAGTTCAAGGCGATGGCAAGAAATACGGTGTGTATATAACAAGGAGAAGACGCATGTTTCATAAGAAGGAGTTCGAGCTTTGATTTGAAGGCGTGGAGCAGTGGAGAGTTTTCTGGAGATGAGGATGGTATATTTAGTTTATATTCTTGTGAGGAATTGTGGAGTTGGTGTGCGTTGTGATGGCGAGCTTGGTGAAGTTCGGACAGTGGGGTGGTAAGACACGACAGCGTGGGAGATGGTGCAAGAGAAGTGCTGTAGAATATATATTGCATGCGAAGAATAGATGGCATGCATCTATACTGGAGTAACGATGGAGTATGGCATGTACAACGTGATCGCCAAGAAGGTGATGCACTGACAGTAGCAATAGTAACGGGGTGAACAGTAGCTGCGTGGGTGGAGGTCCGAAAACATGAAACAACGATGGGATCGGCATTGTCGAACTCGGGAGGGTGAACAATATAAGGGTTGGCATATATGAAAAGAAGTGGGAAGAATTTAGAAGCTGCTTTATACGATGATGAACGAGAAGTGTTAGTTGTGTCTTTGGGAATAACGATGATAGGGGTTCTGTCGTAGGAAATAATGTTGTGGAGTGAAGTTGATGTGCTGTGTTCATATTTTGTTCGCACCAGTTCAAAGTAGAAGCAGCAGTACACCTGGGGAGAAGGATGAAATGGGTATATGGGTGCAAATGTGATTAACATGGCGGTGAAAAAATGAAGAAGGCAAAACGTGAAATAGAATAGAAGTGGCTGCTGATAAGAGACCTGCGTTACTGTGTAGTGATGTTTGGGGTGTGTTTCCAGTGAGTTCAGCGCCTGATGACGATGGTCAGAAACGAGGTGTCCGTCAGAGAGAGCAACCAGAGAAATGAACGATGTTATAGTTGATTTTGTTTCCATTGATAAACCGAGTTGGGTAGATGGAGTTTTTATTTTTCTGAAGTGGATGCTGGAGTTTCATTCGAAAAGAAGACGCTGAGAAATGAGATTGGCGAACGGAACGCAATCAGATCCGTTAGAATCGTAGTGACGGAATTTACATTATGGAACCGATTCCGCAGGGAACCCGAGCTATTGGAGTTTCTTGATAAAATCAAACACTCGATTTGATCAACTGACGCAAATCGTTATTTAACGGTTAACGCGCAAAGGTGAGTAAAATCACTCACTCTGATCTATTTAAAATATTTTAATTATATTTTAAATGTTGTTTGAATGCTGTATTATGGTCGATTAGGTAGATTTCAATTAAACTGGTTAAATATTTTATATCGTTGCATATGTACACATCATCGGTTGGACACTGATTTCATCGATTAGAATATCCCCTAGTATAGAGCTAGTGAAAATTGTGTTGACTGATATCTGTGGATGCGGAAACCGGTTGGAGAAACCCAACCGGATTCCTCGATATTTGTATGTACTGTTTGTTTTATATTATTTATATATACGCGGGCTGAACCTAAATAACATTATTAGGAATTAGAACTAAAATTCGACGATGTCGAATGTATTAAAAGTAAATTATTTTCAGGAATTATAATCTGATAGGGTAGCTAATATTTAGATTTAAACCGACAAATTATAATAGGATATGAAATCAATATTTAGTTATAAACTCGATATTAATTTAATAAGAACCTGACTTAGAAGCAGAGTTTATCAAATGAAATAGAATATAGCAGCATATCCCATTAGCTATAAAAGAGAATATAGCAGCATATCCCATTATCTATAAAAGAGAAAATAGCAGCATATCCCATTAGCTATAAAAGAGAATATAGCAGCGTATCCCATTAGTTATAAAAGAGAATATAGCAGCGTATTGTAGTAGTTATAAAAGAGAATATAGCAGCGTATTGCAGTAGCTATAAAAGAGAATACAACAGCGTATTGCAGTAGTTATAAAAGAGAATATAGCAGCGTATTGCATTAGTTATAAAGGAAAAGATAGCAGCATTAGTTAAAATATAACAGTTTTAAAGTAAGTCGATAAGTCATAATGTTTTAAAAAGATATACTGAGCATGATAAGGAAGGTGATATAGTTTTAAAGAAATTAGAACCCGTTGTACGTTGGTTGAGTTGAGTAACTTTCGAGGCGTCAATCTGATGTTGGTTTCGGCCTTCGGGGTTGATACTTAGAAATTTATTCACTTACCGATTTATAACGAGGAACTAATAGAGTAGAAATGAAGGGAAGTAAGGAAGAGTTTATAGAAATATGGGAAACTAGAAAGTTAGTATTAAATAAAAGGGCCAGTGTTTGTGAATGGATGTTTGTTTTAACTCCGATAGTTAAATAACCGACTATCGAAGTGTTTGACCGTCGTTGTCGATATGGAGAGACCGGTTGGATTGATTATCCGAAAACCACTCCATATAGGCATAAGCGTTGCGAATTAGATATGCTGAAGATAATTGAAGACGGAGTTAAATGCAAGGATCGTCCAGTTCCAGAATGATGTTTTTGTTTGTCCAGTCCCAGGACAACTTGTATGGACGAGTGTCTGACAGAGTATTTCCAACGGTCACGCCGTTGATTTTACGAGTATACCAAGTTGGTGGGGAGAAGGTGACTTCTCTTTATTCTACACCCAGTGTGCATTTGTGTAATCAATGTGTGATTACGGATTTGACGATGTGACATTCAAAGTGAATGGTGATCAGATGTTCTGAAGATAGACGTAGCCTCTAGCCTCACAACCAGGAAGTGACAGAAGTTGGGCTAGGCAGCATGGCTAGTTGGGTCATCCCCAAGCAGGGTGTATTGTCACCAATCTAGAGAAAATTTATATTTATACTTCTTTTCGATTCTGTATCTTCGGATGATGGTTGGATGGCCTACAACCGTGGTGGCAATATATTCGCGACACTCAAGCTAAATGAGTGAGCGGTCATGTGTGGCCGGGTTGCAAGACGTTCTTGTTGAACCCTGAGTGTATCCCCTCTAGAGTACACTATTCAGAAGGTGCTCCCATACCTTGTTTGTTGAAATTCAATCTCCAATAAGTGCCCTGCGGTTTATGATTTTATACTATATATATGTGGAGCGTGAGATGCAAGCGTTCTGCTACTTGATGATTTAATTGAGTAGACATTATTATAATATCACTGAAGTTTGATATAAAAATATGTTGGGTTATAGTAAGGTAAAAACCGTCCATGTTTATGTGTGGGTTGGTCTTACTATTACCTTCTTGTTTGGAAAAGGATTTTCAAAGTTAAACAGTATGGTTGGAATTTACTCACACCAGTCCCATGACTGACCCAGAGTTTATTTTGTTTGTTTTCCCTAAACTCTTGGGTGCCCAAATTTGTACGGGCAGTCAAGTGTTTCAGGCTTTGCAGATTCACTTGGAGGAGCTCAAAAGCAGGAAGCTTCACCATTAGTTATGTAGAGTTATTTCCGCTGTGATATGATGTATTGTACTCTGATAATGGTATGTATATACAATACAGTTTTGTATTCAAAGTTATGTTATATAATACATCTTATTTTGTTCCGCTGCGAGTTTCGTGTTACTCTGATTCTGTTCAGTTGTGATCTTCTTCTTCTTCTATTCTATTAGTTCTATCTTTTCTTTCTCACCCTCTAAATTCTTCTATTAATGTCCTGGTGTTTTCGATGCTTGAATAGTCAACAGTGTGTTTTTATGTTGATTTTCTGGGTCGAAAATTCCATCCATTACATGCCAACTACCCAAAACCCACTTAGGCATGTTCATATTAGCCCTTTTTTTCAAGACATAAATTATCATATGTGTTTCAACTACAAATCTCACATCATTAACATATGCCCAAGTTCTAGATTACATATCAGTTTTACATATGCCAAATTCATACCAAATCTACATATGTTCAATTCATACCTGTTTACATGTATGCCAAATTTATATATGCCTAGTCTTAGACAATTTACATATATACCAAGTTTCATGCCTTTTTATACATATATCAAGATTCATAGTTTACATGTTTACAAAGCTATGCCCAATTCACTTAGATCAATTTTTAGCCAAATATATGTATCAATATTCTTGCCATATTTTACATAGGTCAAGTTTCATACCAACTACATGTATTCCATGTTTACCCCAATTTACCCAAGCTAGCAAAACTTTAATTATAACGATAATACCCAAATTCAAATTTCGTGTTAATGGCAATAATAGTACCCATGTATCCAGTTTTCATATTATGCCTTCGATTCTACCAAACACATATATTCAACAAGGCAATATCCCAATATTTCCCCCGCATTCAATCGCACACAAATCGCAGTTTAGGCCCAGGTCCGAAATTGACCAAGGTTCATCAAAAGAAAAAAATAGGGGAAAGGTAGAATTTTGCACCAAAATAAGATCGGAGAGAAAACATCATCACAGAAATATTAAGATTACAGCAGGCTTAATAGATCATGAACTAGACATGCGAGTGAAAATAGAAAAGTTTCCAAGATCCAAGAAGAAACAAGAATAGATCTGGATCGATAACATACTTAATCCAATTCCACTTTAATTCATGCCACATTATAATTAAATATTTAAATCGGAAAGCAACTAGAACTTACAGAGAACGGCTTATGAATTAGGGATTGAATTTGTCATAGAAAGTTGCAGTGTCATTGATCTATCCTCTTGAATTTGTTGTAGAAGCATAGATCTTTGATTTGATTTGGGTTTGAACACTTAAGCTTTAATTTGGAGACGGCGGCCATGGATCAAGAGGGATTTTAGCAGCTTTTTGTTGTCGATGAAATGGAATATTCAATTTTGATTTAAAATTGAATATAAAGTTGAAAACGAATTTAAAACGATTTATAAAATACGTTTTGAATTGAAATGGACGAAATATATAATATATATATATATATATATATATATATATATAATGGCCTGAATAGAACGCGTCGCGCTGTGGTAGTTCGTGAATTTCGACCATTGACTTCGAATGGACATTACGGGAGATCCGACCGTTGGATTCTCCTAAAACCGGAACCATTGGGTTCGTATCGAAAAGAGATTTCCAATGAATATTAGAAATTTGAAATCTAATGTTTGGATTTGGAATTATGTCCAAATCGAATTTGGAAAAGGTCGTTGTAAGTGCAGTTCGATGGCCGTTGATGGAAATTGACTGTACGGGCCTTGACAAAATTATTAAAAATAGTGATAATTTGTGTAAAATCATAAGAAATGATTAGTGAAGAATTGGGATGAAAAATTCCATATTTGTAAAGATAAAAATAGATTTTATCGAAATGAACTACTTTTGAACTAGAATTAAAATCAATTTATTTTTGAAATAAATAAATTGAATTTGAAAGTGGTTTTAAAAATAATCAGAATTTTCAATACGTGAATTAGAATGGATTTGAATCAAAATTATCTTCGAAATATTTCGATGTTGGATTCCATGATTATATAGATATGGTTGGGGAAATTTGAAAGATATATTATATATCGTTATTTCCAATATGATACTTGTTGGTTTCAGAATTTGATATTGAATATAAGCCGGTATATTTTCTATTCAGAGCAATGTATTTAATATCAAATGGAATTTTGGGTTTGTCGTAAATGGTGTCTTAAATAACACTGTTCTTGAACCCAGTAGAGAAAAAGATTGAATCTTTCTATTTAGATTTAATGAAGTGTACCAATTAAATAATATTTAATGGGAATTGAATTTGAATTGATTCTTGGGGTTTACCGTGAGCGGTGTTTTGAATAACACTTGTTCTTTAACCCGATTAATAATGGAAAGTGATTTTGGGTTTATCATGAACCGTGTTTTAATGATGTTGGTTCTTTAACCCAGTTAAAGACAGGATATTGATTTTTGGTAAGATTAAAACTAAGTGGAGTTTTAATAAATCTTTAATTTGATTGAAATGTGAATTGATAATTTAAATTATCAAATTTGGAAAGTGATCGAGAATGGAGTACCACAGTTTTGCTCCAAAGCAATAGTTAAATCTTTAATTAGATTTAAATATGAAATGGTTATTAATTTACCTGTAGCACCGGGGTGTTAGATATGGAGTATTACCAGTTTTGCTCCATGGGATGAATAGGTTGGGATTGGGAAATAAAATAAACAATTACTTTAGTGTGGTTCGCTAATCCCGAGTAGTTTGAAATGATATCCAAAGGAAGATTAAAGAATAAATTTAGAAGAATTTATCTTTGATAAAATTAATGGGAACCTTTCCATAAGAGTGTGAAAATTTTGAATAAATGAATAATCTGAATTGGAATGAGGTGTATGTTGTGTTTGTATAACACGTATTTATTATATACACGGGTTATTCGAAAAGGACGGGTTTATACCCATTCTGAATAACCGATTCGACGACAAGTCGAAGATGAAGACGGTGGTTGAAGATTGGAAGTCTTCACATCGTTTGGGTGATTGTTGATGATCTCAATTGGGCTGTACACCAAAGAGGAGAGAAATAGTTGGTGATTGTCCAGACGTACTTGGAGATCGATGGATATGCGAGGAAAGTGCCTCCGGTTTCGTTCAGACCCAGAATGAACTTGTAAATGGACTGTGTGTCTGACATTGGATTTTATTCTGTGTTGATTGATCTCTATTAAATATACATCTGTTTGGCGGTGGAAAATTTATTCTCTTGATTAACGCCCTTCTCTGAGACGTACGAGTTCAGGGGTTGTATATCGATGGACATCAGTCGCGTGGAGTGAATTGCCTGTGTGGCACACCTAAGTGGTAAATGATCAAGGCTTCTGTTGAAAAGCAAAGTCTTATGGCTGATGATAAAAGCACAGCCTGTGCGGCATAGCTTTGTGTATAGCGTGAATTCGCGAGCCTCACACCTCGGTATGAGTAAAAAATGAGATACGGACCATTGGGAGAACACGGCGTTTCTTTCTAGCTAGTGGTGGTGTCAGTGCTGAAACTGGCTGACATTTATATATACTTTTCACCTGTGTGGTTGTTGGAATGCGAGGAGCCTCGAATATATGGTCGCTAACTGGCACTATGTGAGCTGATGTACAGACCGTTATATAGGTCCTATAGGACCGGGAAACGTGTGCTCAGGAATAACTAATCCTCCAAAGTTACTTGAGGACCGGCCCAACTGATTCCATGGATCGCTATGTAGGGTTTTGAGACGTTTGCTGGAGTGTCTCGAACGGGGAGGAGCTTGCACCTTGCCTCGACTCATGACAGAAATCCAATTTCCAATACGTGATATTGCGATTTTATTTGTAGAGCCTAGTATGGCGACATGATATATGGTACCCATGCCGTCTATGATTGATATTTATGATTGAAATAGTTCTGAAACTATACACTTATAGTAATATCAAAATGATTTGTTTTAAACGTACCAAGCATGTTTGGCTATTATAAGGGAAAACCCTATCCTCCGGCTTGTGTTGCATTGTGTGATGGGATCTGGGTCTTATAATAGCTTCATTTTTCCAAAAAGCATTGCATTGTTTTGTTATATGCAATAGTGTTCTTGGGAGGAAACCAATTCCGTGTTATACGGCGTGGTTCCTTGAATTACTCTCTTTTAAGGTAAAGTTTTAAGTAACTTTTTTAGTTCTCACACCAGTCACATGACTGACATGGAGGTTATTGTTTTAACCTAAACTCTGGGTGCCCCTATTTTCGACATGGGCAGCTAGTAGTTTTGGTTTTGCAGATTTATATTCACAGGATCCTGATTTACAACTGGAACGATGCTCGGAAAGCTCTGTATCCATGTGTTACTTTCATTAGTGCTTTGTATTGTTTTCCGCTGCTATGTAATTTATTGTAATCTCTGATATTCGTCAAATGTGTAATATTTATTCATACTCTGTATATTCTTATATTCTGATGGAATTGTTGTAATAAACAATGAAATGTTCTTCTATCTGTGTTCCGATGTGCCTTGTCCTCAACTCAATCCGTGATTTCCCGTAAGGGGGATTTCGGGTCGTTTCAAAAATTTAGTAATTCCTTGAATTAATTAAAGAGCGACTCATGGGTAAATGACATTCAGATAAGTATGTAGTAGTTTATTTACTAAAAATGTTGATTTAACCATGCTTACGTATTTAAAAATACTATTAATATTCTTTGATTTAGAATATGTTTGTTAACTAAGTAATGTTTGGTTATTGAAATAATTTTTCTAATTAACAATTTAATGATATTGAGTAAATTTGAAAATGTTGATTCAATGATATGGTATTATTACAACGGTTTATTAACCAAGATATGTTAGAACATGTTAATGAATGAAATAACATTTTGGTTAATACTTTGAGAAATCGTCAATTTGATTTAATAGTATAAATAATTTGATGTTGGAAACTAATCAACATGTTATTATCAATGTAATTTGATATTAAAAATTTATTTTAAAAGTACCTTGAATTAAAATGGTTGATTTTAAACTTAGTTACCATTTTATTTATAGATTGTTGTAAAATTTGGCAAACTCGGACTATTAGATTGTGAAATCTAATATGACTTTTGATAATAATTTGTGATAACATTATAAAAGTATTTGAGAAGATATTTAACTTGAATTATTCTATTATGAAATTTGATGTAAGTTTAGTTAAATATATATAATAAGATGTTATAAATTGCTTTGCATTATAATATGAGTTTGAAGTTAAAATAAAGAATATAATTTATGTTTCAGGTTAACGAGTAAATAAGTTCCGTTACTAGTTCTGGAACAGTAAACGGGGTGTGTAACTAAGGAAAGAGACGCCACAACCAGTGCACAGAACTTACCTGGCCAACGTTTACTTGTCCAGGCTGGTAAAAGAGCAAATTGGAAGTGAATCTCGAATATTGGGAAATGGTAACTATAATAATAAAATTTTCCTAATTTAAAATTGGTTTAAAATTGGATTGGATGAACGTGATCTTTGGATATTTAATATAAGTTATGTAGATGACGACTAATACTATATGAGGAATTAAGTGGTAGAAATATCGTAATTCCGCTTATAGTATCAGTTTAATATGGATACATATATTGGATATAAGAAGTTTTGATCTTTGACAGACCATATATCTAATATAAATCGTTCGGATTTAACTTGACTGATAAGACATCAACAGTGTTACCTGAGTAAGGCTTAGTTTAATTTCAGAAGTTAATGCGAAACTAAGAAACGACAGAAAATAACGTGTATGTCTTTGAAACTAATCAAATTAACCAAAAAAAATTGGAACGTGTTATGCTCTTCAAATATAAATACAATGAATCTGTTTTGAATTATTACAACGAACTTGGATTTAAGAAATATTGAAATTGTGATCCTTGATTTATAAACAATTGTTCGGAAGTAAGAAGTAAGAAAAAGACTATCTATAAACTATCATCTCTTAAATAATCATTTCTAGATTTAGAAAAGATTAAGAGATGTATGTGTGTGTGTATTATGGAAAGCACTTGTTTTGAAATATGAACCGCTGGTTATTTGGAAACACCGAGATCAGAATTTATTTTCCGAAAACCATTCGAAATAACCATACGACATAGATAATGAAGACGACGATTGAAGACCGTGGTTCTTCACATCGAATAGACTGCCTGCTGACTGGTTTGTTTACTGAATAGCTACAGTAGAGAGATAACCCTATTACCGGAGTGGCAGGAAGTCCGAACGTATGTGGAGAATTTTCGGATTTTGTTTCGTTCAGACCTAGAATGGACTTGTATGGATTGTGTGTCTGACATTGTGATTGGTGGAATAACACTGATTTCCGTTGATATGTATCTGGTTTGTGGCGCACGAGCTCGAAGTGGTTATGTACGAATGAAAATCAGTCGTCGTGTTGTCAATGGACAATGTGACATACTTAAGATATGAAATGAGCTTGTATGATTAGGGAATTGCTTATCTCGGCATGCGTTGTGTATGACGTGACATCGACAAACCTCACACCCCGGATTGATGAGAAACTGGCGGTTAGGTTGTGTACTTATATATGATTGATGATGAAGCTGCAGCAGTGGGAAACCACTTATGAACTTGGGGGAAATTGGGTATGTTCAGGGGGGCCGTGTCTGGTTGAAAACCGTTGATCTGCCCTGCAATTTGTTGTTAGTGTCCAGGATGAATGAAAAACCCATGTTACAGTTCACTTCGTATCCCTGATTGATCTTTCGTGCTAGGAATCATCAAGTTGGAAATCAAAATCCCCAATACAAGCCATACGATTTTGACTGCATATATATATATATAGCGACATAATGTTATGGGTATTATGCTGTCTAGGATTAATACATTTATTTGTGAAATTGTTTTCCACACTATATGATAGTTGTAATAACCCGGAAATCCGAGCCAATTTAAAATTTTTGTTTGGCAATTTTAGCGAATTTTGAATATTTAAAATAAATATTACAAATAAAAACGACGAGAAATTTATTTTGAATAGATTAGAACGTATATATTTATATAGATCGTCATTAGAATATAAATAATTATTTATAATTCTAAAGAGAATTGAAAATGGCGCGGTAGTTCGATAATTCGATTTCAAATTTCAAATGAATGTATAGGATTAAAAATAAACCGGATTTTAGTGAAAACCAAAAGTATTTGAATCTAATTGAGAATATCTTTCCAACGAATCCGAAAAATTGAAATTTCATAGCGGGAATAAAAAGTTATGTCCAGTTGAAATTTCAGAATAGTCGCTATGGAATCTGGCCCTTAAAAATGGAAATTTTGCAAACGACCTGGGTTTTCAACGAAACCACTTTTGTTGGATCCGCATTGTCAAATTATTGTTAGGTTTCAAAATTCATAATTTTTTGAATCAATATGTGAGCGTGGCAAAGAAAAACGCGTTTGACCAGTTTCAGTTGATTTTAATCGACCGGAAAATGGTCATTTTTCGAACGGTCTCAGAATTTGACGAAATTAGTTTTGTTAGGACCGTATCGTCAATACGAAGCTAGAAAATATTTTTCTATGATTTTTCTAGTTAGTATGGGGCCCCAGTAAATTTAAGTGTGCGTTCAAATTCAATATATAGAATTATATTTTCATTTGGATGAAAACTGATCGAAACAGTCGAATCATCTTACGTTACATATCTAATTGTGTTCGGAATGGGTGTAATACGCTAGGGACGACAGTCGTTGGGTTCGAATCAGGGTTCGGACGAAAAGTCAACTCTAAAGGAGAAATAAATTAAAATAAATAATTAAATTATATATTAATACACTCACCTCTCTCTCTCTCTCTCTCTTTACAGATCAAAATAAAATAAAACCAGATAACCATCGTCGCCCTCCTTTTCTTCGATCGTGCCTCCAACCACAGCGTGTCACCCTCATCCCCACATCGAGCTCCTCCCCCCTTCTTCCTCAACCCCATCGCGATCCGCCCCCCCCCCCCCCTCTCAAGCGAGAAACCGAACCCAAATCAGCACCGTCGCCCAAACCCTAGCCACCAACCCGTCCACCATGCC
Source organism: Allium sativum (assembly GCA_030737875.1). Taxonomy (NCBI): domain Eukaryota; kingdom Viridiplantae; phylum Streptophyta; class Magnoliopsida; order Asparagales; family Amaryllidaceae; genus Allium; species Allium sativum. The sequence goes on along the minus strand of CM060918.1, from coordinate 217,495,524 downwards.
TACCCCTTCACCCTTCCGTCGAGACGCCGTCGGTGTAGCCCAAGCTCCGACGAACTCCCCATGCCCTCCACTCTCCGCGTTCAGCCCCTGTCGGCTACAAAATCACCCCCTAAACCCAGTTACAGCCGCGCCAAACCCCATTCCACCACCGTGTGCCACCAGTGCACCCCTCCCCCTTCCAGCCGTCGACAACTGAACGCCCTCCTTCCTCTTCATTCAAGTAAGTTTTCCTTGTTGTTTACTTTTAAAAAAAAAATCAGTTTCTATATGTTTAAATCATGATTTTAAATTCAGTTTTTGTGATTGTAAAGCTAAGATTTTATTTTATATAGAGTTAAGATTTTTCCTATATAAAGTTTAGATCTTTATTTAGGTGATTTTAGATCTTTGGTTAAGATAAAGATTAGATTTTTATTGATCTTAAGTGGTGATTTTTCATTGTGAAAAGATATGATTTTTGATTGTGAAAAGATACGATTTTTGTTTACATAAAGTAATGGTTTTTATGTATAGAAAAATATGATTTTTAGCATAAGAAAGATTATAGTTTTATGATAGGAAGATTTGATTTTTATTTGTCAAAAGATTTGATTTTTAACAACAAAAAGATTAGGATTTTTAGTTGGATATATATATATATATATATATATATATACAATTTTTAGTATATAAAAATTTGATATTTATATATAGAAATTTGAAATAAAAATTTGATTTTTATATATATAACGATGAAATAAAAATTCAATTTTTATTATGAAGTAGCAACTATAAAAATTCGATTTTTATTATGAAGTAGAGACTATAAGATTCGATTTTCATATATAAGAAGTAAAAATAAAAATACGATTTTTATTATATATACAACGATATAAAAAGGTGATCTTTTTAATGTAAACATCGAAAAAAATTACGATTTTTATTTATGAAGTAGCAATATAAAAATGTGATATTTATATAATAGAGAATATAAAAATGTGATTTTTATATAATAGAGGATATAAAAATGTGATTTTTTATATGTAGTGAATACGGACGATGAAAGTGGCAGAAGGCGAAACAGCGAAGATTTCCTGCATATGAAGAGTCGCGGCGTTTGGTTAGCTAATTGGTGTGAATTCCTCACCTTTTTATTTTATTTTCTAGTTGAAATATATACTAGGATGCAGACGGTGCTTAGTAGCAACCGACACCCATCGTCCACAGACCATGGATGACATGTTTATTTGGTTGCTATGTGTGAAATATGATTTTATGATGTGAAATGAAATAAAATATTTTATAGTGGAAAAATATTTTGTAGTTATAAATATAATTTTTAACGTGTATATGAAATAAATATTTATAAACAAATCGGATGATTTGTTTATATACACTGATTTGGCTGATATTGATTGGCTCGATAAATCTTACACATCGCCCAACTGCACAAATAAAATCTGTGTTTGACTATTTGAAACCCCAACAAGTGTTGGGATGAAATTGGACATACACTAATCCCAATAATTAGTTGTATGTCGATCGATTGATTGACAGGCTGTTATAAGTGTTGAATATTTATATTTGATGCTTATACGGTGTGGAATGCACTTTCGATGATGGTTGATTATTTGTCATTGTTGACATACATGCGTTGTATGGAAATCCATAGAAATAAAATCTATGGTAATTGATTGGGCCTCATTCCAATTTTGAAATAGAATATTTGAAACGAAATATTTGAATAAAATATTTGATAAGAAATATTTGAATAGAATATCAGAAATAGAAATCGAATTGAAATTGAATAGAATTGAATTCGAATTGAAACTGAATGAAAAAGAATTCGAGTTGAAATTGAATTGAATTGAAAACGAACTAGAATTGATTTAAAAATCGATTTTAATTGAAATCAATTTGAAATTAATTTAAAACGAATCTATAAGGAAAATTCAATTTTGATTTGAATTTGAAATGAAGTTGAAATTGTTTCGTAAACGAATTTAAAACTATTTATAAAATATGTTTTAAAAGGAAATCAACGAAGTATATATTATATATATTATATAATGGCCCGAATAGAATGCGCCGCGCTGCGGTAGTTCGTGAATTTCGACCATTGACTTCGAATGGATATTACGGGAGATCCGGCTGTCGGATTCTCCTAAAACTGGAACCATTGGGTTCATATCGGAAAGACCTTTCTAATGAATATTAGAGATTTGAAATCTAACGGTTGGATTTGGAATTATGTCCAAATCAAATTTGAAAAAGTTCGCTGTAAGTGCAGTTCGATGGCCGTTGATGGAAATCGACTGTACGGGCCTTGATAAAATTATTAAAAATAGCAATAATTTGTGTAAAATCATAAGAAATGATTTGGGAAGAATTGGGACGAAAAATTCCATATTTGAAAAGATAAAAATAGATTTTTATCGGAATGAACTAGTTTTGAACTAGAATTATAATTCTATTTAAATGAATTGAATTTGAAAAGGGTTTTAAAGGTAAGCAGAATTTCCAATAATTGAATTGGAATGGATTTGAATCGAAATTGTCTTTGTAATATTTCGATGTTGGATTTCGTGATGATACAGATATGGTTATGGAAATTTGAAAGATATATATATCGCTATTTCCAATACGATATTTGTTGGTCGCAGAATTTGATATTGAATATAAGCCGATATATTTTCTATTCAGAGCCTTGTATATAATATCAAATGTGATTTGGGTTTGTCGTGAATGGTGTCTTCATTAACAATGTTCTTAAGCCAAGTTTAGAAAAAGATTAAATCTTTTTATTTAGATTTAATGAAGTGTACCAATTAAATAATATTTAATTGGAATTGAAATGGTATTGATTTTTGGGTTTATCGTGAACAGTGTTTTAAATAACACTTGTTCTTTAACCCGATAATCAATGGAATGTGATTTTGGGTTGTCATGAACGGTATCTTCAATAATACTGTTCTTAGACCCAAAGGAATTAAGAAAATCAGAAACTAACTGGAGATCAGTTAAGTTGAATGGTTTCTGGGATATTGATCTTATGTTGGTTTCGGCCTTCGGGGTTAATACTTAGGGAATTTCTCACTTGCTAATTTACGGTTAGGGACTGACTGAAATGTGATGTGATTTTGGGGTTTATCGTGAACCGTGTTTTAAATGACACTGACTCTTTAACCCAGTTAAAGATTAAAACTAAGTGGAGTTTTATTGAATCTTTAATTAGATTAAAAAGATCGAGAATGGAGTATCACTAGTTTTGCTCCAGGCGATAGTTAAATCTTTAATTAGATTTGAACGTGAAATGGTAACTGAATTTACCGATAACACCGTGGTGTTAGATATGAAGTATTTCCAGTTTTACTTCATGGGATAAATAGGTTGGGATCAGGAAATAAAATAAATAATTACTTCGGTGATGTTCGCTAATCCCGACTAGGTTGAAGTGATTTTCAAAGGAAGATTAAAGAATAAATTTAAAATAATTTATCTTTGATAAAATTAATAGGAACCTTTCCCTAAGAATGTGAAATTTAGAAACTAATTGTAGGTTGGCTAAGATGAATGGTTTCCTGGGTATAGATCTGATGTTGGTTTCGGCCTTCGGGGTTAATATTTGGGGAATTGTTCTCTTGCTAATTTACGGTTAGCAACTGATGAATTGGAATGAGGCGTATGTTGTGTTTGTGTAACACTTGTTTATTATATACGCGAGTTATTCAGAAAGACAGGGTTTATCCCATTCTGAATAACTGATTCGACGATGAATCGAAGATGAAGACGGTGGTTGAAGTCCGGAGGTCTTCACGTTGTTTGGATAATTACTAATGATCTTGAATGGGCCATACACCTAAGAGGAGGGAATCAGTTGGTGGTCGTCCAGACGTACTTGGAGATCGATGGATATGCGGGGTACTAGGTGCCTCCGGTTTCGTTCAGACCCAGAACGGACTTGTAAATGGATTGTGTGTCTGACATTGGATATCATTCTGTGTGATTGATGGATATTGGTTGCATAGAGTGGTTTGCCTGTGTGGCATGCTAAGATGCAAATGATCAAGGCTGCTGTTGAAAAGAAGAGTCTTGTTGTTGATGATCAAAGCACAGCCTGTGTGTCATTGCTTTGTGTAACATTGATTCGCGAGCCTCACACCTCGGTTGTGAACCAAAAATGGGAGAAGGACCTCAGGGAGGACATGTGTTTCCTTCTAGTTAGAAGGGCGTCAATGGTTTTACACGCCCTGAGGAGTTTGACTTATGTGGTTGTTGCTGTTGCGAGGCGCCTTGGATATATCGATGACCATGTGAAGCTGATGGAGTCATTCATTGGCTCATCTACACCCCAAAGGGTAGGGAAACGCAGTGTTCAGGCATAAAAATCCACATCGGTGGACCGGCCCTGACGATCCAAGGGTTGATGCGTTATGATCCTAAGGCTCAGGCTAGACAGTCTCGAATCGGTAGAGGACGATCCCTGGCCTCAGTTCATAGATGGAAATCCAATTTCCAAATACGTGACTTTGCGGTTTCGATTGTAGAGCCTAGTATGGCGACATGATATATGGTGCCCATGCCGTTTAGGATTGATATTTATGATTGAAATTATTTTGACACTATACACATATAATAGTATCAAATGATTTGTTTTTAACGTATTAAGCATGCTTTGGCTATTATAAGGTAAAACCCTATCCTTCGGCGTGTGTTGCATTGTGTGATGGGACCTGGGTCTTATAATAGCTTCATTATTCTTTATTTAGCATCGCGCTGTTATTTTATGCAAGGGTAATCTTGGGAGGAAACCCGTTCCGTATTATACGGCGTGGTCCCTTGATTTACCTAACTTTAAAAATAAAGATTAATAACTGTTTTAGTTCTCACACGAGTCCCATGACTGACCTAGAGTTTATTGTTTTAACCTAAACTCTGGGTGCCCTTATTTTGACACGGGCAGCTAGTAGTTTTGGTTTTGCAGATTTATATTCACAGGACCCTGATTTACAGTTGGAACGTTACTCGGAAAGCTCTGTATCCGTGTATTACTTCTAGTTGTGTTTTGTATTATTTTCCGTTGCTATGTAGTGTATTGTAATATCTGATATTTTGTGACGTATTTTATTCATTCATACTCTGTATATTCTTGTATTCTGATGGAATTGTTGTAATATACAATGAAATATATTGTGATCGAAGCTTTAGTCTACAGAGCTCAGAGAACGAGACACATTAAAACCATACGAAAGAATTCATCAGAAATTGGATTAGCAATATCCAATAAGAATGACTCGTTAGAAATGGGATCTGTAGTATCCTAGAACGAGTGTGAAGAGTATCTTTTTAAAAAGAAAAATATGTCTTGTTTTGAAATTTGAATCGTTGTATACGTATTTGAATATTTATTTTAAATTCATTTGGACAGTCCAATATATAAAGATTTTGCATATAGTCCTTGCAAAAGTGTATTCGAAGTTTTAATGTACTGGATAGTTATAGAATCACAATCTAGTTGCCCGGGGATAATTCTGGTGATGGGGCACCATCGCCAGTATCTATTTTCAAGTTTCGAAAGTGAGATTTCTATATATTTCCAATTGACTGGTGTGAGAACCGAAATTAGATAGGGCTTGTTGTTGTGATTTGGCATCAAAAATCTGATTTTTTGACTATATAACAAAGTTATGAATTTGAAAAGTGTAGTGACCCGTAACTTCCCCATCTCCGAAGAGAAGAGAAAGAACGAATTACCATGGGAACACTACAAAATAGAACGCAGACGGAAGACCATTTCATAGTTATTACAACAATTCCATCAGAATACAAGAATATACAGAGTATGGAAAAATATTATACAACAAAGAATATTAAATACAGTATTGTAGCGGAAAAATAATACAAAACACAACTGAAAGCAATACACGGATACAGAGCTTTCTGAGCATCGTTCCAACTGTAAATCAAGATCCTGTGAATATAAATCTGCAAAACCAAAACTACTAGCTGCCCGTGCTGAAAATAAGGGCACCCAGAGTTTAGGTTAAAACAATAAACTCCAGGTCAGTCATGTGACTGGTGTGAGAACTAAAACAGTTATTTAAAACTTTACTTTAAAAGAGAGTAATTCAAGGGATCACGCCGTATAACATGGAACGGGTTTCCTCCCAAGAATACCAGTGCATAGAATAAACAACGCAATGCTTTTTCGAAAAATGATGCTATTATAAGACCCAGGTCCCATCACACAATGCAACGCAAGCCGGAGGATAGGGTTTTCCCTTACAACAGCCAAACATGCTTGGTACGTTTAAAACAAATCATTTGATACTATAATAAGTGTATAGTGTCAAAACAATTCAAATCATAAATATCAATCATAGGCGGCATGGGTACCATCTATCATGTCGCCATACTAGTTCTACAATTAAAACCGCAATACACGTATTGGAAATTGGATTTCCGTCATGAGTCGAGGCAAGGGGCAAGCTCCTCTCTGCTTCGAGACACTCTAGCAAATGATCTGGACTACACACTCTGGGCAGCCACTGGATCGGTTGGGCCGTTCCTCTCTTACGTTTGAGGATTAGTTATTCCTGAACACACGTTTCCCGGTCCTTACAGACCTATAATCGAGGCGCCTCATTCCAACAACCACAAAGGTGAAAAGTATATAAATGTCAGGGCTGGTAAGTCACTGACACCACCAAAGCTAGAAGGAAACGTCGTGTTCTCCCAACGGTCCGTATCCCGTTTTTGACTCATACCGAGGTGTGAGGCTCACGAATTCACGTTATACACAAAGCTACGCCACAAAGGCCGTACTTTGATCATCAACCACAAGACTTTGCTTTTCAACAGAAGCCTTGATCCATGCAACTCAGTGTGCCACACAGGCAATTCATGCGATTGATATCTATCGATATATAACCTCTAATCTCGTACATCTCAGAGAATGGCGTTAAGCAAGAGAATAAATTCTCCACCGCCAAACAGATATATATTTAATAGAAATAAATCAACACAGAATAAAATCCAATGTCAGACACACAATCCATTTACAAGTTCGTTCTAGGTCTGAACGAAACCGGAGGCACTTTCCTCGCATATCCATCCATCTCCAAGTACGTCTGGACGACCACCAACTATTTCCATCCTCTTGGGTGTACAGCCCAATCAGGATCGTCAGTAATTATCCAAACGATGTGAAGACTTCCGGTCTTCGACCACCGTCTTCATCTTCGACTTATCGTCGAATCGGTTATTCAGAATGGGTATAAACCCGGCCTTTCTGAACAACCCATGTATATTAAAAACAAATGTTACACAAACACAACGAACGCCTCATTCCAATTCAGAATATTCTTAGGGAAAGGTTCCCATTAATTTTATCCAAGATAAATTCTTTAAAATTTATCCTTTAATCTTCCTTTGGATGTCATTTCCAACCAGATTATGGTTTTCTAAACTAGTCGAGATTAGCGAACCACACCGAAGTAGTTATTTATTTTATTTCCCAATCCCAACCTATTCATCCCATGAAGCAAAACTGGTAATACTCCACATCAAACACCATAGTGTTATTGGTAAATTAAGCACCATTTCACGTTCAAATCTAATTAAAGATTTAACTATCGCTTTGGAGAAAAACTGGTGATACTCCATTCTCGCTAAATTTCTAAATTTGATAATTTAGTATCAATTCACATTTCAATTTAATTGCAGATTCATTAAAACTCCTTTTTCTGGGTTAAAGAACTAGTGTCATTTAAAACACAGTTCACGATAAACCCAAATCACATTCTATTTATTATCGGGTTAAAAAACAAGTGTTATTTAAAACACTGTTCACGATAAACCCACAAATCACTTCTTATTTACAACCCATTTCAAATTCAATTTATTCATTTAAAATTAAATGGGTTTTAATTTTAGTTCAAAATTAGTTCATTTCGATAAAAATCTATTTTTATCTTTTCAAATATGGAGTTTTTCATTCCAATTTTTCCCAAATCATTTCTTATGATTTTACACAAATTATTACTATTTTTAATAATTTTATCAAGGCCCGTACAGTCGATTTCCATCAACGGCCATCGAACTGCACTTACAACGACCTTTTCCAAATTTGATGTGGACGTATCTCCAAATCAAACTGTTAGATTTCAAATTTCTAATATTCGTTAGAAAGCCCTTTTCGATACGAACCTAACGGTTCCGGTTTTAGGAGAATCCGACGATCGGATCTCCCGTAATATCCGTTTGAAATAAATGGTCGAAATTCACGAATTGCCGCGGTGCGGCGCGTTCTATTCAGGCCATTTTATTATATATATAATATATATTTCGTCGATTTCTATTTAAAACGAATTTTATAAATAGTTTTGAATTCGTTTCAAAAACAATTTCAACCTTTATTTCAAATTCAAATCAAAATTGAATTTTCTATTATAAATCCTTTTTACTTCCATTTCTATTTTATTTCAATTCAAATCGATTTTTAATTCGATTCGAATTCATTTTCTTTTCTATTCAATTCAAATTCGTTTCGTTTTCTATTCAATTTGAATCAATTCGTTTTCTATTCAATTCAAATCAATTCGTTTTCCTATTCAATTTAAATCAATTCGTTTTCCTATTCAATTCAAATCAATTCGTTTCCTATTCTATTCAAATTAATTCGTTTCCTATTCAATTCAAATCCAAATTGGTTTTCTATTCGATTCAATTCAAATTGGTTTTCTATCGATTCAATTCAAATTGGTTTTCTATTCGATTCAATTCAAATTGGTTTTCTACTCGATTCAATTCAAATTGGTTTTCTATTCGATTCAATTCAAATTGGTTTTCTATTCGATTCAATTAAAATTGGTTTTCTATTCGATTCAATTCAAATTGGTTTTCTATTCGATTCAATTCAAATTGGTTTTCTATTCGATTCTATTCAAATATAAAAAAGAATATAATCGATATAAATATCGTTCGCGTCAAAATAGCGCATCTCTAATCAACACGGCTTTATATATATCAATAATTCTGTTATTCTATTCAACAAATGAATAATTATCCTATTCAATACGTCAATCTAAATATTTCGTTCAACACATGACTAATCTCAATGGATGAGTACGGTCAACACATGAACCTTCATTTTATAATGATAAAGATGTAAATTTTATAATATTCTTTATCTTCTAAATTGGAATGAGGCCCAATCAATTACAATATAGAGTTAATTATATGGATTCCATACAACACATGTATATAATAGCAACGATAAATAATCAACCCTCATCCAAAGTGCACTACACTGTATAAGCATCAAATATAGATATCTAACGCTTATAACAGCCTGTCAATCCATCGATCGACATACAACTAATTATTAGGATTAGTGTATGTCGTATATTATCCCAATACCCGTGTGGGGTTTCAAATCAACAAACACAGATTTTTATTTGTGCAGTTGGGCGGTGTGTAAAATTTATCGTCCCATTCAATATCAGTCAAATCAGTGTACATAAACAAATCGGTTGATTCGTTTATAAATATTTATTTATTCACATTCATGTTAAAAATTATATTTTAAACGATAAAATATTTATTTCAACCACCTACATTTATTAACGATTTCACATCAACAACACAAACAAATTTCACAACACATCAAACAAGCATACACGCCATCCATGGTCTATGGATGACGGGTGTCGGGTGCTACTAAACATCGTCTGCATCTTAGTATATATATATAACTAGAAAAAGGAAATTTTGAGTGAGAAGTTCTCACCAATAGCTATCCCAACTCCATGACACTTCATTTATAGAAATCTTCGTCGTTCTCGCCTTTTTGTCACCTTCGTTGCCCGTAGCCACTACATATATAAAAATCAAATTTTTTTACTTCACTATTCAATATATAAAAATCGAATTTTTACTTCGCTATTCAATATATAAAAATCGAATTTTTACTTTGCTATTCAATATATAAAAATCAAATTTTTACTTTTCTATTCAATATATAAAAATCGAATTTTTACTTTGCTATTCAATATATAAAAATCATATTTTACTTTAAAAATCCTAACTTCAACCATATGAAAATGCTAACTTTAACTATATAAAAATTTTAACTTTAAATATATAAAATGATAACTTTAACTATATAAAAATGCTAACTTTAACTATATAAAACTGAATTAAAAAAAAATTAAAATCACCTTTCGCTGGGGGTTTGCTGAGAGGGGGGTGCGGCTCTGATTCAAGGAGGAGGGACAGGAGGGGTGGCGTCGGTGCGAGGCTAGGGGGTGCGGTGGAGAAAATCGCGGGTCTGGGGGGGAGGGACGTAGAAGAACGGCGGCGCAGGGGGGCCCCTCCGACGGAGGCGCGGTGGGCAGGGCGCTGGGCCACGGGCTCCTAGATCGCTGATTTTTTTTTCCTCGTTGACCTTCTGAGGAGAGAAAGGGGCAAGGGACCTTTATATAAAAATATATTTAATTATTTAATTTCAAAAAAGTAACTTTTATTTTCAACCTCGAAACGAGACCCACCGCCTGTCGTCCATAGCTAATTACCCCCATTCCGAACACAATGGGATATGTATCGCAGGCTGATTCGATCGTTATAATCAGTTTCCGTTAAACTCTATATATTGAATTTGAATGCGCATTTCAATTTACCGGGGTCACATATGAACTCTAAAAATTCCAGAAAAATATTTTCTTGCTTTGTATTGACGATACGGTCCTAACAAAACTAGTTTCGTCGAATTCTGAGACCGTTTGAAAAATGGCCATTTTCCAGTCGATTTAAATTAGCTGAAACTGGTCCAACACGTTTTCCTTCGCCACTCTCACATATTGATTCGAAAAATTATGAAATTTGAAACCTAGCAATAACTTGACATCACGGATCCAACAAAAGTGGTTTCGTCGAAATCCGAGGTCGTTTGCAAAATTCCCATTTTTAAGGGCCTGAATTCCATAGCAACTATTCAGAATTTTCAACTGGACATATCTTTTGATTCCCGCTATGAAATCTCAATTTTTCGGATTCGTTGGAAAGATATTACCAAATAAATCCTATTATTTTTGGTTTCACTATAATCCGGATTGTTTTGCACCCGGTACATTCAATTGAAGTTTGAAATCGAATTATCTAACTACCGCGCCATTTTCAATTCCTTTTATTATTAAAATAAAATATTTATATTCTAACGACGATCTATATAATATATACGTTCGAATTCTATTCAAAATAAATTTCTCGTCTATATTATTTAAAATAATCTATTTTAAATGTGCAAAATTCATTAAAATTGCCAAAATAAAAATTATAAATTGTTTCAGAATTTCCGGGTTATTACAATCTCCCCCACTTAAAACTTTTCGTCCCCGAAAAGGAACAAAATCGAAAGTGGTTTGATCAATCAGCTCTACGTTCGATCTGGCTTCCATTCTCCAACTTTTCAGTTTCTGAGAATTTTCAAATTTTCAAAAATTTGGCTAACACCCTAATTTCTCGAAAAATTTCGCCATAACCTCCCCATGCACCGGGAGCCACGGGAAAATCCCGAAATTGCCGTACAGGCCTTCTGATCTCAAAAAGAAAAAGAAAAAGCCAAGCGGCTTGCCAATCGGCTCATAAAATCATCATCACCCAAACAAAACAGTAAATTATAGTAAATATGTACCTATTTGACGGGCAAACAAATTTTATTCTCTCCTCTAGCCTCCTTGCTATGACCTGTTCAATGTAAGTACATGTATATGCAAGCAAATGCCACCAATTTTCAATATAATTCAATATTTGATGCAATTAGGCTAAATGGTTCAAAATTATCAAACAAATAAACAACCAACACAAACATCAATCAATTAGTGAATTAGAGTTTCAAATTCATAATTTTGATACATATACAAAAAATCATGTTTTTGATGCCAATTCACAACAATAAATCTAGCTATATAAGTTTTAGTTCTCACACAAGTTTAATGGAAATATATAGAAATCACACCTTCGAAACACGAACATAAATTATGATGATGTAGCTACAATCATCAGAATCATCTCCGGGCAACTATAGCATGATTCTATATCTATCCAGTATATTAAAACTTCGAATATACGTTCATGACGCGTATACGCGAAACCTTTATATACTCGATTGCCCAAATTCAAAATAAATAAATATTCAAATACGTATAAAACGATTTAAATTTTCAAAACAAAATTGTTTTCATTTGAAAAAAAACTCTTCACACTCGTTCTAGGATACTACTGATCCTATCTCTAACGAGTCATTCTAATTGGATATTACTAATCCAATATCTGATGAATTCTTTCGTATGGTTCTCATATGTCTTGTTCTCGAGCTCTGTAAACCAAAGCTCTAATACCAACTGTAGTAACCCGTAACTTCCCCATCTCCGAAGAGAAGAGAAAGAACGAATTACCATGGGAACACGACAAAATAGAACGCAGACAGAAGAACATTTCATAGTTATTACAACAATTCCATCAGAATACAAGAATATACAGAGTATGAATAAATATTATACAACAAAGAATATTAAATACAATATTGCAGCGGAAAAATAATACAAAACACAACTGAAAGTAATACACGGATACAGAGCTTTCCGAGCATCGTTCCAGCTGTAAATCAGGATCCTGTGAATATAAATCTACAAAACCAAAACTACTAGCTGCCCGTCTCGAAAATAAGGGCACCCAAAGTTTAGGTTAAAACAATAAACTCCAGGTCAGTCATGTGACTGGTGTGAGAACTAAAACAGTTATTTAAAACTTTACTTTAAAAGAGAGTAATTCAAGGGACCACGCCGTATAACACGGAACGGGTTTCCTCCCAAGAATACCAGTGCATAGAATAAACAGCGCAATGCTTTTTCGAAAAATGAAGCTATTATAAGACCCAGATCGCATCACACAATGCAACGCAAGCCGGAGGATAGGGTTTTCCCTTATAATAGCCAAACATGCTTGGTACTTTTAAAACAAATCATTTGATACTATAATAAGTGTATAGTGTCAAAACAATTCAAATCATAAATATCAATCATTGGCGGCATGGGTACCATCTATCATGTCGCCATACTAGTTCTAAAATTAAAACCGCAATACACATATTGGAAATTGGATTTCCATCATGAGTCGAGGCAAGGGGCAAGCTCCTCTCCGCTTCGAGACACTCTAGCAAATGCTCAGGACTACACACTCTGGGCAGCCACTAAATCGGTTGGGCCGTTCCTCTCTTATGTTTGAGGATTAGTTATTCCTGAACACACGTTTCCTGGTCCTTACAGACCTATAATCGAGACGCCTCATTCCAACAACCACAAAGGTGAAAAGTATATAAATGTCAGGGCTGGTAAGTCACTGACACCACCAAAGCTAGAAGGAAACGTCGTGTTCTCCCAACGGTCCGTATCCCGTTTTTGACTCATAACGAGGTGTGAGGCTCGCGAATTCACGTTATACACAAAGCTACGCCACAAAGGCCATACTTTGATCATCAACCACAAGACTTTGCTTTTCAACAGAAGCCTTGATCCATGCAACTCAGTGTGCCACACAGGCAATTCATGCCATGCGATTGATATCTATCGATATATAACCTCTAAGCTCGTACATCTCAGAGAAGGGCATTAAGAAAGAGAATAAATTCTCCGCCGCCAAACAGATATATATTTAACAGAAATCAATCAACACAGAATAAAATCCAATGTCAGACACACAATCCATTTACAAGTTCGTTCTGGATCTGAACGAAACCGGAGGCACTTTCCTCGCATATCCATCCATCTCCAAGTACGTCTGGATGACCGCCAACTATTTCCATCCTCTTGGGTGTACAACCCAATCAGGATCGTCAGTAATTATCCAAACGATGTGAAGACTTCCGGTCTTCGACCACCGTCTTCATCTTCGACATATCGTCGAATCAGTTATTCAGAATGGGTATAAACCCGGCCTTTCCGAACAACCCGCGTACATTAAAAACAAATGTTACACAAACACCACGAACGCCTCATTCCAATTCAGAATATTCTTAGGGAATGGTTCCCATTAATTTTATCCAAGATAAATTCTTTAAAATTTATTCTTTAATCTTCCTTTGGATGTCATTTCCAACCAGATTATGGTTTTCTAAACTAGTCGAGATTAGCGAACCACACCGAAGTAGTTATTTATTTTATTTCCCAATCCCAACCTATTCATCCCATGAAGCAAAACTGGTAATACTCCACATCTAACACCACAGTGTTATTGGTAAAATTAATTACCATTTCACGTTCAAATCTAATTAAAGATTTAACTATCGCTTTGGAGAAAAACTGGTGATACTCCGTTCTCGCTCAATTTTTAAATATGATAATTTAGATTATCAATTCACATTTCAATTTAACTGCAGATTCATTAAAACTCCTTTTTTTGGGTTAAAGAACTAGTGTCATTTAAAACACAGTTCACGATAAACCCAAATCACATTCTATTTATTATCGGGTTAAAGAACAAGTGTTATTTAAAACACTATTCACGATAAACCCACAAATCACTTCTTATTTACAACCCATTTCAAATCCAATTTATTCATTTAAAAATATATGGGTTTTAATTTTAGTTCAAAACTAGTTCATTTCGATAAAAATCTATTTTTATCTTTTCAAATATGGAGTTTTTCATCCCAATTTTTCCCAAATCATTTCTTATGATTTTACACAAATTATTACTATTTTTAATAATTTTATCAAGGCCCGTACAGTCGATTTCCATCAACGGCCATCGAACTGCACTTATAGCGACCTTTTCCAAATTTGATTTGGACGTATCTCCAAATCCAACCTTTAGATTTCAAATTTCTAATATTCGTTAGAAAGCTCTTTTCGATACGAACCCAACGGTTCCGGTTTTAGGAGAATCCGACGGTCGGATCTCCCGTAATGTTCGTTTGAAATAAATGGTCGAAATTCACGAATTGCCGCGGCGCGGCGCATTCTATTCAGGCCATTATATTATATATAATATATATTTCATCGATTTCTATTTAAAACGAATTTTATAAATAGTTTTGAATTCGTTTCAAAAACAATTTCAACATTTATTTCAAAATTGAATTTTCTATTATAAATCCTTTTTACTTTCATTTCTATTTTATTTCAATTCAAATCGATTTTTAATTCTATTCGAATTCATTTTCTTTTCTATTCAATTCGAATTCATTTCGTTTTCTATTCAATTCGTTTTCTATTCAATTCAAATCAATTCGTTTTCCTATTCAATTTAAATCAATTCGTTTTCCTATTCAATTCAAATCAATTCGTTTCCTATTCAATTCAAATTAATTCGTTTCCTATTCAATTCAAATCCAAATTGGTTTTCTATTCGATTCAATTCAAATTGGTTTTCTATCGATTCAATTCAAATTGGTTTTCTATTCGATTCAATTCAAATTGGTTTTCTATTCGATTCAATTCAAATTGGTTTTTTATTCGATTCAATTCAAATTGGTTTTCTATTCGATTCAATTCAAATTGGTTTTCTATTCGATTCAATTCAAATTGGTTTTCTATTCGATTCAATTCAAATTGGTTTTCTATTCGATTCAATTCAAATTGGTTTTATATTCGATTCAATTCAAATATAAAAACGAATATAATCGATATATATATCGTTCGCGTCAAAATAGCGCATCTCTAATCAACACGGCTTTATATATTTCAATAATTCCGTTATTCTATTCAACAAATGAATATTTATCCTATTCAATACGTGAATCTAAATATTTCGTTCAACACATGACTAATCTCAACGGATGAGTACGGTCAACACATGAACCTTTATTTTATAATGATAAAGATGTAAATTTTATAATATTCTTTATCTTCTAAATTGGAATGAGGCCCAATCAATTACCATATAGAGTTAATTATATGGATTCCATACAACACATGTATATAATAGCAACGATAAATAATCAACCCTCATCCAAAGTGCACTACACTGTATAAGCATCAAATATAGATATTTAATGCTTATAACAGCCTGTCAATCCATCGATCGACATACAACTAATTATTGGGATTAGTGTATGTTTATCCCAATACCCGTGTGGGGTTTCAAATCAACAAACACAGATTTTTATTTGTGCAGATGGGCGATGTGTAAAATTTATCGTCCCAATCAATATCAGTCAAATCAGTGTATATAACAAATCGGTCGATTCGTTTACAAATATTTATTTATTCACATTCATGTTAAAAATTATATTTTTAATGATAAAATATTTATTTCAACCACCTACATTTATTATCGATTTCACATCAACAACACAAACAAATTTCACAACACATCAAACAAGCATACAAGCCATTCATGGTCTGTGGATGACGGGTGTCGGGTGCTACTAAACACCGTCTGCATCCTAGTATATATATAACTAGAAAAAGGAAATTTTGAGTGAGAAGTTCTCACCAATAGCTATCCCAAATCCACGACACTTCAATTATAGAAATCTTCATCGTTCTCGCCTTTTTGTCACCTTCGTTGCCCGTAGCCACTACATATATAAAAATCGAATTTTTTTACTTCGCTATTCAATATATAAAAATCGAATTTTTACTTCGCTATTCAATATATAATAATCGTATTTTTACTTTGCTATTCAATATATAAAAATCGAATTTTTACTTTGCTATTCAATATATAAAAATCGAAATTTTACTTTGCTATTCAATATATAAAAATCATATTTTTCTATTTACTTTAAAAATTCTAACTTCAACCATATGAAAATGCTAACTTTAACTATATAAAAATGCTAACTTTAACT
Source organism: Allium sativum (assembly GCA_030737875.1). Taxonomy (NCBI): domain Eukaryota; kingdom Viridiplantae; phylum Streptophyta; class Magnoliopsida; order Asparagales; family Amaryllidaceae; genus Allium; species Allium sativum. Next base: position 217,478,693 of record CM060918.1, on the reverse strand, counting down.
ATATAAAATGCTAACTTTAACTATATAAAAATTCTAACTTTAACTATATACAACTGAATAAAAAAAAATTAAAATCACCTTTCGCTGGGGGTTTGCTGAGAGGGGGGTGCAGCTCTTATTCAAGGAGGAGGGACTGGAGGGGTGGCGTCCGTGCGAGGCTAGGGGGTGCGGTGGAGAAAATCGAGGGTCGGTGGGGGGGGGGGGGGGGGGGCGGAAAAGAACGGCGGCGCAGGGGGGCCCCTCCGACGGAGGCGCGGTGGGCAGGGCGCTAGGCCACGAGCTCTTAGATCGTGGATTTTTTTTCTTCTTCGTTGGCCTTCTGAGGATAGAAAGGGGCAAGGGGCCTTTATATAAAAATATATTTAATTATTTAATTTCAAAAAAGCAACTTTTATTTTCGACCTCGAAACGAGACCCACCTCTTGTCGTCCATAGCTAATTACCCCCATTCCGAACACAATGGGATATGTATCGCAGGCTGATTCGTTCGTTATAATCAGTTTCTGTTAAAATCAACGTATAACTCTATATATTGAATTTGAACGCGCATTTCAATTTACCGGGGTCACATACGAACTCTAAAAATTCCAGAAAAATATTTTCTAGCTTCGTATTGACGATACGGTCCTAACAAAACTAGTTTCGTCGAATTATGAGACTGTTGGAAAAATGGCCTTTTTCCAGTCGATTAAAATCAGTTGAAACTGGTCAAACACGTTTTCCTTCGCCACGCTCACATATTGATTCGAAAAATTATGAAATTTGAAACCTAGCAATAATTTGACATCATGGATCCAACAAAAGTGGTTTCGTCAAAATTCGAGGTCGTTTGCAAAATTCCCATTTTTAAGGGCCTGAATTCCATAGCGACTATTCAGAATTTTCAACTGGACATATCTTTTGATTCCTGCTATGAAATCTCAATTTTTCGGATTCGTTGGAAACATATTACCAAATAGATCCTATTATTTTTGGTTTCACTAAAATCCGAATTGTTTTGCACCCGGTACATTCAATTGAAGTTTGAAATCGAATTATCGAACTACCGCGCCATTTTCAATTCATTTTATAATTAAAATAAAATATTTATATTCTAACGACGATCTATATAATATATACGTTCGAATTCTATTCAAAATAAATTTCTCGTTAATATTATTTAAAATAATCTATTTTAAATGTGCAAAATTCATTAAAATTGCCAAAATAAAAATTTTAAACTGGTTCAGAATTTCCGAGTTATTACAAAAAGCTAATCAACTAATTGATTGATGGTTGTGTTGTTTGATTACTGTTTTGATTAATTGAATGTTGAACCTTTAGCTGAATAGGTCAAATAGTGAATTATATTGAAAATTTTATCGCATTTGCTTGCATATACGTGTGATTACATTGAACAGGTCATTGCAAGGAGGCTAGAGCAGAGAATAAAATTGTTTGCCCGACAAATAGGTACACGTTTACCATAATTTACTGTTTTGTTTGGGTGATGATGATTTTATGAGCCGAATGGCTAGCCGCTTGGCATTTTCTCTTTCTTTTGCATCGAAGAAGGCCATGGGAGGCTATATGAAATATCCTGAAGTCCCCGGTGCAGGGGAGGTTATGGCGAAATTTTTCGGAAATCTAGGGTGTTAGCCAAATTTTTGAAATATTTGAAAAGTTCTTAGAAGCTGAAAAGTTGAAGAACTTAAGCCGTAATGAAAATAATGAAAGTTGAGATGGTTTGTAAAACAACTTTCGGCTTCGTTCCTTTTCGGGGACAAAAAGTTTTAAGTGGGGGAGATTGTAATAACCCGGAAATCCAAGACAATTTAAAAATTTTATTTTGACAATTTTAGCGAATTTGGATATTTGAAATGAATATTTTAAATAAAAAGGACGAGAAATTTATTTTGAATAGATGAAAACGTATATATTTATATAGATCGTCGTTAGAATATAAATAATTATTTATAATTCTAAAGGGAATTGAAAATAGCGCGGTAGTTCGATAATTCGATTTCAAATTTCAAATGAATGTATAGGATTCAAAATAAATCGGATTTTAGTGAAACCAAAAATATTTGAATCTAATTGAGAATATCTTTCCAACGAATCCGAAAAATTGAAATTTCATAGTGGGAATAAAAAGTTTTGTCCATTTGAAATTTCAGAATAGTCGCTATGGAATTCTGGCCCTTAAAAATGGAAATTTTGCAAACGACCTCGGTTTTCGACGAAACCACTTTTGTTGGATCTGCAGTGTCAAATTATTGCTAGGTTTCAAAATTCATAATTTTTCGAATCAATATGTGAGCATGGCAAAGGAAAACGCGTTTGACCAGTTTTAGTTGATTTTAATCGACTGGAAAAGGGTCATTTTTCAAACGGTCTCAGAATTTGACGAAATTAGTTTTGTTAGACCGTATCGTCAATACGAAGCTAGAAAATATTTTTCTAGGATTTTTCTAGTTAGCATGTGGCCCCAGTAAATTGAAATGTGCGTTCAAATTCAATATATAGAATTATATTTTCATTTGGACGAAAACTGATCGAAATAGTCGAATCAGCTTACGATACATATCACATTGTGTTCGGAATGGGGGTAATACGCAGGGGACGACAGTCGTTGGGTTCGAATCGGGGTTCGGATGAAAAGTCAAATCTAAAGGAGAAATAAATTAAAATAAATAATTAAATTATATATTTATACACTCACCTCTCTCTTCCTTTACAGATCAAAAAAAAATAGATAACCCTCGTCGCCCCCCCTTTTTCTTTGATCACGCCCCCAACCGCAACACGTCACCCCCCTTCCCCATGTCGATCTCCTCCCCCCTTCTTCCTCCACCCCATTGCGATCCCCCCTCTCGAGCGAGAACCCGAACCCAAATCAGCACCGTCGCCCGAACCCTAGCCACCAACCTGTCCGCCGTGCCTACCCCCTCCCCCTTCCGCCGAGACGCCGCCGGTGGAGCCCAAGCTCCGACAAACTCCTCCATGCCCTCCTCTCTCCGTGTTCAGCCCCTGTCGGCTACAAAATCACCCTCTAAACTCGGTAACAGCCACGCCAAACCCCTTTCCACCACCGTGAGCCACCAGCGCACCCCTCCCCCTTCCAGCCGTCGACAACTGAATGCCCTCCTTCCTCTTCATTCAAGTGAGTTTTCCTTGTTGTTTACTTAAAACAAAAAATCAGTTTCTATATGTTTAAATCATGCTTTTAAATTCAGTTTTTGTGATTGTAAAGCTAAGATTTTTATTATATATAGAGTTAAGATTTTTCCTATATAAAGTTTAGATCTTTGTTTAGGAGATTTTAGATCTTTCGTTAAGATAAAGATTAGATTTTTATTGATCTTAAGTGGTGATTTTTCATTGTGAAAAGATATGATTTTTGATTGTGAAAAGATACGATTTTTGTTTACATAAAGTAATGGTTTTTATGTATAGAAAAATATGATTTTTAGCATAAGAAAGATTTGATTTTTATTTGTCAAAAGATTTGCTTTTTAACAATAAAAAGATTAGGATTTTTAGTAGGATATATATATATATATATATATAGACACACACACACATGATCTTTAGTATAAAAAATTTGATATTTATCTATAGAAATTTGGAATAAAAATTCGATTTTTATATATATAACGATGAAATAAAAATTCGATTTTTATTAAGAAGTAGCAACTATAAAAATTCGATTTTTATTATGAAGTAGCGACTATAAGATTCAACTTTTATATATATAACGATGAAATAAAAATTCGATTTTTATTAAGAAGTAGCAACTATAAAAATTCGATTTTTATTATGAAGTAGCGACTATAAGATTCAATTTTTATATATAAGAATTAGAAATAAAAATATGATTTTTACTGTATATACAATGATATAAAAAGGTGATCTTTTTAATGTAAACATCGAAATAAAAGTACGATTTTTATTTATGAAGTAGCAATATAAAAATGTGATTATTATATAATAGAGAATATAAAAATGTGATTTTTATATAATAGAGGATATAAAAATGTGATTATATATATGTAGTGAATACGGACGACGAAAGTGGCAGAAGCCGGAATGGCGAAGATTTCCTACATATGAAGAGTCGCGGCATTTGGTTAGCTAATCGGTGAGAATTCCTCGCCTTTTTATTTTATTTTCTAGTTGAAATATATACTAGGATGCAGACGGTGCTTAGTAGCACCCGACAGCCGTCATCCACAGACCATGGATGACTTTTTTGTTTGTTTGCTATGTGTGAAATTTGATTGTGTGATGTGAAATGAAATAAAATATTTTATAGTGGAAAAATATTTTATAGTTAAAAATATAATTTTTAACGTGTATATGAAATATATATTTATAAACAAATCGGACGATTTGTTTATATACACTGATTTGGCTGATATTGATTGGGTCGATAAATTTTACACATCGCCCAACTGCACAAATAAAATCTGTGTTTGACTGTTTGAAACCCCACACGGGTGTTGGGATGAAATTGGATGTACACTAATCCCAATAATTTGCTGTATGTCGATCGATTGATTGACAAGTTGTTATAAGCATTGAATATTTATATTTGATGCTTATACAGTGTAGAGTGCACTTTGGATGATGGTTGATTATTTTTCAATGTTGATATACATGCGTTGTGTGGAAATCCATAGAAATAAAATCTATGGTAATTGATTGGGCCTCATTCCAGTTTTGAAATAGAATATTTGAAATGAAATATTTGAATAAAATATTTGAGAAAAATATTTGAAACGAAATATTTGAATAGAATAACTGAAATAGAAATCGAATTGAAATTGAATAGAATTGAATTCGAATTGAAATTAAATGAAAATGAATTCGAGTTGAAATTGAATTGAAAACGAACTGAAATTGAGTTAAAAATCGATTTGAATTGAAATCAATTTGAAATGAATTTAAAACGAATTTATAAGGAAAAATTCAATTTTGATTTGAATTTGAAATGAAGTTGAAATCATTTCGTAAACGAATTTAAAACAATTTATAAAATACGTTCTAAATGGAAACCGACGAAGCCTATATTATTTTATATATATATATATAATAATGGCCTGAATAGAACGCACCGCGCTGCGGTAGTTCGTGAATTCGACCATTGATTTCGAATGGATATTACGGGACATCCGGCCATCGAATTCTCCCAAAACCGGAACCATTGGGTTCGTATCGGAAAGAGCTTTCTAATGAATATTAGAGATTTGAAATCAAACGGTTGGATTTGGAATTATGTCCAAATCAAATTTGGAAAAGGTCGCTTTAAGTGCAGTTCGATGGCCGTTGATGGAAATCGACTGTACGAGCCTTGATAAAATTATTAAAAATAGCAATAATTTGTGTAAAATCATAAGAAATGATTTGGGAAGAATTGGGGTGAAAAACTCCGTATTTGAAAAGATAAAAATATATTTTTATTGGAATGAACTAGTTTTGAACTAGAATTATAATTCTATTTATTTTAAAATAAATGAATTGAATTTGAAAAGGGTTTTAAAGGTAAGCAGAATTTCCAATAATTGAATTGGAATGGATTGCCTTTGGAATATTTCGATGTTGGATTTCGTGATGATACAGATATGGTTATGTAAATTTGAAAGATATATATATATCGTTATTTCCAATACGATATCTGTTTGTCGTAGAATTTGATACTGAATATAAGCCGATATATTTTCTATTCAGAGCCTTGTATTTAATATCAAACGTGATTTAGGTTTGTCGTGAATGGTGTCTTCATTAACACCGTTCTTAAGCCCAGTTTAGAAAAAGATTAAATCTTTTTATTTAGATTTAATGAAGTGTACCAATTAAATAATATTTAATTGGAATTGAAATGGTATTGATTTTTGGGTTTATCGTGAACAGTGTTTTAAATAACACTTGTTCTTTAACCAGATAATTAATGGAATGTGATTTTGGGTTGTCGTGAACGGTATCTTCAATAATACTGTTCTTAGATCCAAAGGAGTTAAGAAAATCAGAAACTAACTGGAGATTAGTTAAGTTGAATGGTTTCTGGGGTATTGATCTGATGTTGGTTTCGGCCTTCGGGATTAATACTTAAGGAATTGCTCACTTGCTAATTTACGGTTAGGGACTGATTGAAATGTGATGTGATTTTGGGGTTTATCGTGAACCGTGTTTTAAATGACACTGATTCTTTAACCCTGTTAAAGATTAAAACTAAGTGGAGTTTTAATGAATCTTTAATTAGATTGAAAAGATCGAGAATGGAGTATCAGCAGGCTCCAGGCGATAGTTAAATCTTTAATTATATTTGAACGTGAAATGGTAATTGAATTTACCGATAACACCGTGGTGTTAGATATGAAGTATTACCAGTTTTACTTCATGGGATAAATAGGTTGGGATTGGGAAATAAAATAAATAATTACTTCGGTGTGGTTCGCTAATCCCGGCTCGGTTGAAGTGATTTTCAAAGGAAGATTAAAGAATAAATTTAAAAGAATTTATCTTTGATAAAATTAATGGGAACCTTTCCCTAAGAATGTGAAATTTAGAAACTAACTGTAGGTTGGCTAAGATGAATGGTTTACTGGGTATAGATCTGATGTTGGTTTCGGCCTTCGGGGTTAATATTTGGGGAATTGTTCTCTTGCTAATTTAAGGTTAGCAACTGATAAATTGGAATGAGGCGTATGTTGTGTTTGTGTAACACTTGTTTATTATATACACAAGTTATTCAGAAAGACCGGGTTTATCCCATTCTGAATAACTTATTCGACGATGAGTCGAAGATGAAGACGGTGGTTGAAGAACAGAGGTCTTCATGTCCTTTGGATAATTACTGATGATCTTGATTGGGCCGTACACCCAAGAGGAGGGAATCAGTTGGTGGTCATCCAGACGTACTTGGAGATCGATGGATATGCGGGGTACTAGGTGCCTCCGGTTTTGTTCAGTCCCATAACGGACTTGTAAATGGACTGTGTGTCTGATGTTGGATATCATTCTGTGTGATTGATGGATATTGGTTGCATAGTGTGGTTTTCCTGTGTGGCATGATAAGATGCAAATGATCAAGGCTTCTGTTGAAAAGCAGAGTCTTGTGGTTAATGATCAAAGCATAGCCTATGTGGCATAACTTTGTGTAACGTTGACTCGCGAGCCTTACACCTCGGTTGTGAACCAAAAACGGGAGAAGGACCTCAGGGAGGACATGCGTTTCTTTCTAGTTAGAAGTGGCGTCAGTGGTTTTACATGCCCTGACGAGTTTGACTTATGTAGTAGTTGCTGTTGCAAGGCGCTTCGGATATATCGGTGACTATGTGAAGCCGATTGAGTCATTCGTTGGCTCATTTACGCCCCAAAGGGCGGGGAAATGCTGTGTTCAGGCATAATAATCCACATTGGTGGACCGACCCTGACGATCCAAGGGTTGATGCGTTCTGATCCTGAGGCTCGGGCTAGACAGTCTCGAATCGGTAGAGGACTATCCCTGGCCTCAGTTCATAGATGGAAATCCAATTTCCAAATACATGACTTTGCGGTTTTGATTGTAGAGCCTAGTATGGCGACATAATATATGATACCTATGCCGTCTAGGATTGATATTTATGATTGAAATTATTTTGACACTATAAACTTATAATAGTATCAAATGATTTGTTTTTAACGTATCAAGCATGCTTTGGCTATTATAAGGTAAAACCCTATCCTCCGGCTTGCGTTGCATTGTGTGATTGGACCTGGGTCTTATAATAGCTTCATTGTTCTTTTTTTAGCATCACACTGTTGTTTTATGCACTGGTATTCTTGGGAGGAAACTCGTTCCGTGTTATACGGCGTAATCCCTTGATTTACCTAACGTTAAAAATAAAGATTAATAACTGTTTTAGTTCTCACACCAGTCCCATGACTGACCTGGAGTTTATTGTTTTAACCTAAACTCTTGGTGCCCTTATTTTGACACAGGCAGCTAGTAGTTTTGGTTTTGCAGATTTATATTCACAGGATCCTAATTTACAGCTGGAACGATACTCGGAAAGCTCTATATCCGTGTATTACTTTTAGTTGTGTTTTGTATTATTTTCCACTGCTATGTAATGTATTGTAATCTCTGATATTTTGTGATGCATTTTATTCATTCATACTCTGTATATTCTTGTATTCTGATGGAATTGTTGTAATATACAATGAAATGTTCTTCTGTCTGTGTTTTATTTTGTCGTGTTCTCAAAACAATCAGGCGTTTCGAACGGTCTTGATCGGTTTAGCAACTGATTCGGATCGAGCGAAATTCCCGGTCGTTACAATAGTATCGAAAGAGGATTTTCATGTATGTAAGCATGTTTGGTTGTCATAAGATAAAACTCGCCCATTTGGTGTGCGCTTGCATTGTGTGATATGGGACGAGCTTATGATAACTTCATTTTTCCCAAAAGTCATTGTGAATTTATATGCACGGTTATTCATATGGAGTAAACCCGTTCCGCGTTAGCAGCGTGGTCCGGTGAATTTCCCAACTTTAAAATAAATCTTAAAACAACTATTTTATGTTCTCACACCAGTCCCATAACTAACCTTGAGTTTATTGTTCCTTCTAAAACTCTGGGTGCCCACTAATTTTTACACAGGAAGCTAGTAGTTTAGTTTTACAGTTATACATCGTTGGAGCAGGATTCGAAGCGCTTTCTGGATTGGAGTTCATGCTAGAGTTTGGAGCTTCCTCTATATCATACTTTTTCTTCCGCTGAGAGTATATTTATTTTTCTTCCGTTGTATATGTTGTATTCTGATATTCTATATGGTTGTGATGTAATATTGTATTATGCAATGAAAAGTTCTGTTATTTTGTTCAAAATATGTAAGTATCCATAACAATTCGTCTTTGTGAACGGTTTAAGTTGGTTTAGTAACCGACCAGAATCGGAAAAAAAGACGGGTTTTTACTAGTTGAAACCAAAATTGTCACTTTTATCAAGTTATAAAAGTTGAAACCAAAATTGTCACATTTATCAAGTTATAAAAGTTGAAACCAAAATTGTCACTTTTATCAAGTTATTAAAGTTGAAACCAAAATTGTCACTTCTATCGAATTATAATAGTTAAAACCAAATTTGTCACTTTTGTCAAAAGGTAATAGTTGAAACAAAATTGACCTTTTTGGTCAAAAAATAATTGTTGAAACAAAAATATACATTTTTGTCAAATTAGAATCGTTAAAACAAAATGAACATTTTTGACGAATTAGAATAGTTGAATTAGAAATATACATTTTTGTCAAATCGATTAGTTGATAACAAAATATACATTTTTGTCAAAATATAATAGTTGAAACAAAGATTTATCTGTTGTCAAAACATGATGGTAGAGAACAAAAATTACATTTTTGTTAAATAGATTCGAGGAAAAACAAAAATTACATTTTTGTTAAATAAATTTGAGTTATAGCAAAAAAATACATTTTTGTTAATAGATTTGAGTTATAACAAAAATGACATTTTTGGTTAAATAGACTTGGGTTTCAGCAAAAACATTAATTTTTTTCAAACTAGAATTGTCAACATAAATGCCACTATCACGTGTAATCATTTTGTTAAACTAGATTTGTTAACAAATGAAATTATTACTTTTAATCAGTTTGTTGAAATAGAATTATCAACAAAACGAATGTATCACTTCTTATGCGGTTTCTTGAAATAAAATTTATATGCAAATATAAGAATCATTTTTATTTGCAAAACATACATTGCAATTTGTATGTAAATTAAAGAATCATTTTCATGGTCAAAACATACATTAGAATTGTATGTAAATTAAAATGACATTTTATTGTTAAGTTATACTATAGAACTTGTATGCAAATCCAAGTGACATTTGTATTGTCAAATCATACATTAGAATTTGTGTACAGAGTAAAGAGGCATTTCACATGTTATGATTTGAAACTATAAATACAAATTGTAACACCCCACCTCCGCTAGGGTCACTCTCAAAGGGAATGCACTAGTTTTGGTGGAGTATTATCCAGGTAAACATACACAGAGATATCACAAGGCAGAACATAAATAAAGCACGGTAGAAATTAAAAGCCGAATTTATTAAGAAAAGAGTCAAAACCCCATATATCCAAGGTACAAATTATTCCATTACATCGTGTTCCAAATAAAGAAGCATAAACTTAAGATAACAAAAGTAAATTATTCCCCATAAATAGCAGAAGCAGCCATAGCATATCCCAAGACCAAACCGTACATGAGCTGTCAGAAAGCAAGCTAAATCCAAGCTAAGAGCTAGTGTTTCCTCCCTAAGAACCTGGGGGGAAAACGAAAGAAAATGAGGCGAAAGAAAAAGGGTCAGTCATAAAGACTGGTAAGCCCTAGTGACCTTCAGTATGAAAACTAGTAAAGGTAACATGATATGTGAAAACTGGAATTAAACATAAGGATGATAACAGAACTGGTAGGATAATTAAGATAAAAGGATAAGTCAAGTCTAGCATCGCATATTCGAGATTCGCTGCACCAACTATACTAGTGTTCTAACCCATGTCAAGTATTAATCATGAAATGATCCCTTGGCCCAATATCATGAAGTGATACATTACGGGGTCCCACGATACGATCTACTAATCGATCGGCTCCCTACAAGTTCTAGCTCGTCATGTGTCTGTGTCATACGGCCTTATCCTGAAATGTAGTTACTTGTGCAAGGTCCACCATAGGGTGTATCAAGTCCTATGGTGCCAACCATCGACACGAATCAAGCATGCACAGTGTAAACCTACGGGTGCTCAATGCCTGCTTTTTCAACTCCGAACTACGTGCACGACCGTAGTCCGCCTGAACCTACAATGGCGCACCTACTCAGCCGTCGTTCTGGTCGCTTACAATCAGCCCAGTAATCGTGCCCCACCCTGCCTAGTCCTAGGGTATCGTGATACATCTAAGTGGGTTACTGCTGAAAAGGACCGCGCAACTAGGGTTTCTAATGGGTTAAGTGTTGTTATTCAAATTTGTGACTTAACCCTATCCAAATCATGTATCAAGTTGGTTAAGTGTGTTCAAGTGGTTCATGACCTAACCCTATCAAATCATTGTGTCAAGTTGGTTAAGTATATTCAAGTGGTTCATGACTTAACCCTATCATGTGGCATTAATTCATTAGCGCACCCAACCTCTCACATTAGACTAACTGTTTTGGTCACTGGATTTGCCGGGTGGTTCCGGACAAATTTACACCATAACATAGTCTAACCTCGGGTTTTTCGTGCGATATGACCAACTACCCACATTGGATCCTATTGTTTGCAGTTACTGGATTTGCCGGGCGGTTCCAGGCAGATTTACATTGCAAATTCAACCCAACCTCGAGTTGGCCATTTTCAAGTTTATCTAAGTGTCATGCCCAAGTTCAAGTTTTCATGTCAAAATTCATGTCGAGTTTTCATGTTATGTTTCATGTCAAATCGTGTCAAGTTCATGCCCATATCCAGGTTCAAGTTATAATAACGTTCATGTTCAAAGCCAATTTATGTTTTACCTAATCTACCCAAATCGTATTCCCATCGCACATAAACTCGAATCGATACAAATAAATCTAATTAGGGAATAACATAAAAAGGGATGGGTATAAGGTGGCAAAAGTGATTACTAGCATAGCATGGTATGACTTGAGATAAAAGATTATAACATTACTGGCATATGGAATATTGGCCTCAAACATAAAGATAAGGTACTAGTCAAGATAACAGTTGTCATAAGGTGATGGTATAGTCATGGAAACGATTGACATAAGGTGATAGTATAGTCATGGTAACGATTGACATAAGGTGATAGTCATGAACTTGTGACTAATTGCAGATTCAACATGATAATATGAGGGGTTTTTCTTTTTGATTCACAACATGAATAGACCCCAAATCAATGTCATAGTAATATATCAAAAAGTCAAGATCCAAGATGAACAAGAATGGATGTAAAACAGTCATCATACGTAGGTCCAATTTCAATTTACAACATATTCATATTACATTTATAGTTTAAATCTAAAAATAACTAGGGCTTACATATTGTGGTTCGAGAATTAGAAAAGGAGAGTCGTTGTTGAATCTTTATTTGCTTAGTCAAGTCCTAACAGAAATCCCCAAATCAGCAATTCTCTCAAGATAGTTTCGACGTAGAAGAAGTAGTCCATTTCTTTAACTTTTTCAACCAGAATTAGAGCAGCATAAGGTCAGAGAAAATTTTGTGCAGAGAGACTAGTGTAAGGGGTTGTTTATATAGGGTTAGGTCAACAAATGTAGACAGAAACGAGGCTAGAAACATCAAAGTGAATCCAGCTCCAAAAGTGGGCTTGGCCACCAGGTCGACCCCCAGGTCGGCACTATGGTCGTCCTGGTCCTGGGCAGGTCGACTACATAGTCGACCCCCAGGTCGACCTAGTCTTAGGCAGGAAATTTCCCGCCCAGTCCATTCTGAGGTTTGAATTTCGAAATTTGAATTCGAATTCTGAGCTGTTTTAACTTGAAAACTTCTGAAAACTTCAAAAGATCATAACTTGGTGATACGAACTCCAATTTTCGAATACTCGGACTCGTTCCCAAGCAAAATTTCGAGACGAACGCAATGGCGTAATCCGTTTCCCTTGATTCTTGTTTTAAAAATAATTCTGCCTTGATTTATAGTTATAACACGTTATAAAAATACTGGTTGTTACACAAATAGAACAATTTCTTTTTATTTGTTAAAATTAAAAATAGAAACTGCATAAAAATGAAGGAAAATGAAAATTATCCTTTTATTTGTCATCAGCAACAATGCCATGTAAATAAATTACATTTTGTTAGACATTAGATACATGTAGCGAAATTATGCGAGTAATATACATTTTTTTTCGGCATTAGGAATATAATAACATGTTTTGTTCATTATCATCAACATATTAGCGGGATTAAAATTGGTTAAATTCATTGACCAATGATTTATTAATATGAACTATTGTTGTCTGAAAACCTCACACGGGTATTGGGATGATATTTGATATACAGTAGTCCCAATATTTAGTTGTATGTCAATCGATGGATTGACAGGCTGCGATGAGCGTTATTTATTCATTTTAATGCTCATACAGTTGTAAATTTCACTCTGGATGTGAATGGATTATTTAATGATTATTTATCATTATTGCCGTATACATGCGATGTATGAAATCCATATAACCGAAATTATATGGTAAGTGATCGAGTCGCATTCCGATTCAGAATATCTTTTAAATAAAGATCATTGTAAAATAAAGAATATTTTAAAATAAAGAATATTGTAATATTAAGAATATTTTTACATAAAGAATCTTTTTATATAAAGGATATTTTTAAATAACGAATATTTTAAAATAATATTCAGCGAAGAATAAAATGATGATTTCTATGTCCGTTTTGGATAGACACAGAAGATAAAAATATATTTTTATCAAAATGAACTAGTTATTAACTAGAATAAATCTTTTAAATTAAGATTTAATTAAGTCTTCCAATTAATTAATATTTAGTTGGAATTAAATAAAAGAGTTGGATTTTGGGTTGTCGTGGATGGTGTCTTAAATAATACTTCTTAAACCCCGTATGAAAATAAAAAACCCTTCAATTAAGATTATTAGAGTTTCCAATTATATTTAGTACTTGGAATAAAATGGTATGTGAAGTGGGTTTATTGTGAATTGTGTTCTAAAACGTCATTTGTTCTTTAACCCAATTGACAGTGAAAAAATAATTTGGAATTTATAAATCTCTTATTAAGGTTTAAAAAGAAATTTTCCAAAGTCAAGTTTTCCAATTTAATATATTAAATTGGAATTGAGTGGAAATTCGATTTGTAGTAATCGAGATTAGCTTCTGTAAAAGAAGACTGCTAGTATATATGGAATTTAAAGGGCTTTGTCGTTATTCCATTTATATTAGCGGTCTGATACAGAAATTTAAATCGATTATATATTGATTTGATTTTTGTGAAAATTCCATATTTAATGAAAGATGACTTTGGGTTTATCGTAAACTGTGTTTTAAAGGACATTGGTTCTTTAACCCGGTTAAGATAAGACTAATTTCTTAAAATTTAATAATCATAAAGTAATGATTTTCGATATTAAAACCAAATTGGAGTTTTAATAAATCTTTAAAAAGAAGATTAAAGAATTACTTTAAAACAATTTATCTTTGATAAAATTGATGGGATCCTTTCCCTAATGATATGAATATTTTATTAAACGAATATTCTGAATTGGAATGAGGCATATGATGTGTCTTTATAGCACTTGATTTTTGATTATAAAATACGCGAGTTATTCGGAAAGACCGGGATTAACCCATTCAGAATAATTACTATGACGATTAAAAGTCAAAGGCATTGAAGACAGTGATTGAAGACCGGCGATCTACACATCGAATGGGCGGCTACTGAAGCCCTGAACCGGGTTGCTCCTAGGAAAGGGTTAAAGTGGTAGTTGTCCGGACGTACTTGTTGATTGTCCAGATATGCGAGAACTTCTCTTCCGTATTGGACATACGGGACGAGGAATAGGGGGTCCCCGATTTCGTTTAGACTTAGAACGGAATTATAAATGGATGTGTGTCTGATGTTGAATTTCATTCTATGTGTATTGATTTCTAACTAATATATATCTATTTGGCGGCGGAGAATTTGTTCTCTTTCTTAACACCCTTCTCTGAGACGCTTGAGCTCAGATGTTATATAGTGATAGTTATTGATCGCATGGCGTGAATTGTCAATGTGGCATGTTAAGATGCAAATGATCGCGGCTTTTGTTGAAAAGCATAGCCTTGTGGTTGATGATCAAAGCACGGCCTATTTAGGTGCAGCTTTGTGTATAGCGTAACTTTGCGAGCCTCACACCCCGGTAAGAGTCAGAAACGGGACAAGGGAACGCAGGGAGTGCAAACGTTTCTTTCTAGCTAGAAGTTGTGTTAGCATTTACAAGCCCTGACATTCTTACTTATGTGGATGATGGATTACGAGGCCTCTGTTATTTTGGTCGGTAGTGACCAATTTACAGGTTCAATAATACCAGGAAGCGTGTGTTTAGAATTGTCAATCCACTAAAGTATTTGTGGATCGGCCCTGTAGGATCCAAGGGTTCGCCAGCGTCTGAATCCTTAGACATTGCTAGAGTGTCTCGAATCAATAAGGAGATCGTCCCAAGCCTTGACTCATGATGGAAACCCAATTTCCAATACAACCATGCAGTTTTGATTGTAAAACTAGTATGGCGACATAGTATATGGTAGCTATGCCGTCTATGATTGATACATTATGATAGAAATGTTTTTGAAACATATGTACACTAATAATAATATCAAATCCGTTTTATCGTATCAAGCTTTTTTGACCATTATATGGTAAAACTCTATCCTCCGGTTTGAGTTGCATTGTGTGATGGGACTTGAGTCTTATAATGGTTTCATTTTTCTAAAAAGCATTGGTTTGTTTAATGATTTACTTTATTTATGCATTGGTAATCCAATGAAGTAAACCCGTTCTGCGTTAGCGGCGTGGTCATGTGATTAGCCATATTGTTATATAAGTTAGGAAAGATTTCTCATACCAGTCCCATGACTGACCTGTAGTTTGTTTCACTTTGTAAATTCGGGTGTCCCTTTTTCCACACGAGCAGTCGAGTAACTTATTTTTTAGATATATTGAGCAGGATTCTGGATTAAAGCTTAGAGCTATGTCCAGAGCATTAATAGTCTTCCGCTGTGATTAGTTTGTTTATTCATCTACACTGTATTAAATCTATTGTAAATTTATCTTCCATTGTATTATTATTCCGATGTACTCTGATATTCTGTACTCTGATGTTATATTATCATGATATAATAAAAGTCTTCTGTTATTTGTTCTGATGTGTTATACGCCCAGAGTTAGCGTATGCGGTTTTTAAACGGTCTTAGTCGATTTTGCGATCGATTAGGTCCGGGAAAAATTCGAACCGTTACAAACCCAAAATCAGCTTCCATTTAAATCTAGTTATATTTATAAATTGGAAAATCTCATTAAATCTTAACTAAAAGATTTATTATTTTCTCAAATAGGTTTAAGAATATTTTTATTAAAGATACCTGTAACAACCCAGAAAATCAAAACCAATTTAAATTTTTTATTTTGGCTATGTTATTGAATTTTGAATAGTTAAAATAATTTATTTTAAATAATAACGATTAAAAATTTATTTAAATCAAATTTAGAACAAATATATTTATTTTAATTTTAAAGGAGTTAGAAATAGCGCGGCAGTTTGAAAATTTGAATTCAAATTTTGACTGATTGTACAGGATGCAAAATAAATCGGATTTTGGTGAAACCAAAAATATTAGAATCTGTATCATTCCAACGAATCCGAAAAATTGAAATTTCAGAGAGGGAATCAAAAGTTATGGTCAGTTGAATATTCAGAATAGTCGCTATGGTATTTAATATATAATATTGCCCGTATAAATTGTCATTTTGCAAACGACCTACTTTTTCGACAAAACCACCTTGGTTGGATCCGGAATGTCAAATTATTGTCGGATTCCAATTTTCATAATTTTTGGAATCAGTATATGAGCGTGGCAAAAGAAAATGTGTTTTGACATTTTTGGTCAATTTTGATCAACCAGAAATTGGCCATTTTTCAAACGGTCTCCGACTTCGACGAAATTAATTTTTTTAGGACCATATCGTCAAAACATAGCTAGATTTATTTTCGGGAATTTTTAGAGTCAGTATGTGGCCCGGTAAATTAAAATGTTCGATCAAATTCAATAATTAAATGTTTTATTATTTAATTTGAAGAATAACTGACTCAAATAGTCGAATGGGCCTACAAGACATACCCCATTGTGTCCGAAATGGGGGTATTTTTCTACGGGTGACACTCGTTCGGGTTTGATTCTCTAACAACTCGGAAAATCAGAACCAATTTATTTTTTTTATCTTGGCAATTTTAATGAATTTTGAATATATAAATGATTTATTTTACATATTAGCGACAAGAAATTTATTTTTGATAAAGGACGCATATATTTATTTGAATCATCGTTAGAATATAAATATTCATTTTAATTATAAAAGGAATTGGAAATGGCGTGGTAGTTTGAAAATTCTATTTCAAATTTCAAATGAATGTACAAGATACAAAATAAACCGGATTTTAGCGAAACAAAAAATATTTGAATCAGTTTGGAAATATCTTTCCAAGGAATCCGAGAAAATGAAATTTCATAGCGGGAATAAAAAGATATGCCCAATTGAAAATTCAGAATAGTCGCTATGGAAAATATAGCCTTTAAAAATAGCGATTTTGTAAATGATCTCCGTTTTCGACGAAACCACTTTTGTTGGATCCGGAATGTCAAATTATTGCTGGATTCCAATTTTCATAATTTTTGGAATCAATATGTGAGCGTGGCGAAGTTAAATGTGTTTTAACAGTTTCAATCAATTTGGATCCACCAAAAAAATGACCATTTTTCAAACGGTCTTCAAATTTGACGAAATTAGTTTTGTTAGAACTGTATCATCAACACGAAGCTAGAAACAATTTTTCTGGAATTTTTAGAGTCCGTATGTTGCCCCGGTAAATTGAAATGTACGTTCAAATGAATATATATTGATTTATATTTTACATTTAATGGAAAATGATCAAAACAACCAAATTTGCCTATGAAACATATTCCATTGTGTTCGAAATGGGGGTAATTAGCTAGGGCGACAGCCGTTAGGTCTCGTTTGGAGGTCAAATGAAATATTAACTTTTTGGGGATTTAAAATTAAATTGAATAATTAAATTATATGATTATATAACACCCCACTCCCCAATTCTCTTTCCCCAATTCAAGGCAACAGAAAAAAAACCCCACCGTCGATCGACCTCGTCTCCCCTCCACCGCTGACGCCAGTGTCACCACCACAAAGGGCGCCCCTCCTCCCTTGCTTCCTCCTCTCGCTGCTCTTCATCCGATCCCCCAAAGCTCCCTCCACCCAAACCGCGGCCTCCAGCCCCCGTTAAAGCAACCATCGCCGCCTCTGGCCAATGGAGGACCACTGCCGACAGTCACCAAACCCTCCAAACCACCACACGAGCCTCCACACCCCAGAACCCAAGAAAAACAATAAGTTTTTTTTTTATTTTTATCTACTTTATTTCATTTTTTTTAAGTGATAATCTTTAAAATAAAATCTAATTTATTTATATATATTATAACATTAAAAAGAAACGATTTTTAATAATAAAAAGAGAGGATTTTTATATGATAAAAAAAATATGATTTTTAAAACTTAAAATATATGATTTTTATTTGTTTAAAGGCGAGATCTTTATTTGTTTAAAGTTTTGATTTTTATAGTATGAACAACATTAAAAAATAAGATTATTATCTATGAAGTAGAGTTATAAAATTTTGATTTTTATATATTCATGTAGCGAAGAAAAATTCGATTTATATATATGTATGAAAAGATAGATTTTTATTTATATTTCTAGCGAATAAAAGTATGATTTTTATTTACATAGTTATAGTATAAAAATTTGATTTTTATATATATAGCGATATGATTAAAGTGACATCTTTATATATATATATATTAAGATGGTGAATATATAATTTTCATATGAGTAGCAAAATAAAAATATGATTTTTTATATTATGGAGATAATAAAAATATGATTTTTGTATTACAGAGATAATGAAAATATGATTTTTATATTATAGAGATAATAAAAATATGATTTTTATACGATAGAGAATATAAAATTTTGGTTTTTATATTTGTACCGTTATAAAAATGCGATTTTTAATATAAACATCAGATTAAAAATATGATTTGTAATATGAACAGCGTAGAACAGACTGCGTTGGCATTGCAGACAAATCCAAACAATTTGGAAATTCGGAACAGAATGGCGGAGTGGATCCCAAAGTTGAGAACTACTCACTATAACTTTCTTATACAGCTATTTATTTTATAACTGCATATATGAATTGTTCCCCGTCGTCCACAGGCCATGGTTGACTTGTTTGATTGATTTGATTATTTTGTTGAATTTGGTTGTTTGGGTGAAATGAATTGATTAGAATTGTTATGTGTGTATGGCGCGAGCCAATATCAGGAGAGGGTTAATGCTAGAAATTACCCGATTCCGATATCGCACCATTATGCTGCCAAAATTTTCTAAAATATGTTAGAACAATAAAAATAATATTTTTATTATGTAAATGAATTGAATAAATATTTTATCATTAAAAATATAATTTTTAACGTGTACGTGAATAGAATAAATATTCATCTATAAATCAGACGATTTGTTTATGTACACAAATTAGACTGATATTGATTGGGACAATAAATTTTACACATCGCCCAACGGCACAAATAATATTCATTATTTGTTGATTGAAACCCCATACAGGTACTAGGATGATATTGGACATACACTAATCCCAATATTTAGTTGTATGTCAATCGATAGGTTGACAGGCTGTTGTAAGCGTTAATTATTTATATTTAACGCTTATGCAGTTGTAGAATGCACTCTTGATGACGGATGATTGTTGATTATGGTTGTTTCATAAAATACATATAAATAACATTATATGGTAATTGACTGTGTCTGATTCCAGTTCCGAAAGGATGAATATTTTAAAATAACGAATATTTTCAAATAATGAATATTTTAAAATAATACTTAGAAAAGAATCAAAATATGATTTTGATGTCTGATTTAGGATGGACACGAATATATATAAATATATAAAGCCTTGTTGATTAGATTGACGCCATTTTGACATGAACGATATTTATATCGATTTTTATTCATTTTTATAATGAATATCGAAAAGGAATTGATTTCAAAATACAATGTTTTGAAAATACTATCATTTATATATCGATGATATGGAATATTCAATTTTGATATGAAATTGAATATGAAGTTGAAATCATTTTGAAAACGAATTTAAAATGATTAATAAAATACCTTTTAAATGGAAATCGACGAAATATATATTATATATATAATATAATCGCCAGAATAGAACACGCCGCGCCGCGGTAGTTCGCGAATTCTGACTTTTGACTTCGAACGGATATTACAGGAGATCCGACCGTCAGATTCTCCTAAAACTAGAACCGTTAGGTTCATATCGAAAAGAGCTTTCTAACGAATTTTAGTGATTTGAAATCTAATAGTTGGATTTTGAATTATGTCCAAACCAAATTTGGAAAAGGTCATTGTAAGTGTAGTTCGATGGTCGTTTATGGAAATCGATTGTACGGGCCTTGATAAAATTATTAAAAATATCAATAATAGTGTAAAATCATAATAAATGATTTGGAAAGAATTGGGATGAAAAATTCCATATTTGAAAAGATAAAAATAGATTTTTATCGAAATGAACTAGTTATTAACTAGAATTATAATCCAATATTTTTAAATAAATAAATTGGACTTGAAATGGTTTTCAAAATAACCAGGATTTCCAATATATAATTTGGAATGGATTTGAATCGAAATTGTCTTCGAAATATTTCGATGTTGGATTTCGTGATTATACAGATGTTGTTATGGAAATTTGAAAGATATATATATATATATATATATATATATATATATATATCGTTATTTCCAATATGCTATTTGTTGGTTGTAGTATTTGATATTGAATATAAGCTGATATATTTTCTATTCACAGCCTTGTATTTATTATTGAATTGGATTTTGGGTTTGTCGTGAACGATGTCTTCACAAGCACTGTTCTTAAACCTAGTATGAAAAGAATAAATCATTTAATTAAGATTATTGGAGTTTCCAATTAATTAACATTTAATTGGAATAAAATGGAGTGTGAATTAGGTTTATCGTGCACTGTGCTTTAACGACACTCGTTCTTTAACCCGATTTACAGTGAAATTTGATTTGGAATTTATAAATCTTTCATTAAGATTTAAAGGAGATTTTCCAAAGTAAAGTTTTCCAATTTAACATATTAAATTGGAACTGAATGGAATTTGATTTGGTAATAATCGAAGTGAGCTTTTGTAGAGGAAGACTGTTAATATATATGGAATTTAAAAGGCGTTGCCGTTATTCCATTTATATTATCGGTTGGATATTGAAGTTCATATCGATTATATATATTGATTTGTATTCCGTGAAGTTTCCATTATTAATGGAATGAGGTTTTGGCGGTATCTGATTTCAATTCTTTTATCCTTAGCTCGGATCTATCTGAGGTGTCTTTCGTCGGTTCAGCATTTACCTAGTGTAACAACCAAGACGGACCAAACCGTTTTCTCTCCTGGCTTGACAGAGTCTTCACTTCTGAAGGGTGGTTCACCCTTCCTTTCTCTTTGTAACAACCCCAAATTTTGGGGTAAATTTAAAAATTTATTTTAAGTAGTTTTAATGAGTTTTTGATATTTAGAATAATTTATTTAAAATAATAATGATTAAAAATTGATTTAAATCGAAGTTAGAATGAATAATTTAATTTTAACTATAAAAGGAGTTAGAAATAGCACGGTAGTTTGAAAAGTCAAACCTGAACTTTGACTGACAGCACAGGATGCAAAATTTAACGGATTTTAGTGAAACTAAAAATATTGAAATCTATTTAAAAATATCTTTCTAAGAATCCGGAAAATTGAAATTTCATTGCAGGTATCAAAAGTTATGCCCAAATTAAAATTTAGAAAGGTCGCTATGAAATTTATAAAGGTCAAAAATGCAACTTTTTGCATACAAAGGAATTTGAACTCGAAACCACTTCCATTGAGTTTAGAATGATGCTTCTGCATTTAAAAAGTATAAACACTTCTATATTTTGAGTTTCGAAAATTATTTGTTTAAAAATGTATTTTTAATAGTTAATATATATGCCTTAAAAATAGCCATTTTGCAAACGACCTCGGTTTTTGACGAAACCACTTTTGTTGGAACCGGAATGTCGAATTATTGCTAAGTTTAATTTTTCCAAAAAATTTCGAATTAGTATGTAAGCGTGGCAGAAGATATCATGTTCTATCAGTTTATAGTTAAAACTGATCGACCTGAAAAAGGCAATTTTTCGAACAATCTCGGGATTCAACGAAAATAGTCTCGTTGGAACCGTATCGTCAATGCGAAGCCAAAAATATTTTTTTGGAATTTTCGGGGTCCATATGTGGCCCCGGCGTATTTAAATGTACGGTAAATATTTAATTAATTAATTTTTATTGTAAATTTAAATAATTTTTTTACAGATTTCGGAATTGGGGTACGAGACCTGTCCCATTGCGTTCAGAAGGTGTCAAAACCTTAAGAACGATAGTAAGCGGGCTCAATTCGGAGACAGCCCGCATTTTTACCTTTATAACACGCTTTACGGTGAATAAAATAATAAAAAATTATTTAAAACCCTAAAAATGGCCAGCCACTTGCTATTGAAACCGAAGGCCACGAATGACTGAAAATTCAAACCTCAATAACTTTTGATCTGCTCAATGAAATTCAACATATTATATAACAAATCGAAGCTCTTGGAGAGATATACAGATCCATACGGTTAAGATCGGGTTTTAGTTCATGGATTTCGCGAATTCTCAGCACGAAGTGCCGGCGCCTGGAGAGGTTTTCGAGGCACAGGGGGCGGCGAGTGGGGTCCGCTTCTGGACGCAAGGAGTGGTCAGCGCGGGCTTCAAGGTGAGGGTCTCTGATCGGCCGGAAACGATCTCAGGTGGCGCGCGTTCTGGAGGATTGGCGGTGGCGTTGGGTTCGTATTTATCCAGAGGAGTAACGTTGAGGAAGAGAGATTAGAGGTGGGTTAAGTATAATAATTAAATTAATTAATTAATTAAAGTGATTAAACTATGAATGTTTATATCTTTCTCATTTGAAATCAGAAATTAACAAAACAAGTTGCGTTGGATTCGTCTTCCCGAGCACTACAACATGGAACAAACTAGGACCAATTCTGAGCAAATCAAGATTTGAGGAAAATTTTAGATCTGAATGGTTTGATGAGAATTCTATTTATTTATTTATTTAAATAAAAATAATTAACTGTGATTGTGATTTTCCTTTGATTCGTTGCTGAATGCTAATTGATTATCGTATGTGATTTGATCCTGAATTGTTGTTGATATGTAGATCTATTGATTTGGTAATCATTGTGTTGAAAATAATCATATCATATTTGTTAAGATAAGGTTGTTGAAATAATTCTATCATGTTTGTTAAGGTAGGAATGTTGAAAACACATCTATCACGTTTGTTGGGATAATTTAACGAGAACAAATATGTCACTTTGTGATTATACATTGGATGAAAACAAATAGATGTTCTTTATTTTGGATATTAGAATATATAGAAAAATGTGAACATATAAAATATACTTTTATTTTGATATTAGAATATATAGAAAATGTAAATATATAAAATTTACTTTTATATGTCATTTATGTTAGGACAAAATTTGTCAATTACGTTATACATGTTGTACTAGTATAAAATGTCAGAGTGAAGAAAAATAACGTTTTAATTATAAAATGTTAAAGTAAAGAAAACAACATTTTAGTTATAAAATGTTAAGGTGAATAAAAATAACATTTCAGTTATAAAATGTTGAGTTGATAAAATATCACTTTTTATTTGTTTGTTTGAGTTAGAATTGATAACAAACAAATATATCACTTTATATGTTTTTGTTGAAATAAAACGGTCGACAAAAACAAACTTATTCTTTTTATTTGTTTTTTTAATATTAGAAATGATTTAACATAAAATATTCTTTTATGTCAATGTGAAATGTTAGAGATGAAGCAACATAAAAACTATATTTTTATGTTAATCCGCATCATGAGAAAAGAGTAGTCAATAAAGATTTCATTTTATTGTAATAAGAATCATTTTTGTTGAAATAAAATTGATTTAACAAAAATATCATTTTTGTGAAGTAGAAATGGTTAACAAATAAAATTTTCATTTTATTTGTTAAGTTAAAATAGAAATTTGCATACAAATAAATATCCTTTAGTTGTCATTATAATGCATAGAAAGTTTATACAAATAAAATATTCTTTTATTGGTCATTGGATTACATAGAAAACATATTTGTCTAATTAAATTAGGAGAAAACCAAAACTTACATTTTTGTCAAGTAAAAAGTATGAAACCAAAATTTACATTTTGGTCAAATAAAAAGGATGAAACCCACAACTTACATTTTTGGGTCAAGTAAAAGAATAAAAACCAAACTTACATTTTTTGTCAATTAAAAGAATGAAACCAAATTTACTTGTTGTCATTTAAAAGAATAGAAAGATTTTACTTTTCTATAATTAACAAAGGAATGAAAATGAATGATTACATTTTATATGTAAATAAAAGGAAAATGAAAGATTAAACCTTTATGTAATTAGAGAAGATAAAAAGTTACATTTTTATGTAATGTAATTAAGGGATAGAAAAGAGATAAATAAAGAAGTATATTTTATTCACATTTAGATGTGAATAAAAGACATGAATTTATAAATAATATTTTATTCACATTTTAGATGTGAATAAAAGACATGAAATTTAGAAGTACATTTTTATTTGCCTTTTTTATATGCAAATAAAAACCATAGAAAATTTAGCATACTTTTATTTGCAAATTAGTTGCAAATAAT
The DNA here is from genome assembly GCA_030737875.1 of Allium sativum. Lineage (NCBI taxonomy): Eukaryota > Viridiplantae > Streptophyta > Magnoliopsida > Asparagales > Amaryllidaceae > Allium > Allium sativum. The sequence continues at coordinate 217,453,998 of CM060918.1, read as the reverse complement.
ATATATAAAAAAAATGAATATATTAAGTACATCTTTATTTGCATATTTAGATGTAAATAAAGAATTGAATCAAAGTAACATTTTTACTTACATTCTAGGTGTAAATAAAAAGATTAGATTAAAAGAGCGTATTTTAAATTCACATTTTAGATGTAACCAAAAAGGGAAGAATTTAATGTAATATTTTAATCGTCAAAATAGAGTCAATAAAAAGATTAGAATTAAAAGGTTATATTTTTATTTACCTTTTATGCAAATGAAAACAATAAATGTAAAGCGACATTTTTATTGATATTTTATATTAAATAAAGAGATTAGAATAAAAGGAGTATTTTTTTTATTGTCATTCTAGGGACAACAAAAGAGTAGAAATAAAAGAATTTACATTTTTAATGTAGACAAAAGGAATTAAAGAATTTACATTTTTCAATGTAATTAAAGAATGTAAATAAAACATGAAATAGAAATTTTCATTTGCTTAGGTAAATAAAAAGAATTATTTTAGATGACACTTTTATTTACATTTTCATGTAAATAGGATTTGTAGAGGTGAAAGATAACATTTATTTACATTTAGGTAAATAAATAAGAATAGGGAAAAGTAAACTTATTCACATATGACGTAAATAAATAAGAAAAAGAAATGTTTTAAATGACATTTTCTATGCATTAAATGAATTGAAAGTTACATTTTAGTTGTTGTTTATTAACAAATAAAATGAGGGAAGGGAACTAAACTGTTTATATAACATGATATCTTGATATAAATATGTCACATTACATCATGGTATGATAGGAACATGATTGTGCGCTGTTGGTTTGGTTGATTTATTATCCTTATATGTTAATGACCTGTAATGTCATTGAAATGCAAATGAACTACTTTTATCAAAATAAAAATAGTGATAAGTAATAAAGTTATGAAATAATTTAAATGATAATTATGTGAAGATTATTTGTAAAGATCGAGTTATACTCATTTCAAATAATCATACGACGTTTTAAATGGAAGAATTGAAGACGTCGATTGAAGACCAACGATCTTCGCATCGAATGGGTAACTAGTGTTGAGGCCCTTGATTGATTTACTCCCAAGACGGGGCTAAGATGGTAGTTATCCGGACGTAGTGTTGATTTGTACGGATTTGGCTTTCGCTCAAACCCAGAGCATAAGCTTATAAATGGATGTGTGTCTGACGTTGAATTTTGTTCTATGTAAATTGATTTCTATTAATATTTGACCGTTGGTAGCGGAGAATTTATTCTCTTGCTTAACACCCTTAGAGGTTGGGTATTAATAGTTATCAATCGCATGGCATGAATTGTCAAAGTGGCACGCTAAGATGAAGATGATCAAGGCTTTGTTGAAAAGATGGCCTTGTAGTTATAACGTTACTTCGCGAACCTCACAACCCGGTTGAGTCCAAAACGGGAGAAGGGAACGCAGGAAGAGCAGCACGTTTCTTTCTAGCTAGGGGTAGTTTCAATGCTTAAACTAGTCGATATATTTCTTATGTGGATGATGGAATGAGGCGCCTCGGATGATCGGTCCTATAGGACCGGGAAACATGTGTTTAGGAATTGCCAATCCACGAAGCTGTATGTGTGGACCGGCCCTGCAGGATCTAAGGGTTAACTGCGGGGAATCCTAAGACATTAGCTAGGGAGTCTCGAATCGGTAAGGAGCTCCTCCCTAGCCTTGACTCACGATGGAAACCCAATTCCAATACGACCCTACGGACTTGATTGTATTACTAGTATGGAGGCATAGTATATGGTAACTATGCTTCCTAGGATTGATACATTTACTTTGAAATGTTTTTGAAACATGTATACACTAATAATAATATCAAATTCGTTTTTAACGTATCAAGCATTTTTGACAATTATAAGGTAAAACTCTATCTTCCGGTTTGCGTTGCATTGTGTGATGGGACTTGAGTCTTATCATGGTTTCATTTTTCCAAAAAGCATTGCGTTGTTTAACGATTTTCTTTAATTTATGCACGACAATCATTTGGACTAAACCCGTTCCGCGTTAGCGGCGTGGTCCTCGGATTTGCCTTATTGTTATTAGTGAAATTAGTTAAGAATTCTCACACCAGCCCCATGACTGAACCGTTGTTTGTTTCCACCTTTACAAACTCGGGTGCCCTCTTTCCACACGGGCAGTCGAGTAGTTTGTCTACAGGTTCTTATCTCGAGCAGGATTCTGGATTGAAGGCTAAAGCTGTGTCCAGAGCATAGTTGTCTTCCGCTACCTTAGTTATTTTGTTTCCGCTGCAATGTATTAAAATATTGTAATTTATCTTCCGCTGTAATTTTATTCGATGTACTCTAATATTCTGTACTCTGATGTAACATTATTATGATGTTTATAAAAGTCTGTTGTTGTTGTTGTTCTGATGTTGTTGTAGCCCAAAGTAAGTATATCCGGCGATTTCCTGCAAGGGCGATTTTCGGGTCGTTTCACTCTTTCTCGGTTTCTCATCTCCACCGTACCTTTTCTGATCATGCCCCTTTGCTTCTTAGCTGCTCTCCCCTTTCCTTATCTGGACCGACCTCCTTCAGGTTCCATAGTATGTGGAGATCCCACCATTCTTTCCATGGTGTTGTGGAAGATTCATGGAACTCCCCTATTAGTGGCTCGGAGTATGTGGAGATCCCATCATTCTTTCCATGGTGTTGTGGAAGATTCATGGAACTCCACTATTAGTGGCTCCCCGTGTGTGTTTTGCTCTCGAAAGCTAAAGCGGATTAAGGCTTGTCTCAAGGCATGGGATATTCTGGTTTCCAAGAATATCTTCGACCGTGTTCGTATGGCCGAAGAATATCTTGTGCTTGCGGAAACGTCTTTTGATGTGGATCCTTCTACTGCTAACAAGGAAGCTTGGGCTTTGGCCTAGATTGCCTTTTCATCGGACCTTCATATTGAACATGACCATCTTCACCAGAAGGCGAGGATCAAATGGATTGTCGAGGGTGATACGAACACCAAGTTTTTCCATTCTTCTATTCGTAAGTAGAATAGACTTCTCCCGATTTTCCAAATCCAACGTCCTGGTCTTTCTTTGGCTTCTACTCCGGTTGAGGTTAAAGATACGATTTTGTCCCATTTCCAGTCTTTCCTGTGTTCTCCCTCCGTGTCTGTTTCTGATCCGTCCCTGCTCACGTTCTTCCCCCGTCTGGTTCTTCCCATGCATTGCTCTGATCTTGCTGCTCCCTCTTTATTGGAAGAAATATGTGCGTGCGTATTTGCTCTAAGCAAGAATAGTGCAAGTGGGCCAGATGGTTTCAACAGGGTTTTTTACAGGAGTGTGTGGCCGGTTATTCAAGCCGACTTCTGCCTTGCCATTCAAATCTTCTTCTCTAGTGGAGAGCTCCCTACGGTTTGGACCTCTACCAACTTGGCCCTTATTTCTAAATGCGAGCATCCAGTATCTTGTTCGGATTTTCGTCCGATCAACTTATGTAATTTCTCTAACAAGGTCATATCCAAGGTGCTAACCTCCAGGCTAGCACCTTTCCTCGAGCTTATTATTTCTTTCTCACAGGCTGGCTTTGTAAAAGGACGATTAATCACTGATAAAATCCTTTTAGCTTAGGAGTTGATTTCTCAAATCGATAAGAAGGTTCAAGGTTCTAATGTGGTGGTTAAGCTAGATACGGCTAAGGCTTACGACTGAATGTCGTGGTTCTTCATCATTAAGGTTCTGAGGGCTTTTGGGTTTTCGGAACCCCTTATCGATGTTGTTTGGAGGCTTATCTCCAACTGTTGGTTTTCCGTTCTCGTCAATGGATCGGTCATTGGTTTTTTCTAATCTAGGAGGGGTCTTCGTCAGGGGGACCCTCTCTCCCCTACTCTGTTTGTCATTGCAACCGAGGCTTTCGTACGAGGGTTACACTCTCTTATAATTGCTGGCCAGATTCATAGGTTCGGCAACCCTAGGGGTTGTCCTCTTATCTCCTCCTTGTCCTTCACTGACGACATCATCATCTTTACTAATGGTAGTCATCGGTCTATTAGGAGACCGTTGGGTCTTATTCGGCAGTACGAGAGATGCTTAGGGCAACTCGTTAATTTGGCTAAAAGTTGCTTCGTGCCCGCGAAATACCTTTCTGCAGTCAGATCTTCTTGGATCGAGTCTTTTTCTGGTTTCAAGGCGGTCTCTCTTTCCCTCCCTTAGCTAGGCATAGTGTTATACCGAGGTAGGAAGCTCAACGCCATGTTTGATCCCTTGACTAACAAAGTGAGGGAAAGATCATTCGGTGGAATGCTACTCTCCTATCTCAGGCTGGCAGATTGGTTCTCATTAAGTCTGTTCTTGACTCTATGGGATCTCATATCTTCGCTGCAATGACTCCCACTGCTTATTTCTTCTGCTCTTTCCGATCCTTGGCTTCGTCCTTCTTTTGGGACAACAGTTCGCGCCACCACTAGATTTCTTGGAAATCCATTTTTCGTCCAATAAGTGAGGGAGGTCTAGGCCTCCGTAACCCTAAGGACATCTGCTCGGCCTTTACTTGCAAGCTATGGGCGAGATTCGGAGCGAATGAATCCCTTTGGGTGAATTTCCTCCATGCCAAGTACCATAGGTTGGAAGGAACGAATTTCTCCAGTATCCCGTCTTACGCTAGCGAGACGTGGAAACGGTTGCAATCCGTGAAGGACTTGTCGGATGCTCATGGGGGTGGCACCCTTTGGGATGGTGGTCCCTTCTCGCTAAAGGCGGCATGGAACTCAGTAAGAACTCCAGGTCCTCGTCTCCAGCTTTTCTCCTATGCCAGGAATGTCCATATTCCATCGAAGGTTTCTTTATTTATGTGGAAAGCCTTGCATAATGGCTTACTAGTAGATGAGAACCTTCAGAGAATCGGCATCCCTCTCATATCCAGGTGCAGGTGCTGCAGTTCTGGATACTACGAATCCTCTTCTCACTTGTTGCTCTCTGGGTCTTGTGCCAGGTCTATCTGGAATTACTTTGGGAATATGATGGGTTCCCGAGGTAATGCAAACTCGCTTGAAGGTTTTCTGAGTTTTTGGTGGTCAGACATTTTTGGAAAATCTTTTCGGTCGATCCTTCTTCGTATGATTCCTTGTCTAGTCTGCTGGCACATCTGGTGCTCGCGGAATAAGGCAGTTTTTGACGAAGTGGCTATGCACCCTCCTACTATTATATGAAAAGTAAGGAATGATGTATTCCTTGCGTTTCGTGGTAGGCCTTTCCGGGGAGTCGTCAGCTCCCACGCTAGGCGGTGGGCTATAACTTTTGATGTTTCAACGGTTTCGGCCAATGCCAGGGCAGGTATTGGGTGATTTTTGATTTCTTTGTTTAAGGTTGACTTTTGTCATGGTTTCTTATTCTTTCCCCTTTTACCTCACTCCCCTTCCACCTTCCATCGATCTTATGTCGTTTTCTAGTTGTGCAGATTATGGAGTGCAGGTTCCAGAGCGGGCAGACTGGAATAAGTTGGAGATTTATATTCTTCACTCAGAGAGGACTGATGGAGCAGGTGACGCTGGAGTTCATTGTGGATCAGGAGATTGGAAGATTGCTCTAATTTAGGCTGCCTCTCTGGATTTGATGGAGTTCTAGGACCTTCAGCAGTTCGAGGATCATGGTCGATTGGACGCCTCACCCTTTGCCGATGGTTTTTCTCTTGGAGGGCTCGTCAGCTGCCTTAGCTCTAAAGCCCCTTGTTAGTCTTATGTGGCGGATGGGAATTACAGCACCGCCTCTCGCTTCGCCGATCGTCTGCTGTTGTCTCTATGGCCTTGATTGCTACTGAGCTTGCTTTTGTTTTTGTCAGTTTTTTGTTCTAGGTGGTTTTTGGTTCTGTATCCTTTATTTATTTGTGCGCACGTTTTCTGCACTCTGTAGAAAACGATTTTGTGAGCTGTCGGAGGATGGCTAGATTCTCCCGCTTTTGTTATATTATTTTATTAAAAAAAATAAAAAGGAATGAGATTTTTGGTTTATAATGAGCTGTGTTTTAAATGACATTAGTTCTTTAACCCAGTTAAAGATAAGATTAATTTCTTAACCTTGAAAAATCATTAAGTAATGATTTTTGGAAATTAAAACTAAAATAAAGTTTTAATGAATCTTTAAATAGATTTCAAGGTGAATTTGATAAATAAATTATCAAATTCAAGAAATGATCGAGAATGGAATATCACCAGTTTTTCTCCAGGCAATAGTTAAATCTTTAATTATATTTGAATGTGAAATGGTAATTGGATTTACTGATAACAACGTGGTGTTAAATATGAAGCAATACCTGTAACACCCCGAATTTCGTTTAATGCTAAAATTCACTAATTACAGAATAAATAATCTCAGATGTGGGAATTAGGGGAAACGAGCTGCGTCATTGCCTTCGTCTCGGAAAAATACGCGAAATAGAGTCCGAGTTTCGAAAATCGGAGTCTGTATGGCTCAGTTATGGCCCGATGAAGTTTGCAGAAAATTCAAAGATAAAAACAGATTTAATAGTTTAAAACCAGATTTTAAAATAGAGCAAGCGGGGCCAGGCGGGAAGATTCCCGCCCTACCCATGTCGACAGGGCTGTCGACAGGCCTGTCGACAGGGGTGTCGACTTGCCTGTCGACTTGCCTGTCGACAGGGGGGCGACGCCCAGTAAAACTGGGCGCACCAGTTAGGTTCTTGGGCTGGCTTGGAGGGCTGGTTCTGGAAGCTTCTTGGATCTGACGGGTCTAAACCAATCTAGGGTTAATCTAAGGGTTTAAAATGCAACCTAATCCTATAAATAAGACCCTAACCCTATCCTAATTCATTCATAATTAGATCTTGTAACTAAACTATGGCAAAATGAAACTTGATCATGGCCACTACAAATCAATGAAGAGGAAAGGAAGCTAATCAACCTCTCTAATCAACCTCTAATCCATTCTAAGCATCTTAATCTTCTTCATTTGGAGTGCAAATTGCTAGTAGTGAGTTTCTATCACTTTAACATCAGTTGTTAAAGCAAGTAGATTAGGTGTAATGAGACTTATGGTCTTGAATGCGGATTAGTGAGTTTGAATCATTTGTAATGATATGTTACTCTATGTTTTTCTATGTTTATGCATATTGAATAAGTTGGTTTATGCATATTTAATAAGTTGGTTTATGCATATTTAATAAGTTGGTTTATGCATACTTGATAAGTGGATTTATGCATGATTAATAAGTTGGTTTATGCATGTTTAACAAGTGGGTTTATGCATGTTGAGTATGTAAGTTTATGCAAGTTTAGTATGATGTATGTTATGTTTACATGATGCTAAATATGCAAGTTGTGGGCTATGTGATCATATACATGTTATGCAAGTTCATGAAGATATGTTATGCAAGTTACATGTATGTTAATATGCAAGATATGCTATGAAAGTTACATGTATGTTAATATGCAAGATATGCTATGCAAGTTACATGTTTGTTAATATGCAAGTTCATGATGACACATTATGCAAGTTTAAGAGTTAATATGCAAGTATGTGAATGCTTATGCAAGAATGTGAATGCTTATGCAAGAATATGAATGCTTATGCAAGTTATGTGTATGCTTAAATGCATGTTTAACATATTATGCAAGTTGTGAGGATGCTTATATGCAAATTTAACATGTTATGCAAGTCATGTGAATGCTTATATGCAAGTTCAACATGTTATGCAAGATATGTGTATGATAATATGCAAGTTCATATGCAATAAGTTATGCAAGTCATGTGTGATAATATGCAAGTTTGGGTTAAATGTAGTTGGGTTAATATATGCTCATATATGCAAGTTGACATCCTCTTAACCCATGACAAAGTTATATGCTAAGATTTGGTTAAACCCATGATATTTGTGATGGATCTTCCCCTTTATTATGCCATGAAGTGAGAACGATTTACGTGGGGAACGATGGGGTTGGAAAATAGGTTAATAAATGTATGATTGGGTATGATTAAGCATACCATAAAAATAAATTACCATAAGTGGGAATTTACCTATTGAGTTAGGTCTACCCCATGGGAATTTACCTATTGAGTTAGGTCTACCCATGTTATGGAAAACTTGATATTAATTAGGGATAATTAATATGGGGGAGATTAATTAGGTGTAATTAATCGACTAAGACACGAGGTTGGACTCATTTGTAGTGTAAAACTGCCCGGACCCGACCGGCTTAACCAGTTGCTACAAATGTCAGCCCAATGTGAGAGGTCTTAGCCATAAATTAAATACGTGATTAAAGTAAAGACACGAGGTTAGGCTCTGTTATGACGTAAGACTGCCCGGACTCTACCGGCTTAACCAGGCGGTCATAACAGTCAGTCTAATGTGGGAGGTCTTTATGGGAGATCACGGTCTTAATTAATTAAGAAACACTTAACCATATTAGCATGCAGTGGGACATGTGGAATCTAGTGGGTTGCCTTGGGTGGCAATAGAAAAATACGATTAGAATACTTAACCAAAGTGGAACATGTAATTAAACATGATTAAAGGGTTAAGTAAGTGCCATGGGTGGCATGTGAAAATACGATTAGAATACTTAACCAAAGTGGAACATGTAATTAAACATGATTAAAGGGTTAAGTAAGTGCCATGGGTGGCATGTGAAAATACGATTAGAATACTTAACCAAAGTGGGACATGTAAGTAAACATGATTAAAGGGTTAAGTAAGTGCCTTAGGTGGCATGTAGGAATCTAGTGGGTGCCTTAAGGGGCAATTGAAATATGATTAGATGACTTAACCAAAACTTAACATGTAAGTGGGCATGATTATAAAGAGGGGTTAAGTGGGATGCACTAGATAAAATTGCAAGCTTAGGTGGTAGCTTGTGGGGGCCCATTTCAACCAATATCCCAAACGTATCTTTGTGGGCTCGACTCAAGTCGAGTGACGGGACACGCATATTGGGCTTGACTATAAGAGGCCAAACCGGGTTAACGGTGGCAACGCGGGACCAACGGGTTTCAAATGCGTGTGTGGACCCGGGCTGGTTGGTAAGTCGTTGTTGCATCGTGTAGATATAAAGCCGTGCACCGTTGATATTATCAGGTGGCCACGTTGGGGAATGATACACCCCAATTGTGGGACCAGCACGGGTATCTACAGTAGGGAGCCGATCGCTGGGGAGTAGTGGGTACACCTATGTAGTCAGATAGGGGTACACGAAACTACTAAATTACTAAGTACACTTAGTGAAATCAACCTTAAGTAGGAATGACTGGTATGGTGCAGTGTAGGAATTATCCTTGGGTGGATAGGTCTGGGGCGGTATAATCTAGTAATTATCCTTGGGTGGATAAATGCGTCTTTACGGTTATCTTAGTTTATTCTAAGTTTGCCAAGCTGCTTAGTGTAGCCATTCATCCCCAGGCGTTACCGTATATCAACTTATGTCTTCTCTGGTTACTTTAATGATTGTATTGTTAAAGTTATAGGACTCACTCAGACTTATGTCTGACCCCGTTGTTTTTATCTTTTTTTCCCCAACCCCAGGTTATCAGAGTGGGCCTAGTGCTAGTGGGCCTTGATCGGATTGCTGCATCTATCCTTTGGAGCTTGGACCATTGAAGTAAAGCTCAGTTCATCTTTCCTTTTATGGCTATTGTTTACTTAGTGGGATTATGTACTTATTTTTATCAAGATGGATATTTTGTACTTGACTCTTGTATGGTTTTGTGATGTAACCAAACATGTTTTACTTTCCGCTACATTGAAATGATGTTTTAAATTTTCAAGTATTACTTATATCTGTCTTGTTGTAATTTTTCTGTTCTATATTCACTTAAAATACTCCACCAATGTTATGGCATTCCCCTAGTGAGTGTCCGTAGCGGGAGTGGGGTGTTACACGTGGTATCAGAGCAAAGGTTACCAGAACAGATAAAAGTTTTAGTAAACTATTTTTCTAAAAACATTTTTGGAAGAAATATTTTCAAAAACATGTCTTTAAAGAGAAAAGTTTTTGAAAGAAAAGCATAATCCCCGATAGCCATATCTTTATCTTTCGAATTCTCCGTTTTGAATCTTTCCCTTTTTCGTCTCAGCATGGCTGAAGATCTTTATCTTCCGGATAGTGTAGCGGTACCAGTATGGTATAGGAGGTTGTTAGAGGCTAGGGCCGCCGCTGCAGGTCCAGCAAATGTTCCTCCTCCACCCGTTGCACTCGTTCCTCCTCGCGCGGATACTTTTGCTATAACTTGTAGGAAGTTTAAGGCTATGGGAGGAAAACCTTTTGTGGGAGCTAGGGATTGGCTTAATGAGACGGAAGAATTGATGGAAATCTTGGAAGTAGAAGAGGGAAAGAAAGTCAGGTTGGCCGCTTGGTTAATGGAAGGAGAGGCCTCGTTCTGGTGGGAGGTCACTAATGGAGAACGCCCGATTGACTCTTGGGTGGATTTCAGGCATAGGTTTGAGGCAAAGTTTCTCTCAAAAGCAGAAGAAAATATGCATGAGGAAGAGAAGGGTCCCAATGCTAATAAAGCACACGAGAAGAAAGGAGATCAGAAGAGACCTCAACAGCAACAGCAAAACAAGGGTGGGAAAGGCAACGGTGGCAAGGGAAAGAAGAAGTGCTTCAGTTGTGGAACACTAGGCCACCTAAGCAAGGATTGTCGCAAGAAGAAGAAGACTGGCTGCTTCCACTGTGACGAAGCAGGGCATCTAGTGAAAGACTATCCTAAGAAAGGGCAAAGGACGGGGTCTACCTCAAGAGGACGGGTGCAAGCTCTTGTGGCACCAGCTCAGGCAAGGGGGCAAGTTCAGGCTCTCGCAGCTCCACCGATTCGAGAAAGAGGTAGAACTATTTCCGTGGAAAGTCTAGTTTTTCTGTTTGACTATCCTGTCCGTACTTTATTTGATTCTGATGCATTGAGTTCGTTTATGTCATCGTTAGTTGAGTCACTGCACATAAACACCAGTTTGGTTGATGATCCCTTAGTTGTTTCAAACCCAATTGGGGCTCCACGATGTGTTTGGGTTTGAAAGTTGCTATACTTAGCATTGAGTTTAGATGTGATGCTTGTTGGGCTTCACGGGCTATGGGTTAGTTTTGGGAACGGACTGGTTATCCAGTAGGGGTACCGTTCTTAATTTTGAAGGGAGAGTTGTAGGCTTATGACCCGCTTGGGTAACACTCTCGAGATCTCTTGTAATCCCATAGAATCTGTTATGCTAAGTTATTTAGAATCGCTTGACACGACGGTCTAGAGTTTGCGATCTGTTAGAGCAGTCCGGGAATACTCGGATGTGTTAGAGGGAGGTGAAGGGCTTACCTCCGGAGTGGGAGATTGACTTCCGAAAATATCTGGTAGATAATGCCAACCCAGTATCTTGGCCAGTGTGCCACACGGCTCCTCGTGAGAGGAGGGAACTCGATAAGCAAGTAGGTGGTTTGCTTAAGAAGGGGTTCATAAGACGAAGTATATCGGAGTGGGGTGCTCCAGTAGTTTTTGCTGTGAAGACGGATGGGTCTCTCAGACTTTGTGTAGGCTAAAGAGAACTGAATTAACTCACAAAGAAGAATCGACACCCATTGCCGAGGAATTATGATCTCTTTGATCAGTTAGTGGGCGCCTCAGTATTTGCGCAGTTATACTTAGCCACGGGGTTTCGTCAGTTGAGAGTGGCTGAGGATAGTATAGAGAAGACTGCCTTTAGGACTCCGGATAGATTTTATGAGTGGCTAGCGATGCCATTTGGTTTGACGAACGCCCCCGCATATTGGTTTGATGAGGAGGGTGTTCAGGGAGTACCTAAATAAGTTCGTAATGGTCTTTGTAAATGACACCTTGGTCTTTTCTGGGAACGAAATAAGTTTTTGTATGTGCTCAATAGGGTAAGCAAAGCCAGTTATGGGACAAACAGTGGTTTTGGAGCGAGACTGGCGAGGACATCCAAAGTTGGTCAAAGGCTTAATTGTTTAGCCATTTTTACTAGTATCATCTCACGTAGGTCGCCTGAACTCGAAGGAGATATCCCTTGGGTGTTTGTCTGATATTGGTTTAGGCCTTTGGGGCTTGCATTTGGGGGATGTCGAGTTCGACTAGGGTGGTCTGCGTGAGAGATGGACAATTGTGATGATTTTGGGATGGGATTCTTAGCATCCTATGAGTTTGAGATAGCGTATACCCAAGGCAAGGGTAATGTGGTGGCGGACGCCTTAAGTAGAGAAAGGTTGTCCTTAAGTTCATTGTTCGTTGAACGACGGAGCTTAGAGTTTATTTCTATGTTTGACTTTAGACCTTCCGTTGACTTTGTTCCCGGATTGCTAGCTTCTTTTGAGGTTAGACCTACTCTTTTGGGGCGGATTGGAGAAGCACAGAGGGACGACCCACAGTTGGTTGAGTTGGTGGGGAAGCTCATAAGGAGGGAGTCGTCCAGCCATTTGAGTAGGTACACCCTAGACGATAGGGGGTGCTTGCGTAGAGACGGTAGACTTTGTGTACCGAAAGACGAGGGTTTGAGGAAGGTTATTCTTGATGATGCACACCGTTCTAGGATGACCATTCATCCCGGTGGGGATAAGATGTACCAAGACATGAAGAGGGTTTTTCTGGACCGGTATGAAGAAAGATGTGGCCGAGTATGTCACTCGATGCTTGGTGTGCTAACAAGTGGAAGCAAAGTAAAAGAAACCCGGAGGGTTGCTTCACCCGTTGGGAGTTCCGTAATAGGAAGTGGGATAGTGTCTCGATGGATTACCGAAATCAAGGAAGGGTAATACGGGGATTGGGCTTATGGATGATAAACTTACTAAGTGTGCCCATTTCATACCCGGGAAGAGCAAGAGCACTATTCCATGTCTAGCTTCAGTTTATATTCGAAAGATTATTAGATTGCATGGTGTACCCTCCAGTATGGTGAGCGATCGAGATCCTATCTTCACTAGAGAGTCTAGAGAGTTTTGGAAGAGTTTCCAAGAGGCGGTAGGGACTCAGTTGTAATTGAGTACCGCATATCATCCTCAGATAGACGGCCAGACCGAGAGGGTGAATCATATTTTAGAAGACCTTTTGAGGCTAGGTATCTTGGATTTTGGAGGTACACGGGAGGAGCATCTTCCATTGGTGGAGTTACCCGACAGACTTAGTAGTGTACATGATGTATTCCATAGGAGGAAGTGCCTACATGAGATCGCAGAGGTGGTAGAGCCGAGTTTGCTTAGAGAAGTGGAAATAGAGTGTGATGCGACGATTCGACGAGCTCCTACTTGCATCCTTGGGTCAGAGATTTGGAAGCTGAGAAAACAGAGAGGTTCAACTAGTCAAAGTACAAAAAGGGAGATGAAGAGAGCGATGCTACCTGGGAGACGGAAGCGAAGATGCGTTCGAGGTACCCTTTTTCTTTCGGAGGGTATGTCCTTTTGCTTCTCCTTCATCACATATCTTGTGCTTATCTTATCCTTAGTATGTCCTCTCGTTAGTACTTTTGACCTTTAGATAGGGTAAACCTATGGTTGAAACATGTGTTTGAGACATGTTATGATTGATGGATGCATGTGGATGCAAGTGTTTGCTAGTGGTTGCTCGTGGATGCATATATACACACTCTAGGCACTAGATCGGCTCAATCACTTCATATTGCATATTGCATAAAATTGTGTGTAGGAAGCTATATTTATGGCTGTTTAATGATTGTGTTATCATATGGATGATGCATTTTGGTGAATGATTGTGCACTCATATAGATATTGTATGGGTCGATAGGGTTCTCTCGCATACATAATGGATGCATGGCACTATCATGGTTTGCATATGTTCATACCTTAGATAGGGAACATATACACACACTTTTTGCATATACGCATACATCATTAGAAATTGTTTTAAGGACAATGGATGCCCGTGTTTGATGGATTGAGTAGATGGTTGTTTGGATGGTAGGATATGCATTCTCCTTAGCTTAGAGATTTCGGGGACGAAATCCTTTAAGGAGGGGAGAATGTAACACCCCGAATTTCGTTTAATGCTAAAATTCACTAATTACAGAATAAATAATCTCAGATGTGGGAATTAGGGGAAACGAGCTGCGTCATTGCCTTCGTCTCGGAAAAATACGCGAAATAGAGTCTGAGTTTTCGAAAATCAGAGTCCGTATGGCTCAGTTATGGCCCGATGAAGTTTGCAGAAAATTCAAAGATAAAAACAGATTTAATAATTTAAAACCAGATTTTAAAATAGAGCAAGCGGGGCCAGGCGGGAAGATTCCCGCCCTACCCATGTCGACAGGGCTGTCGACAGGCCTGTCGACAGGGGTGTCGACTTGCCTGTCGACTTGCCTGTCGACAGGGGGGCGACGCCCAGTAAAACTGGGTGCACCAGTTTAGGTTCTTGGGCTGGCTTGGAGGGCTGGTTCTGGAAGCTTCTTGGATCTGACGGGTCTAAACCAATCTAGGGTTAATCTAAGGGTCTAAAATGCAAACTAATCCTATAAATAAGACCCTAACCCTATCCTAATTCATTCATAATTAGATCTTGTAACTAAACTATGGCAAAATGAAACTTGATCATGGCCACCACAAATCAATGAAGAGGAAAGCAAGCTAATCAACCTCTCTAATCAACCTCTAATCCATTCTAAGCATCTTAATCTTCTTCATTTGGAGTGCAAATTGCTAGTAGTGAGTTTCTATCACTTTAACATCAATTGTTAAAGCAAGTAGATTAGGTGTAATGAGACTTATGGTCTTGAATGCGGATTAGTGAATTTGAATCATTTGTAATGATATGTTACTCTATGTTTTTCTATGTTTATGCATATTGAATAAGTTGGTTTATGCATATTTAATAAGTTGGTTTATGCATATTTAATAAGTTGGTTTATGCATACTTGATAAGTGGATTTATGCATGATTAATAAGTTGGTTTATGCATGTTTAACAAGTGGGTTTATGCATGTTGAGTATGTAAGTTTATGCAAGTTTAGTATGATGTATGTTATGTTTACATGATGCTAAATATGCAAGTTGTGGGCTATGTGATCATATACATGTTATGCAAGTTCATGAAAATATGTTATGCAAGTTACATGTATGTTAATATGCAAGATATGCTATGAAAGTTACATGTATGTTAATATGCAAGATATGCTATGCAAGTTACATGTTTGTTAATATGCAAGTTCATGATGACACATTATGCAAGTTTAAGAGTTAATATGCAAGTATGTGAATGCTTATGCAAGAATGTGAATGCTTATGCAAGAATATGAATGCTTATGCAAGTTATGTGTATGCTTAAATGCATGTTTAACATATTATGCAAGTTGTGAGGATGCTTATATGCAAATTTAACATGTTATGCAAGTCATGTGAATGCTTATATGCAAGTTCAACATGTTATGCAAGATATGTGTATGATAATATGCAAGTTCATATGCAATAAGTTATGCAAGTCATGTGTGATAATATGCAAGTTTGGGTTAAATGTAGTTGGGTTAATATATGCTCATATATGCAAGTTGACATCCTCTTAACCCATGACAAAGTTATATGCTAAGATTTGGTTAAACCCATGATATTTGTGATGGATCTTCCCCTTTATTATGCCATGAAGTGAGAACGATTTACGTGGGGAACGATGGGGTTGGAAAATAGGTTAATAAATGTATGATTGGGTATGATTAAGCATACCATAAAAATAAATTACCATAAGTGGGAATTTACCTATTGAGTTAGGTCTACCCCATGGGAATTTACCTATTGAGTTAGGTCTACCCATGTTATGGAAAACTTGATATTAATTAGGGATAATTAATATGGGGGAGATTAATTAGGTGTAATTAATCGACTAAGACACGAGGTTGGACTCATTTGTAGTGTAAAACTGCCCGGACCCGACCGGCTTAACCAGTTGCTACAAATGTCAGCCCAATGTGAGAGGTCTTAGCCATAAATTAAATACGTGATTAAAGTAAAGACACGAGGTTAGGCTCTGTTATGACGTAAGACTGCCCGGACTCTACCGGCTTAACCAGGCGGTCATAACAGTCAGTCTAATGTGGGAGGTCTTTATGGGAGATCACGGTCTTAATTAATTAAGAAACACTTAACCATATTAGCATGCAGTGGGACATGTGGAATCTAGTGGGTTGCCTTGGGTGGCAATAGAAAAATACGATTAGAATACTTAACCAAAGTGGAACACGTAATTAAACATGATTAAAGGGTTAAGTAAGTGCCATGGGTGGCATGTGAAAATACGATTAGAATACTTAACCAAAGTGGAACATGTAATTAAACATGATTAAAGGGTTAAGTAAGTGCCATGGGTGGCATGTGAAAATACGATTAGAATACTTAACCAAAGTGGGACATGTAAGTAAACATGACTAAAGGGTTAAGTAAGTGCCTTAGGTGGCATGTAGGAATCTAGTGGGTGCCTTAAGGGGCAATTGAAATATGATTAGATGACTTAACCAAAACTTAACATGTAAGTGGGCATGATTATAAAGAGGGGTTAAATGGGATGCACTAGATAAAATTGCAAGCTTAGGTGGTAGCTTGTGGGGGCCCATTTCAACCAATATCCCAAACGTATCTTTGTGGGCTCGACTCAAGTCGAGTGACGGGACACGCATATTGGGCTTGACTATAAGAGGCCAAACCGGGTTAACGGTGGCAACGCGGGACCAACGGGTTTCATATGCGTGTGTGGACCCGGGCTGGTTGGTAAGTCGTTGTTGCATCGTGTAGATATAAAGCCGTGCACCGTTGATATTATCAGGTGGCCACGTTGGGGAATGATACACCCCAATTGTGGGACCA
The DNA here is from genome assembly GCA_030737875.1 of Allium sativum. Taxonomy (NCBI): domain Eukaryota; kingdom Viridiplantae; phylum Streptophyta; class Magnoliopsida; order Asparagales; family Amaryllidaceae; genus Allium; species Allium sativum. Next base: position 217,437,221 of record CM060918.1, on the reverse strand, counting down.
GCACGGGTACCTACAGTAGGGAGCCGATCGCTGGGGAGTAGTGGGTACACCTATGTAGTCAGATAGGGGTACACGAAACTACTAAATTACTAAGTACACTTAGTGAAATCAACCTTAAGTAGGAATGACTGGTATGGTGCAGTGTAGGAATTATCCTTGGGTGGATAGGTCTGGGGCGGTATAATCTAGTAATTATCCTTGGGTGGATAAATGCGTCTTTACGGTTATCTTAGTTTATTCTAAGTTTGCCAAGCTGCTTAGTGTAGCCATTCATCCCCAGGCGTTATCGTATATCAACTTATGTCTTCTCTGGTTACTTTAATGATTGTATTGTTAAAGTTATAGGACTCACTCAGACTTATGTCTGACCCCGTTGTTTTTATCTTTTTTTCCCCAACCCCAGGTTATCAGAGTGGGCCTAGTGCTAGTGGGCCTTGATCGGATTGCTGTATCTATCCTTTGGAGCTTGGACCGTTGAAGTAAAGCTCAGTTCATCTTTCCTTTTATGGCTATTGTTTACTTAGTGGGATTATGTACTTATTTTTATCATGATGGATATTTTGTACTTGACTCTTGTATGGTTTTGTGATGTAACCAAACATGTTTTACTTTCCGCTACATTGAAATGATGTTTTAAATTTTCAAGTATTACTTATATCTGTCTTGTTGTAATTTTTCTGTTCTATATTCACTTAAAATACTCCACCAATGTTATGGCATTCCCCTAGTGAGTGTCCGTAGCGGGAGTGAGGTGTTACATTACCAGTTTTACTTCAAGGGATGAATAGGTTCGGATTAGGATATTAAAACAAATGATTACTTCGGTAAGGTTCGTTAACCCCGACTAGTTTGGAAAACCATAATTTGGTTTGAATGATATCCAAAAGAAGATTAAATAAAAAATTTAAAGAATTTATCTTTGATAAAATTAATGGGAACCTATCCCAAAGTATAAGAATATCTGAATAAAGGAATATTCTGGATTCAAATGGGGCGTATGTTGTGTTTTATAGCACTTGTTTATTATATACGCAAGTTATTCAGAAAGACCGGGTTCATCCCATTCTGAATAACTAATTCGACGAAGTGTTAAGGATGAAGACGGTGGTCATAGACCGAAGGTATTCACATCATTTGGATGGTTACTGATGTCTTGATTGGGCTGTACACCCAAACGAGGTAATAAGTGGTGATCGTCCAGACGTACTTGGAGATCGACCGGATATGAGAGGACCTCTCTCCTGTATTGGACATATGGGATGAGGAATAAGGTGCCTCAGGTTTCGTTCAGACCCAAAATAAACTTGTAAACGGATGTGTGTCTGACATCTGATTTCATTATGTGTGATTGATAGACATCGGTTTCATAGCGTGAATTGCCTGTATGTCATGCTGAGATGCAAATGATCAAGGCTTCTATTGAAAAGCAGAGTCTTGTTGTTGATAATCAAAGCACGGCTTTGATATAGCATAGCTTTGTGTAGCGTTAATTCGCGAGCCTCACACCCCGATGTGAACCAGAAACGGGAGAGGACATCAGGGAGGACGTGCATTCCTTCTAGCTAGGAGTGGTGTCAGCGTTTTACTAGCCCTAACATTTTACTTATGTGAACGATGGATTGCGAGGCGACCTCAGTTATATCGTTCGTTCTGGGGCCGATAGTTTGGTCGGGATATAACCAGTTTATGCCCCCATAGGGCGGGGAAACGCATTATTCAGGCATTTTATTCCACTCCGAGTGGACTGGCCCTGACGATCGAAGGGCCACTCGAGCTCTAATCTTGAGACATGGTAGGATAGATTATCTCGAAGCAGTAAGGACGATCCTTTACCTTGGTTCATAGATGGAAATCCTACTTCCAATACGTGGCATTTGAGGTTTTGATTGTAGAGCCTAGTATTGGCGACATTATATATGGTACCCATGCCGCCTAAGATTGATACATTTATATTTGAAGTTGTTTTATACACTATGCGCTTATAATAATATCAAATGATTTGTTTTAACGTACCAAGCATGTTTGGCTATTATAAGGGAAAACCCTATCCTCAGGCTTGTGTTGCATTGTGTGATGGGACCTGGGTCTTATAATAGCCTCATTTTTCCAAAAAGCATTGCGCCTTTTTGTTATATGCATTGGTATTCTTGGGAGGAAACCCATTCCTTGTTATAGGGCGTGGTCCCTTGATATATCTGATTTAAAGTAAAGTTTTAAATAACTGTTTTATTTCTCACACCAGTCACATGACTGACCTGGAGTTTATTGTTTTAACCTAAACTCTGGGTGCCCTTATTTTTCCATATGGGCAGCTAGTAGTTTTGTTTTTGCAGACTTATATTCACATGATCCTGGTTTTTAGCTGGAATGATATTCGAAAAGTTCTATATCCATATATTCTTTTCAGTTGTGTTTTGTATTATTTTCCACTGTATTGTAAATCATAAATCTCTAAATTTTTTCTGATGTGTAATATTTATTCATACTCTATATATTCTTTTATTCTGATGAAAGTGTTGTAATAAGCAATGAAATGTTCTTCTGTTTATGTTCTGATTTGTCGTGTTCTCAACTCAATCCGGGCTTTCCTTCACAGAGAACTTTGGGTCGTTTCAGGTGGTATCAGAGCTTTGGTTTACAGAGCTCGGAGAACAAGACATGTTAGAACCAAACGAAAGAATTCATCAAAGATTGGATTAGTAATATCCAATGAGAGGGACTCATTAGAGATATGATCAATAGTACCCTAGAATGAGTTGGAAGAGTGTAATTTTTAAAATAAAAATGAAAACAAATTTTGTTTTGAAAATTTAAATCAATTATTCATATTTTAATATTGTTTTTATATTGATTTGGACAATCAAATATATAGAGATTTTAATATACGTCTGATCCATGTGTATTTGAAGCCTCGAATATACTGGATAGATATAGAATCACATTCTAGTCGCCCAGAGATGGTACTGATGATTGTCATGACATCATCAGTGTTTGTGTTTGAGTTTCGAAAGTAGAATATCTATATATTTCCATTAGACTAGTGTGAGAACCAAAACTAGATAGGGTTTATTATTTTGAATTGGCATCAAAAACATGATTTTTTTGTATATACTCTAAAGTTATGTGTTTGAAACGTTAATGCACTAATTGATTAATGGTTGTGTTGTTTGATTATTAGTTTAACTAATGAGATTGTTGAAACTAATATGTACAAGAAAGGTAAATTTAGGCCAATTTGAATCAAAATATTGAACTGAATTGCAAATTGTTTGGAAATGCATGCATGTACATATATATATATGTGAACAGCTCATAGCAAGGAGCCTAGAGCAGAGGAATAAAATTGTTTGCCCGACAAATAGGTATATGTTTATTGTATTTCTTGGGGTTTTTGATGTTTTTATGAGCCGATTGGCTAGCCGCTTGGCTGTTTCTTTTTCTTTTTGATTGGAGAGGCCTGTGTGGCAGTTTGGGGGTTTTCCCGGTGCTCCATTACAAAGGAGGTTATGGCGAAAATTTTCGAAAATTTAGGGTGTTAGCCAAATCTTTCAAGAATCGGAAAATTCTTAGAAACTGAAAAGTTGAAGAATGAAAGACAAAATGGAAGTTGAGTTGATTAGTTAAACAACTTTCAGCTCTGTTCCTTTTCGAGGAAGAAAAATTATTTTCGACGAAGTTAGAACGTATATATTTATTTGAATCGTCGTTAGAATATAAATATTTATTTTCCTTATAAAAGGAACTGGAAATGGGGCGGTAGTTTGAAAATTCGATTTCAAATTTCAAATGAATGTACAATATTCAAAATAAATCGGATTTTAGCCGAAAAAATATTTGAATCAGTTTGGAAATATCTTTCCAATGAATCAGAAAAATAAAAATTTCATAGCGGGAATAAAATGTTATGCCCAATTGAAAATTCAGAATAGTCGCTATGGAAAATATAGCCCTTAAAAATAGCCATTTTGCAAATAACCTCCGTTTTCGACGAAACCACTTTTGTTGGATTCGAAATGTCAAATTATTGTTGGGTTCCAATTTTCATAATTTTTGGAATCAACATGTGAGCGTGAGGAAGTTAAATGTGTTTTAACAGTTTCAGTAAATTTGGATTGGCCAGAAAATGACCATTTTTCAAACGGTCTCCAAGATTGATGAAATTAGTATTGTCAGGACCGTATAGTCAACATGAAGCTAGAAATAATTTTTCTGGAATTTATAGAGTCTATATGTGGCCTCGGTAAATTGAAATGTACGTTCAAATGAATATATATTGATTTATATTTTACATTTAACGGAAACTGATCGTGTAACACCCCGTAATTCTGTTAATATTAATATTCACAAATTAAAGAATAACCAATCTTAGACGAGAGAATTGTGGGAAATGGGTTGCGCCATTGTGTTCGTCTCGGAATTCTGGTTGAAATAGAGTCCGAGTTTGCATGAATTGTACTTCGTATGAAGAAGTTATGGCCATCGGAAGTTTCAGAAAATTCAAAACAGCTCGCAGGAAATTTAAAATTCAAACTGAAAATGTAGAAGCGGGCTGGGCGGGAAAATTCCCGCCCAGGCAGGTCGACTGGGGAGTCGACACTAGTGTCGACCTCCCCCCCTCCCCCCCAGGTCGACTATAGTGTCGACCTGGGTGTCGACCTGGTCAGTCGGCTAGGGTTTTGACTGAGCCCAATCTTGAGCTGATGATGTGTCTTTAGGGCTGAGTTGGCAAATTAAACGGTTCAGTTTAGTTCTGAGTTGATCTGACGGTCTAAATAAACCCTAAACTCTATAAATACCTAGGTAGTCTCTCACCCTAATTCATATGAAAAATAGAATAGCTACCGTCATACCGCTGCCATGGAACTTAGTGGAGCCGCCGCCAACTAAGAAGGAAGAAAAGCTAATCAAATTCTAATTCTACTCAACTCTAAAGCAAATCAAGACTCTCTTTTCTTCTCTAATTGTGAGTATGATGATCTTAACAAGATTATTATTATTTTAATTAGATTAAGTCATGAATGGATTATGAGTAGATGATGTGAATTGTCATATATGTTGATGTAAACCTTATACTATCATGTATGTTATAAATCCTACGCTATGTGGTGATGATATCCTATATGTTGTAAATCATGCTATGATGATGTTATGTATGTTGAGAGTTTCTATGCTAAGTTGTGATGAATCATACATGTTAAAAATCCATGATGTTACTATCTATGCTAACTAGTTCATGTTAATCAAATCATAATATTGATACTATTTGGGCTATGTTGATCTATATGACAAGTCACATATGAAAGTTTAGGTTGATTAGTAAAAGTTATGAACATATGCCATGACATCTATTATGACATCTTGAATTATGATATGACATATGTGAAATTCTATGCTAGTTCATACCATCATTATGTTGCCTAAAAACCCCATTTGCAAGTTTATACATAAATTTGGGTTATGATCATATCGTGTAAATTGTGACATTTAACAAGTTGACACCTTTAGATCCTTAACATGCGTAGTTTATGCAAGTTTCACCCCTATTATGGTTGGATTATTTTATTTGTTTATATGTTGTGATAATTTATCTTTGTGCTATAAGTTAGACTATTCGAGTCTAACGTATATTCTACGTTGAATAAGCGAACGTATAAACGTGGGGTAGGGGTAATATTAAGGATTTAATAATAAGAAGTTGGGGTGCAATTGATATGATTTTGCATGCCATGAGTGGATGAACATAATTGAGTCAATTATGGGCATCATTAAAATTAGAGTTTAATTAATAATTTGAATAGGGAATTATTAAAACTGGGGTAAAAGATTATAAGTGATAATCAATGCTTAGGACACGAGGTTGGACTCGTTTGTGACGTAAACCTGCCCAGACCCGCCCGGTAGATCCAGTGGTCACAAATGTCAGCCCAATGTGAGAGGTCCTAGGTCCAAACTAAAGCATAACAGTTGTAAAGACACAAGGTTAGACTCTTTTATGGTGTAAGACTACCCGGACCCGCCCGACAAATCCAGCTGCCATAAATACCAGTCTAATGTGAGAGGTCTTTATGAGGTTATGGCCTGAATGAATTATGAAATACTTAACCAGATAAACATGTAAATTGGGAAATGGGGGTTAAGTAGGTGCCTTGGGTGGCATGAGGAATTTAGGGGGTGCCCTTAGTGGCTTGTGAAATACGATTAGTAAAACTTAACCAAACACACATGTAAATGAACATGACTAAGAGGGTTAAGTGGGATGTACAAGTGGACAATCTTAAGTGGGTAGCTTGTGGGGGCCCATTTCAACCAGTATCCCAAACGTATCTTTGTGGGCTCGACCCAAGTCGAGGACGGGACACGCATGCTGGGTTTGACTATAAGAGGCCAAAACGGGGAGCGGTGGCAACGCAAGTCCAACGGGTTTCATATGCGTGTGTGGACCCGGGCAGGTAGGTAAGACGTTGTTGCATCGTGTAGGTATAAGCCGTGCATTCTCAAGTTGTATCGGGTTGCCACTTTAGGGGAGGGATACACCCCACTGTGGGGCCAGCACGGGTATCTACGAGTAGGGAGCCGATCGCAAGTGGGTAGTGGGGTATACCTAGTGGAGATAGGGGCAGACGACACCTACGTAGTCAACTAGGGGTACATAAGGCTATTTATATAGTTTCTGTGTGAAGCAAGTGGGATCAAACTTTAGGGTGATTGGTTCGGTGCAGTGTAGTAATGTGCGGTGCAGTGAAGTAATTATTCGTTAGTAATTAGGCGTGCCTTTGACGTTAGCTTAAACGTTATCTGTATCTTCTCTTCCTTACCTAATAGTTCATAGACATTTACTTGTCTTCCAGCTTATGCCTTAGTCTGGTTATTTTGATAATAGTATTGTTAGAATTATCATACTTGCTAGACTTTATGTCTGAACCCCTCCATTTCTATCCTTTCTCCCCCTCCAGGTCCTCAGGTTGGGCCCAGCTCTAGTGGAGTTTGATTGGATTGCTTTATCTCTCTTGGAAAGCATGGACCGTTGAAGTAAAGTCCAGCTTGTTATCTTCTTTAATGGCTATTTGTGTAATGGGATTATGTATTTTGTTTTTATCAAGATGGATAATGTACTTGACTCTGGTTTATGGTTTTATGATGTAACAAACATGTTTAAATTCCACTGCAATAAAATGAAGTTTTAGTTTTCAAGTACTACTTATTATCTGTCTTGTTGTAATTTTTCTATTCTATATTCACTTAACACCTCCATGGAAGTTAATGCATTCCCTTAGTGAGTGACATTAATGGACGTGGCGTGTTACACGTGGTATCAGAGCTTAAGGTTACCAGAACATATGAATTTTTTAGAAAAACTATTTTTCTAAAGTATTTTTGGAAGAAGTGTTTTCAAAAACATGTCTTAATGAGTAATTTAAAGAGGAAAGTTTTTATGAAAAAAACATAATCCCCAATAGCCATATATCTTTATCTTTCGAATTCTCCATTTTAAATCCTTCTTTTTTTCGTTTCAGCATGGCTGAAGATCTTAACCTACCTGACGGTGTAACGATACCAGGATGGTATAGGAGGTTATTAGAGGCTAGGGCCATCGCAGGTCCGGCCAATGTTCCTCCACCACCAGTTGCACCCGTTCCTCCTCCTCCTCCTCGCGTAGATACTTTTGCAAAGACGTGCAAGGAATTTAAGGCTATGGGTGGAAAACCTTTTCAAGGGTCAAAAACGTTTGTGGAAGCTAGAGATTGGCTTAGGGAGGTGGAAGAATTGCTAGAGATCTTTGAAGTAGAAGAAGGGAGGAGAGTTAAATTAGCAGCTTGGTTAATGAAGGGAGAGGCCTCGTTTTGGTGGGAGGTCACTAATGGGGAGCGTCCTGTTGATTCTTGGGAGGATTTCAGGCGTAGGTTTGAGGCAAAGTTTCTCTCAAGGGCAGAAGAGAATCTATATATGGAAAGGTTCTTGACATTAAAGTAAGGGAGCTCATCAGTAAAAGAATATGTCAACAAATTTAATCAATTAGCAAGGTTTGACTTGGACTTAGTGAACACGCTGGAGAAGAAGGCTCTGAGATTCGTTAATGGATTGAATGAACCGTTGCAAGGGTTGGCTATGACCCACATCCCTATGGGGGCCACTTTTGAGTAGTAGACATGGCACTTATGCACGAGGAGAAAGGCGCTAAAGCTGATAAGGCACACGAGAAGAAAGGGGATCAGAAGAAACCACAACAACAACATAAGAAGGGTGGTAAAGACAATAATGGCAAGGGAAAGAAGAAATGCTTTAACTGTGGGACACCAGGCCATCTCAGCAAGGATTGCCGAAAGAAAAAGAAGACTAGCTGTTTCACTGTGGCGATGCGGGACATCTAGTGAAGGACTGCCCAAAGAAGGGGTAGAGGGCAGGAGCTACCTCGGGACGATAGGTGCAGGCTCTTATGGCACCAGGGCAGGCAAAGTGTAACACCCCGTGTATTCTATAACAGTGAAATTCATAAATTAAAGAATAACTAATTTCAAATCAAAGAATTAAGGGAAAAGGGATACGCCATTGTGTTCGTCTCGGAAAAATACGCGAAATAGAGTCCGAGTTTTCGAAAAACGGAGTCCGTATGAAGAAGATATGGCCTCCGGAAGTTTTAGAATTCAGGTTAAAATTCAAACAGACGAAAACAGCTCAGAAAAGCAAGTTTAAAATTCAAAATCGGGCCCAATTGGCCAGGGCGGGAAAATTCCCGCCTAAGGAACCCAGGTCGACATGGCAGTCGACCTGGGCTAGCCAGGTCGACAGGGCTGTCGACCTGGGTGTCGACTGGGCTGTCGACCTGGCCCCCAGAGCTAGGTCGAACCCAGCCCATCCTGGCTGGCCAGGTCTGTGTTTGGTCGATTTTCTGAGCCTTGCCTTGTCACTAGGGCCAGGTGTCAGCTCCTGATTGGTCTCTCTTTCGAATGAATGGCTACGATTAACCCAAGCTACATCGACGGTCCGAATCAGTTCATAAACTCTATAAAATGACCCTAGACTCTACCTAATCTATTCATTCAAAAATAAGAATGAGGCCGTCATGCTGCTGAGGAACGACTAGGAGTAGCCACCAATTTGAGAGACAATTAGGAGACAAACTCTAAAGCATAAAGCAACTACAAGATTAAACTTAAACAAATCAAATCAACGCCTACATCAAAGGAATAGCATCTCCAAATCCAGAATTCAGATTCCTGAATTGAAGAATTCGTCACACGATTGTAAGTAGAGTACTATTCCGGTATGAATTAAATAACTGTGGTTGATTTGTGTAAAATGAGAATTACACTTGATTTGTGGTGAAAGTAATTCATGTTTTTGCGTTGCTATGATTCTAATCGATTTGGAATGTTGTGATATAACGCTTGGATATTCGCAAGTATGTAATTCATGATAAAAACTACATGTTTGCGGTAGTTTATTTGAGATTCATGCAATTATACGATTGGATATTCGCAAGTATGTAATTCATGTTGAAGCTACATGTTTGTGGTTGTTTAATTGAGATTCATGCAAGTATGTGGTTTTGCTACTATGCCAACATAATGTATATTTTTGTACCAAATCACTTTGTGTCTAATTAGATCAAATTTGGGGTATTATGATTCATATGAAATTATGTTGAAATTGGCATCATGATCTATGTATAAAACCATACTTTTGTATTAGAAACAAAAGTAAGCCTCTTTGTGAACTTATGTTGATTTTATGAATATGACTAGGCTATGTTTGGTATTATGCCTAATTGAAAAACATGTTAGGCCTATATTGTTAAAAAGAATTATATGATAATATATGTGACACATAGCTAAGTTAGATTTACATTCCCATTTGCAAGTTTGCATGAATAAAGTAAAAACCATGATTTCATGTTTAGGAATATTTATGCCATGATTACATGAATAGATCAAAAACTATCATTTCATGTTTGGGTATATTTGTGCCATGATTATGTGAATAGATTAAAAATCATGATTAAGTTGGAATAATTCTAGTTGAACTATACTTTTGTATTAGTAACAAAAGTAAGCACCTTTGTAAACATATAGTAACTTTATAAACGCGATTTGCTTATGTTTGACATTATGCCTAAGTAAAAATATAGGTTTATGTTGTAGTTAAGACTATGTGTCAATAATGATATCTAATTTAGTTAGATTCTTAACTTAACTACAAGTTTACATGGTTTGATTCATGTCACTTATGCTTTATGACCAAAGTATATGTTACCACAATGCAAGTACACCAGTTTCTATTTTGTAGTTCCAACGTTATGTTGCAAGTTCATGCGTTCACATTCCCCTTTTTGTGTATATAATCACGTTTTAAGCCTCCCCTTTTTCACGTGGCTAAGTTGGGCTTAAAAGGCTAAGCCCAACATGTATTATAATAAACGAACGTATTAAACAGGGGAAATAGCGTTGGGCCAAATTAATTAATAAATGAAAATATAAAAGGAGAGGGGCCCAAATTCAAGAATGGGTTGGGCCCATGAAAGGTGTAAACCTTTACACCATTAGCTTAAATTGATTTTGAATAATGGGCCACAAATATTTACATATAAAAAGAAAAGAGACAAAATATGTAAATGTAGAAAATACGATGTGTTTAACCCGAGGTTGGATTGAGTTGTGATGTAAACCTGCCCGGAACCGCCCGGCTGTCCAGTAGTCACAACAATACCTATCCAATGGGGGTGGTTAAACACGGAGCCCAATAAGGACCCGAGGTTAGACTGAGTTGTGGCGTAAGACTGCCCAGACCCAACCGGCAACAGGCAGCCACAACAATACCTATCTAATGTGAGAGGTCAAGGCTTTAATAAGACAATTAAGGCTGAGTCAGGATTGATAGGATTAAGTAAATTATATTAATACTTAATCAAGATGGAACATGCTAAACTAAACGGACTGATTGGGGGTTAGGTTTATAAAACACTTAACCAACTTAGCATGTTGGCTAGAGATAGAAAACCTAGTAGCGGGGGACCCTTTTCAGTAGTAACCCTATAAGGTGTATCATGATACCCTGAAACTAGGCAGGGTGGGGCACGATTACTGGGCTGATTGTAAGAGGTCAAATCAACGGCGGTGGTGCAGCAGTGTAGGTTCTAACGGGGTGTGGGCGTGCACTCACTCCGGCGCAGAAAAATAAGGCACTGGGCACCAGTAGCATACCTGTGCATTCTAGGATTGTGTCGGGCCGCCACCATGGGACTTGATACACCCCATGGTGGGACCAGCATAGGTAACTACAACATCGGGGGCCATAAGACACATGTAACTATGCGAGTAGGAGCCGATCATCATAAAATGGATCACTTTACCCTGATTATGGGGTGCCTGTTGGGAACTAGTTTATATGGGTACAGAGATTAATATGGGGTACGATAGTATATTCAACCCTAGACAACTTAACTAAGTTTATGGTGCTTTCCCATTTCTAGTTTATACTTATCATACCCAGTTCTTTATTCATAGACTGAATAGTCCTAGACTTACTCAGGCTTTATGTCTGACTCTACTTTTCTTTCGTCTTCTTTTCTTCCGTTTCCCCCCCGGTCCACAGGGAGGGAATACCGCAGCTTGACCAGCCTTCATATCCAGCTTGAAGAGAAAGAATGTATTGCTTGGATCTTTTCGTTTTGGACTATGGCTTTGGACAGCAACTATGGGACTTTTGCAGTTTATTTATGTTTTCTTTATGCTTCTTTAAATAATGTAATCAAGACAGTTATGAAGATGTTATGTTTTTGGAAGTATTGTAAGACAATTATGGTGTGTTTGTTGTAACACGTATCTTTTTCATGAAATAAAAGTTGTTGTTTTTCCGCTGTTCAAAAATATGTGTTCTTGTATCTGTCTTGTATATCTATGACTTATACTTATAAACCTCCACCAAAATTAGGGCATTCCCTTTGAGAGTGACCCTAACGGAGATGGGGTGTTTCACTTGGTATCAGAGCATAAGTTAACCAGATAAGATAAAAAGTTTTGAAAATTTATTTTCAAAAAGGAAATTTAAAGAAGCATTTTTAAAAGAAAAATATTATTTTATTTTAAAAAGGCAAAGTTCCCCCCAAAGCCATAGGTACTATCTCTTATCCTTCGTTTTGAATCTATCCTTTTTGTTTCAGCATGGCTGAAGAACTTAACTTGCCAGAGGGTGTACCAATAACTGGTTGGTTTAGACGGTTCTTAGAAGCAAGGGCCACTCAGCCAGGTCCTACCGTTCCTCCTCCCCCAGCTGCAGGAAATCATCCAGCTGCAGCAGCACCTCTTCCTCCACCTCCTCCATGGGGAAACACGTTTGCTAAGATATGTAAAGATTTTAAAGCTATGGGAGGAAAGGATTTTCATGGAACTGAGTCCTTCGTGGCAGCTAGAAATTGGCTGAAAGAAACCGAGGACTTATTCATCATCTTTGAGGTAGAAGATAGACAGAAAGTGCAACTGGCAGTATGGCTACTAAAGGGCGAGGCTTCCTACTGGTGGGAAGTCACTAATGCAGAAAGACCAGTGGAGACATGGGAGGACTTTAGGGCAAGGTTTGAGGCTAAATTTCTCTCAGATGCGGAAAGGAGTTTGCAGTTGGAAAAATTCTTATTTCTTAATCAAGGGAACAAGACAGTCAAAGAGTATGTTAATCAGTTCGATGAGCTGGCTAGGTTTGGGCTGGACCTAGTCAACACCCCGCACAAGAAGGCTCTCCGTTTCGTCGAAGGGTTGAATGAGCCATTACACAGTTTGGCCATGACCTATATACCCATGGGAGCTACATATGAAAGGTTGGTACAAATGGCATTGCTGAACGAAGAGGATAAGGGCAAGAAGGAGACAAAGGCAGAAAGCTCTCAAGGGAAGAAAGTGGGTTTACAGCCTAAGAAGACAGACTTTAAGAAGGGCGGGAAAGGCAACAAAGAGAAGAGGAAGTGTAATTTCTGTGGCAAAGTGGGGCACTTAGTGAAAGATTGCCGGAAAAAGAATGCCAAGGAGAATGGTGGGTGCTTTTCTTGCGGTGAGACAGGCCACAGGGCTAAGGACTGCACAAAGAAACGAGGACAGGGGTAGAGGGCTGGATCCACCTCAGGGGCACAAGTTCATGTGCTAGAAGCGCCACCTCTGCAACAGCGAGGTATAAATACTTCTGTAGAAAGTGTAGTTTATCTTTATGATCACCCCGTTCGCACTTTATTTGATTCTGGCGCATTACACTCCTTTATCTCGTCTGCTTTAGTAGAATCTCTGCACCTAAAAACTAGTATGGTAGAGGACCCCTTAATTGTTTCAAATCCAATTGGGGGCCCAGCTCATTTGTCTATGATCTGTTTGGGATTGAAAATTTCTATTCTAAGCATAGAATTTCAATGTAGTGCCTTTGTTTTGGGCTTTTTGGGATATGATTTGATTTTAGGCATGGATTGGCTATCCAGTAATGGGGCCATCCATGATTGTGAGAAAAGGGTTGTTAGGCTCCTAACCCAGCTCGGTAATACTTTGGAAATTTCTTGTAATCCCTCGTATGCGGTTATGCTTAGTTACCTTGAATCGCTAGATGCCTCTGTTGAAAAATTGCAATCAGTTAAAGTGGTCCGGGAATATCCGGATGTCTTCGAAGAGGTGAAGGGCTTGCCTCCGAAGCGGGAGATAGACTTCCGCATATACCTTGTAGATAATGCAAAGCCTGTTGCGTTGCCCGTTAGACACATGGCTCCACGGGAAAGGAAAGAGCTCAGTAAACAGATTAAAGAGCTTCTAGAAAAGGGGTCCATTAGGAGAAGCATTTCAGAATGGGGCGCTCCAGTGGTGTTCGCTACAAAGGAGGATGGTTCACTCCGTCTATGTGTTGACTATAGGGAGCTCAACAAGCTAACGAAAAAGAATAGGCACCCTCTCCCCAGAATTGACGATTTGTTTGATCAACTTGTAGGAGCGTCTGTTTTCTCCCAACTCAATTTAGCGACCGGTTTTCATCAGCTAAGGGTGGCTGAAGATAGTATCGATAAAACGGCATTCAGAACCCCAGACGGCTTCTTTGAATGGCTTGTCATGCCTTTCGGCTTGACAAATGCACCTGCTTACTTCGTGGACCTGATGAGTAGGGTATTCAGAGATTTCCTCAATAAGTTCGTAGTGGTCTTCGTAGACGATATCCTTATCTTCTCAAAGAGTGAAGAGGAACATGCTCAGCACTTAAGGGCAATCATGGAAACTCTGCAAGTCCATTAGCTAAAAGCCAAATTCTCCAAATGCCACTTTTGGAGAGAAGAAGTGAGGTTCCTTGGGCACATAGTATCCAAACAAGGGTTAGCAGTGGACCCTGCTAAGGTAGTGGCGGTACAGGATTGGAAGACACCAAGGAATGCAACTGAGGTCCGAAGTTTTCTAGGACTAGCAGGTTTCTATCGAAAGTTCATAAAGAATTTTTCGAGAATCTCAGCTCCGCTCACGAAATTGACCAAGAAGAATCCAGCGTTCAATTGGGACTTGGATTGCGAGTTTGCTTTCCAGCGACTAAAAAGGGCTCTTACAACAGCCCCAGTTTTGACATTGCCAGATGGGAACAAGATGTTCAGTGTTTATACAGATGCATGTGGGACAGGGCTAGGCGCCGTCTTAATGCAAGAAGGAAGGGTAGTAGCTTATGGCGGGAGGCAGTTGAAGGTGCACGAAAAGAACTACCCAACCCACGATCTTGAGTTAGCTGCCATCGTCATTGCACTCAAGTCTTGGCGACACTATCTCCTAGGTGAGAAGTTCAAACTTTACACTGACCATAAATCGTTGAAATATCTTTTCTCGCAGAAAGATCTTAACTTGAGGCAACAGAGATGGATGGAGTTTCTTGCCTCGTACGATTTTGAGATCTCCTACACTCCGGGCAAAGGCAACGTAGTGGCAGACGCGTTGAGCCGAAAGAAATTGACCCTAAGCCCGCTGTTCGTTGAAAGACAAAGCCTAGAGTTTATAGCCAGCTTCGACTTTAGGCCTTCCTCCGATTTTGTACCAGGCTTGCTAGCATCTCTCGAAGTGCGCCCGACTTTAGTGGACTCAATAGGGACAGCACAACGCGAAGACCCTCAGCTTGTGGAAACGATTGATAGGCTAATTAGGGGTGAGACTTCAAGTCACCTCAACAGATACTCCATCGACGACAAAGGCTGGCTAAGGCGAGATGGAAGACTATGCGTCCCACAGACAAGGGATTTAGTAAATAAGGTTCTGGAGGAAGCACATCACTCCAAGATGACGATACACCCAGGCGGAGATAAAATGTACAAGGACATAAAAAGAACTTTCTTCTGGAACGACATGAAAAAGGACGTGGCAGAATTCGTTTCTAAGTGTATGGTGTGCCAACCGGTTAAGGCGGAACAGAAAAAGCCTGGCGGTCTGCTACATCCTCTAGAGGTCCCGCAGTGGAAGTGGGATAGCATCTCAATGGACTTCATCGATGGGCTGCCTAGGTCTAGGAGAGGCAACACTAGCATTTGGGTAATAGTGGATAGGCTTACTAAAAGCGCCCACTTTTTACCTGTCAAAAGTAAAAGAACTGCCTCATCCCTAGCATCTCTTTACCTCAAGGAAATCGTTCGACTCCATGGAATACCATCCAGCATTGTTAGTGACCGAGACCCTATCTTCACCAGTGAGTTTTGGCGGAGTCTGCAAGAAGCAGTAGGAACGCAGTTATGCTTGAGCACAGCCTATCATCCCCAAACCGACGGCCAAACAGAAAGAGTGAACAGAGTTTTGGAGGACCTTTTAAGACTGTGCGTCCTTGACTTCGGAGGGACATGGGAAGACCATCTTCCTTTGGTGGAATTTGCCTACAACAACAACTATCAAGCAACCATCGGAATGGCACCCTTCGAAGCTTTATATGGAAGACCGTGCCGATCGCCCACTTGTTGGTGGGAGTCTACTGATAAGCTCATACTTGGACCAGATATGATCCGAGAGACTTCAAAGAAAGTAGACTTAATATGAAGAAGGATGCAGACGGCCCAAGACAGACAAAAGTCCTACGCCGACAAGAGGAGAACCGACCTTGAATTTGAGGCTGGGGACAGAGTTTTTCTTAAGGTATCTCCGCTAAGGAACGTTGTTCGTTTTGGAACCATAGGAAAGCTAGCACCAAGGTTCGTAGGGCCATTCCCTATCATCGAGAAAATTGGGAAAATGGCCTATAGATTAGAGCTAACCGAAAAGCTGGCCGGAGTTCACAACGTTTTTCATGTTTCACATCTCCAAAAATGTCTACATGAGTCTGCTGAAGTGGTAGAGCCAAATATCCTAGAAGAGGCTGAAGTGGAGCGCGAAGCAACCGTGAAGAAAGTTCCAACCCGCATATTAGGAACGGAAGTGAAGAAGCTACGCAACCGCGAAGTCAAACTCGTCAAAGTTCAGTGGAGCGACGCCGAGGTAGACGCGACTTGGGAAACTGAAGCTAGAATACGCACTGCCTACCCTTTTCTTTTCGAGGGTACATCCTTGACCTTTCTTTTTCCTTAAGTTGCGCTTTTATCTATCTTTTTAGGTATATTTCCTCGACCTTATCTTTTAGGTAGAAACCCTTTGTATGAAAACATGTAGTTGAAACATGTTATGGATGATGGTTGCAAGTGGTTGCAAGTGATTGCTAGTGGTTGCTCGTGGTTTCATATACACACACAATCTAGGTTTTAGATCGGCTCAGTCACTTCATATTGCATATGCATATATGTTTGCATTCATATATGGTTGAACTTTAATGTGTTGTCATATGGATGTTGCATTTGTATGAATGATTGTGCACTCATGTAGAATCATGAATAGGAAAATTTGCATACATAATGGATTCATAGCACTTACATAATTCGCATTAAGGAGGTCAACTGAATAAGTAGACCGCCTGATTTTGCATTAGATAAGTACATGTACACACACACTTCGCATATGATCATGAAGCATTAGAAGTCTTTTAAGGACAATGGATGCTCGTGTTTGATGGATGAGTAGATGGATGTTTGGATGTTAGGATATACATTCTTCCTAACTTGAAGATTTCAGGGACGAAATCCTTTTAAGTGGGGGAGAATGTAACACCCCGTGTATACTATAATAGTGAAATTCATAAATTAAAGCATAACTAATTTCAAATCAAAGAATTAAGGGAAACGGGATACGCCATTGTGTTCGTCTCGGAAAAATACGCGAAATAGAGTTCGAGTTTTCGAAAAACGGAGTCCGTATGAAGAAGATATGGCCTCCGGAAGTTTTAGAATTCAGGTTAAAATTCAAACAGACGAAAACAGTTCAGAAAAACAAGTTTAAAATTCAAAATCGGGCCCAATTGGCCAGGGCGGGAAAATTCCCGCCTAAGGAACCCAGGTCGACTTGGCAGTCGACCTGGGCTAGCCAGGTCGACAGGGCTGTCGACCTGGGTGTCGACTGGGCTGTCGACCTGGCCCCAGAGCCAGGTCGAACCCAGCCCATCCTGGCTGGCCAGGTCTGTGTTTGGTCGATTTTCGGAGCCTTGCCTTGTCACTAGGGCTAGGTGTCAGCTCCTGATTGGTCTCTCTTTCGAATGAATGGCTACGATTAACCCAAGCTACATCGACGGTCCGAATCAGTTCATAAACTCTATAAAAATGACCTTAGACTCTACCTAATCTATTCATTCAAAAATAAGAATGAGGCCGTCATGCTGCTGAGGAACGACTAGGAGTAGCCACCAATTTGAGAGACAATTAGGAGACAAACTCTAAAGCATAAAGCAACTACAAGATTAAACTTAAACAAATCAAATCAACGCCTACATCAAAGGAATAGCATCTCCAAATCCAGAATTCAGATTCCTGAATTGAAGAATTCGTCACACGATTGTAAGTAGAGTACTATTCCGGTATGAATTAAATAACTGTGGTTGATTTGTGTAAAATGAGAATTACACTTGATTTGTGGTGATAGTAATTCATGTTTGTGCGTTGCTATGATTCTAATCGATTTGGAATGTTGTGATATAACGCTTGGATATTCGCAAGTATGTAATTCATGATAAAAACTACATGTTTGTGGTAGTTTATTTGAGATTCATGCAATTATACGATTGGATATTCGCAAGTATGTAATTCATGTTGAAGCTACATGTTTGTGGTTGTTTAATTGAGATTCATGCAAGTATGTGGTTTTGCTACTATGCCAACATAATGTATATTTTTTTACAAAATCACTTTGTGTGTAATTAGATCAAATTTGGGGTATTATGATTCATATGAAATTATGTTGAAATTGGCATCATGATCTATGTATAAAACCATACTTTTGTATTAGAAACAAAAGTAAGCCTCTTTGTGAACTTATGTTGATTTTATGAATATGACTAGGCTATGTTTGGTATTATGCCTAATTGAAAAACATGTTAGGCCTATATTGTTAACAAGAATTATATGATAATATATGTGACACATAGCTAAGTTAGATTTACATTCCCATTTGCAAGTTTGCATGAATAAAGTAAAAACCATGATTTCATGTTTAGGAATATTTATGCCATGATTACATGAATAGATCAAGAACCATAATTTCATGTTTGGGTATATTTGTGCCATGATTATGTGAATAGATTAAAAATCATGATTAAGTTGGAATAATTCTAGTTGAACTATACTTTTGTATTAGTAACAAAAGTAAGCACCTTTGTAAACATATAGTAACTTTATAAACGCGATTTGCTTATGTTTGACATTATGCCTAAGTAAAAATATAGGTTTATGTTGTAGTTAAAGACTATGTGTCAATAATGATATCTAATTTAGTTAGATTCTTAACTTAACTACAAGTTTACATGGTTTGATTCATGTCACTTATGCTTTATGACCAAAGTATATGTTACCACAATGCAAGTACACCAGTTTCTATTTTGTAGTTCCAACGTTATGTTGCAAGTTCATGCGTTCACATTCCCCTTTTTGTGTATATAATCACGTTTTAAGCCTCCCCTTTTTCTCGTGGCTAAGTTGGGCTTAAAAGGCTAAGCCCAACATATATTATAATAAATGAACGTATTAAACGGGGGAAATAGCGTTGGGCCAAATTAATTAATAAATGAAAATATAAAAGTAGAGGGGCCCAAATTCAAGAATGGGTTGGGCCCATGAATGGTGTAAACCTTTACACCATTAGCTTAGATTGATTTTGAATAATGGGTCGCAAATATTTACATATAAAAAGAAAAGAGACAAAATATGTAAATGTAGAAAATACGATGTGTTTAACCCGAGATTGGATTGAGTTGTGATGTAAACCTGCCCGGAACCGCCCGGCTGTCCAGTAGTCACAACAATACCTATCCAATGTGGGTGGTTAAACACGGAGCCCAATAAGGACCCGAGGTTAGACTGAGTTGTGGCGTAAGACTGCCCAGTCCCAACCGGCAACAGGCAGCCACAACAATACCTGTCTAATGTGAGAGGTCAAGGCTTTAATAAGACAATTAAGGCTGAGTCGGGATTGATAGGATTAAGTAAATTATATTAATACTTAATCAAGATGGAACATGCTAAACTAAACAGACTGATTGGGGGTTAGGTTTATAAAACACTTAACCAACTTAGCATGTTGGCTAGAGATAGAAAACTTAGTAGCGGGGGACCCTTTTCAGCAGTAACCCTATAAGGTGTATCATGATACCCTGAAACTAGGCAGGGTGCGGCACGATTACTGGGCTGATTGTAAGAGGTCAAATCAACGGCGGTGGTGCAGCAGTGTAGGTTCTAACGGGGTGTTGGCGTGCACTCACTCCGGCGCAGAAAAATAAGGCACTGGGCACCAGTAGCATACCTGTGCATTCTAGGATTGTGTCGGGCCGCCACCATGGGACTTGATACACCCCATGGTGGGACCAGCATAGGTAACTACAACATCGGGGGCCATAAGACACATGTAACTATGCGAGTAGGAGCCGATCATCATAAAATGGATCACTTTACCCTGATTATGGGGTGCCTGTTGGGAAAAAGTTTATATGGGTACAGAGATTAATATGGGGTACGATAGTATATTCGACCCTAGACAACTTAACTAAGTTTATGGTGCTTTCCCATTTCTAGTTTATACTTATCATACCCAGTTCTTTATTCATAGACTGAATAGTCCTAGACTTACTCAGGCTTTATGTCTGACTCTACTTTTCTTTCGTCTTCTTTTCTTCCGTTTCCCCCCTGGTCCACAGGGAGGGAATACCGCAGCTTGACCAGCCTTCATATCCAGCTTGAAGAGAAAGAATGTATTGCTTGGATCTTTTCGTTTTGGACTATGGCTTTGGACAGCAACTATGGGACTTTTGCAGTTTATTTATGTTTTCTTTATGCTTCTTTAAATAATGTAATCAAGACAGTTATGAAGATGTTATGTTTTTGGAAGTATTGTAAGACAATTATGGTGTGGTTGTTGTAACACGTATCTTTTTCATGAAATAAAAGTTGTTGTTTTTCCGCTGTTCAAAAATATGTGTTCTTGTATCTGTCTTGTATATTTGTGACTTATACTTATAAACCTCCACCAAAATTAGGGCATTCCCTTTGAGAGTGACCCTAACGGAGGTGGGGTGTTTCACAAAGGGACAAGTTCAGGCTCTCACGGTCCCACCGCTGCAAGAACAAGGTAGAACCATTTCTGTTGAAAGCTTAGTTTTTCTATTTGATCATCCTGTCCGTACTTTATTCGATTCGGGCGCATCGCATTCGTTTATCTCTACATCATTAGTTGAATCACTGCACTTAAACACCAGTTTAGTAGAGGAACCCTTAGTTGTTTTGAATCCAATTGGGGGCTCAGCTTATTTGTCCATGATGTGTTTGGATTTGAAAATTTCTATACTTAGCGTTGAGTTTAAATGTGATGCTTATGTGTTGGGCTTCACGGGCTATGGGCTAATTTTAGGAATGGATTGGTTATCCAGAAATGGGGTTGTTCTTGATTGTGAAAGGAGAGTAGTTAGGCTCCTGACTCGCCTTGGTAACGCTCTCGAAATCTTTTGTAGTCCCATAAATTCCGTTATGCTAAGTTATTTAGAAACGCTTGACGCGTCTGAGGAAAATCTACAATTTGTTAGAGTGGTCCGAGAATATTCGGATGTGTTTGAGGAGGTGAAGGGCTTGCCTCCGAAGCGGGAGATATATTTTCGAATATATCTTGTGGATAATGAGAAACCAGTATCTTTGCCAGTACGCCACACGGCTCCACGTGAAAGGAGGGAACTCGATAAGCAAGTGAAGGAGTTTCTTGAGAAGGGGTTCATAAGACGTAGTATATCGGAGCGGGGTGCTCTAGTAGTATTTGCCACGAAGGCGGATGGGTCCCTTAGACTTTGTGTGGACTATAGAGAACTTAATAAGCTTACTAAGAAGAACAGACACCCACTACCGAGGATTGACGATCTCTTCGATCAGTTAGTTGGCGCCTCAGTGTTTTCGCAGTTGGACTTAGCCACTGGTTTCCATCAATTGAGAGTGGCTGAGGATAGCATAGACAAGACTACCTTTAGGACTCCAGACGGTTTCTATGAATGGCTAGTGATGCCCTTCGGTTTGACAAACGCCCCCGCATACTTTGTTGATCTGATGAGTAGGGTGTTTAGGGAGTACCTTAAAAATTCGTGGTAGTCTTTGTAGATGACATCTTGATCTTTTCTAAGGACGAAGAAGAGCATGCCCTACATCTTAGGGAAGTGTTGGAGACCCTACGAGCGCATAATCTTAAGGCTAAATTTTCTAAGTGTCACTTCTGGAGGAAGGAAGTGCGATTCTTAGGGCACGTGGTTTCCAAGGAAGGTCCCTAAAAATGCTACCGAAGTGAGAAGTTTCTTGGGGTTGGCTAGCTACTATAGGAAGTTTATCAAAGACTTCGCAAAGATATCAGCTCCATTGACACGCTTGACAAAGAAGAACCTAGTTTTCACTTGGGACGTAGATTGTGATGATGCGTTCCAACGTTTGAAGAGAGCTTTGACCTCAGCCCCAGTCTTAGTGATGCCAGATGGGAGTAAGCCATTTACTGTTTATACTGATGCTAGTGGGACAGTACTAGGTGCAGTCTTAATGCAGGAGGGAAGGGTAATAGCCTATGGCGGAAGGCAGTTGAGAGCGCATGAGAAAAATTACCCTACACATGACCTAGAGTTGGCCGCTATTGTTTTCGCGCTTAAGTCTTGGCGTCATTATCTTCTTGGCGAGAAATTCGAATTATTAACTGACCACAAATCTTTAAAATACTTGTTCTCTCAGAAGGACTTGAACTTAAGGCAGCAAAAGTGGATGGAGTTCTTAGCGTCCTACGATTTCGAAATAGCATATACCACTGGCAAGGGTAACGTGGTGGCGGACGCCTTAAGTAGAAAAAGATTATCCTTAAGTCCTTTGTTTGTTGAGCGGCGAAGTTTAGAATTCATTTCGATGTTTGACTTTAGACCTTCCGTTGACTTTGTACCCGGTTTGCTAGCATCCTTGGAGGTCAGACCTACGCTTTTGGGACGGATTGGCAAGGCACAGCGATACGACCCACAGTTGGTTGAGTTAGTAAAAAAGCTCAAAAGAGGGGAGTCATCAAGTCATCTCCGTAGGTATACCCTAATGATAAGGGTTGGTTACGTAGGGACGGTAGACTTTGTATACCAAAAGATGATGACCTAAGGAAGACCATTCTTGACGATGAACATCGTTCAAAGATGACCATTCATCCCGGCGGGGACAAGATGTACAAAGACATGAACCGAGTTTTCTTTTGGGTCGGTATGAAGAGGGACGTGGCCGAGTATGTCGCTAGATGCTTGGTGTGCCAACAAGTAAAAGCGGAGCAAAAGAAACCCGGTGGGTTGCTTCACCCATTAGAGGTTCCACTACGGAAGTGGGAAAGCGTCTCGATGGATTTTGTGGATGGATTACCATGATCAAGGAAGGGTAATACGGGAATTTGGGTTATAGTAGATAGACTTACTAAGAGCGCCCATTTTATTCCCATGAAGAGTAAGAGGACTGCTCCAGGGTTAGCTTCTGTATACGTCCGAGAAATAGTTCGTTTGCACTGTGTTCCTTCTAGCATAGTGAGCGACCACGATCCTATTTTCACTAGCGAATTTTGGAGAAGCTTACAAGAGGCGGTAGGGACTCAGTTATGTTTGAGCACCGTATATAATCCTCAGACGGACGGCCAAACCGTGAGGGTGAATCGCATTCTAGAGGATCTTTTGAGGCTATGTATCCTAGACTTTGGGGGTACATGGGAAGAGCATCTTCCATTGGTGGAGTTCGCATATAATAACAGCTTTCAGTCTAGCATTGGCATGGCACCTTTCGAAGCTCTTTATGGACAACCTTGTCGTTCACGTACATGTTGGTGGGAATCTACGGATAAGATCTTACTTGGGCCCGATATGATTAGGGAGACTTCGGAGAAGATCGACTAGATTCGAAGGAGGATGAAAGCAGCGCAAGATAGGCAGAAATCTTATGCGGATAAGAGGAGGATAGATCTTGAGTTTAAAGTTGGGGACATGGTCTTTATCAAAGTGTCTCCATTACGAAACGTTGTTCACTTTGGGTCCGTTGGGAAGTTAGCACCAAGGTTCTTAGGGATGTTTCCTATTAAGGAGAAGATTGGACGGATGGCGTATAGAGTGGAGTTGCCCGAGAGACTTAGTGGTGTACACGACGTATTCCATGTGTCACATTTGAGGAAGTTCTTGCACGAGACCGCGGAGTTGGTAGAGCCGAACTTTCTTAGAGAGGTGGAGATAGAGCGAGATGCGACGATTCGACGAGCTCCTATGCGCATTCTTGGGTCAGAGATCAAGAAGCTGAGGAATCGAGAGGTCAGACTAGTCAAAGTACAATGGGAAGATGATGAGAGCAATGCTACTTGGGAGACAGAAGAGAAGATGCGTTCACGATACCCTTTCCTTTTCGAGGGTATGTCCTTTAATTTCTCCTTTATCGCTTAGCTCGTACTTATCTTATCTTTAGTATATCCTCTCGCTAGTATTCTTGAACTTTAGTTAGGATAATCCTATGGTTGAAACATGTGTTTAAGACATGTTATGTATGATGGATGCAAAGTGGATGTAAGTGTTTGCTAGTGGTTGCTCGTGGACGCAAATACACACACTATTAGGCACTAGATCGGCTCAGCCACTTCATACTGCATATTGCATATAAATGGCTGTATTTAGTAAAATGGATGTATGATGATTGTATTATCATATGGATGCTGCATTCGGATGATGATTGTGCACGCATGTAGAGATAATATGTAGCATTAGGGAACTTTTGCATACATAATGGACGCATGGCACTATCATGATTTGCATTAAGGAGGTCAACTGAATCAGTGGACCGCCTGATTTTGCATTAGATATGGACATATACACACACTGTGCATTTAAACATTAAAGCATTAGAAGCCTATAAGGACAATGGATGCCTGTGGTTGATGGTTGAGTAGATGGACGATTGGATGTTAGGATATACATTCTTCTTAACTTGAAGATTTCGGGGTCGAAATCCTTTAAGGAGGGGAGAATGTAACACCCCGTAATTCTGTTAATATTAATATTCACAAATTAAAGAATAACTAATATTAGACATGAGAATTGTGGGAAACGGGTTGCGCCATTGTGTTCGTCTCGGAATTCTGGTTGAAATAGAGTCCGAGTTTGCGTGAATTGGACTTCGTATGAAGAAGTTATGGCCATCGGAAGTTTCAGAAAATTCAAAACAGCACGCAGGAAATTTAAAATTCAAACTGAAAATGTAGAAGCGGGTTGGGCTGGAAAATTCCCGCCCAGGCAGGTCGACTGGGGAGTCGACACTAGTGTCGACCTCCCCCCCCCCCCCCCCCACCCCCCCCCCCCCACAAGTCGACTATAGTGTCGACCTGGGTGTCGGCCCGGTCAGTCGGCTAGGGTTTTGACTGAGCCCAATCTTGAGCTGCTGATGTGTCTTTAGGGCTGAGTTGGCAAATTAAACGGTTCAGTTTAGTTCTGAGTTGATCTGACGGTCTAAATAAACCCTAAACTCTATAAATACCTAGGTAGTCTCTCATCCTAATTCATATGAAAAATAGAATAATTACCGTCATACCGCCGCCATGGAACTCAGTGGAGCCGCCGCCAACTAAGAAGGAAGAAAAGCTAATAATATTCTAATTCTACTCAATTGTAAAGCAAATCAAGACTCTCTTTTCTTCTCTAATTGTGAGTATGATGATCTTAACAAGATTATTATTATTTTAATTAGATTAAGTCATGAATGGATTATGAGTAGATGATGTGAATTGTCATATATGTTGTTGTAAACCTTATACTATCACGTATGTTATAAATCCTATGCTATGTGGTGATGATATCCTATATGTTGTAAATCATGCTATGATGATGTTATGTATGTTGAGAGTTTCTATGCTAAGTTGTGATGAATAATACATGTTAAAAAGCCATGATGTTACTATCTATGCTAATTAGTTCATGTTAATCAAATCATAATATTGATACTATTTGGGCTATGTTGATCTATATGACAAGTCACATATGCAAGTTTAGGTTGATTAGTAAAAGTTATGAACATATGCCATGACATCTATTATGACATCTAGAATTATGATATGACATATGTGAAATTCTATGCTAGTTCACACCATCATTATGTTGCCTAAAAACCCCATATGCAAGTTTATACATAAATTTGGGTTATGATCTGTTAGACCAAAAAGTGGTTCTAACACCCAAATTGATTAAAAACAGAATGAAATAAGATCAAAAGTAAAATAGAGACATAGAGTTTATAGTGGTTCGGCGTTAAAGAGCCTACGTCCACTTGTCAATCACTATTCTCGATGATAGAGTTGCAATTACAATGAGATATTCATTCAATTTCACTCACAACTCACACACATTCATTCAATTATTTCAAAACAAATGTTGAGAAAAGATTTGGATTATCCGGGAGTGCTGGAATTCGATTTATGAAGGTGGTTGAACTCTCAAAGTGCCAAAAAGAAGATCTTTTTCATTATCTCCAGACAGGGTATTTATAGGTGAAAATTCGCTCAGAACCCGATCCGGATCGGAGCCACGTGTCATCCATCCCATCAGCCTCGGGTTCGGATGGATTTCTGTGTTGACAACGCATCAGAGCAGTGGACGTTGTGGGTAGGAACTGGTCATAGCCGCTCCGAATAACCAGGCGATCATGAAGGAGAGTGACGTGGAAGATGGGTTCAGATCGGAAGAGTGTATAGGAGGGGTTCAGATCGGGGTATCCGATCCGATCCGATTTTGTCCCAAGGCTACATCTTCATTCTCTTTCACTCCGTTCCGATCTGTCTTTGTAGCAAGTAGGTGGCCCTCCGCCCCGATTGACAGTAAGCGACTCTCCGATCCGGATAGCAGTGTCTCCTTGAACCAAACAGTAGCAGCTCTCTGATCCGATCAGCAACGTATCTTCGATCCGATCCGCTACCTTCCTCCGATCCGACCCGCTATAATGCTCTCTAAATTCTTTAATGTTTCACATCTCGACTTTGTGTTGCCCAGTTCACAAAGTGGGCTAACATTTTGCCTCCTCAAAGGATGCTTCTGTTGGAGACGGAGCATGCTTTGATTGTCATTGCAAAGCGTCGTCGAGGTAATTTTTCTTTCGATTTTCCTTGTGTTTTCATCTTCTTCTTTGAGCTTCAATTTAATTTGTTGCTGAGCTAAAGAATTCGGTTCGGTTCGGATTCCGATCCGAACAGACCCCTTCTTCTTTCTATTTTTCATTGGACTTATTGGGCCAAGCTCCGCTACTAGACTGTCGATCCGATCCAAACGGGGGCTCTGCTACTGGACTGTCGGTCCGATCCGAATGGGGAGACGAATAGTCACTCTACTTCTCTATATAAACTGGGTCTTCGTCTTTCTCTCATTTCCCTTTATCATTTTATTCTTGCTGTTTCGGAACTCCAGAATCTCGAGAAAGAGAAATAATAACTCTTCACCATTCTCGCGTGAACTTCCAATTTACATTCTCTGGTAGGTTTCAATCCTTGATTGATTTAGCAATAACAAGTTTTAACTGAAATGATGGTCAATTCGACCGATCTGAACATGATTTCCACGCCGCGGTCTCCTCTTCCTTCGTTATCATCGTTGGTGGCCTCGCTGCTACTTCGAGACGTTGGAAGACGGAGTTATGGTTTGAGGCAAAAAGAAAAGAAGGAAGAAGAAGAAGATAGCAGGGAGTCGGTTCGGGCGGTGGAACATGGAAGGTGACAAAAGGGGAAAAGAAAAGAAGTTCAGGAAGTCGGATCGGGTCGGGGCAAGTAAAGGAAAGGAAAAAGAAAGGAAAGAAGTTCAGAAGATCGGATCGGATCGGGGCAAGTAGTCAAAGAAAGGATGGAAGGGAGCTCACCTAACCGGATCGGACTGTAAGATAAAGGAGGAGAAGCATGACTACATGATCCGATCCGAACCGTTAGGGGACTTTACCTCCGAGCCGATCCGATTTTGATTTCTGAGTTTCAAAATTTATCCGAGCCCAAGATGAGGCCACGCCCCCGATCCGACGCCAATGAATGCACCCGAACCGAACCGAAGGGCAGTCCATCTTAATGCATAAAAACTTTTTTAACTGGCCCAATCAACTTTTGGCATAATCTTCAACTTAACGGACAATTAGGATAGTGCCCTGCGAACGTAACTGGACATCAGGATCTACTTCAATCCTTCATACTTTGCCAAAATATTGCGTCGCACTTTTAAACATTTACTTTACACTTTCTGCATACACTGTTTAAACTTTAGTTTGCACACATGCACGGGGGGATACGGGCTAATTTACTCTAATTTGTGTTATTGCTTCTTCAATAGTTTTATGATCGTGAGACCCAGACGCTCTTCTAGACTAGCTGAGAAAAAAGAGGCCCCGGAAACCTCCAACAAAATTACTCTCGAGGACATATCTTCTCCGTCGGATCCAGAATGGGATAATGAGGGTTCAGACTACGAGGTCGGAAATCGTGAAAGTGACGATGTGTCTTCGGAGAATGAAGTTTCTCTAGGTTTTGAAAAGGAAGGAGGGATTGGTGACGACCGGGCTCCTGATAAGTTTGAATCGGCAGTCATATCAGAATCACCCCAAGATTCTGTTGAATCAACAATCGACAACGACTGACTTATCCGAATTTGTTTAAAATACGGGATAATTAAAAAGGACACTCTAGTGCCTTCGAGATCTGACCGTCCCCACAACCCTCTAGAAGGATATATGGCAATCACTCGGTTGATGTGCATGGTCGGTGCTATCCCTCCATTTTCTCCCTTCATCGTTGATTTTCTAAGACAAATGCGGATTGCCTCCATGCAGCTGCATCCCAACTCTTATGCCTACTTACACACTTTATATATAGCATACCGCGAGATCTTAGGCATAGAGCTCACATTCGATGACGTTCATTTCTTCTACAACTTCAAGCATCGGACTCGAGAAACTCCTTCTTTCTGCTATTTTGAGTCTGTCCCTAAGAGGAAGATAATTTCAACGCCATTTAGTAGTAAAGCTGGAGATTCCAGACTGGAATGGTTTTATGTGAAGCGGCAACCTGGGTGTGCCAGGAGATGGACGAAATCAAGTAAAGCACTGATTATCTATATCTTGGCTCTATACATTCAAGTCATCGCCTTAACTCGTTTTTCTTTTTGTTTGCAGTCGACAATCCAAAACAAATATCAGACCAGGTGTTCTTTGACCGGATGCACCAGCTCCTCAATGGCGATCAAAAGTTCCTGACTATTGATGAAGTCCTTAAGGACGAATATCTTCATTTTCATGGGCTGCTATCCGTTTTTCGTAGCATCGGTCATGGGATGGCTCCATACGTATATATTCCTCCAGTGGATGTAGTCCCAGAAACAGAAGAAGGTTCGGGAGCTCCTACAGTGCCTCTTCAAACGTCACCTTCTCCATCTTCTACTCAAGAGGACGAATTGGCTAACTTGGCCGAAAAGCATCGTGAAGGGTATACTGCTCCTGAGGATACCATTTCTCCAGAAAAGTCAACGTCTTCTAAAGAGCCGCCAATTGATGCTTCCGAGGGAGACGTCCCTAGTACCGATGACCCATTATTTCAGGGTTTCGGGGATCTCCCTTTACCTGAAACTATATACACCTCAGAGGATTTTAGGAAGGATCCTTTAGTCTTCACCTCTTCTGAAGAGACCACTCCTGCTAAGGCCAAAGAGCCTGCCCGTACTAGTCTAGCTTCGGACTCAGGTTGGTTGGGGGGAAACACACCACTTAGGACACACTTTATACAATAGCATTAGAATTCCTTGCACCTCTTTCTCTGTGAAACTATTGATTCTGAATTTCATTTGTCTTATTGTGCAGGCATGATGTCCCAATCCTACTACGATATCAGGAAGCTCCGCCGCAGCATGTCTAATCCACCTCAGGATATTGAGTGTGATCGCCGCAACGATCACAGTAGGGAGGAGAGAAGGCCTTATGAACCCTATCGCTCTCGAACCTCACGTTCTCGCTCTCCCGTTCGGTCGGACCCAGAGAGATATAAAGGTTATCAAGTCTGTAGGGAAGAGGACAGGCCGCAACCAAAAGACTCCACCTCTTCCCAAGAGAAGCGCAGCAGGGAGAGGAGCCCGCCAAAAGATACTGAGTCGCGAAGTAAACGCAAGGTCCTTGCTACTAAACGGCCTAGGATAGATAAAGAGACTATTGAATCCTCC
Source organism: Allium sativum (assembly GCA_030737875.1). Lineage (NCBI taxonomy): Eukaryota > Viridiplantae > Streptophyta > Magnoliopsida > Asparagales > Amaryllidaceae > Allium > Allium sativum. The sequence goes on along the minus strand of CM060918.1, from coordinate 217,407,443 downwards.
ACACATAGGGACACTGAATTGACGATCCACGTCCCTCCAGCACTAGGTGCTGAAACCGCAATCAAGCGGGCGTATTTGGAGGAGCAGTTTCCCGAGCATTATTTCGAGAACTTAACTTTTTTACCTGCCCTCGAGCCAATTTCTTCCAGGTGGGAAGATGAGGCCAAAGCTAAGATAGATGCGGTCGAAAAACAATATTCTGAAATGTTCAAATATTCATGCCAGCTTTCCAGAATTATCCGTACTCTAATCACGAATGCTGATTCGATGCAAAAAACTGCGGAGGAAGATGCTAAGGACTTAAAAAATCTAGGAAAATATTTAGAGGACACACAGGCCCAGCTTGCTGTTGCTCAAAGGGGCGCTATTAACTTCAAGCAACAATTTGAAGATATGCAAAAACATTATCATGATCTGCTTGAATCTCACACTCAAGAGCGTTCTGAGTTTAAAAAGCAAACTGAAGATGCTAGGTCGGAAGCCGCTAAGACGCGCCTTGCTTACACTGATCTTGAACGGAAAAATGCCGAGTTGGCAAGGAGGAATGCTGAGCTAGAAAAGAAAATTGCTGACTTGGCTTCACAGCTACTGGAGGCAGAGAACAGAGCTGCCCTGGCGGAGGGCAACGTTGAGTGTGCTATCAAATCTGCGGAGGAGGCCCGCAAACAATTGTCAGAGGCGGAGGTAGAGATTCAGGGTTTCGGCAAATTAATGATTTAATTCTTTGCACATATCATCCGCCGCCGGAACATTTCTTGGATTGAGGATTATCCATCCACTCTAGTCCAAGTATGGAGTCAGATCGTTGAGTGGGAAAAAGAGGAGCTCAAGGTCGATTCCATCGATGAAGACAAGCTGATGGAGAAATACTTAAGGGATGATGAGCCAGAACGCCTAGTTGAAGGGCGCTGCCTCATTGCTGATGCTATGGAAGAAGAGAGGCGGAGGACTAAATAGAAGAACATTCCCGAGGCTGGTTCCTCTTCTACTGCCCCCGCAACTCCTGAAGTAGAGGGGTATGATCCTGAACAGCCGGGAATCCCTCGAACAACTCTGCTATCCCCTATCCCCGAAATGGCATCAGAGACAGCAGTTACCCCCGCTGAGAAGTCTTCGGAAGGTATCCCTACCTTTTCTCCTCAATTCGTCAAGGCTATTTCTACCTTTCGCTATGTGATTGAGCAATCGATGAAAAACCCATTATTTTCTCCTGAGTTGATAATTGTTGCTTCTCACTCTGTAGGTATTGAGCCATCCGAAAAGACAGATGTGACTCAGGGAGCCGCCTCTGGGACAGAGCCTATGGAAAGGGCAAAAGGAGGGAAGGACAAGGCTGCTCCTATAGACTTGGGAGAAGGAAGCGAGCCGTCTAAGGCTGACACTCCGCATGATGAAGAAATGATAGCAGCCTTAAAGGATGATGGCGGTGACGGACGACATGAGGAAGATCTAAAGGTGGCAATAGTCGGGGAGTCGAAAAGTGCAGATGATGTTACTTTGGCTGCAATAAAAGCTGATCAAGATAAACGCTTGCAGTTAAAAGCCGAAGACTTAGACCCTAAAGCCCTCAAGCCTTTCGCAGTTGTGGATGCGGGATCAAGGTTAGTTGTTAAGCTCTCAACTAGATCTATTACAGAGGAACTCGCTAAAAAATCTTCTCTTGATTCCAGCGCTCCGCCCTCAGGGAAGAAGTCAACCGATTCCAGCGCCGCATCTTCGGGAAAGAAAAAATCAAAGCGCGTCTTGATGGAGGCCGAGAAAGAGGCAAAGGATGCGGAGAAAGCCGCCAAAAAGTCCAAACCTCACTCGAAATCTAAATAGTGGGTTGCCTTGCGTTGTTTTAGTATTGGTAGATCAATAATTGCTGCTGTAAGGGTGGCTCTTGCACCTTCTTTTTGGCTGTTTTCCTGTACAAATTCATTCATTCGTAAATAAAAAATAATTCATTTTCTGCAATGTCTGTTTGTCCGTAGTTCTGCACTTATGTAAAAATGCATGTCTTACTATAGTTATGAAATGAAGTTACGGAGGGAGGAGATATGTGTATACATATATGCCCCCAGTCAATCTCAAAAAATAATTTAAGGCTTATTAAGTTATCCGAATGCTCCCGATTTTCTGACGGGATTGCATTTTCTGCGTCGTCAATGCCAATCGTTTTTTCTGGCATTTCTTTTATACTCTCCTGTCTTATACTCAGGTTAGAGTTCTTACTGAGGCGGTCTCTTATCTGGGTGCACCTTCACGCCTCAGAGGACGTCGTCTTCCCATCCTTTTATACTCTCTCTCTCTCTGGAGAGTTAGAGTTCGAGCTCAGCAATCTATTCACTCCCCGAACCTTCATCGGGGAAGGATCTCTTTCTCAGCGCTCAGTCGGAGACGCTTTTATACTCTCTCTCTCTGGAGAGTTAGAGTTAAGAATGTCGTTTTCTCATTCTTTTATGTCTTGTCGCACAAATTGTCGTTGTGCTTTTTCTTACGTTTTAACTGTCTTCAACCTTTCAGGTTTTGAATCATCTTATATTCGATAATCACAACAGAATAGTCGATGAATGTATATATATAATGCATAAAAGTAAATAACACACGTTATTTTTATAGTGGTTCGGCTAAGTCGTAGCCTACATCCACTTTATAGTCCTTTATTCATATCATCAGATTTTCCTAAGGCAAGTCGTGACTTATTACAGAGTTCATAAGAAAAATAACAAAGAGTACAACATTTCTAATCCAAATATCACATCAAGTGTTGGGCAGTCCATGCCCTAGGGACTTCTTCGCCATCTACGGTCGTTAACTTGAAGGTTCCTTTTTCAAGTTTCCGTTGGATGACAAAGGGTCCTTCCCACTTTGGACCGAGGTGAGGAAGGGATGGAAAGACTCTCTTTAGCACCAAATCTCCTGGTTCAAAAGTCCTAAGGCGAACTTTTTTGTCGTAATAGCATGCCATCTGACGTCGATGTCTTACCGCATGCAAATCCGCTTCGTCCCTTTTTTCTTCGATTTCATTGAGAGACTCGAGTAAGAGTGCCCGATTCGTCATCGGGTCATAATATGTCACCCGGTGGGAAGGGACTTCAAGCTCTACTGGAATTACTGCTTCTGAGCCAAAAGAGAGAGAGAAAGGGGTATGACCAGTAGCCGTCTTAAATGGTGTCCTATATGCCCACAAAGCTAGGGGCAATTCGTCAACCCATTTTGCCTTTGTGCGCTCTAACCGTTTCTTGAGGATGGATTTTATTACTTTGTTTATTGCTTCAACTTGCCCGTTCGACTGCGGATAAGCAACCGCAGTGTATCGCTTGTCGATCTTATACTTCTGGCAGAAATTTCTGAATTCAGTACCATCAAACTGGGTTCCGTTGTCAGTTAAAATGGTCCTTGGGATCCCTAATCGACATATAATATTTCTAACCACGAAACTTATCACCTTTCTCACCGTGATTTTGGTTAAGGGCTCAGCTTCCACCCACTTCGTAAAATAGTCCACAGCAACTATTGCATATTTCGCTCCTCCTTTAGCAATCGGTAGAACTCCAATGATATCAATTCCCCACGTGGAAAATGGCCAAGGACTCACCATTGATTTGAGTTGGGTCGACGGTGCTCTGGGGATTTTGGCGAATCTCTGGCACTTATCGCAGCGTCGTGAATAATCAGCTGCATCTTTATTAATTGTGGGCCAGAAGTATCCATATCGCAATATCTTTTTCGCTAAAGTTTGACCTCCTGTATGATCCCCACACTCACCTTCGTGCACTTCTCTTAGTACACGTTTGATGTCCTCGTGTGCTATACATCGTAACAGGGGCATAGAAAATCCTTGCCTATAAAGAGTATCATCTTGTATGACATATCTGGTAGCCTTGCGAACTATAGCCCTTTTCTCACTCTTCTTTGATGGGAGTGTCCCATTCTTAAGGAAGTTCTTAATTGGGGTCATTCACGACTCCTTCTCCGGTTCCGCTTCGAAAGCGAACTCAATTTCCATCGACTCAAAGCTTGGCGATTCCAACGTTTCAATTGGAATTATTTCAGTCTCTTCTGGATTGTCGGAACTAGCTAGCTTTGCTAGCCTGTCCGCCTTCTGGTTTTCGGCTCTTGGGATATGTGTTATATTGTACCGCTCCAGGTTGCTCAATAGCTCTCTCACTTTCCCGAGGTAGGCGATAAGTCGAGGTCCCCGAGCCACAAATTCCTCTCGCACTTGGCAAACAACGATTTTAGAGTCACAGAATATGTCCAACATTTTTATTCCGAGGTCTTTAGCAAGCTTCAGCCCGGCAATCAGGGCTTCGTATTCAGAGTTATTGTTAGTCACCGAAAATTCTAATCGTAGAGCGTAATATAATGACCGTCCTTCAGGAGTGACTAAGACGATTCCAGCTCCGGACCTTCAGTCGTTCTTGGCTCCATCTATGTATAGCTTCCATGGATCTATCTTTAACTCATCTTCGGACTTGACCACTTTGTCGTTGATCACTTCCTCCACTGGGATAGTGAACTCTGCTATAAAGTCTGCCAGAGCTTGCCCCCTGATCGACCTTTGTGGTTGAAAATTTAAATCAAACTGACTTAATTCTATATTCCATTTGATCAACCTTCCCGATGCTTTGGGTCTCTGCAACACCTGCCTCAGGGGCTGGTCAGTGTATATGGTTATTGGATGAGCTTGGAAATAGTGACGAAGTTTTCGTGATGCGATTAGGAGGCTGTAAGCGAGCTTCTCAATCTTTGGGTAGTTGCACTCTGCCGCTGCTAATTTCTTGCTTACATAATATACTGGCCTTTGCACTTTGTCTTCTTCTCGAACCAAGGCTGTGCTAATGGCGTGAGCCGAGACTGCCAAGTAAACAAACAATTCTTCGTGATCCACTGGCTTTGACAAAATCGGCGGTTTTTCTAGTAGTTCCAATAAATTTCGAAAGGCCTCAACACAGTCCGGAGTCCACTCAAAGTTCTTCTTTCCCCTTTTAATCAAATCAAAAAACGGGACGCATTTGTCTGTGGCTTTAGAGATAAATCTACTCAACGCGGCTACTTTCCCTGCAAGACTTTGGACGTCTTTAATTCTCCTCGGCTCTTCAATGTTTCTAATCGCTGCTATTTGGCTAGGATTGATTTCAATTCCTCGGGAAGTCACAATGAAGCCTAGAAATTTTCCCGATGCCACTCCAAATGAACATTTCAAAGGATTCAACTTCATCAGATACTTTCGCAGGATACAAAACATTTCTGCCAAGTCTTGCGTATGGCTGGAGGACTGTTTCGATTTGACAAGCATATCATCCACGTAAACTTCCATAGTCTTCCCTATTTGATTATAAAACATTCTGTTCACCAAGCGCTGATAAGTGGCTCCGGCGTTTTTCAATCCGAATGGCATTACAACATAACAATATAATCCCAAATTTGTAATGAAGCTCATATGTTCTTGATCTGGCATGTGCATAGGAATTTGGTTGTACCCAGAATATGCGTCCATGAAAGAGAGAAGTTCATGACCCGCTGTCGAATCCACAAGCTGGTCAATCCTGGGAAGTGGGAAACTATCTTTTGGGCAAGCTTTGTTCAAATCTGAAAAATCAATGCAAGTCCGCCACTTTCCATTCGGCTTCTTTACTAAGACGGGATTCGATATCCAGTTGGGATATGTCGAATCTCGAATAAATCCGTTCTGTTTCAGCTTCTCCACTTCTTCTTTGAGAGCAGCCGACCTCTCTGGGCCCAGCATACGTCTCTTTTGCTTCACAGGCAGATGTTTCGGGTTTACATTTAGTGTGTGACTTATGATGGATGTCTATATCCCATACATGTCAGCGTGGGTCCAGGCAAACACGTCCAAGTTCGCCTTCAAGAAGTCCGTTAGTTCTTTGGCCCGATGTGGATCCAATTGAGATCCAATCTTCAAAACTCTTGTTGGATCGGCTTCATCAATGGGAATTTCCACTGTCGCTTCATTAGGAGTTGCATTTCTAGTCTCTGGTTCCTCGTCTTTTCTGGGATCCAGGTCTTTAGGCGTTCCTTTGGGCAACTCCTTCGGGGTCGATCTCTCTAATTGCTACGCTGAGCCCCCCTTTGGGGGAGGCGAGGCATCTTTACTCTCGATGTTAAGTCCTTTCATCAACATCTTTAATTCGGCAACATAGCAGGCCCGTCCGGAAACTTGATCCCCTCTCATTACTCCAGTTCCGGCTTCAGTTGGGAACTTAAGCAATAAACACCAAGGGGCGATGCAAGCTCTAAACTCAGCAAGGGCAGGCCTCCCCAAAAATGCATTATAAGGTGAATCTACGTCCAACACTACGAACTGAAGCATCCGCACTCTTCGGCGTTCTCCTTGCCCCAAGGTCACGGGCAATTCTATGTACCCCATGGGAGCTATTGACGCCCCGCTGAAGCCTCTGATCCATCCTTCACATGGCTTCAAATCTTCAGATTCAAGCTTCATCTGATCGAATGACTTTTTAAATAAAATATTAACAGAACTTCCGTTGTCTACTAACACCTTATGAACCAAGGCCGGCCCAATGGTGGTAGTAATGACCAAAGAATCATCAGTGGGTGATTGGATCCCAGTATTATCTCTGCTGCGGAATACCACGTCGTCAAACATTGTCTTTTATTGTTTTATGGGGGCGATATCTTCCAAATCATCACCTTCATTCACATCTACGTGCTTGGCAGCATTTACATATTGATCCATTGCTCTAAAACTACGGATTGCTGGGTGAGGTCCACCCACTATGGAGTTGATAACAATTCCCTTGCCTTTCTGCTGCGCTGTAGGCTTGGGAGTAGATTGAATTTGTTTTGGAGCCTGCTCTCCTTGGCCCCTGTCCCTCGGGGCAACCTTATATTCATCCAGTTTCCCTTCGCGCAGCAGCTTCTCAATCACATCTCTCAAATGCCGACATTCATTGGTTGAATGCCAATGAGTTCCATGAAACAAACAAAACTTCCCAGTTGCCATTTCTTTCTCTGTCGAGTCACGAGGTGGCGGTCTTTTATATTGCAAAACATTGTATGTATCCAGGTAAATGTTCTCCAGAGTGTCGTTCAACGGTGTATAATTCTCATAAGTCTGGAATCGGGGCCTTTTGCTAGGATCACTTCCCCTATTTCTATTTCTTCTGTTACCGTTCGCATTACGGTTATTGTTGTTGCCCCCGTTTCCAGAACTGTCGTTTCCACTCTTGTTTCCTACATTCACTTCAACTTTTCCAGAACTTTCCCCAGACTGCTTCACGGCGACGTTACTCTGAACATTTTCTTTTGAAGTCGCTTCAGACTTTCTCTTTCGGTTTGCCCTGGCCTCCTCTCGTCTCAAATAAATATCGGCCTTTTCATAGAATATCTCTCTCGTGGAGGGTGTCTTCCTAGAAAGGTAATCTCCAAACTCGGATTCAGGATCGACTCCTTCCTTTAATGCCATCAAGATGGTGGGCTCATGCGGGTCACTAACTTCAGTCACAGCTAAGTTAAAACGGTCAAGATATGACCTCAAAGACTCTCCTGGCGCCTGCTTAATTCTTGATAATTCAATAACACTTTTGGACTTTCGGGTATGGAGTCGGAACTGATTCATAAAACGTTCGCTCAATTCCCTATAATTCGATACCAAACGAGGGGGAAGTCGGGTAAACCATAACAGCGCCACATCTTCTAAATAGATCGGGAATGCCTTACACTTCACTGCATCAGGAGCAGCAGCAGCATTCATGAGCCACGAGTATCGCATCAAATGCTATCCTGGATCAGTTCTCCCATTGTACTTGTACATCTGTGGCAGGTTAAAATGCCAGGGAAACTGATAGTCGAGGATGTCGTCGGTGAAAGGAGTATGGCTTCGCTCAATGCCATAATCTTCATTGGTATAGTTCCGGCTCTCGGACATAATCTGGCGTACCATTTCTTGTACATCAGCATTAGTTAGGGGTCGTTCAAGCTCCGTGGCCCTGGTATCCGGGTTCCTTCTGGGCTCTTGTTTAGGAGATGCCCTTCTTCTTTGAGCTGCTTCTGCTCTACTTCGTTCCCTACGCTCCCGGTCGATTTCGGGAGGAGGGGGCTGGAGCCTTTGCCCCTGAGTGGGATCATTGTTTCCTAGTGCTCGTGCAATATCCTCGCGAGACCCCAAAGATCCGAACGTCAGCTGCTCCAAATTCTGAGGTCGTTCGAGCGGCCTTCTTTCACGGGGCCGCTCTTCCTCGGAAGAAGAAGACTGATCCATTGGTGTGTGACGAACCGGGGATGGGGTTCTCTGTCTATGGAGTTCGTTACTTTCCCATCTCATGAGTCTCATATTTTCTTGCATCATGAGATTGGTGCGCTCGGGGATTTTCAGAGCCTCCCTGGTACTCTCAAGCATGTCAAGTAGGCGCGAGAAATCTCCTTGAGTAGTAGGTGCGGATGGATTGACCTGATCATTGACCCTGGTGGCTGGAATCGGAGCATTTGTAGGGGCTCGAGTAGAAGTTCCAACATCACCAAGTGTCGGATCGGTTCGGAGATGGAAAATCGGGTCGGGTCGGAGCTGGGAAGCCTGTTCGGGTCGGAGCTGGAAAGCTAGGTCGGGTCGGTGTAGGGCAAGTTGCTCGGGTCGGTTCAGGTTGGGGGAATGCACTGCTTCAGAATCTCCTACCTGGATCGGATCGGAGCTCTCCCCCTATAGGCGGTTCGGGTTTCCTGTATCGGTTCGTCCTGCTGCTGAGCTCTGCCCACGAGACCTTGTCACGACTGCATTTTTCTGATCTTCGCCAACTCCATTTCCTCGACTAGATTGAACTTCTTTGCCTTTTCCTTTGGCCATGGTTCTTCAACAATCAATTCAACAAATATCCAAGAGCGTCGAAACTTGAGGATTAACTTCTTTGAACTTAACGGTCCAAAAAGTAGAACGATAATCCCGAAAAACGGAGAATTCAGATGGTTCTCAGTGAAAGCACCAAAATGTTAGACCAAAAAGTGGTTCTAACACCCAAATTGATTAAAAACAGAATGAAATAAGATCAAAAGTAAAATAGACACATAGAGTTTATAGTGGTTCGACGTTAAAGAGCCTACGTCCACTTGTCAATCACTATTCTCGATGATAGAGTTGCAATTACAATGAGATATTCACTCAATTTCACTCACAACTCACATGCATTCATTCAATTATTTCAAAACAAATGTTGAGAAAAGATTTGGATTATCGGGGAGTGCTGGAATTCGGTTTATGAAGGTGGTTGAACTCTCAAAGTGCCAAAAAGAAGATCCTTTTCATTGTCTCCAGACAGGGTATTTATAGGTGAAAATTCGCTCAGAACCCGATCCGGATCGGAGCCACGTGTCATCCATCCCATCAGCCTCGGGTTCGGATGGATTTCTGTGTTGACAACGCATCAGAGCAGTGGACGTTGTGGGTTGGAACTGGCCATAGCCGCTCCGAATAACCAGGCGATCATGAAGGAGAGTGACGTGAAAGATGGGTTCGGATCGGAAGAGTGTATAGGAGGGGTTCGGATCGGGGTATCCGATCCGATCCGGTTTTGTCCCAAGGCTACGTCTTCATTCTCTTTCACTCCGTTCCGATCTGTCTTTGTAGCAAGTAGGTGGCCCTCCGCCCCGATTGACAGTAAGCGACTCTCCGATCCGGATAGCAGTGTCTCCTTGAACCAAACATTAGCAGCTCTCCGATCCGATCAGCAACGTATCTTCGATCCGATCCGCTACCTTCCTCCGATCCGACCCGCTATAATGCTCTCTAAATTCTTTAATGTTTTACATCTCGACTTTGTGTTGCCCAGTTCACAAAGTGGGCTAACATGATCATATCATGTAAATTGTGACATTTAACAAGTTGACACCATTAGATCCTTAACATGTGTAGTTTATGCAAGTTTCACCCCTATTATGGTTGGATTATTTTATTTGTTTATATGTTGTGATAATTTATCTTTGTGCTATGAGTTAGACTATTCGAGTCTAACGTATATTCTGCGTTAAATAAGCGAACGTATAAACGTGGGGTAGGGGTAATATTAAGGATTTAATAATAAGAAGTTGGGGTGCAATTGATATGATTTTGCATGCCATGAGTGGATGACCATAATTGAGTCAATTATGGGCATCATTAAAATTGGAGTTTAATTAATAATTCGAATAGGGAATTATTAAAACTGGGGTAAAAGATTATAAGTGATAATCAATGCTTAGGATACGAGGTTGGACTCGTTTGTGATGTAAACCTGCCCGGACCCGCCCGGCAAATCCAGTGGTCACAAATGTCAGCCCAATGTGAGAGGTCCTAGGTCCAAACTAAAGCATAACAGTTGTAAAGACATGAGGTTAGACTCTTTTATGGTGTAAGACTGCCCAGACCCGCCCGGCAAATCCATCTGCCATAAATGCCAGTCTAATGTGAGAGGTCTTTATGAGGTTATGGCCTGAATGAATTAAGAAATACTTAACTAGATAAACATGTAAGGTGGGACTTGGGGGATAAGTAGGTGCCTTGGGTGGCATGAGGAATCTAGTGGGTGCCCTTAGTGGCATGTGAAATACGATTAGTAAAACTTAACCAAACACACATGTAAATGAACATGACTAAGAGGGTTAAGTGGAATGTACTAGTGGACAAGCTTAGGTGGGTAGCTTGTGGGGGCCCATTTCAACCAGTATCCCAAACGTATCTTTGTGGGCTCGACCCAAGTCGAGGACGGGACACGCATGCTGGGTTTGACTATAAGAGGCCAAAACGGGGAGCGGTGGCAACTCAAGTCCAACGGGTTTCATATGCGTGTGTGGACCCGGGTTGGTAGGTAAGACGTTGTTGCATCATGTAGGTATAAGCCATGCATTCTCAAGTTGTATCGGGTTGCCACATTAGGGGAGTGATACACCCCACTGTGGGGCCAGCACGGGTATCTACGAGTAGGGAGACGATCGCAAGTGGGTAGTGGGGTACACCTAGTAGAGATAGGGGCAGACGGCATCTATGTAGTCAGCTACGGGTACGTAAGGCTATTTATATAGTTTCTGTGTGAAGCAAGTGGGATCAACCTTTAGGGTGACTGGTGCGGTGCAGTGTAGTAATGTGCGGTGTAGTGAAGTAATTATTCGTTAGTAATTAGACGTGCCTTTGACGTTATCTTTAACGTTAGCTTAAACGTTATCTTTATCTGCTCTTCCATACCTAATAGTTCATAGACATTTACTTGTCTTTCAGCTTATGCCTTAGTCTAGTTATTTTGATAATAGTGTTGTTAGAATTATCATACTCGCCAGACTTTATGTCTGACCCCCTCCATTTCTATCCTTTTTCCCCCTCCAGGTCCTCAGGTTGGGCCTAGCTCTAGTGGAGTTTGATTGGATTGCTTTATCTCTCTTGGAAAGCTTGGACCATTGAAGTAAAGTCCAGCTTGTTATCTTCTTTAATGGCTATTTGTGTAATGGGATTATGTATCTTGTTTTTATCAAGATGGATAATGTACTTGACTCTGATTTATTGTTTTATGATGTAACAAACATGTTTAAATTCCGCTGCAGTAAAATGAAGTTTTAGTTTTCAAGTACTACTGATTATCTGTCTTGTTGTAATTTTTCGGTTCTATATTCACTTAAAACCTCCGTGGAAGTTAGTGCATTCCCTTAGTGAGTGACATTAATGGACGTGGCGTGTTACAGATCGAAACAGCCAAATTGGCCTACAAAACATATTCCAATGTGTTCGGAATGAGGGTAATTAGCTAGGGGCGATAGCCGTTGGGGTCTCGTTTGGAGGGCGAATGAAAAAGTAAGTTTTTTAGGATTTAAAATTAAATTAAATAATTAAATTATATTATTATATAACACCCCCACTCCCCAATTCTCTTTCCCCGATTCAAGGCAACAGAAAAAACCCACCGTCGATCGACCTCGTCACCCCTCCACCGCTGACGCCGGCGCCACCACCGCGAAGGGCGCCCCTCCTCCCCTCCTTCCTCCTCTCGCTGCTCTTCATCCGATCCCCCAAAGCTCCCTCCACCCAAACCGCGGCCTGTAGCCCCCGTGAAAGCAACCACCGCCGCCTATGGCCAATGGGTCCCACCGTCGATGGCCAATGGGGGCCCACAGACCACGCACGAGCCTCCACACCCCAGAACCCAAGAAAAACAGTAAGTTTTTTTTTATCTACTTTATTTCATTTTTTTGTAAGTGATATTCTTTAAAATAAAATATGATTTATTTATATATTATAGCATTAAAAAGAAATGATTTTTAATAATAAAAAGAGAGGATTTTTATACGGTAAAAAAAATATGATTTTTAAAACTGAAAATATATGATTTTTATTTGTTAAAGGATAGATCTTTATTTGTTTTAAGTTTTGATTTTTATAATGTGAATAACATCATAAAAATAAGATTTTTATCTATGAAGTAAAGTTAGAAAATTTTGATTTTTATATATTCGTGTTGCGAAGATAATTCGATTTATATATATATATATATATATATATATATATATATATATATGAAAAGATAGGATTTTTATTTATATTTCTAGCAAATAAAAGTATGATTTTTATGTACATAGTTATAGTATAAAATTTTGATTTTTATATAAATAGTGATATGATTAAAGTGACGTCCTTATGTATATTAACATGGTGAAAATATAATTTTTATATGAGTAGCAAAATAAAAATATGATTTTTATATTATGGAGATAATAAAAATATGATTTTATATTATAGAGATAATAAAAATATGATTTTTATATTATAGAGATAATAAAAATATGATTTTTATATGATGGAGAATATAAATATTTGATTTTTATATTTGTAGCGATATAAAAATGCGAATTTTAATATAAACATCATATTAAAAAATGTGATTTTTAATATGAACAGCGTAGAACAGACTATGTTGGCATTGCAGACAAATCCAAATGGTTCAGAAATTTGGAACAGAATGGCGGAGTGGATCCCAAAGGTGAGAGCTCCTCACTATATCTTTCTTATACAGTTATTTATTTTATAACTGCAAATATAAACTGTTCCCCGTCATCCATAGACCATGGACGACTTGTTTGATTATTTTGTTTGGTTGATTTGATTATTTGGTTGAATTTGGTTGTTTGGGTGAAATGAATTGATTAGAATTGTTATGTGTGTATGGCGCGAGCCAATATCAGGAGAGGGGTAATGCTAAACATTACCCGATTCCGATATCGCGCCGTTATGCCGCCGAAATTTTCTAAAATACGTTAGAGCAATAAAAATATTATTTCTATTGTGTAAATGAATTGAATAAATATTTTATCATTAAAAATATAATTTTTAATGTGTATGCGAATAAAATAAATATTCATTTACAAATCAGGCAATTTGTTTATGTACACACATTAGACTGATATTGATTGGGACGTAAATTTTACACATCGCCCAACAGCACAAATAAAATTCATTATTTGTTGATTGAAACCCCACACGGGTATTGGGATGATATTGGACATACACTAATCCCAATATTTAGTTGTATATCAATCGATAGGTTGACAGGCTGTTGTAAGCATTAATTATTTATATCTAACGCTTATGTAGTTGTAGAATGCACTCTGGATGAAGGATGATTATTGATTATGGTTGTTGTATATATGTGTTGTATAAATCCATATAAATAACATTATATGGTAATTGACTGTGTCTGATTCCAGTTCCGAAAGAATGAATATTTCAAAATAACGAATATTTTCAAATAATGAATATTTTAAAATAATATTCAGAAAAGAATGAAAATATGATTTTGATGTCCGATTTAGGATGTACAAGAATATATATAAATTTATAAAGCCGTGTTGATTAGATTGACGTCATTTTGACGTGAACGATATTTATATCGATTTTTATTCGATTTTATAATGAATGTCAAAAAGGAATTGATTTCAAAATACAATGTTTTGAAAATATTATCATTTATATATCGATGATATGGAATATTCAATTTTGATTTGAAATTGAATACGAAGTTGATTTTTTTTTTCAAAAACGAATTTAAAACGATTTATAAAATATGTTTTAAATGGAGATCGATGAAATATATATTATATATAATATAATGGCCTGAATAGAACGCGTTGCGCCGTGGCAGTTCGCAAATTTCGACCATTGACTTCGAACGGACATTACGGGAGATCCGATTGTCGGATTCTCCTAAAACTGGAACCATAGGGTTCGTTTCGAAAAGAGCTTTCTAATGAATATTAGAGATTTGAAATCTAACGGTTGGATTTGGAAGTATGTCCAAATCAAATTTGGAAAAGGTCGATGTAAGTGCAGTTCGATGGCCGTTTATGGAAATCGATTGTACGGGCCTTGATAAAATTATTAAAAATATCAATAATTAGTGTAAAATCATAATAAATCATCTAGAAAAAATTGGGATGAAAAATTCCATATTTGTAAAGATAAAAATAGATTTTATCGAAATGAACTAGTTATTAACTAGAATTATAATGCAATATTTTTAAATAAATAAATTGGATTTGAAATGGTATAAAAACAACCAGGATTTCCATATATAATTTGGAATGGATTTGAATAGAAATTGTCTTAGGAATATTTCGATGTTGGATTTCGTGATTATACAGATGTTGTTATGGAAACTTGAAAGATATATTTATATCGTTATTTCCAATACGATATTTGTTGGTTGTAGTATTTAATATTGAGTATAAGCTGATATATTTTCTATTCAGAGCCTTGTATTTGATATTGAATTGGATTTTGGGTTTATCTTGAACGATGTCTTCACTAACACAGTTCTTAAACGCAGTATGAAAATAATAAATCTTTTAATTAAGATTATTGGAGTTTCCAATTAATTAACATTTAATTGGAATAAAATGGAGTGTGAATTAGGTTTATTGTGAACTGTGCTTTAACGACATTCGTTCTTTAACCCGATTTATAGTGAAATGTAATTTGGAATTTATAAATCTTTTGTTAAGATTTAAAGGAGATTTTCCAAAGTAAAGTTTTCCAATTTAACATATTAAATTGGAATTGAATGGAATTCGATTTGGTAATAATCGAAGTGAGCTTCTGTAGAGGAAGACTGTTAATATATATGGAATTTAAAAGGCGTTGCTGTTATTCCATTTATATTATCGGTTGGATATGGAAGTTCATATCGATTATATATGTTGATCTGTATTCCGTGAAGTTTCCATTGTTAATGGAATGAGATTTTGGGTTTATCGTAAGCTGTGTTTTAAATGACATTAGTTCTTTAACCCAGTTAAAGATAAAATTAATTTCTTAACTTTGAAAAATCATTAAGTAATGATTTTTGGAAATTAAAACTGAAATAGAGTTTTAATGAATCTTTAAATAGATTGAAAGGTGAATCTGAGAACTAAAATTATCAAATACAAGAAACGATCGAGAATTCAGCACCATCAATTTTGCTCCAGGCGATAGTTAAATCTTTAATTAGATTTAAACGTGAAATCGTAATTGGATTTACCGATAACACTGTGGTGTTAAATATGAAGTATTACCAGTTTTACTTCATTGGATGTGTTAGACCAAAAAGTGGTTCTAACACCCAAATTGATTAAAAGCAGAATGAAATGAGATCAAAAATAAAAATGAACACACAGGTTTTGTAGTGGTTCGGCGAAGAAATGCCTACGTCCACTTGTCTTTCACTATTTTCACTGATTTAGTTGCAAGTACAATGAAATATTCACTTGATTTCTCTCACAACTCACTTACAATCACTCAATTGTCTAAAAACAAATAATGAAAGAAGATTTGGATTTTCCGGGAGTGTTGGAATTCGGGTTATGAAGGTGGTTGAACTCTCAAAGTGCCGGAAAAAAGATCCTTTTCTTTGTCTTCAGACGGGGTATTTATAGGTGAGAATTTGCTCAGAACCCGATCCGGATCGGAACCACGTGTCGTCCATCCCATCAGCCTCGGGTTCGGATGAATTTCTATGTTGACAACGCATCAGAGTAGTGGACGTTGAGGGTAGGAACTGGTCATAGCCGGTCCGAATAACAAGGCGTTCATGCAGGAAAGTGACGTGGAAAATGTGTTCGGATCGGAAGGGTATGCTCATGGGTTTCGGATCGGCATTTCCGATCCGAACAGGATTAACTCAAGATCAATTCTCTCCTTTTTACTCTACTCCGCTCCGATCTATCTCTGGAGCAACTGGGTGGCTTTCCGATCCAACTTGAAGTAGACTGCCCTCCGATCCGATCAGGTGTGCCTCTTTGATTCCAACAGCAATAGTTCACCGACCCGAACAGAAGACTTTATCCGGTCCGAACCGCAACACTGCTCCGATCTGACCCACTTCAGTGTTTTTCAAGCTATTCAATATTTCACATCTTGACTTTGTGTTGCCCAGTTCACAAAGTGGGCTAACATTTTGCCCCCTCAAAGGATGCTTCTGTTGGAGACGGAGCATGCTTTGATTATCATTGCACAACGCTCTTCGAGGTGATTTTTCTTTTGATTTTCCTTGTGTTTTCACCTTTTTCTTCATATTTCAATTTAATTCGTTGCTGCACTAAAGTAGTTGATTCGGTTCGGATTCCGATCCGAACAGACCCCTTCTCCTTTCTATTTTTCACTGGACTATTGGGCCAAGCTTTGCTTCTGGACTGTCCATCCGATCCGAACGGGAATTCTTCTACTGGGCTGCCGATCCGAATGGGGAGACGAATAGACACTCCTCTCTTCTATATAAACACTACCTTCTTCCTCCTTTCATTTTTATTGTTTCACCGCTCCTGAAGCTCTGCAAAACGAGAAAACCTGATTCTTGAATCATCAAAATTCCTTTTAATTCTCGAAGTAATTACATCGGTAGGTTATAAAACTTCAGATAATCCCTTTTTTAATTGATTTCGATTCGGATTCGTAGGCGATTAGGACGATTTGAGTATGAAAATTGGGCAACCTTGCCACCGTGACCCCCCCTCATCATCGTCACCAGTATATTCGTCACCATCTCGAGGTTGGAACGGAGGGGAATAGAATCCGTTGTTGAGTGCACCAGCATATAATTACTTGGTTTTGATTTGAGTGACTGGCACGAAATTGGCCTTGGCGTCGGTTAGGGAAGAAAGAGGGTGAAGGAGAAGAAGAAGTTAATAGGGAATCGGTTCAGTTCGGAGGGATATGGTAGGTGAAAAAACAAAGGAAGAAGGAAGGAAATTCAGGAGGTCGGACCGGGTCGGGGCAAGTAGAGAAAGAAAAAAGAAAAGAAATACAGGAGATCGGATCGGGTCGGAGCAAGTATTGAAGGAAGGGGGAAAGGGAGCTTGCCTAACCGGATCGGGTCGGACCATAAGATAAAAGGAGGAGAAGTATGACAATGTGATCCGATCCGAACCGTTAGGGGACTCTTCCTCCGAACCGATCCGATTTTGAATCCTGAGTTCCACAGTTTATCCAAGCCCAAGTCGAGGCCGCACCTCCGATCCGATCCCCATGAACGCACCCGAACTGAACCGAAGTGCAGTTCGCCTCAATGTATGAAAACTTGTTTAACTGGCCCAATCAACTTTTGACATAATCTTCAACCTAATGGAAAGTTAGGATAGTTCCTTGCGAACGTAACTGGACACCAAGAACTACTTCAACTCTTTATATTTTGCCAAACTTTTTCGTCGCACTTTTAAACATTTACTTTGCACTTTCCGCATACATTTCTTACACTTTAGTTTGCACACACGCACGGGGGGATACAGGCTAATTTGCTCTAATTTGTGCTATTGCTTCTTCAATAGTTTTATGACCATGAGACCCAGACGCTCTTCCAGACTAGCTGAGAGGAAAGAAGCCCCGGAAACCTCTAACAAAATCACTCTCGAGGACTTATCTTCTCCGTCGGATCCAGAATGGGATAATGAGGGTTCAGACTACGGGGTTGGAAATCGTGAAAGCGACGAGGTGTCTTCAGAGAATGAAGTTTCTCTGGGTTTTGAGGAGGAAGGAGGGATTGGTGACGACCGGGCCCCTGATGAATTTGAATCAGCTGTCATATTGGAATCACCTCCAGATTCCGTTGAATCAACAATCGACAACGACCGACTTATCCGAATTTGCTTAAAGTACGAAATAATGAAAAGGGACACTCTAGTGCCTTCGAGCTCTGACCGTCCCCATAACCCTCCAGAAGGATATATGGCGGTCACTCGGTTGATGTGTATGGTCGGTGCTATCCCTCCATTTTCTCCCTTCATCGTAGATTTTCTAAGACAAATGCGGATTGCCCCCATGCAGCTGCATCCCAATTCTTATGCCTACTTGCACACTTTGTACATAGCATACCGTGAGATCTTAGGCATAGAGCTCACGTTCGATGACGTTCATTTCTTCTATAACTTCAAGCATCGGACTCGAGAGACTCCATCTTTCTGCTATTTTGAGTCTGTTCCTAAGAGGAAGATAATCTCGGCGCCATTCAGCAGTAAAACTAGAGATTCCAGACTAGAATGGTTCTATGTGAAGCGACAGCCTGGATGTGCCAGGAGGTGGACAAAATCAAGTAAAGCACTGATTTTCTAAATCCGGGCTCTATACACTCGAGTCATCACCTTAACTTGTTTTCCTTTTTGTTTGCAGTCGACAATCCAAAACAAATATCAGATCAGGTGTTCTTTGACCGGATGCACCTACTTCTTATTGGCGATCAGAAATTCTTGACTATCGATGAAGTCCTTAAGGACGAATATCTTCACTTTCATGGGCTGTTATCCGTTTTTCGTAGTATTGGTCATGGGACGGCTCCATACGTATATATTCCTCTAGTGGATGTAGTCCCAGAGACAGGAGAAGGTTCGGGAATTCCTACAGTGCCTCTTTAAACTTCACCTTCTCCATCTTCTACTCAGGATGACGAATTGGCTAACCTGGCCGAAAAGCATCGTGAAGGATATACTTCCCCCGAGGAGGCTACTTCTCTGGAAAAGTCAACATCCTCCCAAGAGTCGCCACTTAATGCTTCCGAGGGAGATGTCCCTAGTACTGATGACCCAATATTTCAGGGTTTGGGGGATCTCCCCTTACCTGAAACTATATACACTTCAGAGGATTTTAGGAAGGATCCTTTAGTCTTCACCTCTTCTGAAGAGACCACTCCTGCTAAGGCCAAAGAGCCTGCCCGTACTAGTCTAGCTTCAGACTCGGGTTGGTTGGGGGGAAACACACCACTTAGGACACACTTTATACAACAGCATTAGCATTCATTGCACCTCTTTCTCCGTGAATCCATTGATTCTAAATTTCGTTTGTCTTAGTGTGCAGGCACGATATCTCGATCTTACTATGATACCAGGAAGCTTCGCCGCAGCATGTCTAATCCACCTCAGGATATCGAGTATGATCGCCGCGATGATCGCGGTAGGGAGGAGAGAAGACCTTATGATCCTTATCGCTCTCGACCCTCACGTTCTCGCTCTCCCATTCGGTCGGAACAAGAGAAATACAAAGGTTGTCAAAGCCGTAGGGAAGAGGACAGGCCACAATCGAAAGACTCCACCTCTTCCCACGAAAAGCGCAGCAGAGAGAGAAGCCCTCCAAAAGATATTGAGTCTCAAAGTAAGCGCAAGGTCCCTGCTACTAAACGACCTAGGACAGACAAAGAAACTACTGAATCCTCCACACACAGGGTTACTGAATTGACTATCCCTGCTCCTCCCCTACTAGATGCGGAAACTGCAATAAAGCGGGCGTATTTGGAAGAGCAGTTTCCCGAACACTACTTCGAGACTTTGACTTTTTTACCTGCCCTTGAACCTGTTTCTTCTAAGTGGGAAGATGAGGCCAAAGCAAAGATAGACACGGTTGAAAAACAATATTCTGAGATGTTTAAATATTCACGCAATCTTTCCATAATTATCCGTACTCTAATCACGAATGCTGACTCAATGCAAAAAACCGCGGAAGAAGATGCTAAGGCCTTAAAGAACCTGGGTAAAGATTTGGAGGACACACAGGTCCAGCTTGCTATTGCTCAGAGGGACGCTACCAACTTCAAACAACAATTTGAGGATATGCAAAAACGTTATCATGACTTGCTTGAATCTCACACTCAAGAGCGTTCTGAGTTAAAAAAGCAAGCTAATGATGCTAAGTCAGAAGCTGCTAAGACGCGCCTTGCTTATACTGACCTCGAACGGAAAAATGCCGAGTTAGCAAAGAGGAATGCTGAACTAGAAAAGAAGAATGCTGACTTGGCTTCAAAGCTATTGGAGGCAGAGAACAGAGCTGCCCTGGTGGAGGGTAATGTTGAGTGTGCTATCAAATCTGCGGAGGAAGCCCGCAAACAATTGTCAGAGGCGGAGGCTGATATTCAGGGTTTTGGCGAATTAATGATTGAATTCTTCGCACATATCATCCATCGCCGAAACATTTCTTGGATCGAAGATTACCCATCCACTCTAGTTCAAGTATGGAATCAGATCGTTGAGTGGGAAAAAGAGGAGCTCAAAGTCGATTCCATCGATGAGGATAAGCTAATGGAAAAATACTTGAGGGATGATGAGCCAGAACGCCTAGCTGAAGGGCGTTGCCTCATTGCTGAGGCTATGGAAGAAGAGAGGCAGAGGATTAAACAGAAAAACATTCCCGAGAATGGTTCCTCTTCTGCTGCCTCCGCGACTTCGGAAGTAGAGGGGTATGACCCTGAAAATCCGGGAATCCCCCGAACAACTCTGCTATCTCCAATCCCTGAAATGGCATCAGAGACAGCAGTTACCCCCGCTGAGAAGTCTTCGGAAGGTATCCCTACCTTTTCTCCTCAATTTGTCAAGGCTATTTCTACCTTTCGCCACGTGATTGAGCAATCGATGAAAAACCCATTGTTTTCGCCTGAGTTGATAACTGTTGCTTCTCATTCTGTAGGTATTGAGCCATCCGGAAAGACAGATGTGACTCAGGGAGCCACCGCTGGGGTAGAGCCTACGGAAAAGGCAAAAGGAGGGGAGGACAAGGCTGCTCCTATAGACTTGGGAGAAGGAAGTGAGCCGACTAAGGCCGACACTCCCCATGATGAAGAAATGATAGCAGCTTTAAAGGATGATGGCGGTGACGGAGGTCATGAGGAGGAACCAGAAGTTGCAATAGTCGGGGAGTCAAAAATTGCTGATGATGTTACTTTCGCTGCAATGAAAGCTGATCAAGACAAACGCTTGCAATTAAAAGCCAAAGAACTAGACCCTGAAGCCCTCAAGCCCCTCGCAGTTGTGGATGCGGGATCAAGGTTAGTTGTTAAGCTCTCAACTAGATCTATTACAGAGGAACTCGCTAAAAAACTTCTCTTGATTCCAGCGCTCCGCCCTCCGGGAAGAAGTCTACCGGTTCCAGCACCGCATCTTCAGGAAAGAAGAAATCAAAACGAATCTTGATAGAGGCCGAGAAAGAAGCAAAGGATGTGGAGAAAGCTGCCAAGAAGTCCAAGGCTCACTCGAAATCTAAATAGTGGATTGCGTTGTGTCGTTTTAGCATTTAGTGAACCAACAATTGCTGCTACAAGAGCGGCTCTTGCACCTTCTTTTTTTAGCTACTCTCCTGTACAAATTCATTCGTAAATAAAAAATAATTCATTTTCTGCAATGTCCGTTTGTCAGTAGTTCTGCACTTATGTAAAAATGCATGTCTTACTATAGTTATGAAATGAAGTTACGGAGGGAGTAAATATGTGTACACATATATGCCCCCAGTCAATTCTCACAAATTATTTAATGCTTAATCAAGCAATCTGAATGCTCCCGATTTTCTGACGGGATAGCATTTCCTGTGTCGTCAGTGCCTGTCGTTTTTTCTGGCATTTCTTTTATACTCTCCTGTCTTATACTCAGGTTAGAGTTCTTACTGAGGCGGTCCCTTGTCTGGGTGCACCTTCATGCCTCAGAGGACGTCGTCTTCCCGTCCTTTTATACACTCTCTCTCTCTGGAGAGTTAGAGTTTGAGCTCAGCAATCTATTCATTCCCCGGTCTTTCAGCGGGAAAGAATCTCTACTCAGCGCTCAGTCGGAGACGCTTTTATACTCTCTATCTCTCTAGAGAGTTAGAGTTAGGGGAAGGATTTCTTTTTCAGCGCTCAGTCGGAGACGCTTTTATACTCTCTCTCTCTCTCTGGAGAGTTAGAGTTAAGAATGTCGTTTTCTCATTCTTTTATGTCTTGTCGCATAAATAGTCGTTGTGCTTTTCCTTTTGTTTAAACTGTCTTCAACCTTTTCAGGTTTTGAATCATCCGGTATTCCATAATCACAACAGAATAATCGATGAATGTATATATATTTAATGCATAAAAGTAAATAACACACAATATTTTTATAGTGGTTCGGCTAAGTCGTAGCCTACGTCCACTTTATAGTCCTTTATTCATATCGTCAGATTTTCCCAAGGCAAGTCGTGCCTTTTTACAGAGTTCATAAGAAAAATAACAAAGAGTGCAACATTTCTAATCCAAATATCGCATTAAGTGTTGGGCATTCCATGCTCTAGGGACTTCTTTGCCATCTACGGTCGTTAACTTGAAGGTTCCTTTTTCATGTTTCCGTTGGATGACAAAGGGTCCTTCCAACTTTGGACCGAGGTGAGGAAGGGATGGAAAGACTCTCTTTAGCACCAAATCTCCTGGTTCAAAAGTCCTGAAGCGAACTTTTTTGTCGTAATAGCGTGCCATCTGACGTCGATGTCTTGCCGCACGCAAATCTGCTTCATCCCTTTTTTCTTTGACTTCATCAAGAGACTCAAGTAAGAGTGCCCGATTCGTCATCGGGTCATAATACGTCACCCTATGGGAAGGAACTTCCAGCTCAACTGGAATTACTACTTCTGAGCCAAAGGAGAGAGAGAAAGGGGTGTGACCAGTAGCCGTCTTAAATGTTGTCCGACATGCCCACAAAGCTAGGGGCAATTCGTCAACCCATTTTGCCTTTGCACGCTCTAACCGTTTCTTGAGGATGGATTTTATTACTTTGTTTATTGCCTCAACTTGCCCATTCGACTGCGGATAAGCAACTGCAGTGTATCGCTTGTCGATCTTATACTTCTGGCAGAAATTTCTGAATTCAGTACCATCAAACTGGGTTCCGTTGTCAGTTATAATGGTCCTTGGGATCCCGAACCGGCATATAATATTTCTAACCACGAAACTTATCACCTTTCTTACCGTGATTTTGGTCAAGGGCTCAGCTTCCACCCACTTCGTAAAATATTCCACAGCGACTATTGCATACTTCGCTCCTCCTTTAGCAATTGGTAGAACTCCAATGATATCAATTCCCCACGTGGCAAATGGCCAAGGACTCACCATTGATTTGAGTTGGGTCGAAGGTGCTCTGGGGATTTTGGCGAATCTCTGGCACTTAACGCAGCATCGTGAATAATCAGCTGCCTCTTTATTAATTGTGGGCCAGAAGTATCCATATCGCAATATCTTTTTTGCTAAAGTCTGACCTCCTGTATGATCTCCACACTCACCTTCGTGCACTTATCTTAGTACACGCTTGATGTCATCGTGTGCTATACATCGTAACAGGGGCATAGAAAATCCTTGCCTATAAAGAGTATCATCTTGCATGACATATCTGGTAGCCTTGCGAACTATAGCCCTTTTCTCACTATTCTTTGATGGGAGTGTCCCATTCTTAAGGAAGTTCTTAATTGGGGTCATCCACGACTCCTTCTCCGGTTCTGCTTCGAAAGCGAACTCAACTTCCATCGACTCAAAGCTTGGCGATTCCAACGTTTCAATTGGAATTATTTCAGTCTCTTCTGGACTGTCGGAACTAGCCAGCTTTGCCAGCCTATCTGCCTTCTGGTTTTTGGCTCTTGGAATGTGTGTTATATTATATCGCTCCAAGCTACTCAATAGCTCTTTCACTTTCCTGTGGTAGGCGATAAGTCGAGGTCCCCGAGCCACAAATTCCTCTCGCACTTGGCAAACAACGATTTTAGAGTCACAGAATATATCCAACATTTTTATTCCTAGGTCTTTAGCAAGCTTCAGCCCGGCAATCAGGGCTTCTTATTCAGAGTCGTTGTTAGTCGCCGAGAATTCTAATCGTAGAGCGTAATATAACGACCGTCCTTCAGGAGTGACTAAGACGATTCCAGCTCCGGACCTTCGGTCGTTCTTAGCTCCATCTGTGTATAGCTTCCATGGATCTATCTTCAACTCATCCTCGGACTTAACCACTCTGTCATCGATTACTTCCTCCTCTGGGATGGTGAACTCCGCAATATAGTCTGCCAGAGCTTGCCCCTTGATCGACTTTCGTGGTTGAAAATTTAAATCAAATTGGCTTAATTCTATATTCCATTTGATCAACCTTCCCGATGCTTCGGGTCTCTGCAACACCTGCCTCAAGGGCTGGTCAGTGTATATGGTTATTGGATGAGCTTGGAAATAGTGACGAAGTTTTCGGGATGCGATTAGGAGGCTGTAAGCGAGCTTCTTAATTTTTGGGTAGTTGCGCTCTGCCGCTGCTAATTTCTTACTTACATAATATACTGGCCTTTGTACTTTGTCTTCCTCCCGAACCAGGGCTGTGCTAACGGCGTGAGCCGAGACTGCCAAGTAAACAAACAATTCTTCGTGATCCACTGGCTTTGACAAAATCAGTGGTTTCTCTAGCAGTTCCAGTAAATTTCGAAAGGCCTCAACACAGTCCAGAGTCCAGTCGAAGTTCTTCTTTCCTCTTTTAATCAAATCAAAAAACGGGACGCATTTATCTGTGGCTTTAGAGATAAATCTACTCAGCGCAGCTACTTTCCCTGCAAGACTTTGGACGTCTTTAATTATCCTCAGCTCTTCAATGTTTCTAATCACTGCTATTTGGCTAGGATTGATTTCAATTCCTCGGGAGCTCACAATGAAGCCTAGGAACTTTCCCGATGCCAATCCAAATGAGCATTTCAAAGGATTCAACTTCATCCGATACTTTCGCAAGATATCAAACATTTCCGCCAAGTCTTGCATATGGCTGGAGGACTGTTTCGATTTGACAAGCATATCATCCACATAAACTTCCATAGTCTTCCCTATTTGATTATAAAACATTCTGTTCACCAAGCGCTGATAAGTGGCTCCGGCGTTTTTCAATCCGAATGGCATTACGACATAACAATATAATCCCAAATTCGTAATGAAGCTCGTATGTTCTTGGTCTGGCACGTGCATAGGAATTTGGTTATATCCTGAATAAGCATCCATAAATGAGAGAAGTTCATGACCTGCTGTCGAATCTACAAGCTGGTCAATCCGGGGAAGTGGGAAACTATCTTTTGGGCAAGCTTTGTTCAAATCTGAAAAATCAATGCAAGTCCGCCACTTTCCATTCGTCTTCTTTACCAAGACGGGATTCGATATCCAGTCGGGATATGTCGAATCTCGAATAAATCCGTTCTGCTTCAGCTTCTCCACTTCCTCTTGAGAGCAGCCGACCTCTCTGGGCCCAGCATACGTCTCTTTTGCTTCACAGGCGGATGTTTCGGGTTTACATTTAATTTGTGACTTATAATGGATGGCGATATCCCACACATGTCAGCGTGGGTCCAGGCAAACACATCCAAGTTTGCCTTCAAGAAGTCCGTTAGTTCTTTGGCTCGACGTGGATCCAATTGAGATCCAATCTTCCAAACTCTTGTTGGATCAGCTTCATCAATGGGAATTTCCACTGTCGCTTCATTAGGAGTTGCATTTCTAGTCTCTGGTTCCTCGTCTTTTCTAGGATCCAGGGCTTCAGGCGTTCCTTTGGGCAACTCCTTCGGGGTCGATTTCTCTAATTGCTATGCTGAGCCCCCCTTTGGGGGAGGCGAGGCATCTTTACTCTCGATGTTAAGTCCTTTTATCAACATCTTTAATTCGGCAACATAGCAGGCCCGTCCGGAAACTTGATCCCCTCTCATTACTCCAGTTCCGGCTTCGGTTGGGAACTTAAGCAATAAACACCAAGGGGCGATACAAGCTCTGAACTCAGCAAGGGTAGGCCTCCCCAAAAATGCATTATAAGGCGAATCTACGTCCAGCACTACGAACTGAAGCATCCGCACTCTTCTGCGTTCTCCTTGCCCCAAGGTCACGGGCAATTCTATGTATCCCATGGGAGCTGTTGACGCCCCGTTGAAGCCTCTGATCCATCCTTCACACGGCTTCAAATCCTCAGATTCAAGCTTCATCTGATCGAATGACTTTTTAAACAAAATATTGACGGAACTTCCGTTGTCTACTAACACCTTATGAACCAAAGCCGGCCCAATGGTGGTAGTAATGACCAATGGATCATCAGTGGGTGATTGAATCCCAGTATTATCTCTGCTGCGGAATACCACGTCGTCAAACATTGTCTTCTATTGTTTTATGGGGGCGATATCTTCCAATTCATCACCTTCATTCACATCTACGTGTTTGGCAGCATTTACATATTGATCCATTGCTCTAAAGCTACGGATTGCTGGGTGAGGTCCACCCACTATGGAGTTGATAACAATTCCCTTGCCTTTCTGCTGCGCTGTAGGCTTAGGAGCAGGTAGAATCTGTTTTGGAGCTTGCTCTCCTTGCCCCCTATCCCTCGGGGCAACCTTGTATTCATCCAGTTTCCCTTCGCGCAGCAGCTTCTCAATCACATCTCTCAAATGTCGACATTCATTGGTTGAATGCCCATGAGTTCCATGAAACAAACAAAACTTCCCAGTTGCCATTTCTTTCTCTGTCGAGTCACGAGGTGGCGGTCTTTTATATTGCAAAACGTTGTACGTATCCAGGTAAATATTCTCCAGGGTGTCGTTCAATGGTGTATAATTCTCGTAGGTCTGGAATCGGGGTCTTTTGTTAGGATCACTTCCCCTATTTCTATTTCTTCTGTTACCGTTCGCATTACGGTTATTGTTGTTGCCCCCGTTTCCAGCATTGTTGTTTCCACCCTTGTTTCCCACATTTACTTCAACTTTTCCGGAGCTTTCCCCAGACTGCTTCACGGCGACGTTACTCTGAACATTTTCTTTTGAAGCCGCTTCAGACTTTCTCTTTCGGTTTGCCCTGGCCTCCTCTCATCTTAAATAAATATCGGCATTTTCATAGAATATCTCTCTTGTTGAGGGTGTCTTCCCAGAAAGGTAATCTCCAAACTCGGATTCAGGATCGACTCCTTCCTTTAATGCCATCAAGATGGTGGGCTCATGCGGGTCACTAACATCAGTCACAGCTAAGTTGAAACGGTCAAGGTATGACCTCAAAGACTCTCCTGGCGCCTGCTTAATTCTTGATAATTCAATAACACTTTTGGACTTTTGGGTATGAAGTCGAAACTGATTCATAAAACGCTCGCTCAATTCCCTATAATTCGAAACCGAACGAGGGGGAAGTCGGGTAAACCAGAACAGCGCCACATCTTCTAAATAGATCGGGAATGCTTTACACTTCACTACATCTGGGGCAGCAACAGCATTCATGAGCCACGAGTATCGCATCAAATGCTGTCCCAGATCAGTTCTCCCGTTGTACTTGTCCATCTGTGGCAGGTTAAACGCCGGGGAAACTGGAAGTCGAGGATTTCGTCAGTGAAAGAAGTATGGCTTCGCTCAATGCCATAATCTTCATTGGTATAGTTCCGGCTCTCGGACATAATCTGGCGCACCATTGCCTGTACATCAGCATTAGTTAGGGGCCGTTCAGGTTCCCTGGCCCTGGTATCTGGGTTCCTTCTGGGCTCTTGTTCAGGAGATGCCCTTCTTCTTCGACCTGCTTCTGCTCTATTCCATTCCCTACGCTCCCGGTCGATCTCGGGAGGAGGGGACTGGAGCCTTTGCCTGCGAATGGGATCATTGTTTCCTAGTGCTCGTGCAATATCCTCGCGAGACCTCAAAGATCCGAATGTCAGCTGCTCCACATTCTGAGGTCGTTCGAGCGGCCTTCGTTCACGGGGCCGCTCTTCCTCGGAAGAAGAAGACTGATTGATCCACTGGTGTGTGACGAACCGGTGATGGGGTCCTCTGTCGATGGAGTTCGCTAATCTCCCTGCTCATGAGCCTCATATTTTCCTGCATCATGAGATTGGTGCGCTCATGGACTTTCATAGCCTCCCTAGTACTCTCAAGCATGTCAAGTAGGCGCGAGAAATCTCCTTCAGTAATGGGCGCAGATGGATTAACCTGATCATTGACCCTGGTGGCTGGAATTGGAGCATTCGTAGGGACTCGAGTAGAGGTTCCAACATAACCAAGTTTCGGGTCGGATCGGAGATGGGAGATCGGGTCGGTTCGGAGCTGGGGAGCCTGATCGGGTCGGTACATGGCAAGCTGCTCGGGTCAGTTCAGGTTGGGGGAATGCACTGCTTTAGAATCTCCTACCCGGATCAGATCGGAGCTCTCCCCCTGAAGGCGGTTCGTGTTTCCTGCATCGGTTCGTCCTGCTGCTGAACTCTGCCCACGAGACCCTGTTACAACCGCATTTTGCTGATCTTCGCCAGCTCCATTTCCTCGACCAGATTGAACTTCTTTGCCTTTTCCTTTGGCCATGGTTCTTCGACAATCTCTTCAACAAATATCCAAGGGCGTTGAAACCTAAGGATTAACTTCTTTGAACTCAATGGTCCAAAAAGTAGAACGATAATCCCGAAAAACAAAGAATTCAGATGAGTTCTCAGTGAAAGCACCAAAAATGTTAGACCAAAAAGTGGTTCTAACACCCAAATTGATTAAAAGCAGAATGAAATGAGATCAAAAATAAAAATGAACACACAGGATTTATAGTGGTTCGGCGAAGAAATGCCTACGTCCACTTGTCTTTCACTATTTTCACTGATTTAGTTGCAAGTACAATGAAATATTCACTTGATTTCTCTCACAACTCACTTACAATCACTCAATTGTCTAAAAACAAATAATGAAAGAAGATTTGGATTTTCCGGGAGTGCTGGAATTCGGGTTATGAAGGTGGTTGAACTCTCAAAGTGCCAGAAAAAAGATCCTTTTCTTTGTCTTCAGACGGGGTATTTATAGGTGAGAATTTGCTCAGAACCCGATCCGGATCGGAACCACGTGTCGTCCATCCCATCAGCCTCGGGTTCGGATGAATTTCTATGTTGACAACGCATCAGAGTAGTGGACGTTGAGGGTAGGAACTGGTCATAGCCGCTCCGAATAACAAGGCGTTCATGCAGGAAAGTGACGTGGAAAATGGGTTCGGATCGGAAGGGTATGCTCATGGGGTTCGGATCGGCATCTCCGATCCGAACAGGATTAACTCAGGATCAATTCTCTCTCCTTTTTACTCTGCTCTGCTCCGATCTATCTCTGTAGCAACTGGGTGGCTTTCCGATCCAACTTGAAGTAGATTGCCCTCCGATCCGAATAGGTGTGCCTCTTTGATTCCAACAACAATAGTTCACCGACCCGAACAGAAGGCTTTATCCGGCCCGAACCGCAACACTGCTCCGATCCGACCCGCTTCAGTGTTTTTCAAGCTATTCAATATTTCACATCTTGACTTTGTGTTGCCCAGTTCACAAAGTGGGCTAACAGGATGAATAGGTTGGGATTGGGAAATTAAAACAAATGATTACTTCGGTAAGGTTCGTTAATTCCGACTAGTTTGAAAAACCATAATTTGGTTTAAATGATATCCAAAAGAAGATTAAAGAATAAATTTAAAGAATTTATCTTTGATAAAATTAATGGGAACCTTTCCCAAAGTATAAGAATATTTGAATAAAGGAATATTATGGATTGGAATAAGGCATATGTTGTGTTTTTATAACACTTGATTATTAGATACGCGAGCTATTCGAAAAGACCAGGTTTATCCCATTCTGAATAACTGAATCGACGAGAAGTCGACGATGAAGATGGTGGTCGAAGACCGGAGGTCTTCACATCGTTTGGATAATTGCTGATGATCTTGATTGGGCTGTACACCCAAGACGAGGTAATAAGTGGTGATCATCCAGACGTACTTGGAGATCGACCGGATATGCGATGGCCTATCTCCTGTATTGGACATGTGGAATGAGGAATAAGGTGCCTTCGGTTTTGTTCAGACCCAGAACAAACTTGTAAATGGATGTATGTCTAACATCGGATTTCATTTTGTGTGATTGATAGACATCGGTTGCATAGCGTGAATTGCCTGGGTGGCATGCTGAGATGCAAATGATTCAGGCTTCTGTTGAAAAGCAGAGTCCTGTGGTTGATGATCAAAGCACGGCTTTAATATAGCATAGCTTTGTGTAGCGTTAATTCGCGAGCCTCACACCCCGGTGTGAACCAGAAACGGGAGAGGACATCAGGGAGGTCATGCGTTTACTTCTTGCTAGGAGTGGTGTCAGCGTTTTAATAGCCCTAACATTTTAATTATATGGATGATGGATTGCGAGGTGCCTTGGTTATATCGGTCATTCCAGGGCCGATAGTTTGGTCGGGATATGACCAGTTTACGCACTATAGGTTAGGGAAACACATTGTTCAAGCATATTAACCCACTCCGAGTGGACCGGCCCTGACGATCCAAGGGTTAGTCAAGCTCTGCTCCTGAGACATGGTAGGCTAGAATGTCTCGAAGCGGTAAGGACGATCCCTTGCCTTGGTTCACAGATGGAAATCCTGCTTCCAATACGTGACATTTGCGGTTTTGATTGTAGAGCCTAGTAGTGGCGACAATATATATGGTACCCATGCCACCTAGGATTGATACATTTATATTTGAAGTTGTTTTATACACTATGCACTTATAATAGTATCAAATGATTTGTTTTAACGTACCAAGCATGTTTGGCTATTATAAGGGAAAACCCTATCCTCCGGCTTGCGTTGCATTATGTGATGGAACCTTGGTCTTATAATAGCCTCATTTTTCCAAAAAGCATTGCGTTGTTTTGTTATATGCACTGGTATTCTTGGGACGAAACCAGTTCCGTGTTATACAACGTGGTCCCTTGATAAATCTGATTTGAAGTAAAGTTTTAAATAACTATTTTAGTTCTCACACCAGTCACACGACTGACCTGGAGTTTATTGTTTTAACCTAAACTCTGGGTGCCCTTATTTTCCGTATAGGCAGCTAGTAGTTTTGGTTTTGCAGATTTATATTCATAGGATCCTGGTTTATAGAAGGAATGATATTCGGAAAGCTCTATATCCGTTTATTCTTTTCTGTTGTGTTTTGTATTATTTTCCGCTGCATTGTAAAATGTAAATCTCTGATATTTTTCTGACATGTAATATTTATTCATACTCTGTATATTCTGCTATTCTGATGAAATTGTTGTAATAAGCAATGAAATGTTCTTCTGTTTATGTTCTGATTTCTCATGTTCTCAACTCAATCCGGGCTTTCCTTCACGGGGAAGTTCAGGTCGTTACAGATTCGGAGTTAAGAGCGATATAGGAATTAAATTGAAATTAAATAGAATAAAATAAAATACTATAAAATGGTTTATAGTATAAATACACGTATACGGTCCAAACCCTAACTTCCTTTACAGCCGCCATCTATTCCTATCGATGGCCACCAAGCTCCCATCTTAACTCCTTAAAAAAAATTCAATCCGTATTGTATTAAACTAAGGTTTCTAAGCAAAGATCGAAGAGCAAACTCAGATCTTCAAAACAATACGAGTTTGATCATCTCACAGGCCGTGTACCTCGTGAACCATGATCACAAACCGCAGCCGCTCGCGCCGAGTTTTCCCTCCCGCCTGAACCGAACTCGACGATATTGGGCCCCTTGGGTGCGCCTTCCGAGGCCCTAGGACGTGGTAGCTTCCGATTGTCGCCAAGTTGATCGAGTGGCTCAAAAATCTAAAACCTAGTTTTCGATCAGGGTGTAAATACTATTGGCCTGAGCTTGTTGTAGGAGAAAGGATATTTATTTTAAGTTAATTAACTAGTTAATTAGTTTCAAATTATCGTTAACCTTTAAAAATCATATGTCTCTCAAACGTTGACGAAATTTGATGAAACAAGAAGCGTTGAGACTGAAATTTCATGATCTACTTTCCAGAACTGATTAGAGAATTTTTGGAGCCTTTGACAAATTTAGAAGAATTTAAAACAGCAATGTGAGATTTTTGAATTCGAATAAATTAAATAAAATTATTTTAGGATGCAGACGGAGTTTAGAAACTCCCGACACCCGTCGTCCACAGACCATGGGCGACTTGATTGTTTTGTGGTATGTAATTGGTTGAATTTTGGTGTTTGTTTGCAGCAAGAAAAAAAATGAAATTGATTGATATTGTGGCATTAGACTGCCTAGAAAATTGTATTAGGAAACTAAACCCCTTCTAAACGCCACGAGGCCTAAGGTAGTGCGAGGAGCCGTACGTTGGGACGGTGTCGGTTTTAATTGCCCTGCCATTATGCTGCCGAAATTTTCTGAAATATTCTTGTGTTATAAATATTCATGTTATTATATATTAATTGTTTGAACAATATGAAAATTATATTTTTTAATACATATATATGAATAGGAAAACGATCGTTATATGTCAATATTAAATTAATGTTTTGTTATAAATCAAAAACAGTCATTTGTTAAATAAAAATGTATTTACATTTGAAATTTACATCTTTAATGTAAATAAAATAGTAAAAATAAAACATTGTAATATAGAAATGCATTTACATTAGATATACATTTTAATGTATATGAAGCATTAAAATCAAAATTTTGATATAGGAATGTACTATAGTGGAAATCTTCTTTTTAATATAAGTGAAACATTAATATAAAACCTTGATATATAAAATGTTTACATTGAAAACATCATTTCTAATGTATATGAAACATAAAAAGATTTTTTTTTAATGTAATAAAGGAAATGTATTGAGATGGAACTTATATTTTTAATGTATGTCAACATTAAAAACAAACATTGATAGGTAAAAATGTTTTTACATTGACATTTACTTTTAAATGTATATACATTTTTAATGAAAATAAACATTTAAAAATAGACATCGTTAAATGAAAAGGTGTTTACATTGGATTTTACCTTTTTAATGTAAATCAAGCACTAAAAATTTCAATTACTATAGAAAATGTATTTAGATTGGAATTTTGCATTTTAATGTATATGAAAACATTAAAATACCACATTACTACACAAAATGTATTTACATTATATTTTGCATTTCAAATGTTTTATATTAAAATGAACATTGTTACGATAATAATGTTTTACATTAAAGTTTTACATTCTTATGTAAATGAACCTGTTAAAATGGTCATTGCACTAACAAAAAGTGTTTTCATAGAAATTTACATTTTTAATGTAAACATTTAATGATCATTGTTATATTAAAATGTCCTTACTGTAAAATATATATTTTAATGTAACCCAACATTAAAAATAGTCATTTGTTAAATAGAAATGCATTTATATTCAAATATACATTTTAATGTGATTCAACATTAAAAATAGCCATTTGTCATATATAAATGTATTAACATTGAATTATACATTTATACTGAAATAAAAATTTTCATTTTTCAATGTAATCATATATTGAAATGAAAAATTACACATTTCAATGTAATCGTATATTGAAATGAAAATTTACACTTTTCAATGTGATCATATTATGAAATCAAAAGTTACATTTTTATATGTAAATAAAGAATGATTAGAAGATTACATTTCCAATGTAAATAAAATATGAAATAAAAGTTTATATTTTCAATGTAAATAAATATTGAAATAAAAAGGAAATTTTTAATGTAAATAAATGTTGAAATAGAAAGTTTACGTTTCAATATAAATAAATATTGAAATAGAAAGTTACATTTTCAATGTAAACATATATTGAAATAAGAGATTACAATTTTCAATGTAATATTGTATTGAAATAAAAGATTACAATTTTAATTCTATAGATGAATATTAAAACAAATTTCATTTCCATGTAATATATATGAACCATATAAAAGATTCAATGTTGGAAGAAATTGTATTAACTTTAAAATTTTCATTTTTAATGCAATATAGGATTTCATGTATAAAGAAATAAATGTTGAAATGAAAATGGCTTGAAATCGTCGAACGATTTATATCTATATATGCACCGCTGCAGTTTGCGTTTGAAATCGCAAGTTCAAACGATTATACCAAAAGATCCGACCGTCGGATTTTCCCAAAACTGGAGCCGTTGGGTTCGTTTTGGAAAGATCTTTCTAACGATATAAAATTTGCTATGATCCAACGGTTATATTTTGAGAAATGTGTAAATAAAATTTTGATGAAAATAGAGCCAGGGACATGTAATGACCCGAAGCATCTTTTAATTAAAAATGGCTATTTTTAAATAAATAAAAATAGTGATAAATCATTATAAAACATTATAAATGATATGGAACGAAAAGAAATGATTTAAAAATTATATATATTCGAGAATTATTTGAAAGGTCTGAGTAACTCTCATTTCAAATAATTATACGACAATTGGAAGTCGAAGATTTGAAGACGGTGATTGAAGATCGGCGATCTTCACATCGAATGGATGGCTACTGATGCCCTCAACTGATTTGCTCCCAGGAAAGGGTTACAGTGGTAGTTGTCCGGACGTACTTGTTGA
This sequence comes from Allium sativum, assembly GCA_030737875.1. Lineage (NCBI taxonomy): Eukaryota > Viridiplantae > Streptophyta > Magnoliopsida > Asparagales > Amaryllidaceae > Allium > Allium sativum. The sequence continues at coordinate 217,372,873 of CM060918.1, read as the reverse complement.
TTGTCTGGATTAGCGAGCACCTCTCTTCCGTATTGGACATATGGGACGAGGAATAAGGTGTCTCTAGTTTCGTTCAGACCCAGAACGGACTTGTAAATGGATGTGTGTCTGAGATTGGATTTCATTCCATGTAAATTGATTTCTATTTAATTTATATCTATTTTGTGGTGGAGAATTCATTCTATTGCTTAATACCCTTTTCTGAGACGCACGAGCTCAGAGGGTATATATTGATAGTTATCAATCGCATGGCGTGAATTGTCAGTGTGGCATGCCAAGATGCAAATGATCAAGGCTTATTGTTAAAAAGCAGAGCCTTTTGGTTGATGATCAAAGCACAACTTTATTTTAGCATAGTTTTGTGTATAGTGTTACTTCATGGGCCTCACACCCCGGTATGAACCAGAAACAGGAGAAGGATCCAGGGAGAACACGCGCCTCTTTCTAGCTAGAAGTGGTGTCTGGGTTTTACAAGCCCAGATATTTTTACTTATGTGGATGATGGAAAGCGAGTTACCTCAGATATTGAGTCCTTAGTGGCTCTATTTTACGCCCCATAGGGCGGGGTGATGTATTGTTCAGGAATTTATATATAATCCACTAACATTAGTTGTGGACCAGCCCTGTAGCTCCGGGAGAGTCTAGAATTTGGTAAGAACGATCCCTTGCCTTGGTTCATGATGGAAATCCAACTTCCAATATGACACCATATGGTTTTGATTGTATTACTAGTATGGCGACATAGTATATGGTAGCTATGCAGTCTATGATTAATATATTATGATTGAAATGTTTTTGAATTCATACATACACTAATAATAATATATAGCCCGTTTTATCATATCAAGCATTTTTGAACATTATAAGGTAAAACTCTATCCTCCGGTTTGCGTTGCATTCTGTGATGGGACATGAGTCTTATAATGGTTTCATTTTTCTAAAAAGCATTGCTTTGTTTAACGATTTACTTTATTTATGCACTGACAATCCAATGGAGTAAACCCGTTCCGCGTTAGCGGCGTGGTCCTGTGATTATCCTTATTATCAAATAGGTTAATTAGATTCCTCATACCGGTCCCATGACTGACTCGTAGTTTGTTTCACCTTGCAAACTCGGGTGCCCTCTTTTCCACATGGGCATCCTTGTATACAGGTTTTTAGCAGACTCACTCTCGATAGCTATGGAGCTAGAGATGGATCCCATCATTTCTATTATGTTGTTCAGACAACATTTAGTATATTATGTTTGATTCCGCTGCAGACATTGTATATTAATTTGAAAACTGTATTATGTACTGACTATGATCCTATTATGTTGTGTAACTCTGGTGATATTATTTCCAGTGTAATTTGAGATATATTTTCTGCTGTAATTCTATATTTCTGTTCTGCTGTTATTGTTTATGTGTTATATTCCAATGATTATCCTTGCTTTCGTACTACGGGTGTTTGGGGTCATCACAGTTGGTATCAGAGCTTTGGTTAAACATAGCTCGGAATATAACATATAAATAAACCAGACAGAAGTAGAATCAGAAGTATTCTAAACCGAATAACTCATCATAGATAGGACTAGTAATGTCCTAGAATGAGTATGGCTGAATAAAACACACACCCCAATAGATTCATTTACATTTAAATATATGTCTTTATGCGTTACAATATCTATTCTGTTGGCCTAACTCTTTGTCTTCTATTTGCAGACATAGTGGAAAATGAGTGGCAAAAACAGAAGAAGTAGTTTTATGGTTCAACAATCTAACGAGCCAAACGTGCTCCCATAACCAAAACCAGATCTAGAACCTCTAGTAATGAATTATTGAAATCTGGGTAGAGTACAATTCTCCGGTAAAGAATCCGTGGTTGAAACACAAGCGTGGATGCGTTCTGCTGAGAGAATATTTCAAGGCTTAAAACCGAGAGATGATCAGAAAAGATTACTGGCATCTTGGGCACTCAAAGACGAAGCTTTAATCTGGTGGGAAACTGTTACTGAGGAAAATCCAGTAGGTAATATTACCTGGGATAGATTCAAAGAAATGTTCAAAGAAAGATTTATTCCTCCAGAAGCAACTAGCGGCTATATGATGAGTTTTACAATCTGAAACAAGAAGATATGACTATCCAAGAATATCACAGTAAATTCAATGAAATTTCCCCGTTTTGCCCCAGAACTAATTCAAGATCCTATGGGGAAAATATGAGATTTGTTAAGGGACTTCAAAAGAAATACGAAGGTAGAGTATTTGCTCATGTGAATCTCCCTTTTTCTAAGATGATACTGATGCGCATGTAAAAATGCACATTTATATTCGCATATTTATTATTGTTTGATTAAATAAATGAACATTTTTGGGTATTTTATGCGATCAAACCATATTTTAAGTATTTTCAAGGTAATCACTCATTTTGGGAAAAAATGGTCACTTGTGCATGTTTTAATTTGTGATTGCATTTACTTGTTCTTTGTATATGTCTCTGACAGGAATATTGGAGCACAATTAATGCATATACATAAAGATTTGGAGCACAAATGCTTGAATACAAAGGAATGAAGGAAATAATTCTCATACATGATCATGGAGGACCGCATCTCTCAAATTACCCTCTTTATCTTAAGCCTCTTTGTAACGAACTAGAATTTTCGACTTCGAAAATCAACACAAAACTACTATGTTGACTTTTCAGACATCGGAAATACCTGATCATTTATACAAAGAAGTTAGAGGGTGAGGATAGATAAGATAAAAAATTAGAATAGAAGAAGAAGAAGATCACCACAGAACAAAATCAGAGTAATACGAATCTCACAGCGGAACGAATAATATATAATCTATAACATAGCTTTGAAATAAAACAGTATACAATAACATTATCAGAGTACAATGCTTACACACAGCGGAAATAAAAATAGCTATATAATCCTGAAGCCTCCTACGTCAAGCTCCTCCATGTATATCTGTAAAGACTTGAACTACTTGATTGCCCGTACAAATTTGGGCACCTAAGAGTTTAGGGAAAACAAAACAAAATAAACTCTGGGTCAGCCATGGGACTGGTGTGAGTAAACTCAAATCATTTGGTTTAGCTTTCCAAATTTCTTTTCAAAAGAAAAGATAATCGTAAGACCAATCCATATGTAAACACGGATGGTTTTTACCTTACGATAACCCAAAACAGTTTTGGAAATCAATACTTCTCTTATATTATAATAATGTCTAATCACAAGTAATTATCAATCTAGCAGAACGCTTGCATCTCACGTTCCACATATATAGTATACAAACAAAACTGCGGCGCTTATTGGAGATTGGATTCCAACTATGACAAGGTATGGGACCACCTTCCAATTGTGTATCTCTAGAGACGAAAACACTGGGTTCAACAAGAACGTCTTGCAACCAGTCCCACACATGACTGACCACTCATTTCGCTTGAGTGTATCGAATGTATATCACCAATGGTTAGGAGCTACCCTACCGTTTCCCGAAAAGTGACAGCATCAATCACAGATAAAAGAATGAAATGGATTTTCTCTAGATAGGTGATATACACCCTAATAGGAGCGACCCACTTAGCCATGCTGCCTGCCCGATTTCTGTCATTTCCCGGTTGATGAGGCTTGAGGTCATTACGTATCTTTTGAAACACTTGACCACCATTCACTTTGAATGCCATATCATCATACCCGCCAAATCACAAATTGATTTCCTCAAAAATACCATGGGTATAAAGCTAAGAGAAACGAATTCCTCCACCACCAAACGTAAGTACATTTGAAGAGATCAACTTACGCGATCCGTTAGATATACCCTATCAGACATTCTTCCATTCACGTTGTCCTAAGACTGGACAAAACGAAGGCACTATTCTGTAAACAGGATAGCCCTTGCATAACTCCGTCTTCAATATTTGGTCGTAAAGCTAATGTCCATACAGAGTGGTTTTCAGAAAATGAATCTGATCCGGGTCTCTACGTATTGACGTTGTAAAAATGGTCTAAAACTTCGATAGTTGGTGATTTAACTATCAAATAAAAACAAGTGTGCAACCAACGATATTATTTCCATATGGAAATTCTATCGACCAATCATCATCCAAAGATTTATTTCTTTTAAATTAAATTATCGTTAAATTATCCATTTTCCCTTCCTATATATTCGTAAATTCTTAATTTCTAAATTTGGAAAAAACACACTTTATAAATCATTTGGAAAACATCATCATATTTACTTCCATTTCTTATTTCCTATATTGGAAAACATTTCTGATCCTTATTTGGAAAACGTTTCCAAACTCCTTTATTTGATTTAGACTGATGTTTAAATAAAACATCATTAAGCCAATTCAAACCATTTCACTCATTGGCTTAATCCACTTAACCAATCTTCACTACCGAACGTTACCCACCTCTTAGTTAAAACGAAGCCAATCAAGTTGGAGTATAATTACCTCTCAGACCTTAACTGAACAACATTTCTAACTTCAAAATAGACAAAGTTCACCTTTTAATTCTTTAACAACTTCCTTACGTAACTCGGATTCTATTTATGAATCTGCTAATTATTTTAAAATGTTGATTATAACTATAGCATTATAATTCCTTTCTTCTTAAATATCTAACTTCAAATATAACTTTTATTCCTTGATTTAACTAAATAACTAAACCACTAATCTATTCATAAATAAGTAAATCTTGATTAAAACGAAAAATAAATATTACTTTCCCGAATTTCGATATAATCGAATTCACCATATAATTCTCTTTCGAATAATCTCTATTCGATAACTCCTTTCGAAAAAACTATATTCGATAAATTTTTCTTCGAATAATTATATTTGATAACTCTTTCTTCGAGTAACTGAATCTCCCTTCGAATGATTTACATTCGATTAACTCTCTTCAAATGATTTACATTCGATTAACTCTCTTCAAATGATTTACATTCGATTAATCTCCTTTAATTCTGTTCGAATACTATTTCGAATAACTCCTTTAATTCTATTCGAATAAACCATTTTTAATAACTCCTTTAATTCTATTCGAATAAACCATTTCGAATAACTCCTTTGGATTAATTCGTTTGGATTAACTCGGTTTGATTAGCTCATTTTGACTAACTCAACTCGATTAACTCAACTTGATTAACTTACTTGATTAACTCAACTTATTTAACTTACTTGATTAACTCAACTTATTTAATTCCTATCGAATAACTAGTATTCGATTAACTTATATTCGAATAACTATGTCTGTTTTTAACTTTATTTCAAATGGTTAATATTCAATTTAACTCCATTCGCTTGACTCTAGATCACAGCGATCACAATGATCACGCCTGATTCCCTCAGGAAACATCCGACCGCCATAGGCTATCTACAGCCCTGCGAATTACGCTAGTAGTCGTACGAAATGGAAAATCATCCTAAATAACAATGTTTTACTAACTCTATCTCAAATGACTACATTCGATCAACTCTAATTGAATAACTAATATTCAATTAATTCTAATTCGATTAACTATGTTCAGTTAACTCTAATTCGATTAATTCTAACTCTAATCGATTTACTCTAACTGATTAACTCTAACTGATTTACTCCTACTAATTAACTCTACTGATTTTTCAGTTTCAAATATCGATGTTGAAATCGATTCTTACTTCTCTATATAACTGCTGACTTATATATTATATTAATCCATTGATAAACATTTTATTTAATTTATAAAATATTATTTATAAATTTATCTTCTTACTTTATGTTAAAACAGATTATATTTAAAATCTTTGCTTTAAATTCATAGCATGTTATACCCGTGTGCGAAGCACGGTTTTAAATCTTTCAAATGTAAAATTCTCCTTTTATACAATTTTAGTCACTTTCAAGTATTTTCTTTTAAAATCTATTTATTTATAAAATAAATCCCTTTTCAATCATTCTATTTATTCTATAAAATATTTTCTATTTATAAATCTATTGATTTTATAAGAAATTCCATTGATAATCTAACTATGTCCTTCCTATTTGTTTTACAAATATTTCTTCTTCCTATTCTATTTATTTTACACATAAATACCCCTTTTTAATTCTATTTGTAAATGATTTGCAAATATTTCTTTTTCAATTTTATTTGTAAATATTTTACAAATATTTCCTTCAAATTTATCTACTTGATTAACAAATAAGTATTTCTTTTTAATCAATTTATTTTCTAAATAAAGGGTTTTCTTTTTATAAAATCTTTTATTTTATAAACATTTCTTTTTCAATATAACATTGAAAATTTCCTTTTTAACATTCCAGTATTCATTATGGTATTTAACGTACCATATAACAATGATCGGTATTATTTCAAACATACAAAATCAACAACAGATTTCATATCACATCATAACAATATATGAAAAACAGAAAATAAATGTTGAGGAACCCAGTTGGGTCCCTCCAATCTGTTTCCCTGCATCCACAGATGTTAAATAGTATAATTAACATCGATTTCATTTTTACTATGAAATATTCTACTAAACAGAATCAATATTTGATTAACGATTTATATCTATATCGTTGTTTATATTTTTAATCAACTGACTATAAGTTCAACCAAACAGCCAACACACAGCCAACAACCATTAATTATAAATTCTAAAGATATTTTATAAAAATATAAACTGAGCAAAGTTAATGAGATTACTCACATTGGACGGTTATCGTTAAAGAATGAGAAACTGTTTGTTTGAATTGAATCAAACAATTTATTCGCTATAAATTCAAACGAGCACCAATCCACGCCCAGTCAGTCCCATTGGGTAGTGTCCGTCCATAAGATCCCACTGCATCTTGTTTCGTCAATTTCCAAACACGTATGAATAAGATATGATTTATACAAGTGAGACGACCCGAACTTCCCCGTAAAGGAAAGCCCAGATATAATTGAGTACAAGACAAAATAGAACGCAGACGGAAGAACATTTCAATGTTATTACAACAATTCCATCAGAATACAAGAATATACAGAGTATAAATGAATAAAATACATTCGATGAACATTAGAGATTACAATAAATTACATAGCAGCGGAAAAATATACGAAACACAACTGAAAGTAATACACGGATAAAGAGCTTTCCGAGCATCGTTCCAACTGTTAATCAGGATCCTGTGAATATAAATCTGCAAAACCAAAACTACTAGCTGCCCGTGTAGGAAATAGGGGCACCCAGAGTTTAGGTTAAAACAATAAACTCCAGGTCAGTCATGTGACTGGTGTGAGAACTAAAACAGTTATTTAAAACTTTACTTTAAAAGACAGTAATTCAAGGGACCAAGCCGTATAACACGGAACGAGATTCCTCCCAAGAATACTTGTGCATATAACAAAACAGCGCAATGCTCTTTGGAAAAATGAAGCTATTATAAGACCCAGGTCCCATCACACAATGCAACGCAAGCCGGAGGATAGGGTTTTCCCTTATAATAGCCAAACATGCTTGGTACGCTTAAAACAAATCATTTGATACTATTATAAGTGCATAGTGTCAAAACAATTCAAATCATAAATATCAATCATAGGCGGCATGGGTACCATCTATCATGTCGCCATACTAGTTCTACAATTAAAATCGCAATATCACATATTGGAAATTGGATTCCATCATGAGTCGAGGCAAGGGGCAAGCTCCTCTCCGTTCGAGACACTCTAGCAAATGCCTCGGGGCAGCACACAACAATCCCTGGATCCTCCAAGGCCGGTCCTCTCTTACTTTTGAGGATTGGCAATTCCTGAACACATGTTTCCCGGTCCTTACAGACCTATATCCGAGGCGCCTCGCATTCCAACAACCACATAGGTGAAAATTATATATAAATGTCAGGGCTGGTAGGTCACTGACACCACCATAGCTAGAAAGAAACGTCGTGCACTCCTTGGGTCCTTCTCCCGTTTTTGACTCATACCGAGGTGTGTGGCTCGTGAATCCACGTTATACACAAAGCTACGTCACACAGACCATGCTTTGATCATCAACCACAAGACTTTGCTTTTCAACAGAAGCCTTGATCAATTGCCACTTACGCGTGCCACACTGGCAATTCACTCCATGCGACTGATGTCCATCGATATACAACCTCTGAGCTCGTACGTCTCAGAGAAGGGCGTTAAGCAAGAGAATAAATTCTCCGCCGCCAAATAGATGTATATTTAATAGAGATCAATTAACACAGAATAAAATCCAATGTCAGACACACAATCCATATACAAGTTCGTTCTGGGTCTGAACGAAACCAGAGGCACTTTCCTCGCATATCCATCGATCTCCAAGTACGTCTGGACGACCACCAACTGTTTCCCTCATCTTGGGTGTACAGCCCAATCGAGATCATCAGTAATCACCCAAACGATGTGAAGACTTCCGGTCTTCAACCACCGCCTTCATCTTCGACTCATCGTCGAATCGGTTATTCAGAATGGGTATAAACCCGGCCTTTCAGAATCACCCGCGTATATAATAAACACGTGTTACACAAACACAACAAACGCCTCATTCCAATTCAGAATATTCTTTTATTCACAAAATCACATTCTTAGGGAATAGGTTCCCATTAATTTTATCAAAGATAAATTCTTCTAAATTTATTTTTTAATCTTCCTTTGGATATCATTTCAAACTAGTTGGGATTAGCAAACTACACCGAAGTAATTATTTGTTTTATTTCCCAATCCCAACCTATTAATCCCCTGGAGAAAAACTGGTAATACTCCATACCTAACACCACGATGTTATCGGTAAAGTTAATTACCATATCACGTTTAAATCTAATTAAAGATTTAACTATCCCTTTGGAGCAAAACTGGTGGTACTCCATTCTCGATCACCTTTCATATTTGATAATTTAAATTATCAATTCACATTTCAATCAAATTAAAGATTCATTAAAACTCCACTTAGTTTTAATCTTCTCAAAAATCAATATCCTGTATTTAACTGGGTTAAAGAAACAATGTCACCTAAAACACGATTCACGATAAACCCAAAATCACACTCTATTATTAATCGGGTTAAAGAACAGGTGTTGTTCAAAACACCGCTCAGATAAACCCAAAAACCAATTCAAATTCAATTCCAATTAAATATTATTTAATTGATACACTTCATTAAATCTAAATAGAAAGATTTAATCTTTATCTCAATTGGGCTTAAGAACGGTGTTAATGAAGACACCATTCACGACAAACCCAAATCACATTTGATATTAAATACAAGGCTCTGAATAGAAAATATACCGGCTTATATTCAATATCAAATCCTGAAACCAACAAATATCGTACTGGAAATAACGATATAAAATATATCTTTCAAATTCCCATAACAATATCTGTATAGTCACGAAATCCAACATCGAAATATTCCGAAGATAATTTCGATTCAACTCCAGTCCAATTCACATATTGGGAATATTGATTATTTTTAAAATCACTTTCAAATTCAATTTATTTATTTCAAAAATAAATTTATTTTAATTCTAGTTCAAAACTAGTTCATTTCGATATAAATCTATTTTTATCTTTTCAAATTTGGAGTTTTTCATCCTAGTTCTTTCCAATCCTTATATTATGATTTTACACAAATTATTAATATTTTTAATAGTTTTATCAAGGCCCGTACAGTCGATTTCCAACAACGGCCATAGAACTTCACTTACAATGACCTTTTATGAAATTGATTTGGACATAATTCCAAATCCAACCGTTAGATTTCAAATTTCTAATATTCATTGGAAAGTTCTTTTCGATACGAACCCAACAATTCCGGTTTTAGGAGAATCCAACGGTTGGATCTCCCGCAACGTCAATTCGAAGTCAATGGTCGAAATTCACGAACTGCCGCGGCGCGGCGCGTTCTATTCAGGCAATTATATATATAATATATATATATTATATATATTTCATCGATTTCCTTTTAAAGCGTATTTTATAAATTGTTTTAAATTTGTTTTCAAAAACATTTCAACTCTATATTCAATTTCTAATCAAAATTGAATATTTCATATCATTCCTATATAAATGATAATATTTTCAAAATGTTATATTTTGAAATCACTATCCTTTCTATATTCATTATAAAAACGAATATAATCGATATAAATATCGTTCACGTCAAAATAGCGCAACTCTAATCAACACGGCTTTATATATTTCAATATATTCGTTATTCTATTCAACGCATGAATCTATATTTCTTTCAACACACGACCAATCTCAACACATGAATCTATATTTCTTTCAACACACGACCAATCTCAACACATGAGTACTGTCAACACACGACTATTTTTGTGATGTAAAATATTTTATAAAACTATGGTATCTATTGTTTGATTTTTTTTAATTAGATTCCAACTGTGAAGTAGCTTCTTATTATAAATATGATAAAGATGTAAATTTTATTGTTAAAATATTTTACTCAACACATAAATATCATCAACACATGACTATTTTTATATTCAACACACGAATTTTCTTTTATAATATTCATTACTTTCCCGATTGGAATGAGGCCCAATCAATTACCATATAACGTTAATTATATGGATTCCACCCAACACATGTATATAATAGCAATGATAAACAATCAACCATCATCCAAAGTGCACCACACAACTGCATAAGCATCAAATATAAATAATCAACGCTTACACAGCCTGTCGACCAATCGATCGACATACAATTAAATAATTGGGATTAGTGTACGCCAAATATCATCCCAACACCCGTGTGGGGTTTCAAATCAACAAACACAAATTTCTATTTGTGCAGTTGGGCGATATGTAAAATTTATCGACCCAATCAATATCAGTCAAATCAGTGTATATAAAAAAATCGGTCGATTTGTTTATAAATATTTATTTATTCACATTCATGATAAAAATTATATTTTTAACGATAATTAATTTATTTCAACACATGAATCTATTTCACATCAACATCACAAACAAATTTCACAACACATCAAACAAACATACAAGCCATCCATGGTCTGTGGATGACGGGTGTCGGGTGCTGCTAAGCACCGTCTGCATCCTAGTACATATATTTATAACTAGAGAAAGAAATTTAGAGTGAGAAGTTCTCACCAAAGCTATCCCAACTCCACGACACTTCAAATGTAGGAAATCATCATTGTTCTCGCCTTTTGTCACTTTCGTTGCCCGTAGCCACTACATATATAAAAATCACATTTTTATATTCTTGCTATGTATATAAAAATTATATTTTTATAATCACTCCATATGGATAAAAATTCTATTTTTACACCGCTACTATATAGATAAAAGATATATTTTTACATCGATGTTCGTATAATAAAGATTATATTTTTATCATGCTATTCTCTATATAAATATTTCGTCTTTTCAAATATAAAGATTTTGCCTTTTCAAATATAAAGATTTCGCCTTTTCAAATAAAAAGATTTCGTCTTTTCAAATATAAAGACTTCGCGTTGAAGGTGGAAGAGGCGGAGGCTGGCGCGCGGTTCTTGTTTGCAGAAGAGGGAGAGAGGGCGGATGAAGGTTGTGAGGGGATTTGGGGGCGGTGGATCATCGGAGCGGGGGGCTGGAGAAGAAGAAGAAGGCGCAGCGGAAGCTTGGTGGGCCTATAACCCACAGGTCCTCAGGCGATGGTGGCCGTTCGATTTGCTGAGGGGGAAAAGAAGGAAGGCGAGGGGAGAGAGAGAAGGGGGAAGGGGTGCGGTGGAGGCGCGCCACCTGGGGGGGCCGCGGTGCGGTGGCGGCGGTACACCCACCCGTCGCCCCTTTTCTCTCTTTTTTTTTAATTTTTGACTTGATTTCGAAATGAACCGGGGGGGGGGGGGGCGCTGAGTGAATAGAAGAGGGGTGAGGGGTTTTATTAATTATTTATTTTATTCAAAAAGTTGACTTTTTTATTCGACCTCGAAACGAGACCCACCGCCTATCGTCCATAGCGTTTCACCCCCATTTCGAACACAATGGGGTATGTACCATAAGCCGATTCGACCGTTTCGATCAGTTTCCGTTAAAATCAACATGTAACTCTATATATTGCATTTGAACGCGCATTTCAATTTACCGGGTTACATACGAACTCTAAAAATTCATGAAAAATATTTTCTAGCTTCGTGTTGATGATAAGGTCCTAACAAAACTAGTTTCGTCGATTTCTGAGACCGTTGGAAAAATGGCTATTTTCCAGTCGATTAAAATCAACTGAAACAGGTCAAACGCATTTTCCTATGCCATGCTCACATATTGATTCGAAAAATTATGAATTTTGGAATCTAGCAATAATTTGACATCCCGGATCCAACAAAAGTGGTTTCGTCGAATTCCGAGGTCGTTTACAAAATTTCCATTTTTAAGGGCCTGAAATCCATAGCGGCTATTCAAAATTTTCAACTGGGCGTAACTTTTTAGCCCTGCTATGAAATTTTGATTTTTCAGGTTATTTGGAAAGATATTCTCAATTAGATTCTATTATTTTTGGTTTCATTAAAATCCGGTTTGTTTTGCACCCTGTATGTTCAATTGAAATTTGAAATCGAATTATCGAACTACCGCGCCATTTTCAATTCTATTTATAATTAAAATAAATATTTATATTCTAACGATGACGTATATAAATATATACGTTCTAATTATATTCAAAATAAATTTCTCGTCGACGTTATTTAAAATAATCCATTTTAAATATTCAAAATTCGCCAAAATTGCCAAAATAAAAATTTTAAACTGCACCAGATTTTCCGGGTTGTTACAATTTCCCCCATTTAAAACTTTTCGTCCCCGAAAAGGAACAAAGCCGAATGTTGTTTTACAAACCAACTCAACTTCCTTTGTTTTCTTTACGGCTTAAGATCTTCAACTTTTCAGTTTCTAAGAACTTTTCAAATTTTCAAAAATTTGGCTAACACCCTAAATTTTTGAAAAATTTCGCCATAACCTCCCCAGCACCGGGAGCACCGGGAAATCCCGAAATTTCCATATAGGCATTCTGATCTCAAAAAGAAAAAGAAAAAGCCAATCGGCTCATAAAATCATCATCACCCAAACAAAACAGTAAATTATGATAAACATGTACCTATTGGTCGGGCAAACAATTTTATTCTTCTGCTCTAGCCTCCTTGCTATGACCTGTTCAATGTAAGTACATGTATATGCAAGCAAATGCGACAAATTTTCAATACAGTTCAATATTTGATTCAATTAGGCTAAATGGTTCAAAATTATTAAACAAATAAACAAACAACACAACCATCAATCAATTAGTGGATTAACGTTTCAAATTCATAATTTTGATACATATACAGAAAATCATGTTTTTGTTGCCAATTCATAACAAATAATCCTATATAAGTATTGGTTCTCACACCAGTCTAATGGAAATATATAGAAATCACACCTTCGAAACTCGAATATGAATACTGATGATGATGCACCATCATCAGAATCATCCCCGGATGTCTAGAATGTGATTCTATATCTACCCAGTATATTAAAACTTCGAATATACGTTCATGACGCGTATATGCAAAATCTTTATATATTGGATTGTCCAAATTCAAAATAAATAAATATTCAAATACATTTAAAACGAATTAAATTTTCAAAACAAAATTCGTTTTCATTTGAAAAATATACTCTTCACTCGTTCTAGGATACTACTGATCTTATCTCTAACGAGTAATTCTAATTGGTTATTACTAATCCAATATCTGATGAATTCTTTCGTATGGTTCTAATGTGCCTTGTTCTCGAGCTCTGTAAACCAAAGCTCTGATACCAAACTGAGATAGCCCGACGAAATCCGGTAGGCTTTGCAACCATCCCTTCATCCCCCAAAGCAGTAGGTAAAACCCACCGTGGCTGCCAGTGGTCCCCCAGTACACTTGTTTAACGGCGACCCCCTCGAGCCTCCCGGCCACTGCCTAACCAACCCCCGCAAGGGACATGTGGGGGTAAGAGCCCACTGTTCGCCACCAAACCACATGGTGAGAACCCCCCATCATGACTGCAACAAGAACTGGTGGTACTCCATTCTCGATCACCTTTCAGATTTGATAATTTAAATTATCATTTCACATTTCAATCTAATTAAAGATTCATTAAAACTCCACTTAGTTTTAATCTTCTCAAAAATCAATATCCTGTCTTTAACTGGGTTAAAGAACCAATGTCACCTAAAACACGATTCACGATAAACCCAAAATCACACTCTATTGTTAATCGGGTTACAGAACAGGTGTTGTTCAAAACACCGCTCACGATAAACCCAGAAACCAATTCAAATTCAATTCCAATTTAATATTATTTAATTGATACACTTCAATAAATTTAAATAGAAAGATTTAATATTTTTCTCTATTGGGCTTAATAACAGTGTTAATGAAGACACCATTCACGACAAACCCAAATCTCATTTGATATTAAATACAAGGCTCTGAATAGAAAATATACCGGCTTATATTCAAGATCAAATCCTGAAACCAACAAATATCGTATTGGAAATAACGATATAAAATATATCTTTCAAATTCCCATAACAATATCTGTATAGTCACGAAATCCAACATCGAAATATTCCGAAGATAATTTCGATTCAACTCCAGTCCAATTCACGTATTGGGAATATTGATTATTTTTAAAATCACTTTCAAATTCAATTTATTTATTTCAAAAATAAATTGATTTTAATTCTAGTTCAAAGCTAGTTCATTTCGATAAAAATCTATTTTTATCTTTTCAAATTTGGAATTTTTCATCCCAGTTCTTTCCAATCCATATATTATGATTTTACACAAATTATTAGTATTTTTAATAGTTTTATCAAGGCCCGTACAGTCGATTTTCAACAACGGCCATCGAACTGCACTTACAGCGACCTTTTCTAAAATTGATTTGGACATAATTCCAAATCCAACCATTAGATTTCAAATTTCTAATATTCATTGGAAAGCTCTTTTCGATACGAACCCAAAGGTTCCGGTTTTAGGAGAATCCGACGGTCGGATCTCCCGCAACGTCAATTCGAAGTCAATGGTCGAAATTCATGAACTGCCGCGGCGCGGCGCGTTCTAATCAGGCTATTATATATATAATATATATGTTTCGTCCATTTCCTTTTAAAACGTATTTTATAAATCGTTTTAAATTCGTTTCCAAATCATTTCAACTCTATATTCAATTTCTAATCAAAATTGAATATTTCATTTCATTCCTATATAAATGATAATATTTTCAAAATATTATATTTTGAAATCACTATCCTTTCTAAATTCGTTATAAAAACGAATATAATCGATATAAATATCATTCACGTCAAAATAGCGCAACTCTAATCAAAACGGCTTTATATATTTCAATAAATTCGTTATTCTATTCAACAAAAGAATATTTATTCTATTCAACACATGAATCTATATTTCTTTCAACACACGACCAATCTCAACACATGAGTACTGTCAACACACGACTATTTTTGTTTTGTAAAATATTTTATAAAACTATGGTATCTATCGTTTGATTTTTTTTAATTAGACTCCAACTATAAAGTAGCTTCTAATTTTAAATATGATAAAGATGTAAATTTTATTGTTAAAATATTTTACTCAACACATAAATAGTTTCAACACATAAATATCATCAACACATGACTATTTTTATATACAATACATGAATTTTCTTTTATAATATCCATTACTTTCCCGATTGGAATGAGGCCCAATTAATTACCATATAACGTTAATTATATGGATTCCACCCAACACATGTATATAATAGCAACGATAAACAATCAACCATCATCCAAAGTGCACCACACAACTGCATAAGCATCAAATATAAATAATCAACACTTACACAGCCTGTCGACCAATCGATCGACATACAATTAAATAATTGGGATTAGCGTACGCCAAATATCATCCCAACACCCGTGTGGGGTTTCAAATCAACAAACACAGATTTTTATTTGTGCAGTTGGGCGATGTGTAAAATTTATCGACCCAATCAATATCAGTCAAATCAGTGTATATAAACAAATCAGTCGATTTGTTTATAAATATTTATTTATTCACATTCACGTTAAAAATTATATTTTTAACGATAATTAATTTATTTCAACACATGAATCTATTTCACATCAACATCACAAACAAATTTCACAACACATCAAACAAACATACAAGCCATCCATGGTCTGTGGATGACGGGTGTCGGGTGCTGCTAAGCACCGTCTGCATCCTAGTATGTATATTTATAACTAGAAAAAGAAATTTAGAGTGAGAAGTTCTCACCAAAGCAATCCCAACTCCACGACACTTCAAATGTAGGAAATCATCACTGTTCTCGCCTTTTGTCACTTTCATTGCCCGTAGCCACTACATATATAAAAATCACATTTTTATATTCTTGCTATGTATATAAAAATTATATTTTTACTATCACTCCATATGGATAAAAATTCTATTTTTACACCGCTACTATATAGATAAAAATTCTATTTTTACATCGATGTTCGTATAATAAAGATTATAGTTTTATCATGTTATTCTCTATATAAAGATTTCGTCTTTTCAAATATAAAGATTTCGCCTTTTCAAATATAAAGATTTCGCCTTTTCAAATATAAAGATTCCGCCTTTTCAATTATAAAGATTTCGCCTTTTCGAATATAAAGATTTCGCCTTTTCAAATATAAAGATTTCGCCTTTTCAAATACAAATATTTTGCCTTTTCAAATATAAAGATTTCGCGTTGAAGGTGGATGAGGCGGAGGCTGGCGTGCGGTTCTGGGTTGCAGAAGAGTGAGAGAGGGCGGATGAGGGTTGTGAGGGGATTTGGGGGCGGTGGATCATCGGAGTGGCGGGCTGGAGAAGAAGAAGAAGGTGCAGCGGAAGCGTGGTGGGCCCATAACCCACAGGTCCTCAGGTGGCGGGGGCCGTTCGATTTGCTGAGTGGGAAAAGAAGGAAGGCGAGGGGAGAGAGGGGGGGAAGGGGTGCGGTGGAGGCGCGCCACCTGGGGGGGCCGCGATGCGGTGGCGGCGGCGGCGGTTCACCCCCACATCGCCCCTTTTCTCTTTTTTTGTTTGATTTGATTTCAAAATGAACTGGGGGGGGCTGAGTGAATAGAAGAGAGGGGTGAGGGGTTTTATTAATTATTTATTTTATTTCAAAAAGTTGACTTTTTTATATTCGACCTCGAAACGAGACCCACCGCCTGTCGTCCATAGCGTTTCACCCCCATTCCGAACACAATGGGATATGTACCACAAGCTGATTCGACCGTTTCGAACAGTTTCCGTTAAAATCAACATATAACTCTATATATTGAATTTGAACGCGCATTTCAATTTACCGGGGTCACGTACGAACTCTAAAAATTCCAGAAAAATATTTTCAAGCTTTGTATTGACGATACGTTCATAACAAAACTAGTTTCGTTGAATTCTGAGACCGTTGGAAAAATGGCCATTTTATTGTCGATTAAAATCAACTAAAACTGGTCAAACGCGTTTTCCTATGCCACACTCATATATTGATTCGAAAAATTATGAAATTTGGAATCTTGCAATAATTTGACATCCCGGATCCAACAAAAGTGGATTCATCGAATTCCGAGGTCGTTTTCAAAATTTCCATTTTTAAGGGCCTGAAATCCATAGCGACTATTCAGAATTTTCAACTGGGCGTAACTTTTTATCCCCGCTATGAAATATTGATTTTTTAGGTTCGTTGGAAAGATATTCTCAATTAGATTCTATTATTTTTGGTTTCGTTAAAATCCGGTTTTTTTTGCACCCGGTATGTTCAATTGAAATTTGAAATCGAATTATCGAACTACCGCGCCATTTTCAATTCTATTTATAATTATAATAAATATTTATATTCTAACGATGACGTGTATAAATATATACGTTCTAAATATATTCAAAATAAATTTCTCGTCGACATTATTTAAAGTAATCCATTTTAGATATTCAAAATTCGCCAAAATTGCCAAAATAAAAATTTTAAACTGGCCCAGATTTTCCGGGTTGTTTCAACAAGTTTATACTACTAAATTAAAATTAATTAAATTCCTTTTCTCTAAATGGGCTTAAACTTTAAAAACTGGCCCATCCTCAATCTTGAACACCCAAACCACCTGTAACTCTTCTTCTCCCATCAGACTAAATTCCGCTGCTCCCGATATTTCTCAAATGCGACATTTCCCACTTCGATTCTTCCCTATCATTCACCTCCTCCAACCTTTTGAATTCAAAAAAATGGTTACTAAATTTCTAACTTCAACTTCTATTCAAATCCTTACGGTTAATTGTGCATCACCTTCTTTCTTTCTTGCTCAGGAAAAATCCACGCTCCCAAATAAGCCATTACCGAAGTCCTCTTGACCACAAACCTCTTCATTTGTTTATCGATCATAAGGAAATCTCCACCGCAACACTCCTCTTTCCGAGCTCTTTCTCAGCATATCAAAAATAAGAAGCTTGTACTATCCAAAGAAAATCCGACGCAATGCCCAAACTGCTCCCTACAGTACCTGCGTACGGTTTTGACACCAACTCCCACCAAAAACCTACCGTTGATGCTAAATCCCATCCTGACTTCAGAACTGATGTACATTTCGAACATCGATGCCCCAAATCCTCGATATCAAAAACCCTAGGCACTGCGGTCTCTAGTTCCAGCGAAAAGGATGGACGTCGAACGCAGAAAAATGCATATGAGGTTGAAGATAATCCTCTCATGAATCCAAACATACATCCATTTCGATTTACATAATTTTCTTTGAATTCTTTTGGATTTTTGAAATGTAAGAATTGGTTTCTACAGAAATAAACATGACGGCGGAAATGTTGGTTGACTGTGGAAAGGGTTGAATTAGGTTTAGAGAAGTGAAAGGTATTATATAGGATAGAAATAATATATTTTTTATTCGATTATTCTATTTTATTTTAAGCAATCGCTGTTTTTATTTGTCCTCTAAAATTCCTGTGATCATATACCTAAAAATCATGAAAACTGGCATGCTGCTACAGTTCGACATTACGGTCCTAACGAAACTGGTTTCGTCGAATCCCGACCCCATTTGCTCACACAGCGTATTTTTAACCGTCAAAATACTGATTGTTTACACTCTAAAAATGCGTACTACCACCCAGTGACTCGAAAATTCACGGAACTTGGAATCTAAAAATAATTTGATGTTGCGGATCCAACAAAATTAGTTCTGTCAAATTCTGAGGTCGTTTGAAAAAAATAGCTATTTTTAAAGCTCTAAATAACCCTTTTAAATATATAAATATATTTAAAAACATTTAAATTTAATATATAAAAATAAATAATATCGTATATATTCACAATAGAATATCATACTCCTCCCCTGGGATTTATAATTCGATATTTCAAATCCAGTGTTACATCGGTATTCTATTTATAGTGAAAAATCCATTTTAAAATATAAATAAATCGATATAAATTATAAAGGAATTCCATAGGGATTTTTCTAAAATTAGATTTGGACATAACTAAAAATCTACACGACGAAATCTCAAATTTTCTCTTCCATCAAAAAATATACTTCACCAGCTCCTAGCGTTTCTTGTTTCACAGAAATCCGATCTAAAATGGACCATGTACATTCAGTTGAAGTTCAAATCCCCAAATAGCGAACTACCACGCCATTTCAAGCTCGATTATAATTATATTATAATTATACGTTCAAACTGCCGTTCAAATAATATATTCGTTATTCTAATTTAATTCTAAACTGAATTAAATTTCAAAGATGAGCCAATTCACATTATTTTGTGAATTCCACTATTTATGATATTTCAGAAATTAAATATATTATTATATTATTTTAATTAAATATTCAATAATATTTAATTCACGACCATTTAACATTCTAATTCATATTTTAAATAATTAAATAAACTAATTATTATACTGTAGAATGTGGGTCGTTACATTCTTCCCCCCTTAAAATAATTTCGTCCTCGAAATTGCTAAGGTAGAGAATAAACTCTATTGACTAGTACAAATTATTGGTTTACCTTTTTATTTATTTTCAACTAAACCAATTAATTTCAACTAAAATATTAATTAATTTTTATCAACGATAATTTTCTAAAATCCTGGAAAAAAAAATAACACCCGAAATTTTCGAAAAAATTCGCCAGCACCTCCTTTGTTCCGGTCAATAGTTCAAACCCCAACTTGTCTCTCTGGGCCCTTTCCAATCCAAAAGAAAATCAAACAGCCTAGCGGCTTGCCAAATCGTCCCATAAATCACCAAATCCTTAAAAATAAACATGTACCTTTTTGTCGGGCATATCATTAAATCCTTTCACTTGCTTCTACTCAATACATGTTGATCATATATCCATCTATACCAAACGATTTCCAATCAATTTCAATCAGTCAAATCTCAACCCAACTTTTCGCATATATCCAATCCAAATTCCAATTCAAACCAAAGTTTCATTTTTGATTCCAACTCCTAACTCATCAATCCAATACCATCTCAGATTCTATCTCACAATTCAAAATCTGATTCTACTTTATATATCATTTCCAATTCAATTTACAGTTAATTTATTTCAATTAAATTCATATTTTCTTCCACAAATTTCTATTTAATTTGTTTTTAATTCAAACAATCTTCCTGGGGATTCTAAACAATTTCGTTTTTCTAAAATAAATTATCCCCTTTCGGGATTCTAAACAAATTCCTTTTCCCAAAATAATTCGAAAACAAAATCTTTGGTAGTAATCCGTCACTTACAACTCGAAAATGAACACTGATGATGTTGCCAGTATCATCAGAGTTATTTCCCAGCTATCGAAGTGAGTTCAATACTATATCACTTATCAAAAACCTTATTTAAACACTTTCAATTTGAATTTTTTTTCAAAATATCATTCAAGATACTTGTAAACAATTTAAAATCTCCTAGGATTTTAAATTTTTCTTATACTTAACACAAATCCACTTACAAAAACTTCTCCCAGTTTTTAGAATTTTGATTCCAATTCTAATTTATTTTAGATTTAATTAATCTACTTTTAAATTATACGAACTCAAATTGGTTATTTATTTAACCATTTTCATTATAATCAACCAACACATCCAACATACTATAATCATTCGAATATAAATATTTTCTTTATATCGAAATATACTTTGGGTAAAATTATCTCACTTACACTCTTTCGAAACATACTGTGTCGGTTCATCGTATTTGAGTGTTTGGTAGCCCCTATCGATACAGTGGATCAAACTGATCGACCAGAATTCACAAACTACTCAACCAATAAATCTCCACAATATAAAATCATTTTTATTCAATCTACAAATACGTTCACTCGTATATATGCACTCAAACTCAATCTACGGTATTACTAACCCCATCACTACTGAGTCACGCCACAAAGCCAAGGTAATAACTAAACCTTCAGCTCTGATACCACTGTAACGAACTAGAGTTTTCGACTTCGAAAATCAACACAAAACTACCATGTTGACTATTCAGACATCGGAAATACCTGATCATTTATAGAAAGAAGCTAGAGGGTGAGGATAGATAAGATAGAAAATTAGAATAGAAGAAGAAGAAGATCACCATAGAACATAATCAGAGTAATACGAATCTCACAGCGGTACGAATAACATATAGTCTATAACATAGCTTTGAAATAAAACAGTATACAATAACATTATCAGAGTACAATGCTTACACACAGCGCAAATAACAATAGCTATGTAATCCTGAAGCCTCCTACTTCAAGCTCCTCCACGTATATCTGTAAAGACCTGAACTACTTGACTGCCTATACAAATTTGGGCACCCAAGAGTTTTGGGAAAACAAAATAAACTCTGGGTCACCCATGGAACTGGTGTGAGTAAACTCAAATCATTTGGTTTTACTTTCCAAAATTCTTTTCAAAAGAACAGATAATCGTAAGACCGATCCATACGTAAACACGGGCAGTTTTTACTTTACGATAACCCAAAACAGTTTTGGAAATCAATACTTCTCTGATATTATAATAATGTCTAATCATAAGTAATTATCAGTCTAGCAGAACGCTTGCATCTCACGTTCAACATATATAGTATACAAACAAAACTGCGGCGCTTATTGGAGATTGGATTCCAACAATGACAAGATATGGGACCACCTGCTGATTGTGTATCTCTAAAGATGAATACACTGGGTTCAACAAGAACGTCTTGCAACCCGGCCCACACATGACCGACCACTCATTTCGCTTAAGTGTATCGAATGTATATCACCAATGGTTGGGAGCTACCCTACCGTTTCCCAAAAAGGAACAACAACGATCATAGACAAAAGAATGAAGTGAATTTTCTCTAAATAGGTGATATACACCCCAATGGGAGAGACCCACTTAGCCATGCTGTCTGCCCTATTTCTGTCATTTCCCGGTTGATGAGGCTTGAGGTCATTACGTACCTTTTGAAACACTTGACCACCATTCACTTTGAATGCCACATCATCATACCCACCAAATCACAAATTGATTTCCTCAAAAATACCACGGGTATAAAGCTAAGAGAAACGAATTCCTCCGCCACCAAACGTAAGTACGTTTGAAGAGATCAACTTATGTGATCCGTTAGATATACTCTGTCAGACATTCGTCCATTCACGTTGTCCTGGGACTGGACAAATCAAAGGCACTATTCTGTAAACAGGATAGCCCTTGCAAAACTCCATCTTCAATATTTGACCGTAACGCTAACGCCCATACAGAGTGGTTTTCAGAAAATGAATCTGATCCTGGTCTCTCCGTATTGACGATGTAAAAATGGTCTAAAACTTCGATAGTCGGTGATTTAACTATCAAAGAAAAACAGGTGTGCAACCAACGATATTATTTCCAGATGGAAATTCTATCGACCAATCATCATCCAAAGGTTTATTTCTTTTAAATTGAATTATCGTTAAATTATCCATTTTCCCTTCCTATATATTCGTAAATTCTTAATTTCTTAATTTGGAAAAAACATACTTTATAAATCATTTGGAAATCATCACCATATTTACTTCCATTTCTTATTTCCTATATTGGAAAACATTTTTGATCCTTATTTGGAAAACGTTTCCAAACTCCTTCATTTGATTTAGACAGATGTTTAAATAAAACATCACTAAGCCACACTCGTTGGATTAATCCACTTAACCAATCCTCACTACCGGACTTTACCCATCCCTTCGTTAAAATGAAGCCAATCAAGTTGGGGTATAATTACCTCTCAGACCTTAACTGAACAACATTTCTAACTTCGAAATAGACAAAGTTCACCTATTAAATCTTTAATAACTTCCTTACGTAACTCGGATTCTATTTATGAATCTGCTAATTATTTTAAAACGTTGATTATAACTATAGTTTTATAATTCCTTTCTTCTTAAATATCTAACTTCAAATATAACTTTTATTCCTTAATTTAACTAAATAACTAAACCACTAATCTATTCATAAATAAGTAAATCTTGATTAAAACGAAAAATAAATATTACTTTCCCGAGTTTCGATATAATTGAATTCATCTTATAATTCTCTTTCGAATAATCTCTATTCAATAACTCCTTTCGAAAAAACTATATTCGATAACTTTTTCTTCGAATAACTATATTCGATAACTCTTTCTTCGAATAACTATATTCGATAATCTCCCTTCGAATGATTTACATTGGACTAACTCTCTTCAGATGATTTACATTCGATTAACTCTCTTCAAATGATTTGCATTCGATTAACCTCCTTTAATTCTATTCGAATACTATTTCGAAAAACTCCTTTAATTCTATTCGGATAAACTATTTCGAACTACTCCTTTAATTCTATTCGAATAAACCATTTTGAATAACTCCTTTGGATTAATTCATTTGGATTAACTCGGTTTGATTAACTCATTTTCACTAACTCAACTCGATTAACTCAACTTGATTAACTGACTTAATTAACTCAACTTATTTAACTTACTTGATTAACTCAACTTATTTAATTCCTATAGAATAACTAGTATTCGATTAACTTATATTCAAATAACTATGTCTATTTTTAACTTTATTTCGAATTCCTATCGACTAACTCTATCTCAAATAACTACTTTCGATCAACTCTAATCGAATAACAAATATTCAATTAATTCTAATTCGATTAACTATGTTCAGTTAACTCTAATTCGATTAATTCTAACTCTAATCGATTTTCTCTAACTGATTTACTCCTACTGATTAACTCTACTAATTTTTCAGTTTCAAATATCGATGTTGAAATCAATTCTTATTTCTCTATATAACTCCTGACTTATATATTCTATTTATCCAATAATAAACATTTTATTTAATTTATAAAATATTATTTATAAATTTATCTTCTTACTTTATCTGTTAAAACAGATTCTATTTAAAATCTTTGCTTTAAATTCATAGCATGTTATACCTGTGTGCGAAGCACGGGTTTAAATCTTTCAAATGTAAAATTCTCCTTTTATACAATTTTAGTCACTTTTCAAGTATTTTCTTTTAAAATCGATTTATTTATAAAATAAATCCCTTTTTGACCATTCTATTTATTCTATAAAATATTTTCTATTTATAAATTTTATAAGAAATTCCTTTGATAATCTAACTATGTCCTTCCTATTTGTTTTACAAATATTTCTTCTTCCTATTCTATTTATTTTACACATAAATATCCCTTTTTAATTCTATTTGTAAATGGTTTACATATATTTCTTTTTCAACTCTATTTGTAAATATTTTACAAATATTTCCTTCAAATCTATCTACTTGATTAACAAATAAGTATTTCTTTTTAATCTATTTATTTTCTAAATAAAGGGTTTTCTTTTTATAAAATCTTTAATTTTATAAATATTTCTTTTTTAGTATAACATTGAAAATTTCCTTTTTATCATTCCAGTATTCATTATGGTATTTAACGTATCATATAACAATGATCGGTATCATTTCAAACATACAAAATCAACAACAGATTTCATATCACATCATATAACACAATATATGAAAAATGGAAAATAAATGCTGAGGAACCCGGTAGGGTCCCTCCAACCTGTTTCCCTGCATCCACAGATGCTAAGCAGTAAAATTAACATTGATTTCATTTTTACTATGAAATATTCTACTAAACAAAATCAATATTTGATTAACGATTTATATCTATATCGTTGTCTATATTTTTAATCAACTGACTAGCAGTTCAACCAAACAGCCAACACACAGTAAACAACCATTATTTATAAATTCTAAAGATATTTTATAAAAATATAAACGTAGCAGAGTAAGTGAGATTACTCACATTGGACGGTTATCATTAAAGAACGAGAAACTGTTTGTTTGAATTGAATCAAACAATTTATTTCACCATAAATTCAAACGAGCACCAATCCACTCCCAGTCAGTCCCATTAGATAGTGTCCGTCCATACGATCCCAACGGATCTTGTTTAGTCAATTTCTGAACAAGTATGAGTATGATATGATTTATACAAGTTCATACTAGTCTAAATTAAAATTAATTAAATTCCTTTTTCTCTAAATGGGCTTAACCTTTAAAAACTGGCCCATCCTCATTCTTGAACACCCAAACTGCCTGTAACTCTTCTTCTCCCATCGGATTGAATTCCACTGCTCTTGATATTTCTCAAATGCGACATTTCCGAATTCGATTCTTCCCTATCATTCACATCCTCCAACCTTTTGAATTCAACAAAATGGTTACTAAATTTCTTAACTTTAACTTCTATTCAAATCCTTACTCACGATTAATGGTGCATCACCTTCTTTCTTCCTTGCTCAGGAAAAATCCACGCTCCCAAATAAGCCATTACCGAAGTCCCCTTCACCACAAACCTCTTCGTTTGTTTACCGATCATAAAGAAATCTCCACTGCAACACTCCTCTTTACGAGCTCTTTCTCAGCATATCAAAAATAAGAAGCTCGCACCATCCAAAGAAAATCCGACGCAATGCCCAGACTGCTCCCAATAATACCTGCGAACAGTTTTGACACCAACTCCCACCAAAAATCCAACTTTGATGCTATATCCCATCCTGACTTCAAAACTGATGTACATATCGAACATTGATGCCCCAAATCCTCGATATCAAAAACCCTAGGCACTGCTGTCTCTAGTTCCAGCGAAAAGGATGGACGTCGAACGCAGAAAAATGCATATGAGGTTGAACATAATCCTCTCATGAATCCAAATATACATCCATTTCGATTTATATCATTTTCTTTGAATTCTTTTGGATTTTTGAAATGTAAGAATTGGTTTCTAGAGAAATAAACATGATGGCGGAAATGTTGGTTGATTGTGGAAAGGGTTGAATTAGGTTTAGAGAAGTTAAAGGTATTATATAGGATAGAAATAATATTTTTCTATTCAATTATTCTATTTTATTTTAAGCAATCACTGTTTTTATTTGTCCTCTAAAATTCCTGTGATCACATACTTTACCTAAAAATCACGAAAACTGGCATGCAGCTACAATTCGACATTATGGTCCCAACGAAACTGGTTTCGTCGAATTCCGACTCCATTTGCTCACACAGCGTATTTTTAACCGTCAAAATACTGACTTTTTTCACTCTAAAAAAAATCCATACTGCCACCCAGTGACTCTAAAAATCATGGAACATGGAATCTAACAATAATTTGATGTTGCGGATCCAACAAAATTAGTTTCATCGAATTCTGAGGTCATTTTAAAAAACTGGCTATTTTTAAAGCTCTAAATAACCCTTTTAAATATATAAATATATTTGAAAACATTTAAATTTACTATATAAAAATAAATATTATCGTATATATTCACAAAAGAATATCATACTGCTCTACTGGGATTTATAACTCGATATTTCAAAACCCAGTGTTACATCGATATTCGATTTATATTGAATAAATAAATCGATATAAATTATAAAGGGATTCCATAGCGATTTTTCTAAAATTTGATTTGGACATAACTAAAAATCTACACGATGAAATCTCTATTTTTCTCTTCCATCAGAAAAATATACTTCACCAGCTCCTAGCGTTTCTTGTTTCACAGAAATCCGATCTAAAATGGACCCTGTATATTCAGTTGAAGTTCAAATTGCCAAATAGCGAACTGCCACGCCATTTCAAGTTCGATTATAATTATATTATAATTATACGTTCAAACTGCCATTCAAATAATATATTCATTGTTCTAATTTAATTCTAAACTGGATTAAATATCACAGATGAGCCAATTCACATTATTTTGTGAATTCCACTATTTCTGATATTTCAGAAGTTAAATATATTATTATATTATTTTAATTAAATATTCAATAATATTTAGTTCACGACCATTTAACATTCTAATTCATATTTTAAATAATTAAATAAATTAATTATTTTACTGTAGAAATGCTGGTCGTTACACTCTTATTAAAGACTAATTGAATAAGATAAAAGGTCTCATGCATCATTAATGGCTAAGAGGGGATTAAAAGCTTCATGAAGTGGGCATTTTGGGGATTTCCCATTATAAGTGATTAGGTTTTTAGGGTTAGAAACATGTATATATACCCCTTTATGTGATGTAAATGCTATCTCTCATCTCTTCTCTTTGTATCCCCTTCTATAGTTTAGTTAAGAGGCGCATAAGCTCTATTGTATTTCCATGGCTGCTTAGCCATTTTATGTAGCTTCTTTTATTTTAGTGCAATTTGATTTCTATGCTCTTTACTTTCATGTTCATAGATTAAATTTACATTCATGTTTATATCTTAGATTTACTTTATGTTCTTAGTTTAGTTCTCTTCTTGTTCTACTTAGTTTTTCTTTCATTTTGCTTTATTTCTAATGTAGAAACTTGCATGTTGATATGATAACACATAAGATTGGATAATCCCTTGATTTAGGGGTAATGATGCTCTCTAACTTTATGTAAGTTCAACATTTGTATGATTTGTGATCTCTAATTTGTGCTTCATATTAGTGAATGTTGATGTAAGTTTATACAAATGGTTTTGATAGTCTATGTTTGTTGACAACAAAATAAAGTATGCTTAGTCAATGTAAACAACAATTACATCAATATTTACTAAGTGGTTATTGATGTCGAAATAAAAGTAAGAACAAAATTTGATTGTCTTTAGTTTTAGTTAACAACTCACAGGCCATACTAACAATAGTTTTGGTTTAGTTCAATTTTCATGAGAATCATAAGTGGTTTAAATATTGCATTTATATCACTTAATGGAGATCATAAATTATATTTTTGATAACTTACATAAATGTGAGAGTTGATTTGCCTCTAAATTGTTTTCATTTCATATTTAGCTCTCAACTTAGTTTATAGTTTTCATTAGCTTTTATTAGTTAAATCTTCACTCAAATTTGGTTTAATTTGATTGAATAAAATTAGAATTGATTATTTCCCCATGGATCGACTCATACTCGCTAACATACTATAAGTGTACGTCGTGTGCTTGCAGTCATTACACTTCGCGATGGTATTCTAATTCATAGAATATTCGTTGTCGAACAAGTTTTCGGCGCCGTTGCCGGGGATCGAACCTGGGCCACCCACGTGACAAGCGGAAAAAGTGGTCACTTGTGCATGTTTTAATTTGTGATTGCATTTAATTGTTCTTTGTATTTGTCTCTTATAGGAATATTGGAGCACAATTAATGCATACACCTGAAGATTTGGAGCACAAATGCTTGCATACAAAGGAATGAAGGAAATAATTCTCATACATGATCATGGAGGATGTAACACCCCGCATTTTTAATATAATTAAAAATATGTAAAAATATGTGTATATGAATAGATAGGTAAATAATGGTGATGTATAATGAAAATTAATTCGATAATAGTGTGCATAACAGAAAAGATAATAAAATAAGGATATTTAATTTTAATATCAGGAATTAAGTAAAACGGACATCACCGTTGCGTTAGTCTCAAAATTCTGCTTGGAATAGAGTCCAAGTTTACGTAAATCGGACTCCGTATGAAGGAGTTTTGGCCTTTAGAAGATTCAACAAAAATTCAAAACAGTTTGAAATTTGACCCAGGCAGCTAGGTGGGAAATTTCCCGCCAAAACCAGGCAAGTCGACCTGTGGGTTGACCTATCCCCAAGTCTGGGCGATTTCAGTTCCTATGACGTGTTTTGATGTGCTGTATGGGTTGGATGGCTTCTAGGTCAATCTAAGGGCTCTAAAACACTCTCTACACCTATAAATACGTAGCAAGACCTAACCCTAATTCATAACAATTCCTTAAGACGCCCCCATGCTGCCAAATTTCAACCAAACATGGTCGCCGCCCCAACACTCTAAATTATATTGCAATTTCTTCATCAACTTTGGAGTTTAATCAAATCAAGTAGCAAAGTTCTTCATCAACAATTCATGCTCTTCACCAACAATCAAATAAGAAGATTAAATCAGCGTTCTACATCAACAAATCATTTATTTTCCCCAATCTAGTCAAGGTGAGTGGAATTATAATAAACTTGTTGTATAATAGTATTATTGTCATTCATCATTCCCCAGTTATAAATTCAATTCAAGATTCATGTTATAATAATTGTTCTTTTATTCTCCTTCCCCTTTTTATTTTTGGATCTAGGTTATCTCGAACCTAGATGAAATCTTATTATACATATGTATGGTTGAAATATGGGAATATTGGGCATAATCTATTTTATGCAGTCGAGGAATATAATTTGTAATTTGGTGTTTTTGGCATAACGATTATTATTGCAAATATTGGGCATAACCTATTTTATGCAGTCGATGAATATAATCTGTAATTTGAGGTTTGTGGCATAACGATTATTATTGCAAATATTGGGCATAATCTATTTTATGCAGTCGAGGAATATAATCTGTAATTTGGGGTTTGTGGCATAACGATTATTATTGCAAATATTAGGCATAATCAATTTTATGCTGTCGAGGAATATAATCTGTAATTTGGGGTTTGTGGAATAACGATTATTATTGCAAATATTAAGGAAATTGGCAGAGTATATATTGATATTATTCAAGGAAATAAGGAGAAAGGATCGTGAAATTAGTAATTTGGAGTAACTTACGCTAAAGGTAAATAAAGTTTGAATAGGGGATTTAGGGAAAAATGATTTAAAGATAAAAATTCTAGTTTGGTGAAGAAATAGGTAAACAAGAAACCTAATCGAAATTGGATGAGTTTGGGTTTAATTTGTCTCATGTAATTGTGAAATCTAATTCAAAAACCTGAAATTTGAGGCATGATTGTTTAATTAAATTTAGGTTTGATAGGTTAAAGAAATGGGAAGTTTAGAAATATAACATGAAAATTGACACTAGTGGCATAACAAGAACATGAACATATTTGTGAATTTGTTAATAGGCTAAACATGAAACATGGTTAACTCGAAGTTAAAATGAGTTTGCGGTGTAATCCTGCCCGGAACCGCCTAGCACATCTAGTGACCTCAAACAATAGGTTCTAATGTGAGAAGGTAGTCATAACGTGCTTGAAACATGAGGTTAGATTGAGTTGTGGTGTAATCCTACCCGGAACCAACCGGCACATCCAGTGACCGCAACAATAGGTCTAATGTGAAAGGTTGGGCATTAATAATTCATTAATGCTAATGAAACATGCTATTATGGTAAGGTTAAGTCAACACGAACTAATAGATAACACTTAACCAATTTGACATGATATATGTGTGGTTTAAGTCAACGTGAACCGCTAGATAACACTTAACCAATTTGACATGATATATGGGTGGGTAAAGTCAACGTGAGCTGCTGGATAACACTTAACCAATTTGACATGACATGTGGGTAGGTTAAGTCAACATGAACTGATAAATAACACTTAACCAATTTGACATGACGCGTGGGTTGAATTAAATA
The DNA here is from genome assembly GCA_030737875.1 of Allium sativum. Lineage (NCBI taxonomy): Eukaryota > Viridiplantae > Streptophyta > Magnoliopsida > Asparagales > Amaryllidaceae > Allium > Allium sativum. Next base: position 217,341,880 of record CM060918.1, on the reverse strand, counting down.
CGTGATTGGGGGTTAAGTAAACTTGGACACATGGGCAAACTTAACCAATATAACAGTATCAAAGTAAGGAAAAGTGGGGGATGATAAGATTAAATAATAGATAAACGTATCCTAGGGATAAGAAATGAATATGACTTAAGATGTAATACAAGACTCGAAGGGTGGGACGACTTATACCATGAAATAAGTTAATCTAAGCTGAAAATGTGGGAGAATACCTGTACGCTATCATTTGATAAAGAGAACCTAAGTCATGCCAGAATTCATAGGTAAACCTTAGTTAAAAGGAACTAAGTAACAAACCTTAGTTAAAGAGAACTAAGCAACAAAAACTAAGAATCAAACATTGGTTAAGAGAACCAAGTAATAAACCTTAGTTAAGAGAAATAAATAAATAACGATAAAGAGAACTAAGTAGTAAATCCTTAGTTAAGAGGTCTAAGTTGTAAACCTTAGATAAGAAAACGAACGATTAAGAGAAACTAAGTAGTAAAACTTAGTTAAGAGGACTAAGTATTAAACCTTAGTTGAGAAAACGAACGATTCAGGAAACTAAGTAGTAAACCTTAGTTAAGAGAACTAAGTAGTAAACCATAGTTAAGAAAGCCAAGTAGAACACGAGAAGGAGCGAACGTCCGTCTGACCAAGAAGAAGGCTCCAATGGTTTGGGTTACGAATCACGCTTCTTTGAGGGGACATGAGGGTACTCTTGGTATCCCTCTGTGAGGTTAAGGTCTGCGTTAGAAGAACCAAGAGTATGCCTTGGTTGCAATATAAGGCAATCTAAAGACTAGGATGGACCAGCGTGAGGTGGAGATATCTAGAATAGCCCTGTGATAGCACTTCGTCATCTACCTACCATCTTGAGTCAATCGAGCACGTGAAGCGGAAAGGCGGAAAACTCCAAAAGACCATATACTTGTTATCTAGTTATGGGTGAGGTTGGCCAATAGATTTGTGGGGGCATAGGGGGCTTGCGTACAGTTCTCATTCTTGATTTTCTTTGGTGCCTTTCATTAGTTGAGGGAGTGGTCAAGTGGGACCATAGCCGCCACAGTTAAAACAAACCTTAGCATCTGCATCGGTAGATAACTTAAAGCTCTCGACCGAGTTCCATGTTTCTTGATTAGCCCTGCCACGGGACTTGGGCCGCACATATAGAGGACATGTGCAACTAGACATCGAAAATGATTCACGACGCATACGTGGGAAAAGTCTAGGAACATTCATCGCTCTGGGTAGTGTGTCCTAGACTAGGGGGCATTGTTCGATAGGTAGCATAAACCCTAGTGGCCCTAGGTAGCATAAACCCTAGTCGGATCTATGAAGCGTTCAATAGGTAGCATAAACCCCTGTGGTCCTGGGTAGCGTAAAACGTGGTTGAATCTAGGAAGCGCTCGATAGTAAACCCTAGATTAGATCTAGGTAATACACGGAATATAGCAAGATCAAGAGTGGAAGTCCGAACGATTTCGAGAATGGTAGGACTACACTGAAGTAGTATAGATTTACATGATGAAGCCCGTACGACATACGACAAAGAACTGTATATATACATGGAAAGGATTATACGAGTTGAGGTATCTTCATATACGTTGTATTAGGTTAATCTACTAGTGGGAAATGAGTATAGCCTAGTGAGCTAACATTGTTAACAACCTAATAACCAAGAAAATGTAACTGAACGGTATATGTAGGATTATACAAAAGTTTATTCTAAGTCCACTCACACAGAACTTATGTTCTGACCCCCTCCTCATTACATACTTCCAGGTTAGGTTCATGACAGAGATGGTATAGCTTTTGATATTGGTTTAGCAAGATTGTTAACAAGGTAAAGCAATATTTGAATATTATACTTTATTTCCTTCCGCTGTGAGATGCTTTATGAGTTCTGACATGTTTATTTATCCCTGTCATTTTCTGCAGGATACCAGAGCACCCAACCCGGGTTTTGATAGATTGGATTTTTGAAATAAAATTCGGTCTGTCGGAATTTGGGTTGTTACAGAGATCCCCACCTCTCAAATTACCCTCTTTTTCTTAAGCCCCTTATTAAAGACTAATTGAATAAGAAAAAAGGTCTCATGCACCGTTAATGGCTAAGAGAGGATTAAAAGCTTCATAAAGTGGGCATTTTGGGGATTTTCCATTATAAGTGACTGGATTTTTAGGGTTAGAAACATGTATATATACCCCTTTATGTGATGTAAATACTATCTCTCATCTCTTCTCTTTTTATCCCCTTCTTTAGTTTAGTTGAGAGGAGCATAAGCTTTATTGTATTTCCATGGCTGCATAGCCATTTTATGTAACTTCTTTGTTTTAGTGCAATTTAATTTCTATGCTCTTTACTTTCGTGTTCATAGCTTAGATTTACATTCTTGTTCATAGCTTAGATTTACTTTATGTTCTTAGTTTAGTTCTCTTCTTGGGCTACTTAGTTTTTCTTTCATTTTGCTTTATTTTCTAATGTTGAAACTTACATTTGTTAATATAATAACACATAAGAGTAGCTAATCCCTTGATTTAGGGGCAATGATGCTCTCTAACTTTATGTAAGTTCATCATTTGTATGATTTGTGATCTCTATTTTGTGCTTCATGTTAGTGAATGTTGATGTAAGTTTATACAAATGGTTTTGATAGTTTATGTTTGTTGACAACAAAATAGAGTATGCTTAGTCAATGTAAACACAAATTACATCAATATTTGCTAAGTGGTTATTGATGTTGAAATAAAAGTAAGAACAAAATTTGATGGTCAATAGTTTTAGTTAATAATTCATAGGTCATACTTAGAATAGTTTTTCTTTAGTTCAATTTTCATGAGAATCATAAGTGGTTTAAATATTGCATTTATATCACTTAATGGAGAACATAAATTGTATTTTTAATAACTTACATAATGTGAGAGTTGATTTGCCTCTAGATTGTTTTCATTTCATATTTATCTCTCAACTTAGTTTATAGTTTTCATTAGCTTTTATTAGTTAAATCTTCACTCAAATTTGGTTTAATTTGATTGAATAAAATTAGAATTGATTCTTTCCTCGTGGATTGACTCGTATTTGCTAACGTACTACAAGTGTACGCCGTGCGCTTGCGGTTATTACACTCCGCGACGGTATTCTGATTAATAGAATATTCGTCGGCGAACAAGTTTTTGGCGCTGTTGCTGGGGAGAGAATTTGATTTTAGTTTTATTCTTCGAGTTAATTTTCTTATTTTTTTGTTTTTCAAAAAAAATAAAAAATAAAATTGTGTGTTGTTCAAAGTTTTTCTGTTTTGTTTTGATCTTTTGTTGTATCATTTTGTGTATGCTTGTTTTTTGTGTTCATTAAAAAAAAGAAAGTAAAAAAAAGGAGTTGTGTGTTTTGTTCCATTTTGTGTTTGTGTTTTGTTTTAGTTTTGTTTGTGTGTTTGTTTCTTTTCATTTGTGTGTTTTTATTTTGCATGTATGTGTGTTGATAGATTTCATATTGTGTTAGTTCCTCTGTTTCCTTTCTCATAAAAATAAAATAAATCTTCTTTCTTGTTTTCACTACAATTTTCTTTTATTTCTTTCCCTTTATCTTTCTCTCATTTATTTGTTTCCTTCCCTTTCTCTCATTTATTTCTTTCCCTCTCTACAATTATTACAAAAATAAATAAACTAATAATTAAAGGAGAAAAAATTTATTGATTTCCTTTTCTTCTTCTCTTTCCTCTCTAGTATTTGCTTGTGCCTTAAAGTCTCCCCTTATTTCTCCACTATTTTCACCACCATAACCACAGATTTGATTTTCCATCACGCACAAACTTCATCGCAGCACATCCAAAACCACACCATTCTCTCACAAAAACCAATCATCTACCTTGCTGCCTCACACTTTATCAACTCCACCATAAATTTCTGCATAAATTCCCATCTTCATCCACAATTCAATACACCCATTCCTTTCCACTAGAATTCAAATACAATTAACCTTCCCATTGCAATTTACAACCTTACAGATCACAAATCCAATCTTTCTATAAAATCATTCACCACTTCCATCTTTCTGCCCCTGCTTCTCAAAACACCCAAAACCACCACTGTCCTCTTCACAATCCACAAATCCAAATCTACATCAACCACCACCTCAGTTACATACCATCATCCATCACTGTATCCCCTTCATTATCTCAACATCCTTACCTCACTCCATCACTTTAACCACAACATCTTATTCTCATCATAAAACCCATCCTTCATCTTCACATGAATCAAACCAAAGCCTCTTCAACTAGTCATCAACATCTTCCTGTCCACCGTTCAATCAACCAATAATTCTACCATCAAATAATCACTCCGCTCATACCCACCACTGCAATATACTACCAAACCAATAATTCTGGCGGTTCGGGACTATTTTTGGTTTAGTTTTGTTTGAGTTTGGATCCTTTTTATTGTATTTCATTGTGAACTCATCGGTTACTTGCAAGTGTGTTAAGTTTGAGTTTTCTTGTTTTAGACTTCTCTTAAAAAAGGGTTTCTTTTCTCTTAAAAAAATCATTTCCTTTTGTTTTTCTTTTGAATTTTATTTTTATTTTGTTTATCTTTTGTTTTTAGTTTTATTTTAACTCTTAAAAAAAAAGTTGGCCTTTCACTTGTATATACATCGTTCTCCCCTTTTCAGGTTGCAAAAGAATAGGACTTTCTTTGCTCTTCTAGCTTGCTTAAACATCTTCGCTTGCTACAAAAATTGCCGCTAAAATTTGCTAATAAATCTGCACGCTCTAGTACATGTTCTCATCACTTGTTTTTATTTTATTGTTGTTTGCTTGCATTTGCATTAAAAAATCCAAAAACAAAATAAAATTCATTTGTAGTTGCATTGTTAATTCACGTTTAATTTTTGTTTTGAATTCAGTTAGTTTTTTTTTAAGGGCATTTTTATATAATGACAAATTGGTTTCTTTCTAACGATTTATTTCTTGGTGTCTAGACTACGGCAGAATAATAACCATTTATAAATATTATGGTAATTCGTAAATATTATATCGGTTGTTCCTCTGAAGGTACTTAAACCTTCGGTTGCATTGCTAGGGTGATTTCTGCTGCACCGATAACTCCTGTCCGTTAACTGGATGAGAAATCTTTTGTTGAAATTAATCTAACCGTCATTATATAATTTTAGAAAATTTGTAAATAAGTAGTTTGCATCGATATAGTTGTATCAGGTTCATGCATATATAAAAAAACCCAAAAAATAAACATTTCTTTTGAAAATGTCTCAATTCCCTTATTCCTGCGGATTTTACGATAGTTGCGAAAATCAATATGATACATATAATTTTACACCAAATCCATATGGATATTTTAACAGCAACTATTTTACGAACAATTTGGATTTTACACCACCAACTTCTCAAAATTTTCAAAATAATCCTAATTGTACACCACCAAATTTTCAGAATGATGATCAACCCTCAAGTCTTGAAATAAATGTTCAAGCACTACATGAAGAAAGTCAAAGATTTAATGAATCAACCCAAAGATTAATTGAATTAATGTGCAACAATTCAAGTCAAAGTTTTCGAAATAATCAAAATTTGAATTCACTTCCAAATTCAAATGATTTCGATTATAACCCTTGCCAATTAAATTTCGAACTCCAAAATGAATTTCAAGTTCAAAATGGGAATGTGAATAACTTTTCAAATGGTTTTGGCAATGGGAATAATTTCATTGATGGTGTGATTAACGGTCTTTGTTCTCAACAATTTCAAACTGAAAATTCTCATGTCAATAATTATAAATTTGATTTTGTTGAGCAAATGAACATACTTGATGATTACTTGAAGTTTCTTGAGAAAAAAAATCGAATCCAAACTTGTGAAGATTCGAATAATAATCCACCTTTGCCTACAATTGATGATTTTCAACTAACAACTCCGGAAATTGATGCAAATCATAATGAAGTTGTTGAAAGCTCTTTAATTGATTTGAATTCAAATTCTCTTGAAAACAAAGACGTCAATCTTCAATTTGATCTTCCTCTCTCATATACTGAAAATTTTGAAAATTTAACAAATTTAGATTATGTAACGATCCGGATTTTTCGCTGTTAATTTTAAAACATTTTAATAAATTTTAAATGTTGTTTTGGTAATATAAAAGATATTCATAAGGAAATTATTAATTAAAAACGAAGGTGAACGCGTTAAATTTTATTTAAATTTAAAACGAGCTCGAAATTGTTGCGGTAGTTCGTAATTTACGATCTAAACTTCAACTGAATATATAGGATCCAAAATAAGTCGGATTTCTTTGAAATAAGAAACGTTCGGATCAATTTGATCATATTTTTCTAATGGAAGTAAAAATTCAAGTTTTCATATTGTAGATTTTGTTTTATGTCCAAATCAAATTTTGAAATAGTCGTTGTAAAATCGTTTACAGACCATAACGGTTTTGTTAATATAACTAGAGATTGGTTACAATTTTGAACAAGATACTTTTGAGGCTTAGTTATAGTTTAATTTTTAGAATTTTACTGAAATTTTTAAATAATTAAATACGCAACTTTTTTACTTGGAGTATTTTGCATCCTATATCAATATTTTGAGGTTTCATAATATAAGTTAAACTACCGATATTATTATATTTTTGGGATCGTGGTACCTCGCTGGACACGGCCGTATTCTTACTTCTGTCTGTAGCGACTCATACACAAACAAAAAATTTATAAAGTTAGGTACACTACACTATATAACTTGCATGTTATATTTCCTTCTATATTGTGTTGAGATGTTATGCATGGTTATACGCAACCAAATGGCTATGCTAATTTGTACAAAGCTCATGGCATGACAACCTACCTAATTGAAACATCAACTCCTACCCCTTGAAGACTTAGTCTGTACCCTCTTCTTTTCAGCATAGTATTTTCAAATCCTAGCCTTACCTAAGATTGAATCACCACATGCCTAATACTGGGCTATGCACATACAACTGCGATCTACAAACATGCCTTCCACAATGAACAGTACTTATTTGCACCTTACCTTGGCAACCAAGTGGTTGTACAGCCCTTCTTTTCATAAGCCGACCTACCCAACGTGTTGCTGTCCTTGGCTACCAAGCTATATACATTGTTATCTGTCCCCAAAGCAGCAACACCTAGCTTAGCTGATCCAAACATGTGTACAACGCCACCCTATGTGTAGAAAACGTGCAGACAAAGGAAAATGGGCAGATCTAACATGCCTATAACCTATGGAGTTACCCAAATACGTGGGGAACAAGCTGCTTCGTGTATAAATATAGATGCTCCCCTTATTCTTCCTTCTTCAGACAATGAAAATCCCAAAATTCACCTTCTACCCGTTCTTCTATTTCTTCCAGTGAACAACGAAAGCAAAACGCCTCTTTAAAAATCGCAATTTTATAAAATTCCTAAAATCTCAACCATGGATCTGTTTTACTTCTTGGACTGAGGGCTTCAATTCTATGTTAACTTCGAGGGTTGCGGTTCTATTTCCTGGTGCTTGAATTGACCGCAGTTGGTTCCTAGGCAACGAATCTTAGGCGATGTGTAATAACCCGGAAAATACGAGCCAATTTAAAATTATTAAATTGGACATTTCAAAGGAATTTGAACAATTGAAATAGAATATTTCCATAAAATAGTGAATTAGAAATAGTGAGTCAGTTTGAAATTTTGAATTCAAACTCTGACTGACTGTGCAGGGTGGAGAATATAACGGATTTTAGCGAAACTAAAAATATTTAAATCTGTTAGTCAATACCTTTCTAACGAATCTGAAAAATTGAAATTTCATAACGGGAATCAAAAGTTATAGCCGAATGAATTTTCAGAAAGGTCGCTATATAGAATATATAGCCCTGGAAAATTAATATTTTGCATACGACCTCGGAATTCAACGAAACCACTTTTGTTGGGTCCGGGATGTCAAACTATTGCTAGGTTTCAAATTTCATAATTTTTGAAGCTAGTATGTGAGCGTGGCAAAAGAAAATGTGTTTGGTCAATTTCTGTTAAATTGGATCGACCAGAAAATGGCCATTTTTTCAACGATCTCAGAATTCAACGAAACTAGTTTTGTTGGGACCGTAGCACCAAAACAGAGCTAGATTTATTTTTCTTGAATTTTTCGAATCAGTTTGTGGCCCTGGCAAATTGAAATGTATGTTCAAAGTTAAAAATTAAATGTTTTATACTTTAATTTGAAAAATAACTGACTGTAACAGTCGAATTGGCCATTGAAACATATCCCATTGTGTCCGGGATGGGGGTATTTAGCTAGGGACGACAGTCATTGGGCTTGAAAAGGAGTTCGTTGGAGAAAACATATTTAAAAATATAATATATATATATCGGCCAATCAGAATTTTTCTTTCATAAATAAAAAAATAAAAAAAAACCCGTAACCCTCGATTTCAATGGCGAAACCCGTTCGCCGCTTCCCTCCTCGATTACCGCCGCCTCCGCCACTTCCAGGCGCCGCCGCCACCACCGTTCGCTTCGTCTCCGCCTCCTCTTCGAATCCGACCCCAGCACGACCTCCCTCGACGCCTCCTCCGCCAGAATCGAGCCCAGGAAGTCCGACGTTTCCCATCGCCGCCGACGCTCCGATCTGCCGCCGAGCGCCATCAAACCACCACCGACAGGACCGCCACTCGAAGCTCTTCCACGTCCAACTCCCTGATCGTCGTCTAGGTCAGCGGATTTCGCGAAAACCTCAAACCTAGTTTCGAACCATCGTGAAAGGTGAGTCCTTTTTGATGTCTACACTTTGAAAAATCATATCTTTTTGGAGTGTTGACGAAATTCGATGAAACAGGAAACATCAAGACCGCAAGGAAGCTCTCTACCACATAGAAGAAGCCGCGGATTTTTCTGAGTCATCTACGATTTTTAGCACTCCGCAAACCAATGTGAGAAATTTAAATTAAATGAATTTGAATGGAAAATGTCGTGTATAAATAATATTAGCGAAATATAAATTATACACGTGTTGTATACCTCATGTACATGCGTGGTGTAAGCTATATGAGCGAAGTATGAATTATACATGCAAAGAATAATTGATATATGTGTTGAAATGCAAGTGAAATATAGCAATAAAAATAAATAAATATATATATGTATATATATATATATACCCCCCTCGTCCACAAACCATGGACGATATTTATTGTTGTGAATTGGTGTGGAATATTGGATGAAAAAATACGAATGGTTGAATAATTGTTTGTGGTTGATATTGTTTGGTTGTGGTTGAAAAATACCCATTGGTGATTGAAATGAATTGGAAATATTTGTGGAAATAAAAATAAACATGCCGCCTACGAGCAAATTAGATGCATGAATCCCAATTGTCAAAAAACGCGAAGTTTTAAGGTAGAGCGAGGAGCCGTACTAGGGACGGTGCCGGTTTTAACTACCCTGCCGTTATGCTGCCGAAATTTTGAATAATCTTTATGCATTAGAATTATTTTCATATGTTGAAATTATCTTCATGCGTTGAAATTAAAGTCATGTGTTGAAAAATATCCATGTATGAAAATGTTCATGTGTTGAAAAGTGATGTGTGAAAATTAAATTCATTTGTGAATGAATGAAGTGTATAAACAATAAAAATCACCTTTTTATAATATATATGAAGTATGAAAAATATTCGCCTTATATATAAATAGTTTCAACAATAAAAATTCCATCTTTCTAATATGAACAATATAAATAAAATATCCATGTGTGGAAATGCTCATGTGTTGAGAAGTGTGTGTAGTGGAAAAGTTCATGTGTTGAATAAAAAGATCGAACAATAAAAATTACATCTTTATTGAAACTATGAAGTGTTGAAAATATTCATTTGTTGAATAAATATTTTAAATGAAAAAATATCATTTTTATCATATATGTGATATGCTAGAGATATGCAGATGTTGAAATAAATATATGTGAAGAAATATTGTTTTTAACATCCATAGGAACTAAATAAAATAGTCATGTGTTGAAATCTATTTTAGTTCGCCAAAATTATCATCTTTGAAATTTGAAGTGTTCAAAATAGCCACTTGTTCAAATAAATGTGCATGAGTTGAAATATACATTAATTAGCTAATGAAATGATTTTAGCCTATGCATGCAACATTAGAATGAATGGTGTTTTTAAACAAAATTAAATCAAATATGAGGTTGAATGGAAAATGATAAGTGATAAAAACTGTATATATGTACATGCATATTTATTGAACAGGTTATAGCAAAGGGGCTAGAGAAGAGGAATAAAATTTTGTGCCCGACAAATAGGTACACATTTACTGTTTTGTTTGGGTGATGATTTTATGAGCATGTTGGCTAGCCGCTTGGCTTTTTCTTTTTCTTTTTGACATGAGACGCCCGTGTGGCTATTTGAGAATTTTCCCAGTCCCTCCCGTACAAAGGAGGTTATGGCGAAATTTTCCCAAATTTAAAGGCGTTAGTGAAATAATTGAAGTGGAAACGATATAGGAATTTTTGAATGAACTATATTTATATAAATATATAAATATAAATGAAATTAAAACGAAACGTGGCCGTGCAGTTCGTGTTTTGAAACCTTGATTTCAAACGACTAGTGCGGGAAATCCGACCATTGAATTTTCCCGAAATCGCAACCGTTGGGTTCGCCTTGGAAATATCTTTCCAAGGCACCAACTTTGTGAAGATCCGACGGTTGGATTGTCTGGAATGTTTAATTCAAATCTGAAGAAAAATAGCGCCAGAAACGATTATATATATATATAATTAAATTAAATCGAATAACGACGCTGTAGTTCGTAAATTGAAATCGTAATTTCAAATGGCCAGTGTGGAAGATCCGACCGTCGGATTTTCCCAAAACTGAAACTGTTGGATTCATTTTGAAATGACCTTCCTAATGATATAAAATTTGTGAAGATCCAACGGTTAGATTTTCAGATATGTGTAAAACAAAATTAGTGAAAAGCAGCGCCAGTGCATCGACACGACCTGAAACGTCGTGTAATTAAATATGGCCGTTTTAAAATAAATAAAAATGGTGATATATCGTTATAAAATACTATAGACGATATAGAGTGGAAATTATCCCATTTTGTTGTATTTTCTTGCTATGTGATGGTTGAATGTATTTAACATGAGAATTATAACTAAAGAACTGAAATGTGAATGTTGAATAGTCCAACCATGTGATAAATTGATTTGAAAATCTAAATATAAGTGGATTATTTGAAAAGCCCGAGTTCATCTCATTTCAAATAATCAATCGACGTTGAGAAGTCGAAGAGTCGAAGACGGTTGGAGACCGATGATCTTCACATTGGATGGATGGGCGCTACAGATGCTCGTGAATGGAGTAGCTTCCATGAAGGAGCTAAAGTAGTAGCCGTCCAAACATACTGTTGATTGTACGGATATGCGAGGAATTGGTGCCTCCGGTTTCGTTCAAACCCAGAACGGACTTGTAAATGGACTGTGTGTCTGACATTGGATTTTGTTCTGTGCTGATTGATCTCTGTTAAATATATATCTGTTTGGCGGCGGAGAATTTATTCTCTTGCTTAACACCCTTCTCTGAGACGTACGAGCTCAGAGGTTATGTATTGATAGAAATCAGTCACATGGAGTGGATTGCCTGTATGGCACGCCTGAGTGGCATATGATCAAGGCTTCTGTTGCAAAGCAAAGTCTTGTGGTTGATGATCAAAGCATGGTCTGTGTGACCTAGCTTTGTGTATAACGTGAATTTGCGAGCCTCACACCCTGGTATGAGTCAAAAACGGGAGAAGGACCCAAGGAGTGCACGACGTTTCTTTCTAGCTATGGTGGTGTTAGTGACCTCCCAGCCCTGACAATTATATCTACTTTTCACCTGTGTGGTTGTTGGAATACAAGGCGCCTCGATTATAGGTCTATAAGGACCGGGAAACGTGTGTTCAGGAATTGCCAATCCTCAAAAGTAAGAGAGGACCGTCCTTGGAGGATCCAGGGATTGTTGTGTGCGGTCCCGAGGCATTTGCTAGAGTGTCTCGAATCGGAGAGGAGCTTGCCCCTTGCCTCGACTCATGAAGGAATCCAATTTCCAATACGAAATATGCAGACGTGATTGTATTACTAGTGTAGCGACATAGTAGATGGTAGCTATGATGCCTAGGATTGATATTTATGATTGAATTTGCTTTTGAGACATATATGCACTAGTAATAATATCAAACACTTTTGTTTTATTCGTATGAAGCATTTTTGACCATTATAAGGTAAAAACTCTATCCTCCGGCTTGCGTTGCATTGTGTGATGGGACCTGAGTCTTATAATGGCTTCATTTTTCAAAAAGCATTGCGATGATTTAATCATTTACTTTATTTCATGCACTAGCACTCATTGGAGTATACCCGTTCCGCGAAAGTGGCGTGGTCCTTTGATTTGCCTTATTATTGTTGTTAATTAGTTAAATAGATTTCTCATACCAGTCCCATGACTGACTCGTAGTTTATTTCACCTTGCAAACTCGGCTGCCCTCATTTTCACACGGGCAGCCTAGTTACAGGTTTCTGACGCACCTTTTGGCTCATGGTGAGGCTTGACTACACCGTGCCGACATGGATTTTCTCCGCCATTATTGTATCTATATTATGATTCCGCCATCGGCGATGTAGACTGATAATTATTTCGTGTACTCTTTATGTATGATTCCGCCTCAGGCGATGGTGACTGGTTATGTATCATTATGCACTAAGTTGTATCCTATGCTATGCTTCTCTGATGTGATGATATCTATATGACTCCGCTGTCATATGTGTGTAAATTATTCTATTTTCTGTTTATGCTATAATCTGTGACCTGCTAATGATGATTAATGTGTTATATTCCAATGATTATCCTTAACACCGTGTCACGGGGTTTTGGGATCGTCACACGTTGTGACTGTCGTTGGGGAGAACGAGAGCCGGTGCGGTGGTTGCTTAAGCAAGGAGCGCCTGTAGAGGAGGTTTTGTGAAATTCTGTGATAAAAGAGTTCGCCTGTATGAAGGGGATTTGTTGTTTTGGGGTCATATTGGAAATGTGGTGGGTCTGTGGGGCATCGGAACTTGATGAGGGTTGGTCGAGGTAAGCTGGCGGAGGCCGTGGTGCTAAGGGACCTGGTGCAGTGGACTCTGTTGATCCACGGTGGTGGGTGACGGAAATTAGTGATCTGATAAAGGAAGCTGCTATCTAATGGGAAGAAGGTTGCGAACTAAAGGCTTCTTTTTGGATAAAGGATGGAATAGTGGCTAGTTAAACTCAGCAAACGTGATTAAGGTGGTTGAACGGAAATCAAAGTAGCTGACAACGGGTTTGACAGGGAGCATTATTTTATTCAAGTAGAAAGACAGGATTTTCCTCCTAGTGGAGGAAACAAAAGCATGGAAAAGGAAAATGGATTAACATTGATACAGGTATTAAGAGTAATGACGGTTTAAGCGCTAAATTTCGATAATTGAAGTATTAATGAAGGGTATTGGAAGGATGAACTATGAATGGGTGTTAGAATTTGTTGTGGGAGGATAGTGTGATTTTAAGAGGGTTATGGCAGTGTTAAATCTGCTAAGTTAGTCTCCAATTACGGTAATTAAAGGATGATGGTCTAGAAATGGCGCTAGAAATTTATAGTGGAAGCAGCAGTTTTAATTCTTTTGGGAAGAAAGGTTTATCACCACGGCTAATCATGGAATGTCATAATTAATACGAATCAGACGAAAACAGTTACGATGGAATCGTAATGACGAGACTTACATTGTGAAGCTAATGTGGCCTAGGATGAAGTTACTGGCACTTTGTCGAGGAATTTAATGCCCGTTTGAATTTAAATCGAAGCGAAAGCAGAAACGCCAACTGCGAAACAAGGTGAGTAAACTCACCAACTCTGCCTTGTTTATATTTTTATATAAACGAGTTTTAAATTTATTTATAGTTATTTTATACTGTGATGATTGATTGGTTGAATAGTTGATAAAATTTGTTGAAATGGTTGATATGATTACATCACTGATCGATTATTAGTTCTGATATTTCATACTGATGTGAACTAATATTATTGATGTTGATTAACATATGTGGATGCAGGGAAATAGGTTGGAGGGACCCAACAGGGTTCCTCAATATTTGTATTACTGTTTTTCCTTGATTTTGATGTGTGGTGTGATATATATAGTCAGTGATTGTCTTTGTTGTGTTTGAGCTACCCTGGCCCTAGAATTTTGGTATTTAAATACCGTAAAATATTCTCGAATAGAAAATGAAATTTGAGATTTTAAAAAAATTATATTTTTCCAGAAAAATTGAAGTGTTATTTCGAATATAGTTAAAAGGTGGAAACTTGTTTTATTTAAAACAAGAAGTTGATTTTAAACGAGTATATATATTAAGTAAATTAGTCATCATTGGATAAATGGAAATACAAATCCAAATATGAATTTATATGGGAAAGTGGAAATGGGATTTGAAACCAATATTTGAAATAAGATTTGAACTTAGCAAATTGTAAAGGAAATTACAAACGAAAATTTAAATAATTGGAATAAGAAAGAGATTTGTATGAAAACTCTGAATAAAGGTTATAAATAGAATTTGGGTTTTAAAATATTATTTTTAAGCATGAAAATCAAACTGATTTGATTATATATAAAAGGAATATATTTACGATTAAAGTGAATAATGGTTTAAAGGAAATATTTTGCAAATGAAATACTTATAAAGGAAATTTAGATGATTTGGAATATGAACCCAAGTTGGAAATTAAGTAAAAAGGGAAATGGGAAATCATTTTAAAAGAGAACGTTGAGTTTAGTTCAAGATTCAGAATAAAAAATAAATTGTGATAATGTTTCATAGATTGGAATGGTTATAAAGGAATTTGAAGGATAAATTCAATAGTGAATTTGAACTTTGAATTTACCTGAAATGGTAAATAAATTCTGAAGTTAAGAATATAAATCGAATGTAGAGTATTCGAATGAGAGTTATTTATTGGAATTCGATTATATCGAATTTAGGGAAGTAGTTATTTTACTTTCCGTTTGAAACAAATTTAATATTTATTTGTTTATTAATTTATTTATTTAAATAAATAAATACAAGTTACATTTTTGTGAACCAAATATTTCTAAATAGCGATTTTAAATGCTGCCGCTATAATAAATTTCTTGGTAAATCTAAATAGCAATTTCAAACGCTGCCGCTACAATAAATGTCTTGGTAAATCTAAATAGCAATTTTAAGCGCTGTCGTTATAATAAATGTTTCGGTAAACCTAAATAGCAATTTTAACGTTGCCTTTATAATAACTGTTTTGTAAATCTAAACAGCAATCTTAATGCTATTGTTATAATACGTGTTCTATAATTCTACACAGCGATTGTAACGCTGTTGTTAAAAGTAATGTTTTATAAATCAAATATTTGGAAATAGCAATTGTAACGCTGTTGTTAAAATGAAATGAATTGGTCGACGGGGGATTAAGAAAGAGAATTCAGAAATATTTTCCGATATTAATAATATATATTATCTGAATATATATAAAAAATAAGGATTCTTGGACATTTAGAAATGTTTTCTAACTGGAATAAGAGGTCTTTTTTTCAAATAAAGAAATTATAATATTGGAAATGGTTTCCAAAGAATCGAATGGGGAAATCGAGCTACAAAAGAATATGAAAGATGGGAAATAGGAATTGTAAATGATAATATAACAGGGAATTGATTTAAAGGGGCCCAATGTTGATTTATGATTGATCGATCGAATTCCTACCTGGAAATAAGATCGTTGGTTGTACACTTATTTTTCTTTGATAGTTAAGTCACCGACTATTGAAGTTTTTGACCATTTTTTCGTCATCAATACGAGGAGACCAGGATCAGATTTATTATCTGGAAACCACTCTATATGGGCATTGTAATGACCCGCATTTCTGACCGTTGAATAATTAATTTATTTAATTATTTAAATATCGTTTTGGCGATATCGATAACTGGAATTAAATAATATTGGATATTTAATTAATAATTATAATATAATAATATATTATAATGTCGAAATAGTCAGAAATAACTGAATTCACAATACAGTGTGGATTGGATTATATATAAGGTATAATTCAGTTTGGAATTTGAATTTGAATAATGAATATATTATATAAACGACAGTTGAACGTATAGTTTTTATTATAATTAAAATCGAGCTTGAAATGGCGCTGCAGTTCGCTATTTGGCGATTCAGACTTCAACTGAGTATACAGGATTCGTTTTAAATCGGATTTCTGTGAAACAAGAAACGTGTGGAGCTAGTGGAGTATATCTTTCTAGTGGAAGAGAAAAATCGGGATTTCGTCGTGTAGATTTTGATGTACGTCCAAATCAAATTTCAGAAAAGTCGTTGTAGAATTCCTTTATAATTTGCAACGCTTTATTTACGTTATAAAAGGATTTTTCGATATAAACTGAATATCGATAAATCTGAAATCTGAAATATCAAGCTGTAAATTCTGATATGATATTCTGAAGTTGTATGATATCATATGTGAAGATATACGATAATATAAATTTATTTATATTTAATTTAATTATATTTAAATATATTTATATATTTAAATGGGTCATTCAGAGCGTTAAAAATAGCCAGTTTTGCATACGAAGTCAGAATTCGACGAAACCAGTTTTGTTGGATCCGCAATATCAAATAGTTGTTAGATTTCCAGTTTCGTGATTTTTAGAGTCACTGTGCAGCTGTACGGATTTTTAGAGTGTAAAACAGTCAGTATTTTTACAGTTAAAAATACGCTGTGTGAGCATACGGAGTCGGAATTCGACGAAACTAGTTCCGTTGGGACCATAATGTCGAACTGTAGCTACATGTCAATTTTCATGATTTTTATGTATCCTATGTGTTCGTAGGGATTTTTAGAATGCAAAACGAATATAAACGAATATAAAAAAGAAAATATCTAAAATCAAAATATCTCAAAATATTTTCCTATAAATACCAGGCCTTTGTCTTAAACCCTAAACTACTCTTCTACTGGTCAAATAATGCGCCGCGGTTTTCTTTTTGTTCCTTCCAGTAAGGTTCGAATGCAAAAGAAATTCCAAAACAAATAAAATAAAATCCTAAAATTCACCAACGATATGTATATGGATTCGTGAAGAGAAGGACTTCAATTCCGTGATAGTTTTGTTGGGTGCGAACTGATTTCGCGAGTTCAACGTTTTACGCAGAGAGCTTAGGGTTCCAATTAGCTCTCGATGGAAGCGATGAGGTGGGGTTTGGTGCTGATATTTGGGTTTGTGGTCAAATTTGGGTTCGAGTGTGATTTTCTGGTGGATTTCCATTGAAATGAGTGTCGATGTTCCTTCAGTGGGAATGACGTCGAGGTTGAAGTCGTGTTCTGGAAGGGGTGTTCGAGTTTGGGGATTTGCATACGAGGAAGAAGAGGAGTGAAAAAGGAGATGGACGGATGTGTTTGTTTGGATTTTCGTTGACCAGTATGGGATCGGTGGAGGTTTAAAATCACTGTAATGGTGTTTGGAGTCCTGGAGCACACGGTAGTGAAGATGAAGGAAGTAGTGGGCGGGTTTGATTGTTTGGTTCGGTGTTGAAAAGGTTAAGGCCCATATGCTTTATTTTAAAAACTTAAATTCTATTTAAACAGTTCAAACTTGTAAATAGAATTTCTTCTTCGTACGATAATAGATTGACGAACCGTAAGTTGCGTTGGGACAGTATGGACGAGAGCTTCTCAATGAAGCTGACTGGAAGTCCATCAGAGCTCGTTACAATTTATGGCGAAATAAATTGTCCGTCGCAGTCAAATGAACGCAAACCATTATTCAACGATTAACGCGCAAATGTGAGTAAATCTCACTAACTCTGAACAGTTTATATTTTCATGTTATATTCTTAGAACTGTTAAATATGGACTGATTGATTGTGTGTTGACTGTTTGATTGAACTGCTAGTCAGTTAGTTAAATTTCTATATTGATTCTGTTTAACAGAATATATCATATGGAACTGAAAGTGATGTTATCTATATTGTCTAACATCTGTGATGCAGGGAAACAGGTTGGAGGAATCCGACTGGATTCCTCAATAGTTATTTTATTGTTTTTCATATATTTTGATATATGATGTGAATTATAACCTGTTGTTGATTGTGTGTGTATGGACGATATTGAACATCGTGATTTGATATGATTGAATACCATAACATACTGGAATGTAGATAAGGGAATTTTCAAAGTGATATTGAAAATAGAATATTTATAAAATAGAATATTTATAAAGTGGAATATTTATAAATAAGGAATATTTATAAATTGGGATATTTATAAATAGGAGATATTTAAAAAAAAGGAAATAATTTCAAACCATTTTCTTTTTTGAATGGAAAGGCCTGTGTGGCGAGTTTGGGGATTTTCCCAATGCTCCCGATACAAAGGAGGTTATGGCGAATTTTCCCGGGAATTTAAGGAGTTAGAATATTTCAAGAATAAATTTGAAAAGGGAATATTTGTAAACCATTTACAAATAGAATTGGAAAGGGAACATTATAAAAAGGAAATCATTTTTAAAGTGTAGAACCGTTATTTAAAAGTAAATCTTTTCAAATGAATAAAACGTTGTTAAAAAGGAAATCTTTATAAAGTAGATAGTTAATCGAATATAGACATTCGAAAGTAGTTAATCGAATATGGTATTCGAAGTTAGTTAATTGAATATGGTATTCGAAGTTAGTTAATCGAATATGGTATTCGAAGTTAGTTAATTGAATATGGTATTCGAAGTTCGTTAATAGAATATGGTATTCGAAGTTAGTTAATCGAATATGGTATTCGAAGTTAGTTAATCGAATATGGTATTCGAAGTTAGTTAATCGAATATGGTATTCGAAGTTAGTTAATCGAATATGGTATTCGAAGTTAGTTAATTGAATATGGTATTCGAAGTTAGTTAATCGAATATGGTATTCGAAATTAGTTAATCGAATATGGTATTCAAAGTTAGTTAATCGAATATAGTTTATTCGAATAGAGTTAGAGGAGTTAATCGAATATAGTTTCTTCGAATAGAGTTAGAGGAGTTATCGAATATAGTTTATTCGACAGGAGTTAAGTGAATTAGTTAAGTTAAATTAAGTGAATTAGTTAAGTGAATTGGTTAAGTTAACCAAAGTGAATTCGTCGAGTTAATCAAAGTGATTAGTTCAGTTAATCGAGATAATTAAATCAAGTTAGGTTAATCGAGTTGAATTAGTCAGTCGAGTTAAGTTAGTCAAGTTAGTCGAGCCTAGTTAATCGAATCGAATTGGTCGAACCAAGTAAGTCGAGTTAGTCAAGTCAAGTTAAGTTAGTCGAGTTAAGTTCGTCGAGTTAAATAAATCGATGTTAATTTCATCGAAAGGAGTTATCGATGTTAGTTTCATCGAAAGGAGTTATCGATGTTAGTTTCATCGAAAGGAGTTATCGATGTTAGTTTCATCGAAAAGAGTGATCGATTATAGTTTAATCGAAGTGAGATTTTCAAATATGAGATATTTGAAAAGGAAAAGTTATCGAATATTAGTTGATCGAAGTGAGATTTATCGAACAAGAGTTATTCGAAAAGAGATTTTCGAATATAGTTTATTCGAAAGTAAGCTTTTCAAAGATGAGATATTATGAAAGGGAGAAGTTAATCGAATATAGGTTATTCGAAGAAGAGTTAATCAAATAGAGATTTCTCGAAGAGAGTTGATCGGCGAATTCGATTATATCGAATTCGGGAAAGTACTTATACTTTCCAGTGTCTAAATAGAGATTTATTTATATTTAAATAAATAAGTGTTAGGTAAATTATTCACTAATAAGAATAGAAGTTATAATTAAAGTTAGATAATTCGAAAGGAGGGATTATAACGTTACCGTTATAACCAACGTTTTAAATATAGAAGTAGATTAGTAAAATTGGATCCGAGAAAGGCGTAAAGAAGTTGTTAAAGATTTAAAAGATAAACTTTGACCATTTCGAAGTTATAACGTTGTTCAGTCAAGGTCTGAGAGGTAATTATACCCCAACTTGAGTGACTTCCTTCTTAACTAAGAAATGGTAAGGTTTGATCGTAAAGGAGTGTTGGAAATGTTTTCCAAACGAAAATCAGAAATGTTTTCTGATAAAAGAAAAATAAGAATTTAGAATATAGGGAAACAGGAGATAAGTAAATAAATGAACTAAAGAGATTTATGTTAAATGATGTTTGTTCGATATAATTTCCATGTAGAAATAATATCGTTGTTTGCACACTTGTTTTTCTTCGATAGTTAACTCACAGACTATCGAAGTTTTTGACCATTTTAACGTTGTTAATATGGAGAGACCGGTTGGATTATTATCCAAAGAACCACTCTGTATTGGCATAAGCGTCGCGAATCATATATGCCAAAGATAATTGAAGACGGAGTAAAATGCAAGGGCTATCCTGTTTACAGAATAGTGCCTTCGGTTTGTCCAGTCCCAGGACAACTTGTATGGACGAAGGTCTGACAGAGTATATCCAATGGATCGCGTAGTTGATCTGTTCAAACGTATTCACGTTTGGTGGCGGAGGAATTCGTTTCTCTTAGCTGTATACCCGTGTTATTTTTGGATAAGTCAATTTGTGATTTGGCGGGTATGACGATGTGACATTTCTAAGTGAATGAAGATGGATGTATGACAGAGTATTTCCAGATGGTCATGTACATTGATTTCTTCAACTATACCAAGAGTGGAAGCGGAGAAGGAAACTTCTTTTAGCTGACACGTAATGTATGGTTGAAGACGTCAATTAGTGATTCTGACGGATTTGACAATGTAGCATTCGAAGTGAATCTGATGTAATGATAAAGCGTAGCTTCTAGCCTCATCAACCGGTAAATGACAGAAATCGGGCAGGCAGCATGGCTAAGTCGGTCGCACCGAAGTAGGGTGTATAATCACCTATCTAGAGAATATTCATTTGTTTCTTAAATCTATCAATGATGTCCCATATATATATACGGGAACGGTTGTTGATCCCAACCGTTGGTGATGTACATTCGATACACTCAAGCGAAATGAGTGGTCGGTCATGTGTGGCTGAGTTGCAAGATGTTCTTGTTGAACTCCAGTGTATCGTTCCTAGAGTACACTGATCGGAAGGTGATTCCATACCTTGTCATAGTTGGAAATCCAGTATCCAATACGTGCTTGCGATTTTGATTGTATACTATATACGTAGTAACATGAGATGCAAGCGTTTCTGCTAGATTGATATTTATTTGTACTTAGACATTATTATAATATCAGAATGATATTGCTTTGAAAAGTTATTTGGATTCTCATAAGGGAAAAACCCGTTCCGTATTCACGGCGTGGTCTTATGAGATATCATATACCTGTTTAAATGATTTGAGTTTATTCACACCAGTCCCATGACTGACCCGGAGTTTTATTTTGTTTTCCCTAAACTCTTGGGTGCCTAAATTTGTACGGGTAGTCAAGTAGTCAGGATTTACAGGTATACTTGAAGAGCTGGAGCAGGAGGCTTCTGGATCATATAGCTATAGTTATTTCCGCTGTGTTGTAAGTGTTGTACTCTGATAAGTGCTATTGTATACATAACTGTTATATTTCAAAGTTATGTTATCTATTATATGTTATTCGTTCCTATGTGAGGTTCGTGTTACTCTGATGTTGTGTTCTTCTTCTTCCTTTATTCTATTAGTTCTACCTTATCTATCCTCACCCTCTATCTTCTTTCTATTAGTTTCTTGAATTTCCAGTGCAATTTGGGGTTGGACTTGTGTTATTTGGTCAGCTCAAATTGGTCCGGATTTTTCGGGTCACTACAGTTGGTATCAGAGCTTATGTTTTAGTGATCGGACATAACTCTGTGGCGTAACTCAGTAGAGATGGGATTAGTAATATCCTAGATTGAGTTGAGTGTATATATATACAAGAGAGCGTATATGTTATTGAATATAAAATGGTTTTATATTGTGGAGATTTATTGATTGAGTGGCTTATGAATTCTGGACGATCAGTTTGATCCACTGTATCGGTAGGAGTTTTATAAACACTTGAATACGATGAACCGACATGATATGTTTTGAAATTAATATAGTATATTAGTTGTGTTGGTTGTTAGTATAATCGAATGAGATTATAAAAAGATGAAATGGTTATAAATAACTAATCAGAATTCATATCAGTAAAGTATATGAAGTAAGACGAATTGAATCTGAAGTTAAATCAGAATTGGAATTAAAATAAGTAAAATTTAAGTTCCTGGGAGATTTTGAACTATTTTCAAAATGGAAGTGTTTAGAAATGATTTTAGAAAGTGAAAAAGTATTGAACTCACTTCAATTACTGGAAAATAGATTCTGATGAGTGTGGCCACATCATCAGTATTCATTTTCGAGTTCCAAAGTGACGGATTACTACCAAAGGTTTTGTTTTTGAATTGTTTTGAGAAAACAAGTGTTCAGAAATTCAAATGTTTTGAATTGGTGTTATGATTTCAAATTGATTTGAAATGAACTCAGGAATTTAAGTTCTGGAATTAAAATTTAACTAATGAAGTTAAATGGATTAAAATGGAAAAAGTGAATAAATAAAGTTGAATTTAACTTGAACTAAGTTAAATGAAATTGGATTGGATTATAGAATAATCTGAAATAGGATTAAGTCGATAACTTAAGAGTTGAAATTTGATATTAGAGTTTGAATGGAATTCGACTTAAGTATAAGCGAATGATTTGGTTGAGAACCAACTGACAGGAGTTTGATTGGAATGACATTTATATATGTTGAGTTGAGTAACAGATGAAAAGGGATATAATGATATGCCGACAAAAAGGTACAAGTTTATTTTATATATGAGTTTGGATTTTATGAACCGTATTGGCAAGTCGTTTGGCTGTTTGATTTTCTTTTGGGTTGGAGAAGGTCTAGAGAGGCGAGTTGTGATTTGACGTATTTGCCGGAACAATGGAGGTTATGGCAAAATTTTCCGGAAATTAAAGACGTTAGAAAATTTTCAGGATTTTTGAAAATTTTCATTGATAAGAATTAATTAATAATTTAATTGAAATTAAAATGGTTCAGTTGAAGTTAAAGTTGAAGTAAACCAGAAGATGTTTGAATCTAGTTGGTAGAGTTAATAACATTTTTCTAGCTTAGCAATTTCGAGGACGAAATTTTATTAAGGGGGGAAGATTGTAATGACCCGCATTTCTGACCATTGAATAATTAATTTATTTAATTATTTAAATATCGTTTTGGCGATATCGATAACTGGAATTAAATAATATTGGATATTTAATTAATAATTATAATATAATAATATATTATAATGTCGAAATAGTCAGAAATAACTGAATTCACAATACAGTGTGGATTGGATTATATATAAGGTATAATTCAGTTTGGAATTTGAATTTGAATAATGAATATATTATATAAACGACAGTTGAACGTATAGTTTTTATTATAATTAAAATCGAGCTTGAAATGGTGCTGCAGTTCGCTATTTGGCGATTCAGACTTCAACTGAGTATACAGGATTCGTTTTAAATCGGATTTCTATGAAACAAGAAACGTGTGGAGCTAGTGGAGTATATCTTTCTAGTGGAAGAGAAAAATCGGGATTTCGTCGTGTAGATTTTGATGTACGTCCAAATCAAATTTCAGAAAAGTCGCTGTAGAATTCCTTTATAATTTGCAACGCTTTATTTACGTTATAAAAGGATTTTTCGATATAAACTGAATATCGATAAATCAGAAATCTGAAATATCAAGCTGTAAATTCTGATATGATATTCTGAAGCTGTATGATATCATATGTGAAGATATACGATAATATAAATTTATTTATATTTAATTTAATTATATTTAAATATATTTATATATTTAAATGGGTCATTCAAAGCGTTAAAAATAGCCAGTTTTGCATACGAAGTCGGAATTCGACGAAACCAGTTTTGTTGGATCCGCAATATCAAATAGTTGTTAGATTTCCAGTTTCGTGATTTTTAGAGTCACTGTGTGGCTGTACGGATTTTTAGAGTGTAAAACAGTCAGTATTTTTACAGTTAAAAATACGCTGTGTGAGCATACGGAGTCGGAATTCGATGAAACCAGTTTCGTTGGGACCATAATGTCGAACTGTAGCTACATATCAATTTTCATGATTTTTAGGTATCCTATGTGTTCGTAGGGATTTTTAGAATGCAAAACGAATATAAAAAAGAAAATATCTAAAACCAAAATATCTCAAAATATTTTCCTATAAATACCAGGCCTAAAATTCACCAACGATATGTATATGGATTCGTGAAGAGAAGGACTTCAATTCCGTGATAGTTTTGTTGGGTGCGAACTGATTTCGCGAGTTCAACGTTTTACGCAGAGAGCCTAGGGTTCCAATTAGCTCTCGATGGAAGCGATGAGGTGGGGTTTGGTGGTGATATTTGGGTTTGTGGTCGAATTTGGGTTCAAGTGTGATTTTCTGGTGGATTTCCGTTGAAATGAGTGTCGATGTTCCTTCAGTGGGAATGACGTCGAGGCCGAAGTCGTGTTCTGGAAGGGGTGTTCGAGTTTGGGGATTTGCATACGAGGAAGAAGAGGAGTGAAAAAGGAGATGGACGGATGTGTTTGTTTGGATTTTCGTTGACCAGTATGGGATCGGTGGAGGTTTAAAATCACTGTAATGGTGTTTGGAGTCCTGGAGCACACGGTAGTGAAGATGAAGGAAGTAGTGGGCGGGTTTGATTGTTTGGGTCGGTGTTGAAAAGGTTAAGGCCCATATGCTTTATTTTAAAAACTTAAATTCTATTTAAACAGTTCAAACTTGTAAATAGAATTTCTTCTTCGTACGATAACAGATTGACGAACCGTAAGTTGCGTTGGGACAGTATGGACGAGAGCTTCTCAATGAAGCTGATTGGAAGTCCATCAGAGCTCGTTACAATTTATGGCGAAATAAATTGTCCGTCGCAGTCAAATGAACGCAAACCATTATTCAACGATTAACGCGCAAATGTGAGTAAATCTCACTAACTCTGAACAGTTTATATTTTCATGTTATATTCTTAGAACTGTTAAATATGGACTGATTGATTGTGTGTTGAATGTTTGATTGAACTGCTAGTTAGTTAGTTAAATTTCTATATTGATTCTGTTTAACAGAATATATCATATGGAACTGAAAGTGATGTTATCTATATTGTCTAACATCTGTGATGTAGGGAAACAGGTTGGAGGAATCCGACTGGATTCCTCAACAGTTATTTTATTGTTTTTCATATATTTTGATATATGATGTGAATTATAACCTGTTGTTGATTGTGTGTGTATGGACGATATTGAACATCGTGATTTGATATGATTGAATACCATAACATACCGGAATGTAGATAAGGGAATTTTCAAAGTGATATTGAAAATAGAATATTTATAAAATAGAATATTTATAAAGTGGAATATTTATAAATAAGGAATATTTATAAATTGGGATATTTATAAATAGGAGATATTTTAAAAAAAAAGGAAATAATTTCAAACCATTTTCTTTTTTGAATGGAAAGGCCTGTGTGGCGAGTTTGGGGATTTTCCCAATGCTCCCGATACAAAGGAGGTTATGGCGAATTTTCCCGGGAATTTAAGGAGTTAGAATATTTCAAGAATAAATTTGAAAAGGGAATATTTGTAAACCATTTACAAATAGAATTGGAAAGGGAACATTATAAAAAGGAAATCATTTTTAAAGTGTAGAACCGTTATTTAAAAGTAAATATTTTCAAATGAATAAAACGTTGTTAAAAAGGAAATCTTTATAAAGTAGATAGTTAATCGAATATAGACATTCGAAAGTAGTTAATCGAATATGGTATTCGAAGTTAGTTAATCGAATATGGTATTCGAAGTTAGTTAATCGAATATGGTATTCGAAGTTAGTTAATCGAATATGGTATTCGAAGTTAGTTAATCGAATATGGTATTCGAAGTTAGTTAATCGAATATGGTATTCGAAGTTAGTTAATCGAATATGGTATTCGAAGTTAGTTAATCGAATATGGTATTCGAAGTTAGTTAATCGAATATGGTATTCGAAGTTAGTTAATCGAATATGGTATTCGAAGTTAGTTAATTGAATATGGTATTCGAAGTTAGTTAATCGAATATGGTATTCGAAATTAGTTAATCGAATATGGTATTCAAAGTTAGTTAATCGAATATAGTTTAATCGAATAGAGTTAGAGGAGTTAATCGAATATTGTTTATTCGAATAGAGTTAGAGGAGTTATCGAATATAGTTTATTCGACAGGAGTTAAGTGAATTAGTTAAGTTAAATTAAGTGAATTAGTTAAGTGAATTGGTTAAGTTAACCAAAGTGAATTCGTCGAGTTAATCAAAGTGATTAGTTCAGTTAATCGAGATAAGTAAATCAAGTTAGGTTAATCGAGTTGAATTAGTCAGTCGAGTTAAGTTAGTCAAGTTAGTCGAGCCTAGTTAATCGAATCGAATTGGTCGAACCAAGTAAGTCGAGTTAGTCAAGTCAAGTTAAGTTAGTCGAGTTAAGTTCGTCGAGTTAAATAAATCGATGTTAATTTCATCGAAAGGAGTTATCGATGTTAGTTTCATCGAAAGGAATTATCGATGTTAGTTTCATCGAAAGGAGTTATCGATGTTAGTTTCATCGAAAGGAGTTATCGATGTTAGTTTCATCGAAAGGAGTTATCGATGTTAGTTTCATCGAAAGGAGTTATCGATGTTAGTTTCATCGAAAAGAGTGATCGATTATAGTTTAATCGAAGTGAGATTTTCAAATATGAGATATTTGAAAAGGAAAAGTTATCGAATATTAGTTGATCGAAGTGAGATTTATCGAACAAGAGTTATTCGAAAAGAGATTTTCGAATATAGTTTATTCGAAAGTAAGATTTTCAAAGATGAGATATTTGAAAAGGGAGAAGTTAATCGGATATAGGTTATTCGAAGAAGAGTTAATCAAATAGAGATTTCTCGAAGAGAGTTAATCGGCGAATTCGATTATATCGAATTCGGGAAAGTACTTATACTTTCCAGTGTCTAAATAGAGATTTATTTATATTTAAATAAATAAGTGTTAGGTAAATTATTCACTAATAAGAATAGAAGTTATAATTAAAGTTAGATAATTCGAAAGGAGGGATTATAACGTTACCGTTATAACCAACGTTTTAAATATAGAAGTAGATTAGTAAAATTGGATCCGAGAAAGGCGTAAAGAAGTTGTTAAAGATTTAAAAGATAAACTTTGACCATTTCGAAGTTATAACGTTGTTCAGTCAAGGTCTGAGAGGTAATTATACCCCAACTTGAGTGACTTCCTTCTTAACTAAGAAATGGTAAGGTTTGATCGTAAAGGAGTGTTGGAAATGTTTTCCAAACGAAAATCAGAAATGTTTTCTGATAAAAGAAAAATAAGAATTTAGAATATAGGGAAACAGGAGATAAGTAAATAAATGAACTAAAGAGATTTATTTTAAATGATGTTTGTTCGATATAATTTCCATGTGGAAATAATATCGTTGTTTGCACACTTGTTTTTCTTCGATAGTTAACTCACAGACTATCGAAGTTTTTGACCATTTTAACGTTGTTAATATGGAGAGACCGGTTGGATTATTATCCAAAGAACCACTCTGTATTGGCATAAGCGTCGCGAATCATATATGCCAAAGATAATTGAAGACGGAGTAAAATGCAAGGGCTATCCTGTTTACAGAATAGTGCCTTCGGTTTGTCCAGTCCCAGGACAACTTGTATGGACGAAGGTCTGACAGAGTATATCCAATGGATCGCGTAGTTGATCTGTTTAAACGTATTCACGTTTGGTGGCGGAGGAATTCGTTTCTCTTATCTGTATACCCGTGTTATTTTTGGATAAGTCAATTTGTAATTTGGCGGGTATGACGATGTGACATTTCTAAGTGAATGAAGATGGATGTATGACAGAGTATTTCCAGACGGTCACGTACATTGATTTCTTCAACTATACCAAGAGTGGAAGCGGAGAAGGAAACTTCTTTTAGCT
Organism: Allium sativum; assembly: GCA_030737875.1. NCBI lineage: Eukaryota > Viridiplantae > Streptophyta > Magnoliopsida > Asparagales > Amaryllidaceae > Allium > Allium sativum. Next base: position 217,313,754 of record CM060918.1, on the reverse strand, counting down.
GACACGTAATGTATGGTTGTTGTAACACCCCAAAAATTCTATAAACTGTGGAATTAACAAATTTAAGTATAATTAATTTCAAATCAAAGAACTAAGGGAAACGGGATACGCCATTGCGTTCGTCTCGGAAAAATACGCGAAATAGAGTCCGAGTTTTCGAAAAACGGAGTCTGTATGAAGAAGATATGGCCTTCGGAAGTTTTTAAATTAAATTTAAAATTCAAACAGAATAAAACAATTAAAAATTCCGAAGTGGGGCCCGATGGGCCAGGGCGGGGAAAGGCCCGCCTGACGCACCCAGGTCGACTGGGCTGTCGACCTGGTCTAACAAGGTCGACAGGCCTGTCGACAGGGCTGTCGACAGGGGTGTCGACCTGGTCCAGAGCCAGGTCGAACCCAGCCCAACCTGGCTGGCCTATTCTGTGTTTGGCCGATTTTCTGTGGTTTGCTTTGTCATTAGGGCTAGGTGGCAAGCTCTAATTGGTCTCTCTATCGAATGAATGGCTACGATCAATCCAAGCAACATCAATGGCCCTAATCAGTTCATTACCCCTATAAAAACAACCCTAGACTAACCCTAATCTATTCATTCAAAAATAAGAACAAAGCCGCCATGTTGCTGAGGAGCGTCTAGGAGTAGCCACCAAATTGGAGAGAAGATTAGGAGGAAAATTCTAAAGCCTAAAGCAATTCAAGCAAATCAAATCAACGCCTACGTCAAAAGGAGTCGCATCTCTAAATTCCTAAATTAGAGAATTCGCCGCAACGATTGTAAGTAGAGTATTATTTTGGTATGAACAAATAATTGTGTGGATATGTATACTTGATTTGTGGCGATAAAATAATTCATATTTGTGCGTTGGAATATTGTATACGTTTGGATGTTCTTGAATTATGTTATTCATTATGAAAAACTACATGCGGTAGTTTTATGCAAGTATGACGTTTGGATATTCGCAAAATATGTAATTTATGTTGAAGCTACATGTATGTAGTTGATTAATTGAAATTCATGCAAGTTTGGGATTTTGTTACTATGCCATCATAGTGTGTATTTTTATACAAACATCATTTTTGTGAAGTGATTGGAATAAGGTTGGGATTATCATAATTCATATGAAACTATATTGAAATGTTTGGCACCATGATCTATGTATTAAGCCATGTTTTGTACTAGAAACCTATTTGCAAACTTATGAATATGGCTAGGCTATGATCGATATTTCGCATAATTAAAACCATGTTAGGTCTATCTTGTTAGCAAGAATTATATGATGACATATGTGGTGCATGGCTAGGTTAGATTCAAAAATCCCTTTTTGCAAGTTTACATGACTAAAGTAAAAATCATGATTTCATGTTAGAAATATTTATGCCATAGTTATGTGAACAAATTTAACTATACTTATGCCATGCTTACGTTCGACATTATGCCATGCTTATGTTTGACATTATGCCATGCTTATGTTAGAAATATTTATGCCATGCTTATGTTTGACATTATGTCATGCTTATGTTAGAAATATTTATGCCATGCTTATGCTTGACATTATGCCTAAATAAAAATATAGGTTCATGTTGTAGTTAAGCCCATGTGTTAATAGTGATATTCTTAACTTAACTACAAGTTCACATGGTTTGATTCATGTCACTTATGCTTTTAGGATCAAAGTATATGTTACTACTATGCAAGTACACCAGTTTCTATTTTGTAGTTCCAACGTCATATTGCAAGTTCATGCGCTCACAATCCCCTTTTGTGTATGTAATCACGCTTTAAGCCTCCCCTTTTCTCGCATGGCTAAGTTGGGCTTAAAAAGGTTAAGCCCAACATATAAACGAACATATTAAACGGGGGAAAATAACGTTGGGTTAAAAATTACTAATGAATGAAAACATAAAATAGAAGGGCCCAAATTCAAGTATGGGTTGGGCCCATGATTGGTGTAACCTTTACACCATTAACTTAATGGGCCGCAAATATTTACATATAAGAAAATAAAGAAGAAAGACAAAATATGTAAATGTAGAACATACGATGTGTTTAACCCGAGGTTGGATTGAGTTGTGATGTAAACCTGCCCGGAACCGCCCGGCTGTCCAGTAGTCACAACAATACCTATCCAATGTGGGAGGTTAAACATGGAGCCCAATAAGGACCCGAGGTTAGACTGAGTTGTGGCGTAAGACTGCCCGGAACCAACCGGCAACAGGCAGCCACAACAATACCTGTCTAATGTGAGACGTCAGGGCCTTAATAAGACAATTAAGGCTGAGTCAGGATTGTTAGGATTAAGTGAACTAAAGACTTAATCAAAATGGAACATGCTAAACTAAACGGACTGGTGGGGGTCAGGTTAGAAAACACTTAACCAACTTAGCATGTTGGCTAGAGATAGAAAACCTAGTAACGGGGGACCCTTTTCAGCAGTAACCCTAAAAGGTGTATCATGAAACCCTGAAACTAGGCAGGGTGGGGCACGATTACTGGGCTGATTGTAAGAGGTCAAATCGACGACGGTGGTGTAGCAGTGTAGGTTCTAACGGGGTGCGGGCGTGCACACACTCAGGCGCAGAAAAATAAGGCACTGGACACCAGTAGCATACCTGTGCATTCTAGGATTGTGTCGGGCCGCCACCATGGGGCTTGATACACCCCATGGTGGGACCAGCATAGGTAACTACAACATCGGGGGCCGTAAGACACATGTAACTATGCGAGTAGGAGCCGATCATCATAGAATGGATCACATCACCCTGATTATGGGGTGCCAATTGGAAACTAGTTTATATGGGTTCAGAGATTAACATGGGGTACGATAGCATATTCGACCCTAGACAACTTAACCAAGTTATAGTGCTTTTCCACTTCTTGATTATACTTATCATACCCAGTTCTTTATTCATAGACAAAATAGTACTAGACTTACTCAGGCTTTATGTCTGACTCTACTTTTCTTTCGTCTTCTTTCTTCCGTTTCCCCCCCAGGTCCACAGGGAGGGAACACTGCAGCTTGACCAGCATAAACATCCAGCTTGAAGAAGGGAAATGTATTGCTTGGACCTTTATCATTTTGAACTATGGCTTTGGACAACCACTTTGGGGCTTTTGCAGTTTATCTATGTTTTCTTTATGCTTCTTTAAATAATGTAATCAAGACAGATTATGAAAGTGTTATGTTATGTTTTTGGAAAAGATGTAAGACAATTATGGTGATGATGTTGTAACACGTATTTGCTTTTATGAAATAAAAGTTGTTTGTTTTTCCGCTGCTTACAAATATGTTTTCTTATATCTGTCTTGTATATCTGTGACTTATACTTATAAACCTCCACCAAAATTAGGGCATTCCCTTTGAGAGTGACCCTAACGGAGGTGGGGTGTTTCACTTGGTAACAGAGCATAGGTTTACCAGATAAGATAAAAAGTTTTGAAAAATTATTTTCAAAAAAAAAAGGAAATTTAAAGAAGCATTTTTAAAAGAAAAATGTTATTTTATTTTAAAAAGGCAAAGTCCACTCCCCAAAGCCATAGGTATTATCTCTTATCCTTCGTTTTGAATCTATCCTTTTTGTTTCAGCATGTCCCAAGAACTTAACTTGCCGGAAGGGGTGCCAATATCTGGTTGGTTTAGACGGTTCTTAGAAGCAAGGGCCACTCAGCCAGGTCCTACCATTCCTCCTCCCCCAGCGGAAGGAAATCATCCAGCTGCAGCGGCACCTTTTCCTCCACCTCCTCCTCGGGGAAACGCTTTTGCTAAGATATGTAAAGATTTTAAAGCTATGGGAGGAAGGGATTTCCATGGAACTGAGTCCTTCGTGGCAGCTAGGAATTGGCTGAAAGAAACGGAGGACCTATTCATCATCTTTGAGGTAGAAGATAGACAAAAAGTACAATTGGCAGTATGGCTATTGAAGGGCGAGGCTTCCTACTGGTGGGAAGTCACTAATGCTGAAAGACCAGTGGAGACATGGGAGGACTTTAGGGCAAGGTTTGAGACCAAATTTCTCTCAGATGCGGAAAGAAGTTTGCAGTTGGAAAAATTCTTATTTCTTAAGCAAGGGGACAAGACAGTCAGAGAGTATGTGAATCAGTTCGATGAGCTGGCTAGGTTTGGACTTGACCTAGTCAACACCCCGCACAAGAAGGCTCTCCGTTTCGTCAAAGGGTTGAATGAGCCATTACACAGTTTGGCCATGACCCATATACCCATGGGAGCCACGTATGAAAGATTGGTGCAAATGTCATTGCTGAATGAAGAGGATAAGGGCAAGAAGGAGACAAAGGCAGAAAGCTCTCAAGGGAAGAAAGAGGGTTTGCAGCCTAAGAAGACAGACTTTAGGAAAGGCGGGAAAGGCAACAAAGAGAAGAGAAAGTGCAATTTCTGTGGCAAAGTGGGGCACTTAGTAAAGGACTGTCGGAAAAAGAAGGCCAAGGAGAATGGTGGGTGCTTTTCGTGCGGTCAGACAGGCCACAGGGCTAAGGACTGCCCAAAGAAACGAGGACAGGGGCAGAGGGCTGGATCCACCCCAGGGGCACAGGTTCATGTGCTGGAAGCGCCACCTCTGCAACAGCGAGGTATAAATACTTCTGTAGAAAGTGTAGTTTATCTATATGATCACCCCGTTCGCACTTTATTTGATTCTGGCGCATCACACTCCTTTATCTCGTCTGCTCTAGTAGAATCTCTGCACCTAAAAACTAGTATGGTAGAGGACCCCTTAATTGTTTCAAACCTAATTGGGGGCCCAGCTCATTTGTCTATGATCTTTTTGGGATTAAAAATTTCTATTCTAAGTGTTGAATTTCAATGTAGTGCCTTTGTTTTGGGCTTTTCGGGGTATGGTTTGATTTTGGGTATGGATTGGCTATCCATTAATGGGGCCATCCTAGATTGTGAGAAAAGGGTTGTTAGGCTCCTAACCCAGCTCGGTAATACTTTGGAAATTTCTTGTAATCCCTCGTATGCGGTTATGCTTAGTTATCTTGAATCGCTAGATGCCTCTGTTGAAAATTTGCAATCAGTTAGAGTGGTCCGGGAATATCCGGATGTCTTCGAAGAGGTGAAGGGCTTGCCTCCGAAGCGGGAAATAGACTTCCGCATATATCTTGTAGATAATGCAAAGCCCGTTGCGTTGCCCGTTAGGCACATGGCTCCACGAGAAAGGAAAGAGCTCAGTAAACAGATTAAAGAGCTTCTAGAAAAGGGGTTCATTAGGAGAAGCATTTCAGAATGGGGCGCTCCAGTGGTGTTCGCTACAAAGGCGGATGGTTCACTCCGTCTATGTGTTGACTATAGGGAGCTCAACAAGCTAACGAAAAAGAATAGGCACCCTCTCCCTAGAATTGACGATTTATTTGACCAGCTTGTAGGAGCGTCTGTTTTCTCCCAACTCGATTTAGCATCCGGTTTTCATCAGCTAAGGGTGGCTGAAGATAGCATCGATAAAACGGCATTCAGAACCCCAGACGGCTTCTTTGAATGGCTTGTCATGCCCTTCGGCTTGACAAATGCACCTGCTTACTTCGTGGACCTGATGAGTAGGGTATTTAGAGATTTCCTCAACAAATTCGTAGTGGTCTTCGTAGATGATATCCTTATCTTTTCAAAGAGTGAAGAGGAACATGCTCAGCACTTAAGGGCAATCATGGAAACTTTGCGAGTCCATCAACTAAAAGCCAAATTCTCCAAATGCCACTTTTGGAGAGAAGAGGTGAGGTTCCTTGGGCACATAGTATCCAAACAAGGGTTAGCAGTGGACCCTGCTAAGGTAGTGGCGGTACAGGATTGGAAGACACCAAGGAATGCAACTGAGGTCCAAAGCTCCCTAGGACTAGCAGGTTTCTATCGAAAATTCATAAGGGGTTTTGCGAAAATCTCAGCTCCGCTCACGAAATTGACTAAGAAGAATCTAGTGTTCAATTGGGATTTGGATTGCGAGTTTGCTTTCCAACGACTGAAAAGGGCTCTCACAACAGCCCCAGTTTTGACGCTGCCAGATGGGAGCAAGATGTTCACTGTTTATACGGATGCATGTGGGACAGGGCTAGGCGCCGTCTTAATGCAAGAAGGAAGGGTGGTAGCTTATGGCGGGAGGCAATTGAAAGTGCACGAAAAGAACTACCCAACCCACGATCTTGAGTTAGCCGCCATCGTCTTTGCACTCAAGTCTTGGCGACACTATCTCCTAGGTGAGAAGTTCGAACTTTACACTGACCATAAATCGTTGAAATATCTTTTCTCGCAGAATGATCTTAACTTAAGGCAACAAAGATGGATGGAGTTTCTTGCCTCGTACGATTTCGAAATCTCCTACACTCCGGGCAAAGGCAACGTAGTGGCAGACGCGTTGAGCCGAAAGAAATTGACCCTAAGCCCGTTGTTTGTTGAAAGACAAAGCCTAGAGTTTATAGCCAGCTTCGACTTTAGGCCTTCCTCCGATTTCGTACCAGTCTTGCTAGCATCTCTCGAAGTGCGCCCAACTTTAGTGGATTCAGTAGGGACAGCACAACGCGAAGACCCTCAGCTTGTGGAAATAATTGATAGGTTAATTAGGGGTGAGACTTCAAGTCACCTCAACAGATACTCCATCGACGATAAAGGTCTGCTAAGGCGAGACGGAAGGCTATGCGTCCCACAGACAAAAGATTTAATAAAGAAGGTTCTCGAGGAAGCACATCACTCCAAGATGACGATACACCCAGGCGGAGATAAAATGTACAAAGACATAAAAAGGACTTTCTTCTGGAACGGCATGAAAAAGGACGTAGCAGAATTCGTTTCTAAGTGTATGGTGTGCCAACAGGTTAAGGCGGAACAGAAAAAGCCTGGCGGACTACTACATCCTCTTGAGGTCCCGCAGTGGAAGTGGGATAGCATCTCAATGGACTTCATCGATGGGCTGCCTAGGTCTAGGAGAGGCAACACTAGCATTTGGGTAATAGTGGATAGGCTTACTAAAAGCGCCCACTTTTTACCGGTCAAAAGTAAAAGAACTGCCTCATCCCTAGCATCACTTTACCTCAAGGAAATCGTTCGACTCCATGGAATACCATCTAGCATTGTTAGTGACCGAGACCCCATCTTCACCAGCGAGTTTTGGCGGAGTCTGCAAGAAGCAGTAGGAACGCAGTTATGCTTGAGCACAGCCTATCATCCCCAAACCGACGGCCAAACAGAGAGAGTGAACAGAGTTTTGGAAGACCTTCTAAGACTATGCGTCCTTGACTTCGGAGGGACATGGGAAGACCACCTTCCTTTGGTGGAATTTGCCTACAACAACAGCTATCAAGCAACCATCGGAATGGCGCCCTTCGAAGCTTTGTATGGAAGACCGTGCCGATCGCCCACTTGTTGGTGGGAGTCTACTGATAAGCTCATACTTGGACCGGATATGATCCGAGAGACTTCAGAGAAAGTGGACTTAGTACGAAGAAGGATGAAGACGGCCCAAGACAGACAAAAGTCCTATGCCGACAAGAGGAGAACCGACCTTGAATTTGAGGTTGGAGACAGAGTTTTTCTCAAGGTATCACCGCTAAGAAACGTTGTTCGTTTCGGAACCACAGGAAAGCTAGCGCCAAGATTCGTAGGGCCATTCCCTATCATCGAGAAAATTGGGAAAATGGCCTATAGATTAGAGCTGCCCGAGAAGTTGGCTGGAGTCCACAACGTTTTTCACGTTTCACATCTACGAAAATGTCTACATGAGTCTGCTGAAGTGGTAGAGCCAAATATCCTCGAAGAGGCCGAAGTGGAACGCGAAGCAACCATAAGGAAAGTTCCAACCCGCATACTAGGAACGGAAGTGAAGAAGCTACGCAACCGCGAAGTCAAGCTCGTCAAAGTTCAGTGGAGCGATGCCGAGGGAGATGCGACTTAGGAAACTGAAGCTAGAATCCGTACAGCCTACCCTTTTCTGTTCGAGGGTACATCCTTGATCTTTCCTTTTCCTTAAGTTGCGCTTTTATCTATCTTTTTAGGTATATTTCCTCGACCTTATCTTTTAGGTAGAAACCCTTTGGATGAAAACATGTAATTGAAACATGTTATGGATGATGATTGCAAGTGGTTGCAAGTGATTGCTAGTGGTTGCTCGTGGTTGCATATACACACACAATCTAGGTTTTAGATCGGCTCAGTCACTTCATATTGCATATGCATATATGTTTGCATTCGTATATGGTTGAACTTTAATGTGTTGTCATATGGATGTTGCATTTGTAATGAATGATTGTGCACTCATGTAGAATCATGAATAGGAAAATTTGCATACATAATGGATTCATGGCACTTACATAATTCGCATTAAGGAGGTCAACTGAATCAGTAGACCGCCTGATTTTGCATTAGATAAGTACATGTATACACACACACTTTGCATATGATCATGAAGCATTAGAAGTCTTTTAAGGACAATGGATGCTCGTGTTTGATGGATGAGTAGATGGATGATTGGATGTTAGGATATACATTCCTCCTAACTTGAAGATTTCGGGAACGAAATCCTTTTAAGTGGGGGAGAATGTAACACCCCGAAAATTCTATAAACTGTGGAATTAACAAATTTAAGTATAATTAATTTCAAATCAAAGAACTAAGGGAAACGGGATACACCATTGCGTTCGTCTCGGAAAAATACGCGAAATAGAGTCCGAGTTTTCGAAAAACGGAGTCTGTATGAAGAAGATATGGCCTTCGGAAGTTTTTAAATTAAATTTAAAATTCAAACAGAATAAAACAATTAAAAATTCCGAAGTGGGGCCCGATGGGCCAGGGCGGGGAAAGGCCCGCCTGACGCACCCAGGTCGACTGGGCTGTCGACCTGGTCTAACCAGGTCGACAGGCCTGTCGACAGGGCTGTCGACAGGGGTGTCGACCTGGTCCAGAGCCTGGTCGAACCCAGCCCAACCTGGCTGGCCTATTCTGTGTTTGGCCGATTTTCTGTGGTTTGCTTTGTCATTAGGGCTAGGTGGCAAGCTCTAATTGGTCTCTCTATCGAATGAATGGCTACGATCAATCCAAGCAACATCAATGGCCCTAATCAGTTCATTACCCCTATAAAAACAATCCTAGACTAACCCTAATCTATTCATTCAAAAATAAGAACAAAGCCGCCATGTTGCTGAGGAGCGTCTAGGAGTAGCCACCAAATTGGAGAGAAGATTAGGAGGAAAATTCTAAAGCCTAAAGCAATTCAAGCAAATCAAATCAACGCCTACGTCAAAAGGAGTCGCATCTCTAAATTCCTAAATTAGAGAATTCGCCGCAACGATTGTAAGTAGAGTATTATTTTGGTATGAACAAATAATTGTGTGGATATGTATACTTGATTTGTGGCGATAAAATAATTCATATTTGTGCGTTGGAATATTGTATACGTTTGGATGTTCTTGAATTATGTTATTCATTATGAAAAACTACATGCGGTAGTTTTATGCAAGTATGACGTTTGGATATTCGCAAAATATGTAATTTATGTTGAAGCTACATGTATGTAGTTGATTAATTGAAATTCATGCAAGTTTGGGATTTTGTTACTATGCCATCATAGTGTGTATTTTTATACAAACATCATTTTTGTGAAGTGATTTGAATAAGGTTGGGATTATCATAATTCATATGAAACTATATTGAAAAGTTTGGCACCATGATCTATGTATTAAGCCATGTTTTGTACTAGAAACCTATTTGCAAACTTATGAATATGGCTAGGCTATGATCGATATTTCGCATAATTAAAACCATGTTAGGTCTATATTGTTAGCAAGAATTATATGATGACATATGTGGTACATGGCTAGGTTAGATTCAAAAATCCCTTTTTGCAAGTTTACATGACTAAAGTAAAAATCATGATTTCATGTTAGAAATATTTATGCCATAGTTATGTGAACAAATTTAACTATACTTATGCCATGCTTACGTTCGACATTATGCCATGCTTATGTTTGACATTATGCCATGCTTATGTTAGAAATATTTATGCCATGCTTATGTTTGACATTATGCCATGCTTATTTTAGAAATATTTATGCCATGCTTATGTTTGACATTATGCCTAAATAAAAATATAGGTTCATGTTGTAGTTAAGCCCATGTGTTAATAGTGATATTCTTAACTTAACTACAAGTTCACATGGTTTGATTCATGTCACTTATGCTTTTAGGATCAAAGTATATGTTACTACTATGCAAGTACACCAGTTTCTATTTTGTAGTTCCAACGTCATATTGCAAGTTCATGCGCTCACAATCCCCTTTTGTGTATGTAATCATGCTTTAAGCCTCCCCTTTTCACGCATGGCTAAGTTGGGCTTAAAAAGGTTAAGCCCAACATATAAACGAACATATTAAATGGGGGAAAATAACGTTGGGTTAAAAATTACTAATGAATGAAAACATAAAATAGAAGGGCCCAAATTCAAGTATGGGTTGGGCCCATGATTGGTGTAACCTTTACACCATTAACTTAATGGGCCGCAAATATTTACATATAAGAAAATAAAGAAGAAAGACAAAATATGTAAATGTAGAACATACGATGTGTTTAACCCGAGGTTGGATTGAGTTGTGATGTAAACCTGCCCGGAACCGCCCGGCTGTCCAGTAGTCACAACAATACCTATCCAATGTGGGAGGTTAAACATGGAGCCCAATAAGGACCCGAGGTTAGACTGAGTTGTGGCGTAAGACTGCCCGGAACCAACCGGCAACAGGCAGCCACAACAATACCTGTCTAATGTGAGACGTCAGGGCCTTAATAAGACAATTAAGGCTGAGTCAGGATTGTTAGGATTAAGTGAACTAAAGACTTAATCAAAATGGAACATGCTAAACTAAACGGACTGGTGGGGGTCAGGTTAGAAAACACTTAACCAACTTAGCATGTTGGCTAGAGATAGAAAACCTAGTAACGGGGGACCCTTTTCAGCAGTAACCCTAAAAGGTGTATCATGAAACCCTGAAACTAGGCAGGGTGGGGCACGATTTCTGGGCTGATTGTAAGAGGTCAAATCGACGGCGGTGGTGTAGCAGTGTAGGTTCTAACGGGGTGCGGGCGTGCACACACTCCGGCGCAGAAAAATAAGGCACTGGACACCAGTAGCATACCTGTGCATTCTAGGATTGTGTCGGGCCGCCACCATGGGGCTTGATACACCCCATGGTGGGACCAGCATAGGTAACTACAACATCGGGGGCCGTAAGACACATGTAACTATGCGAGTAGGAGCCGATCATCATAGAATGGATCACATCACCCTGATTATGGGGTGCCAATTGGAAACTAGTTTATATGGGTTCAGAGATTAACATGGGGTACGATAGCATATTCGACCCTAGACAACTTAACCAAGTTATAGTGCTTTTCCACTTCTTGATTATACTTATCATACCCAGTTCTTTATTCATAGACAAAATAGTACTAGACTTACTCAGGCTTTATGTCTGACTCTACTTTTCTTTCGTCTTCTTTCTTCCGTTCCCCCCCCCCCCCCAGGTCCACAGGGAGGGAACACTGCAGCTTGACCAGCATAAACATCCAGCTTGAAGAAGGGAAATGTATTGCTTGGACCTTTATCATTTTGAACTATGGCTTTGGACAACCACTTTGGGGCTTTTGCAGTTTATCTATGTTTTCTTTATGCTTCTTTAAATAATTTAATCAAGACAGATTATGAAAGTGTTATGTTATGTTTTTGGAAAAGATGTAAGACAATTATGGTGATGATGTTGTAACACGTATTTGCTTTTATGAAATAAAAGTTGTTTGTTTTTCCGCTGCTTACAAATATGTGTTCTTATATCTGTCTTGTATATCTGTGACTTATACTTATAAACCTCCACCAAAATTAGGGCATTCCCTTTGAGAGTGACCCTAACGGAGGTGGGGTGTTTCAGTTGTAGACGTCAATTAGTGATTCTGATGGATTTGACAATGTAGCATTCGAAGTGAATCTGATGTAATGATAAAGCGTAGCTTCTAGCCTCATCAACCGGTAAATGACAGAAATCGGGCAGGCAGCATGGCTAAGTCGGTCGCACCGAAGTAGGGTGTATAATCACCTATCTAGAGAATATTCATTTGTTTCTTAAATCTATCAATGCTGTCCCATATATATATACGGGAACGGTTGTTGATCCCAACCGTTGGTGATGTACATTCGATACACTCAAGCGAAATGAGTGGTCGGTCATGTGTGGCTGAGTTGCAAGATGTTCTTGTTGAACTCCTGTGTATCGTTCATAGAGTACACTGATCGGAAGGTGATTCCATACCTTGTCATAGTTGGAAATCCAGTATCCAATACGTGCTTGCGATTTTGATTGTATACTATATACGTAGTAACGTGAGATGCAAGCGTTTCTGCTAGATTGATATTTATTTGTACTTAGACATTATTATAATATCAGAATGATACTGCTTTGAAAAGTTATTTGGATTCTCATAAGGGAAAAACCCGTTCCGTATTCACGGCGTGGTCTTATGAGATATCATATACCTGTTTAAATGATTTGAGTTTATTCACACCAGTCCCATGACTGACCCGGAGTTTTATTTTGTTTTCCCTAAACTCTTGGGTGCCTAAATTTGTACGGGTAGTCAAGTAGTCAGGATTTACAGGTATACTCGAAGAGCTGGAGCAGGAGGCTTCTGGATCATATAGCTATAGTTATTTCCGCTGTGTTGTAAGTGTTGTACTCTGATAAGTGCTATTGTATACATAACTGTTATATTTCAAAGTTATGTTATCTATTATATGTTATTCGTTCCGCTGTGAGGTTCGTGTTACTCTGATGTTGTGTTCTTCTTCTTCCTCTATTCTCTTAGTTCTACCTTATCTATCCTCACCCTCTATCTTCTTTCTATTAGTTTCTTGAATTTCCAGTGCAATTTGGGGTTGGACTTGTGTTATTTGGTCAGCTCAAATTGGTCCGGATTTTTCGGGTCACTACAGGCATTAGCGTTGCGATCAAATATAATGAAAATAATTGCAGGCGGAGTTATGCAAGTGCTATCCTATTTACGTGATAATGCCTTCGGTTTGTCCAGTCCGAGGACAACGTGAATGGATGAATGTCTGACAGAGTATATCTAACGGATCACATAAGTTGATCTCTTCAAACAGACTTACGTTTGGTGGCGGAGGAATTCGTTTCTCTTAGCTTTATACCCATGGTATTTTTGGGGAAATCAATTTGTGATTTGGCAGGTATGACGATGTGGTATTAAAAGTGAATGGTGGCCAGATGTTCTGGAAGATAATTCAAACCTCAAGCCTCACAACAGGAAATTGACAAAAATCGGGAAGGTAGCATGGCTATGTTGGTCGCACCCATTAGGATGTATAATCACCTATCTAGAGAAATTCCATTTGCTTCTTTAAATCTATCGATGCTGTCCCTTCTGGGGAAAGGTTGCTGATCCCAACCATTGGTGATATACATTCGATACACTCAAGCGAAATGAGTGGTCGGTCATGTGAGGGCCGGGTTGCAAGACGTTCTTGTTGAACCCAGTGTATTCGTCTAGAGATACACTATCAGGAGGTGGTCCCATACCTTGTCATGTTGGAAATCCAATCTCCAATAAGCGCCCTGCGGTTTTTGATTTTATACTATATATGGAGCGTAAGATGCAAGCTTCCACTAGATTTATATTTATTTGATGTAGGCATTATTATAATATCACCAGATTTTGATATCAAAATGTTTTGGGTTATCGTAAGGTAAAAACCATCCGTGTTTATGTGTGCGGTCTTACGATTATCATTTCTTTCGAATGGATTTTTAAAAGTTAAACAAATGGTTGGAGTTATACTCACACCAGTCCCATGACTGACCCAGAGTTTATTTTGTTTGTTTTCCCTAAGTCTTCGGTGCCTAAATTTGTACAGGCAGTCAAGTAGTCGTGATTTTTTCAGATTCACTTGGAGGAGCTGGAGGCAGGAGGCTTCACTAGTTAGATATAGACTATCATATTTCCGCTGTGTACTATCTTGTATATGGAAACAGGTGTTTATAACTGTTCCAGAGATAACTGTTGTGCTCTAATGATAGTATGTATATAAAGTTACTGATTTGTAATTCAAAAGTTATGTTATATAATAAATTTTATTCGTTCCGTTGTGTGACTTGTGTTCTTCGTTTTCTTCTATTCTAATATTTCTTTCTTTTTATTCCTCATCCTCTAACTTCTTTCTAATAATGATTCGTATTTCTGTGCAATTTGAGTTGGAGGTGGGGTGTTATTAGTCGACTCAAAGAGTATGGAAATTCGGGCCATTACAGTTGGTATCAGAGTTGGTTGCTTAATTGGTACGGATGATAAGGAGTTCTCGCTTCACGTTAGGTGGCGAACGGGAGACTCTTACCCATACATCTCCTAACAATGTGGGTCGAGGCTGGCCGTAAAAGCAGTTCTGAGGTACTAGTGTAAGCCACGGAGGGAGGTTAGCCCTCTGCCTTGGGGGATGAAGGATGGTTGAAAAGCCTACCAAATTTCCGGGCCATTACAGTTGGTATCAGAGCTGAAGGTTGAGTGATTGGCTCTGTGGTATAACTCAATAGAGATGGGGTTAGTACTACCCTAGATTGAGTTTGAGTGTATATATATGAGCGCGTATTTGTAGATTTGATATAAAATTGGTTTATATTGTGTTGATTGGTTTGTTGAGTGGTTTATGAATTCTGGTCGATAAAGGATGTACAACTGTATAGATAGGTGTTTCTAAACTTTCGAACAGAACAACTCGATACAGTATTGTTTTAAAAATGGGTAAATGATATAATTTTGCCCAAAAAAAATTATTTTGATATAAATGGAATAATTTTTGTATTATTATAGTATTTGGATGTATTGATTTTTATTATAATCAAATGAAGAAAAAAGAATAATGAAATGGTAATACATAACCAAATATATTTGTATATGGATAATGTATACAAATAAGTTGAATTAAAATTTAATTCAGACCAAAATTTGGAATTCATATCCCGGATTTTTAGAAATATTTTCTGAAGTAATATAAAATTATTTTGAAATTTTTTTGAATAAGAAGGGTTTAATGAAATTTTAATGGGATTAAGCACTGAAATCACTTCAGTGACGAGAAAATAATGCAGATAATGGGTTGCGAAATTATTGGTATTCATTTTCAAGTTTCTGAGTAGTGGGTTGCTACCATGAAAATTAGTTGATGGGAAATTGGTTTGAAAAGAATAAGTTATTTATATAAAATCCAAGTGTTTTGAATTTTCCAAAGGTTTTAAATATATGTGTATAGTTATATGATTTCAAACTAATTTGAAATAAAGGCCGGGAGTTTAAATTCTGAAATTGAATTTAACTTATATAAGTTAAATAAAATGGTGGAAGTAAATCAAATGGATTGAAATTTAACATAAGTTAAATGGAAATTGAAACTCAAATTGAATAAGTGGAATGATTTCTGAAGTAAAGATCAAATTGAACTGGTAGAGTGAAAGTGAGCTAATCAGAAGTTGATTAGAGTGTTAAAAACTGGAAGTTGGATTGGTGAAACCAACTGGAAATGGATATATATCTGCTGAACAGATATGGAATGGAAGCAATTGCAAGAGAAAGAATTATGCTCAACAAAAAGGTACATGTTTACAATATTACTTGGGTTGATGGTTTTATGAGCCTATGGAGCAAGCCGCTTGGCTTTTTGATTTCTTTTGAATTGGAGAAGGCCTAGAAAGGCGAGTTGTGTATGTACCGATTGAGCCGTGCAAAGCAGATGATGGCGAAATTTTTCGAAAATTTAAAGAGTCAGAATATTTTTAAGAAAAAAATTGATAATTGAAAATCGACTTATCAGTTATATAAGAAATTATAAAACCCGAATGGTTAAGCGAAATGATAAACTAATTTAAATTAGTTTGTGTATGTATGGATATATGGTAAAGCATATGATTGAAGATAAGATGGTGATGATGGATTGTACAAAAATGGTGGATAACTTATCTGGAATAAGTAACGAAAGGTTGGATATCAATATGAGAATTAGAAGTTTTGGATAAAAACCGAGTTATGGAAATATGGGGTATAGGATCTCAACTAAGTGAGTTATGAGGAGTTAGAGTTATTGCATATTTACTGCTTAGCAATTTCGAGGACGAAATTATTTTAAGGGGGAAGGAATGTAACGACTCAAATTTTTCGCTATTAATTTTAAAACATTTAAATTAATTGTAAATGTTGTATTGGTAATATGAAAGATATTCATAAGGAAATTATTAATTAAAAACGAAGGTGAACACATTAAATTTTATTTAAATTTAAAACGAGCTCGAAATAGTCGCTGTAGTTCGTAATTTACGATTTAAACTACAACTGAATATATAGGATCCAAAATTAGTCGGATTTCTTTGAAACAAGAAACGTTCGGATCTATTTGATCATATTTTTCTAATGGAAGTGAAAATTCTAGTTTTCATATTGTAGATTTTGTTTTATGTCCAAATCAAATTTTGAAATAGTCGCTGTAAAATCTTTTATGGACCATAACGGTGTAGTTAATATAACTAGAGATTGGTTACAAATTTGAACAAGATTCTTTTGAGGTGTATTTATAATTTAATTTTTAGAATTTTACTGTAATTTTTAATTAATTAAATACGCAACTTTTTACTCGGAGTATTTTGCACCCTATATCAATATTTTGAGGTTTCATAATATAAATTAAACTAAAGACATTATTATATTTTTGGGATCGTGGTAACTCGCTAGACACGACAGTATTCTTACTTCTATCTGTAGCGACTCATACACAAACAAAAATTTTATAAAGTCAGGTACACTACACTTTATAACTTACATGTTATAATTCCTTCTATACTGTGTTGTCATGTTATGCATGGTTGTACGCAACCAAATGGATATGCTAATTTGTACAAAGCTCAGGGCATGATAGCCTACCTAATTGAAACATCAACTCCTACCCCTTGAAGACTTTGTCCGTACCCTCTTCTTTTCAGCCTAGTATTTTCAAATCCTAGCCTTACCTAAGATTGAATCACCACAAGCCTACTACTGGGCTATGCACATGCAATTGCGATCTACAAACATGCCTTCCACAATGAACATGACTTATTTGCACCTTACCTTGGCAACCAAGTGGTTGTACAGCCCTTCTTTTCATAAACCGACTTACCCAACGTGCTGCTGTCCTTGGGTACCAAGCTATCTACATTGTTATCTGTCCCCAAAGCAGCAACACCTAGCCTAGCTGATCCAAACATGTGTACAACGCCACCCTATGTGTAGAAAACGTGCAGAAAAAGGAAAATGGGCAAATCTAACATGCCAATAACCTATGGAGTTACCCTAATACATGGGGAACAAGCTGTTTCGTATATAAATATAAATGCTCTCCTTATTCTTCCTTCTTCAGACAAAGAAAATCCCAAAATTTATCTTGTACCAGTTCTTCTATTTCTTCTAGTGAACAACGAAAGCAAAACGCCTCTTCAAAAATCGCAATTTGTATGAAATTCCTAAAATCACAACCATGGATCTGTTTTACTTCTTGGACTGAGGGATTTAATTCTATGTTAACTTCGAGGGTTGTGGTTCTGTTTCCTGGTGCTTGAATTGACCGTGGTCGGTTCTAGGGCAATGAATCTTAGGCGTTGTGATTGTCGTTGGGGAGAACGAGAGCCGGTGCGGTGGTTGCCTAAGCAAGGCGCGCCTGTAGAGGAGGTTTTGTGAAATTCTTTGATAAAAGAGTTCGCCTGTATAGAGGGGATTTGCTATTTTGAGGTCATTTTGGAAAAGTCGTGGGTCTGTGGGGCATCAGAATTTGATGAGGGTTGGTCGAGGTAAGCTGGCGGAGGCCGGGGTACTGAGGGAGCTGTTGCGATGGACGCTGGTGATCCACGGTGGTTGGTGATGGAAATTAGTGATCTGATTAAGGAAGCTGCTGTCTAATGGGAAGAAGGTTGCGAACTAAAGGCTGCTTTTTGGATAAAGGATGGAATAGTGGCTAGTTAAACTCAGCAAACGTGATTAAGGTGGTTGAACGGAAATCAAAGTAGGTGACAACGGGTTTGACAAGGAGCATTGTTTTATTCAAGAAGAAAGACAATATTTTTTCTCCTGATGGAGGAAAAAAGCGTGGAAAAGGAAAATGGATTAACATTGATACATGTATTAAGAGTAATGATGGTTTAAGCGCTAAATTTCGATAATTGAAGTATTAATGAAGGGTATTGGAAGGATGAACTATGAATGGGTGTTAGAATTTGCTGTGGGAGGATAGCGTGATTTTAAGAGGGTTATGGCAGTGCTAAATCTGCTAAGTTAGTCTCCAATTACTGTAATTAAAGGATGATGGTATAGAAATGGCGCTAGAAATTTGTAGTGGAAGCAGCAGTTTTAATTCTTTTGGAAAGAAAGGTTTATCACCACAGCTAATCATGGAATGTCATAATTAATACGAAGCAGACGAAAACGGTTACGATGGAATCATAATGACGAGACTTATGTTGTGAAGCTAATGTGGCCGAGGATGAAGTTAGTGGCACTTTGTCGAAGAATTTAACGCCCGTATGAATTTAAATCGAAGCGAAAGCAGAATCGCCAACTGTAAAACAAGGTGAGTAAACTCAATAACTCTGCCTCATTTATATTTTTATAAAAAAAAGTTTTAAATTTATTTATAGTTATTTTATACTGTGATGATTGATTGGTTGAATAGTTGATAAAATTGGTTGAAATGGTTGATATGTTTACATCGTTGATCGATTATTAGTTCTGATATTTCATATTGATGTGAACTAATATTATTGATGTTGATTAACATCCGTGGATGTAGGGAAACTTGTTGGAGGGACCCAACTGGGTTCCTCAATATTTATATTATTGTTTTTCCTTGATTTTGATGTGTGGTGTGATATATATAGTCAGTGATTGACATTGTTGTGTTTGAGCTACCCTGGCCCTAGAATTTTGGTATTTGAATGCCGTAAAATATTCTCGAATAGAAAATGAAATTTGAGATTTAAAAAAAGGAAATTATATTTTTACAAAAAAATTGAAGTGTTATTTCGAATATAGTTAATAGGTAGAAACTTGTTTTATTTAAAACAAGAAGTTTATTTTAAACGAGTATATATATTAAGTAAATTAGTCATCGTTGGATAAAGGGAAATATAAATCCAAATATGAATTTATATGGGAAAGTGGGAATGGGATTTGAAACCAATATTTGAAATAAGATTTGAACTTAGCAAATTGAAAAGGAAATTACAAACGAAATTTTAAATAATTGGAATAAGAATGAGATTTGTACGAAAACTCTGAATAAAGGTTATAAATAGAATTTGGGTTTTAAAATATTATTTTTAAGCATGAAAATCAAACTGATTTGATTATATATAAAAGGATTATATTTATGATTAAAGAGAATAATGGTTTAAAGGAAATATTTTGCAAATGAAATACTTATAAAGGAAATTTAGATGACTTGGAATATGAACCCAAATTGGAAATTGAGTAAAAAGGGAAATGGGAAATTGTTTTAAAAGAAAACGATGAGTTTAGTTCAAGATTCAAAATATAAAATAAATTGTGATAATGTTTCATAGAATGGAATGGTTATAAAGGAATTTAAAGAATAAATTCAATTGTGAATTTGAAATTTGAATTTACTAGAAATGGTAAATAAATTCTGAAGTTAAGAATATGAATCGAATATAGAGTATTCGAATGAGAGTTATTTATTGGAATTTGATTATATCATTTCGGGAAGTAGTTATTTTTCCGTTTGAAACAAATTTAATATTTATTTATTTAAATACAAGTTACATTTTTGTGAACCAAATATTCCTAAATAGCGATTTTAAACGCTTCCGCTATAATAAATGTTTTAGTAAATCTAAATAGCAATTTTAAACGCTGCCATTATAATAAATGTCTTGGTAAATCTAAATAGAAATTTTAAACGATGCCGTTATAATAAATGTTTTGGTAAACCTAAATAGCAATTTTAATGATGCCATTATAATAACTGTTTTGTAAATATAAACAGCGATCTTAACGCTATTGTTATAATAAGTGTTCAATAATTCTAGACAGCGATTGTAACGCTGTTGTTAAAAGTAATGTTTTATAAATCAAATATTTGGAAATAGCAATTGTAACGCTGTTGTTAAAATGAAATGAATTGGTCAACGGGGGATTAAGAAAGAGAATTTAGAAATATTTTCTCATATTAATAATATATATTATCTGAATATATTAAAAAAATAAGGATTTGTGGACATTTAGAAATGTTTTCTAACCGGAATAAGAGGTCTTTTTTTCAAATAAAGAAATTATAACATTGGAAATGGTATCCAAAGAATCGACAGGGGAAATCGAGCTGCAAAAGAATACGAAAGATGGAAAATGGGAACTGTAAATGATAATATAATAAGGAATTAATTTAAAGGGGCCCAATGTTGATTTATGATTGATTGATCGAATTCCTACCTGGAATAAGATCGTTGGTTGTACACTTATTTTTCCTTGATAGTTAAATCACCGACTATCGATCTTTTAGACCATTTTTCCATCGTCAATATGGAGAGACCGAGATCAGATTTATTATCTGGAAACCACTCTGCATGGGCGTTAGCATTGCGATCAATTATGATAAAAATATTTGCAGGTGGAGTTATGCAAGGGCTATCCTGTTTACAGTATAGTGCCTTCGGTTTTTCCAGTCCGAGGACAACGTGAATGGATGAATGTCTGACAGAGTATATCTAACGGATCACGTAATTTGATCTCTTCAAACGTACTTACATTTGGTGGTGGGGGAATTCGTTTCTCTCAGCTTTATACCCGTGGTATTTTTGGGGAAATCAATTTGTGATTTGGCGGGTATGACGATGTGGCATTCAGAGTGAATGGTGGCCAGATGTTTAGGAAGATAATTCAAACCTCAAGCCTTACAACCAGGAATTGACAGAAATTGGGCAGGAAGCATGGCTATGTGGGTCGCACCCACTATGATGTATAATCACCTATCTAGAGAAATTCCATTTGCTTCTTTAAATCTATCGATGTTGTCCCTTCCGGGGAACGGTTGCTGATCCCAACCGTTGGTGATATACATTCGATACACTCAAGTGAAATGAGTGGTCGGCCATGTGAGGGCCAGGTTGCAAGACGTTCTTGTTGAGCCCAGTGTATCTCGTCCCTAAAGATACACTATCGGCAGGTGGTCCCATAGCTTGTCATGTTTGAAATCCAATCTCCAATAAGCACCCTGCAGTTTTTGATTTTATATTATATATTGAGCGTGAGATGTAAGCATTCCACTAGATTTATATCTATTTGATGTAGACATTATTATAATATCACCAGATTTTGATATCAAAATGTTTTGGGTTATCGTAAGGTAAAAACCATCCGTGTTTGTGTGTGGATCGGTCTTACGATTATCATTTCTTTCGAAAGGATTTTTAAAATTTAAACAAATGATTGGAGTTTACTCACACCAGTCTCATGACTGACCCAGAGTTTATTTTGTTTGTTTTCCCTAACTCTTGGGTGCCAAATTTTGTATGGGCAGTCAAGTAGTCGGGATTTTTCCAGATTCACTTGGAGGAGCTGGAGGCAGGAGGCTTCACTAGTTAGATATAGACTATCTTATTTCTGTTGTGTACTATGTTGTATCTGGAATTTGGTGTTTATAACTGTTCCAGAGATAAATGTTGTACTGTGATGATGGTATGTATATAAAGTTACTAATTTGTATTTCAAAAGTTATGTTATATAATATATTTTATTCGTTCCGTTGTGTGACTTGTGTTCTTCGTTTTCTTCTATTCTAATATTTCTTTCTTTCTATTCCTCATCCTCGAACTTCTTTCTAATAATGATTCGTATTTCTGTGCAATTTGAGTTGGACGTGGGGTGTTTTTAGTCGACTCAAAGAGTACAGAAATTCGGGCCATTACAGATTGTCACCATGACAAAAATGATGAAGTTGTTAATAATTGTTTAGATGAGGATGACTTTGATGAGCGAAAACTTCTTGAACTAATTGACGATAATGTTGTGGTGTCTAAAACTGAAAATGAAAACTTCGAAAATTTTGAAATTCTTGAGGTTGAAAATAATGAAACTGCTGAATGTGATCTTGAACACAATTACGATTTTTCAAAAACTATTGAAACTCCTTGCGACTTGATTGTTTCAACTGAACCTCACTATGATCACTTGTTTTTCAATGATAAATTTATGCAGTATATGAACTCTTTTTGGAATAAACTGTTTTTGAGAAAACGATTTCGAAATTTATTGAAAATTCATTTGCTTGGTTTTGACTTTAGGTTTATGAATGAACCTTTAGTTACCAAAATTTAAAATATCAAAGCAAAACCAAAAAATATTTCTCAAAACAAATGTGGGGATGAGAATGATGCACATGTCTCTCAATGTATACATCATCTGAATAAATCAAACTTTGTTTTTGGAACTTATACCGAACCCCAACTCAGTGACCTTTCTTTAGTTGCTATAGAAATTCAGTTTGATTTTAGGATCAATTATAAGCTCAAAATTTTAAAGTTAGCAACTCAAACTTTTGATAAAACAAAATTTGTTTTTCCAAATCTGAAACGTGATTTAATTTTTTTTTTTTTTTGATTTGGTTTTCTGTGCTTAAGCCGTGTATCCCATACTTGAAGAGACAAGTGAATCGGTCTTTAGAAGACCGTTTCATTTACTTCTTGTCAATATATTTTCTGATATTTTGTAAATATTTGTTTTTCCTTTTTTGTAAATATAGGGCATATCTTCAAAATTTTATTTTCTTTTTCTTCTTTCACTTGACTGTGGGGACACAGTCGAAATCAAGTGTGAGGGGGAGTCTCGGTTTCATTCTGTTTTGCATAGTTTAAGTTTGTATTTTTTTCCCTTTCTCTTTTTGCAATTTTTTCCTTTTTAAAAAAAATCTACTTTTAAATAAGACATGATGGAGTAATTAGCTTATAATTTTGGTCGTTCAATTAAATTGTTTGGAAATTTACTTCTCTTAGCGGATAACAAAAGGAATGTTCGAATTATGAGCAAATTTGGTGTAACTAGTATATTGGGAGATTCGTGGGTGATGAGTATGAAATGTTTTTCGAATTGTAATCTGATTAAATGAACGGTTGATTTTGACTGCTTGCGATAACATTTTTGATCGTTTAAGTGAAATTATGTTAAGATATTCTCGCTTATTTAAAAAAAAGTATATATATAACAATTATCCAAGGGTATCCAAAATTGCTAGTATATCTCGCGTTGGTGTGCAAACCTGCCAAGCTCTTTCTGACACCTTATTGACAATGTCAGCGTCGGTATATCTTGGTCTCATTTTATGAGTTGGACACCTAAGGATTACCGACATCTTGTTGACAAAGTCAGAGTCGGTCTGCACAATCCGCCAAGCTCTGTCCCAAACTCTCACAGGTAGTATACATTGGTTTTTTCGGTTAGGTGTTTGTAAATACTAATAATATAAATATTTTGTAACAAAGAGAAAGTAAACACTTCAAATCCAATCACACTCTTCACTTATTCAACCTAACTTGTTAACAAAAAGGAAGTTGAGACGTCGTTTTAAGATTGTTGATATTGATTATAGAATGCATTTCATATTTGCACTATGTTTCTACCAAAACAATTGGCCAAGCTGGAGGAGTTTGTGACGATAACATGACTTTTGTTTGAAGTTTTGATTAGTAACCAACTCAAATTTCATAGTGATGACCGAAATTTGTGTTAACTCATTTGTGTAATATTTAAAAGTAAATTATCCATTTGTAAATTTTCCTTTAAATGCTTGCACTCGTCTTGTAAATATTTTCTAATCTTGCATTTTGTAATGTATTTTTTTTGCGTTCAACTTTTGGATTTTGTGGGTAGTATTCACTGAAAACCCTCACGAGACCACTCGTCCTACTGGGGACACCCAAAGGTTTAACGGCTTTTTGCATACACTCAATGCAATCGTGCTTCCTACGAAAATGAATATATCTTAGTTTTTTTTTCTTTAATCGAGGACAAATAAAAAGATAAGTGTGAGGATATTTGATTTGCACGTAAAAGTGCACATTTATATTCACATACTTATTATTTTTTAATTAAATAAATGAACATTTTTGGGTATTTTATACGAACAAACCATATTTTAAATATTTTCAAGGTAATCACTCATTTTGGGAAAAAATGGTCACTTGTGCATGTTTTAATTTGTGATTGCATTTACTTGTTCTTTGTATTTGTCCCTTATAGGAAATTATTGCATACACTTGAAGATTTGGAGCGCAAATGCTTGCATACAAAGGAATGAAGGAAATAATTCTCATACATGATCATGGTGGACCCCACCTCTCAAATTACCCTCTTTTTCGTAAGCCTCTTATTAAAGAATAATTGAATAAGACAAAAGGTCTCATGCATCGTTAATGGCTAAGAGAGGATTAAAAGCTTCATGAAGTGGGCATTTTGGGGATTCCCCATTATAGGTGATTAGGTTTTTAGGGTTACAAACATGTATATATACCCCTTTTATGTGATGTAAATATTATCTCTCATCTCTTCTCTTTTTATCCCCTTCTTTAGTTTAGTTGAGAGGAGCATAAGCTGTATTGTATTTCCATGGCTACTTAGCCATTTTATGTAAATTCTTTGTTTTAGTGCAATTTAATTTCTATGCTCTTTACTTTCATGTTCATAGCATAGATTTACATTCATGTTCATAGCTTAGATTTATTTTATGTTCTTAGTTTAGTTCTCTTCTTGTTCTACTTAGTTTTTCTTTCATTTTGCTTTATGTAACGATCTGCAAATCTGTACCATTTGAGCTGACTGAATACAACTCATGTCCAACCCAAATTGCACGAAAACACGAATCATTAATAGAAAGAAGTTAGAGGATGAGAAATAGAAAGATAGAAAATTAGAATAGAAGAAAATGGATAGAAGATAGAATTAAACAGTAACAAAAATGGATAGAAGATAGAACTGAACAGTAACACAGAATCTCATAATCACAGCGGAATAAAATATAATGTATAAATAGTGACCATTTTAAATTCAACTGTAATTGAACTTACATACATCACCAGAGTACATCATATATACAACACAGCAGAATAACTCTAAATATACAACACTGAAACCTCCTGCTCCAAGCTCCTTCAGACAAATATGTAAAATCCTGAACTATTGAACTGCCCATACAAATTCGAGCACCCAAGAGTTTAGGGAAAACATAGAAAATAAACTTTAGGTTAGTCATGGGGCTGGTGCGAGTAAACGATTAAAAACGGTTTGATTTGAACTTCCAAAATAAAACCTTTTGAAATAAAAGATAATCTTAAGTTCGATCCACACATAAATACGGATGGTTTTTACCTTACAATAACCCAAATCAGTCTTTGAGATCAATATTGTTCTGATATTATAATAGTGTCTAAATACAAATAAATAGCAATCTAGCAGAACGCTTGCATCTCACGCTCAGCATATATAGTATACAATCAAAACCGCGGGCACTTATTGGAGATTGGATTCTAACTATGACAAGGTATGGAACCACCTTCCGATTGTGTATCTTTAGAGGGGAATACACTGGGTTCAACAAGAACGTCTTGCAACCCGGTGCACACATGACCGACCACTCATTTCGCTTGAGTGTATCGAATGTATTGTCACCAACGGTTGGGAGCTACCCACCGTTTCCCCAAAGGGACAACATTGAACAGAATAAAGAAGCAAATGGAATTTCTCTAGATAGGTGACAATACACCCTAATGGAAGCGATCCACATAGCCATTCTGCTTGCCCGATTTTTGTCAATTCCCGGTTGTGAGGCTTGAGGCTGAACTTACCATTGGATATAACACGTCTTCATTCACTTTGTATGCCACATCGTCAAACCCGCCAAATCACAACTTGAATTCCCCAAAAATATCCCGGGTATAATGCTAAGAAAAACAAATTCCTCCACCACCAAACATAAATATGTTTGAAGAGATCAATTTACGCGATTTACTAGGCATACTCTATCGGACACTCGTCCATACATGTTGTCCTGGGACTGGACAAACCGATGGCACTATTCTATAAATCCATCTCAGGCAATTTCTACGTAGGATTGACAAAATAGCCCTTGCATAACACCGTCTTCAATTATTTTCAAAAATCTCTTACTCGAAACCTATACATTGAATCGAAGTGGAATTTAGATTCCAGTCTCTTCGAAACGATAATGGAAAAGGTCTAGATTTGATAGTTGATGATTAAGCTATCAAAAATAAAATAAACAAGTTTAATTTTCATTTGATCTGCTAAACCTTATTTAGATAATCTTTATATATTTAAATTCAAATATTACCTTTGTATATATATTTATTTAAAAACATAATTACTAATTAAACAATAAAACTCTTACTATCAGTCTTACGCGATAATTACAATTTTGAATATTCATTTCATAACTAAGACGATATTAGGCTCTAGCACTCATTTTGAACACGAACAAATATAATCTATCGAATAATGGTGAAAGCGATCAAGTTGGGGTATTTTAATGGGTGCGTTTTTTACAGGTCCCTATTAACTTTCAAAATAGATAAAAAACCCGGTGATAAAAACAATATAAAATACATCCCTATTTTTGAAATTCCACTAAAAACATTCCAATTCTACCCTTGCGCAATTAAAAAACTTTCCAACTTTGATTTGTCATCATTTAATCATTCAAAACATACCTTTAATCTCGCTCAAAACACTATTTCCGTGATTCTGCAAAACCATCAATAAAAAAATCGCTGTTGAACTTTTCAAATTTTTTTTTTAAAACGCGTTGAACACTCAAAAGCCGTTGGTCATAATTTTAATGAAGATCATGCAAATATTCAAAAAAATTGCACACTTATATGCAAAAATGATCAGTAGTAGTTTCCTAATAAGCATATTTACAGTTTAATATTTTGCAGGTACTACTTGTTTCTTACAGTATAGACATGCAAAAAAAAAATTACAAATGAGGCAAATGAACGTTCAAAAAAACTGCATACATTTATTCAGATATAACAAATTTACAACAAAATAATGAATTGATTTTATTACATCACGTAAATGTTTACAACAAATGGTAAAATTTTACAACAAATGTAACAGAACTAATGTAGCAGAACTAATGGTCTTTTGAAGAACAAGTTCTTTTGTTATGGCCCAGCTTACTCCACAAACCATTTCTAGTACTCTTTGTAAAATCACCTGCAGATTTTAATTTTTTGATGAAAATGGACGACCAGGCATTCATGTACATTTCGGAGGAGCTATAATAGCAATAGCAACAGAACTATAAAAAAAAAGACGAATATAACAGCTACCATTCTCAAGCTTCAACAACATTAATAGACCAATAATCGCAGGAACATGCAACTTTTTAAATGAATGAACGATCAAATTAGATTGATATAAATATATGCGTAAAATTCAGCAAAATAACAATAATATCTGCATATTTATATGCGTACAACTCAGCAAAATAACAATAATGTTCTAACAATAAGTTTTTCTTCGTGTCTGGTAAAAAGTTGCATACAGATATGCATATATTTAGAATATATGCATATTCGTAGGCAAATTTTTAAAAGAAATGTTGAAAATAGATCTTTAAAATATATGCATATTTGTATGCATATATCAAGAATATATGCATACTTATACTCAACTTTTTTGATCACATGCAAACCCAAATGTTCTGACAATAATTTCATGCGTAAATTTGTCCGAAAACATCCAATTTTTTAAAATATATGCATATTTGTATGTATATATCTATAAAATATGCATACTTATACTCAACTTTTCTGAGCACATGCAAACCCAAATGTTCTAACAATAGTTTCATACTTGAATTTGTCGAGAAACATGCAATTTTTTAAATGAATGATCGATCAAATTAGATTGATATAAATATATGCTTAAAATTCAGCAAAATAACAATAATATCTGCATATTTATATGCGTACAATTCAGCAAAATAACAATAATGTTCTAACAATATGTTTTTCTTCGTGTCTGGTAAAAAGTTGCATACAGGTATGCATATATTTAGAATATATGCATATTCGTAGGCAAATTTTTAAAAGAAATGTTGAAAATAGATCTTTAAAATATATGCATATTTGTATGCATATATCAAAAATATATGCATACGTATACTCAACTTTTCTGATCACATGCAAACCCAAATGTTCTGACAATAATTTCATGCGTGAATTTGTCGGAAAACATCCAATTTTTTAAAATATATGCATATTTGTATGTATATATCTATAAAATATGCATACTTATACTCAACTTTTCTGAGCACATGCAAACCCAAATGTTCTAACAACAGTTTCATACTTGAATTTGTCGAGAAACATGCAATTTTTTAAATGAATGATCGATCAAATTAGATTGATATAAATATATGCTTAAAATTCAGCAAAATAACAATAATATCTGCATATTTATATGCGTACAATTCAGCAAAATAACAATAATGTTATAACAATATGTTTTTCTTCATGTCTGGTAAAAAGTTGCATACAGATATGCATATATTTAGAATATATGCATATTTGTAGGCAAATTTTTAACAGAAATGTTGAAAATAGATCTTTAAAATATATGCATATTTGTATGCATATATCAATAATATATGCATACTTGTACTCAACTTTTTTGATCACACACAAACCCAAATGTTCTGACAATAATAGACATGCGTGAATTTTTTTTTAATCGTCAGTAAACATTTACATATCTTTTATTACTGAAAAATAGAAAAGTTTGATTTCAGTTCATGAATCAATTTACAAATCTGAATAAATTACTAAAAAATAACTAATTAACTCAAAAATAACTAATTACCCAACTAATCAAATCATCAATAGTTTTAATACTGAACATATATCAAAAATAATATTATAAAAAAAATGAAATATGAAAAACACAAATTCAGCAAAAAAAAGTAGATACAAACCTGCTCTGAAACGCCGAGACCAGTGCCTTCTTTCCAACCAAACTTCTTCAGTAACTACAAAATACAACAACAGAAAAAACATTGAACAATCATAATCGAATAAAACTGAAAATCGTACCCCTAGATACAAATACCTTAAATCCGACGTTTGATGAATCAATTGCCTTAGAGCTCGAACAATATCCCTCGCAGTCCATCCGACGTCTTTTTTCTTAGATTTGTAGCTCGTAAAAAAAAAATTCGTGACACCTCATTCTTCATGTTTTGTTTTGTGCCCTATTTGTAGTTGCGCTGCCTGAAGATAAAAGAGCGGACGGACGTTGTCCATTGTTGATTTCCAAGGAGAGCGAAGGGATCACTAATTGATTCTAGAAAGGAGAAAGGTGAAGATGATGGCGCTGCCATGACTCAGAAAAATATTAACGATGAAAAAAATGAAACCCTAATACGTGTTTAGACCGAAACTTAATTACATCGTTAATTAGAGGAAAAGGGCATTTCGGGTAAAAAAAGAGCCGCTGATTGAAAATAGGGATGAATTTTACATGTTTCAAAAGGGGAGGATGTGAGCCTAATTAAGTTTAGTTTTAAGGATGTGAGCCTAATTTTCACTATTTTAATTACCTCTCAGACCTTGTGTCGAATTATTTTTATCATCAAGATTCGCATAAGTTCAATGTCCAAAATATTTGACAAACCCAAAATTGGTGAATTTATTTGATTTTCAAATCTTTAAATCATTTCAAACAATGTTGTTGGTTTGAACCATTGATCAAGTCGACTTAATTTGCTTGAATATTAAATCGGGGAATTTAATCCAAGTAATCGACTTGATTCCCTTTCCTCTGAAAGTCAATTTATCTTTTAAGAACTTAATTAAGATATTAATTAAGTTTAAAATGTCTTTCTTATATAACTTATCAAAATTTAAACTGTCATTTAACTACACCATTTTCTTACCAAAATCTGTTAATTAAAAATTTATTTAACTTCTCACAGCACATTTAAGAAAACAAATAGTTTAAAATGATTACAATTAATCCTTCCTACCTAAATTAATAAATAATATAATTAATTTAAATTGAATCAATCCATTTAATTGTTTCTTGAAAAAAAATTATATTCAATTAGCAAAACTTAAGCTCATTTCGGAATTACTTTACAAAAATTATAACTTAGCAGTTCCAATGGTATATAGCAGTTCTTATACCAGACGACATTCAAATTGTAAACCCAATTTGCACAAACAATTATATAAATACAATTCAATATGATCAATAACTCAACAACATATGTTAACTGATAAAATATGTCAAACCGATATAATAGCAGAATGGTGTTTATTCCTGCTAATATGGCGTTCAAACAATTCAATAAATCTATACTATACTATTAAAGCTGAGTTGTTCATAAACAGCTCTCAAGCCCCCTCTAATTTTTGTTAGAACTTCATGTGAGCCTGACACGTGGAAATGTTTACTGAATCGTCTTTTTTCCTCGATTATACTTTCGCGTTCCTTCCTTTCGCCCCTTTTCTTACTTTTTATTTCTTCCTATTCCTCCTTCGGCTTAATTTTTCCCTTTAGTTCACTTCCTTATTCCATGCCTACCCGTTTTCTTAATGCCCACAATCTCAATAGTGACTTTTCCTATTTTAGCCATTCATAAATTTTGCGTTATAAACCCTAGGTATCCTCACTTCCTCATTTTCCCCCCTTTTTCATCGGTTTTTCCTAGGGCGACTCCATCTGCAGACCATTCGCCATCGTCCGGCTTCCTCTCTTCTGAATCTTCTGTTAATTTGTAATCTGTTCAGCTCTGGTGCTCTATTTTTGCTTTTACTGTATAATTGAGAATGACAGTTTTTTAATTTGTATTTTGAAAGCAACTTATGCAAGGTTTTCCGTTTAGTTTAAATGATGTTTGTCCTATTGAATCTAACGTTTTAGTGAACAAACATGCTTAGAGTTGTAAAATGTACTGGTTTTTAATCATAATAAGTTATGGTCGTCTCCCATTCTTTTACTTCCCTTTAAAGTAAACATGAAGATTTGGAAGTTAGTATAGATGTTGATTCTTTTTCATCTTATGTTATTTGAACATGGCGTACTTCATATTCTCATAGTGGATCTGACTTAAATTTTGTTGCAAATTTATATCTTCCCCTTCTGTAAAACATAATAAGGGAACAACCTTAGTTGTTATACAGTAACTATCAAGGTAGAGTTGGTAAAATAGCATTTTCTTGAATTTTGATTGTTACTAGGACTGATAGTAAATCATGTTAGTTTTGGAATATGGTACCTCTAATCTTTGTCTACCCAACTAAATTATCACCAAAATATTTTGTTAATAGAAGTGTGGCATTGAAGTATTTTCAATTCATATTAGTGTGCTTGATTTTTGAATCCCTTGCCAAATAATTTTGTTGTCGATTCATTTTTTGGGATGTTTTAGAGTATGGTTTTGTTTGTTTTCTTACTCTTGCTTATCACTTACAGTCTGGCTTGATAATCTGTTCAACCTAATTGTTGTTTTTTCTTTCCTTTTAGTTTTTTGCATCATAAATATGTAGTACTTTTGAACAACGGATGACTTTACTTCAAAATCAATCTTAGCAGGTATATTATTTTAATGTATTTTGTTTGTTTCAAAATTTAATTAAGATGGTATTAAATGTTATAGGTTTTCTGTAATTAAGATGGAATTAAACATCCATTATGTCTGATTTACCCAAGATGGTAGAAAATTTATAAAACTTATCTCAGCTCATCTTTTGTTGACCAAAAACATAGCATTTCTAACATCTGTTGGTTTCATTTATATGCTTCAGACAACTTTTGGCTTAAGTTTATAATGGACTTTTTTGTATGTTTTTCTCAATATACAATTCCTACTTTTTTCAAGGTATAGGATGTATTATATTTATATTATACACTAGATGGTCAAAGATACAATATTCAGTTACATTATGTAAATTTTGCATGATTCAATATTCTTATGATGTTATAACATGTAGCAAACAAAGTCTGTAAAAATGTATCTTTTGTTTTCTAAAAAATTACGATCTATAATGCCTAATATTTACTGTCCTCACTCAATTCATAGGTTACAATTCTGCTTTCCAGATATCTAATTACAGCTTTGCTGCACGATATCCCAATGACAATATTTTTTCAACTAAAAAATATTTTCTCTATTTGATAATATCCGAATGTATATAGAATAATGATCTAACACATTCTTCAGAACTTCACATATATGACACTAACTATAGTTAGAACATGAAAGGAGCCAAACTATACATCAATGGTTTTACACTTACAATAAGTTAGTGGAATAAATGTGAAAATTTGGTAGAATATAAACTCTTCCAGATTCCTATTTTATGCCACGTGGTTTTCACTATTGAGGCTTCAACGTTTGATACAACCATGACTTCTTTCGGTGAATATATAAAGTACTAGCTGTAGAATTGAATTTTACATTACAGCCTTATAACAAGCCCTTAGATACATGCACGAAATGATTTGTAGGTTTATTTTAATAAGTTTAGTGAGTTTATACACTCCACGGATGTTTAAGAAGTAAAATGGACAGCTAATTGCTTCCAAAAAAAATACTTGATTTTCGCTTAATGCCTTCTGAATACTAATTCCTCTTCTTCTCTCACAAAAACGTAATTCCTTTCGTTACTTCTAAAATCTCCATTTGTTTCAGGAACTCTACCATTTTACTTATACCATACAATAGTTGAAAGTATACCATAATCAATTCACTAGCTTAGTTCATCCAAATTGAACCAATCTATAAATAATTAATTCTCAACTTGGATGATGGTTTACGTGTACATACTGTTTGGTAAGGCTTAATTTGTAGCCAATAAAATAGTGATCCCTACAATGCCTATAGTAGAAATATTTCCATGGTTGGGAGGTTGGGTTCCGTTTTCACCATGAATGCCCATACTAAAAATATACTGGATCATGTCATCAGAAAGATCTGAGATTTAGAATAAAGGTTTTGATTCATATTTTAGTAGTTTCAAGTGAAATTAAACTATTTAATAAAGATTGAGAGTGTTAATTTCAGTATTCATTTTTTAGTTGAACTTCGTTAAGAAAAATATTATAGGAATTGGTCTACATTATAACTTATTACTAAATTTATGCATCGTCTTATCTCAAAACAGAATGCACTGCCTCTTAATGAGATTTTTTTTCTTAAAGTAAGTTCTGAATGCTGCATATTTTTGCAAGATATTTTTAAGCAAATCTTCTTTTGTAATTAAATCACTACCAAATTTATGATTATCGCTTAGAGCCATGAACTGAAGATATATAACTACTTGAGGGACTAAGATAACTCCAACTATTCTGCTACATACATTTAAACAAAAGGGAATTGTCAACAGAATTTATTAGTCCTGCTTCTGCAAGTTAATGGGATATGAATGCTAAATTCCTCTTTTTGACGATTAATTGGATACTGGAATTTTTATTTCTATTTTTTGTTGTAGTGTTAAAAGTATAGTTTTCTCTCATCTACAGTATATTTATATTATTATACACGATAGATAAGTGAGTATCTTCACTTTCTAAGTTCTTCTCATTTTCAGTTCTCCTGTTGCAGGCATGGGGATCACATTGAAACATTTTCACATGAAAATAAATTGCCAAATAGATTTTTTTTATCATGGTCAATTCCAGATTTATTCCAGACTTCAGCTTTGGATCCCTTATTATGCTTGAATTCAATGGGTATAGTTTATGCCATTTCAATTGTTATTGCTCTGATTTGGATGAATAATTAATTTTACCTGTTGTAGTTTACAGGTGTTAAATTTCTGTAGGTTTTTATTTTTGACCATAATAATTTTATTGAAATTTGTTTTTCTTTTATTTTTTCTTCTTATATTTATTTATGCTTTTGCTTTTTCCAAAATGATTATAAAATTTCTATTTTCTTCGCATGGATGGATGGTATAAAAAACAGTATTATTAATGTTGCCTAAATGTTTATTTTCTACGAGACGTTTGGTACAGAAATCACATCAAAGTTTTTTACTTTGACCGTGGTAATGTAACATAATTTTGTTCTATTCTCTTCCATTTTGATTCAATGCCATAACAAGTTTATTTTTGAATAATAGTTTTACGTAGTTCATTACTACGTTATTTTTATATCTATGGTATGTGTCCCTAATTACTCCAACCTATATAAGGAAAGCTCCTTCTGACTTTCAAATATATAATATATATTCCATAGGTTATAGATGGAACTTATTTGGAGTTGGTTCTATTTGGGTGCATTATTGATATGTGATTAAAACCTTCTCATTTTCTCCAATCCTATATTAACTCCTCCAAAAATAAATTTCTAAATTTTAACAATTAAATTCTATATACCATGTTAGTTGGAAGAAATATTATGATTTGTTACCATACCAAATATTGTATACATTATATAAACATGGTATATGAACAACAGTAACTAGCAATTCACCGTTTATGTTGGGTGTAATCTGATCAAACTAGGTATGTTTACCATTGTATTTTCCATGTAAGCAAAAATGGCATTTTCTAAATAGTACAAGTTAAAACTAATTTGGTAAAATTGGCTTGATATGGAGTATAAATACATATATTCTTATTTATACCAGACAGGTTCATTTGAAGTGTGTTTTCGTTCTTGCAGCCTTACTTGCTCAAGTGCCTAGGAGTCAGACTTACAAATGTACGCAGAAAGGTGATTTTGGTATTGCAAAAAGGTTGCAGTCTTGGTCTAATTTAAGTATATATTCTCCTTTGGTATATATTAGAAGTGTTAATGACTTTCATGTATTTCATACGAATCAAATATATATATATATATATATGTATATATATATATATATATATATATATATATATATATATATATGTATGTATATATATATGTGTGTGTGTGTCTACATTATTTCCTTATGCTACTTTTATAGCATATTAATTTTTGTGATTTAATATCCATACGTGTTTTGTTAAATAGGAGGAGACATTTTGATACTACATAAACCATAATAATCCATTCATTCGGCTAATCTAGCAGCGTCCTTTTTGGTTTTATAGTTGATCTAGCAGCATCCTTTTAGGTTTTATAGTAATATTCTTTAATTTACGGATATTTAATAGATAGCATGTTCAAATCTCACCAATTAGTTTACTAATTGTGTTTAACTTACCTTGTGTCTATCTATTCCGATTGTTAAAATCATAACTTCCGTGCATGTTGACTAACAATGAGAACTTGCCTTTTATTCTACATTTCTATCTACTGTTCCTTAAAGGCGATTGGATTCAAACAAATTTCAACTGAATGTTGTTTCTACTATGAGAAAATTTTATTAGTATCATGCATATTATATGTTACTTTGTGTAACTTTATTCTTTAATTTATGGATTTTAATTTTATGTAACAGTACTCTTTAATTTGTGACCAATTTTATATATAACATCTCTTGCATTACTTCTATCACAATCATCATCACATAAAATAATGGAATTCTTTAATCCCTTTTTTTATAGTACACCTTCAATATTGATGTTGGAAAAGGCCTTGGGGTTGTCTTTATCCAATGTTTTACATGTTTTTTGGTTTTTACCTTCATTCGTTTTTTCTTTAATTTTTACACATGTTGTGGCATTTTCTGAATTATTGAATATTGTAAACATTTTTGGTATTAGATCTTATAGATTATGGGTGAACTGGAAAGAACAATAGATTCTTTACTGCTTTGGTTGAAGTGTGGTGACTGCTAACCTTTCCCATCCTCCACTTTTTGTTCATTTACACACTTTTAGGTGCTTTAGATTCTCAAACAGAAAAGAACAAAAAAACAAAGGATGCTTTAGATTCTAAATCAAAACATTTTGATATATTGCACTTACAAGTAGAGTGAAGCTCTTCCTTATCAGTACCATTATATAGGCAACATCCAATGTCATTCCGATATAGATTGTGGGTTCATTGTTGTAATTGAGAGTTTCAATATAAGAAGAGATTGCACATGTTTGTCACTTATCATATTGTTTTCTCCTTTTGTATGATTTTGTTTGTTTGTTACGAAAGTATACTTTGATTTTTGGCATCAACCTACAAAATTTGGAGCTTATCTTTATGTACCATCTTTGATTAATTGATTTTTTTTACATTGACTATATGCATACTCTTTTTTACTTGATAAGGATACTTAGTGGAAGGTTGAGGGGTATAATGTGTATGAGATCAACTAATAATTTTAGTTTTCATTTGTTAAACTGTAGCTGTCCTTTAGAGATAAATATTTATCCTAATGTTAATGTTTTTTCAGTTTAATTCTATATTTGCATCTAAATTTGAGTGTTCCTACCACCATGCCATGTCACAGTAAGAAATTAGGTGTTTAATTGAAAGCATAGTACATTTTCGTTTGTATGGAATATATAGTATATACATTGTATTATTATTAATTCATGTTATACAAAACGAAAATAATATTAACCAGATTAGTTTTTCAGGTAATGAAAACAAAATTGACACAATCCATTAAGAATGGAAGAATTACATGTTGTTAACTGTTATATCTACCAGTTTGTTACTTACTGAATTCTTCATATGAGGTGCTTTTTTTCCTTACTATATTTCTTCCTCCAGTTGGTTCCATTGGTTACTTTATTACCGTTTCAGGTTTTTTTTTTTTTTTTTTTTTTTTTTTTTTTTTTTTTTTTTTTTTGCGCTATCCATATGGCTTGGCCATCATTTGTGGAATGTATTTGTAGCAGGTTGACTTTGTTTTCCATTTAACAAAAATATTGGTACATTTTCATCGCTTTGTATAGCCTGATTCCTCTGGTAGTTGAATAGTGATACAATTTGCAAAAAGGTCATTCTACATCCAGTGCTAAATTTTGCAATAAATCATAGTTAAAAATCTATACATGTTTTATGATAAATGATTTTTGCATTCAATTTCATGTCAGCTTTTGAAAATATGTTTTTCTTTTTTCAGTTGTAAATGTGAGGCAATTTACGTTTGGGTACTTAGACAGATATTGCGAGGTCTTTTGCTTATTATATGTATACAGTCAGCTGTACATGCTGAACACAGAATGTTTTATTTGCTGTTTTGCTTAATGTTTAAATTAAATTTAATTCAACACATTGCTTTGCTTTGATCCTTCTATTTAAGTAGTGTTTAATAAGATGATAAGCAATTTAACAACCACACAATGGTCATACTTATATGCTTGAAAATCAATCATAAATGATTATTATATTTCAAAATAGAATTATTTGTCATTAGCAATTCTGGACAAATAATAGAAACCTAATAATAGAAACAGTTTTGGCTACAATTTTTTTCAAATTGTGTTTGTGCAAATTTGTAGCCTTTCAAATTGTGTCTTTATGAATACAATAGAACAGTTTTCCCTAATCGAGGAATATAAATCACAACATTCAAGGTAATATATACTTAATACATGATAATACTTTATAGTTAACCATTTTTTTAGACCAGTTGTGTCATAAAATAATCAAACGCCAATCTGGTTGCATGTATTTTATGTATGATAATTACTATATTCATATCATTTAAATGCTTATCATAAATTTTGTTTCTGCGTAATAAAGTAGACTAAACTTTACCGATTAAGGTGTAATCATCACCATATAGGTTTCATAATAATGGTGTACGTCAAAATGAAATGGTCGTTTTCTGCTCATTTTCTTTAAAGTTTTGAAATTTATTTTCCACTTTATTGTTGATGTTCTTGCTTATTTTGGCCTATTTACAGAGCAATGAGACCATTTTATTTTTCAATTCAACCATCGCTTTCACTATCCTTAAATGGGCATCTGTCAAAACTTTTCATTCCAATTAACCACCCTAACCTAATATCATTCATTATGCAGCTTCATTTTCTTCCCCAGTTTGAATAATTTATTCATTTACATGTTCATTAATTTAAATTTTTTACCCCTTAATTTTCTCGACTTATTTTTAAAAGTCTTTCCTTTTCCCATATTTAAGATGCTCCTTAGTTTTAGTCATTTTCGATACTTTTTCTTCGTGTTTTGAAGGATCTTTAAAGAATACAGAATTAGTTGTCTACATGCAAATAATATTTACTTATAACTTATAATTATCATAATGATTTTAGTTGATATCTTGCATATTTTAATATAATCCTTTAACTATAACCAATTATGTGTGTCATCGTATTTACTGTAACTCATTTTGGTACAATCTTTTAAAATAATAATTTAGTATTTGATATTTTGTTCTGTTGGATGCATTTATTTTGTCCTACATAAGTATGTGATATGGTTTGTCTTTGAGTTTTGATTAGATATTATCATCTATATTACTAACTATTCCACACAATCCCTCTGATTATATTTTTGTTTCTGCATCTTTTCAGATTCTTAATTATTACAAGCTGCGAAAAGACTAAAGCACCGATCCAATCTGGATTCGATGGTGTAGATTGAATAGAAGGGTGGTTGAAGTAGGATGAGCCAAATTCAAGAGAGTTGTAGACTACAGAAATGTTACTGTACTGTGCGCAGGTAGGCTAACCTGGTGTTGATGATTTGCATAGCGAATTTATGTACACGAAGAAATAACCAAGCTTCTATTATATTACTATATACAGTCAGACGCTCTTTTGGCATAGAGTACCCAAATCCTTTATCGTGTGTATATAATAATAAACATTACCAAGTATCAATGCATTAGATATATCAAGGTTTAGGAGTGCGTTGTATCTACTTGATTATACGGATTAGCCTATTGTATTTATGTGTAAATAATCATCCACATTCTGTAACTTGGATATAGTGTTTGATAATCTGTGTTGCTACCTGTTATACGAATCTATGGGAAGGCCTCCGACAAACATTCACACTGTATTAGAGCAAACAAGTTTTGCACACCATAATTTCAAGCGTGTACAACTGTAATGGAAAATTTGGTAATGCACATGAATCAAAAGTAACCATTATAACCTCCATTATAAACAGATGAATAAAATATGACGTTAGCTTGGTTAAATTTCACGCCAAACTTGGTTAGATTTGGGAAATAGGTGGGATTTATGTTTCCAGAGAGGCAGAACACGTAATTTGTCCATGAAAATTAGTGTGGGAATTGGTTTTCGACGACATTGTGATATTAACTTAAAATGTGATGTTAGCTTGGTTAGATTTGACACCAAACATTGAGAAACAGTTGGGATTTTTGTTTCCAGAGAGTCAAAACACGTAATTTTTCCATAAATATTAGTGCGAGCATTGGTTTTCGACGACTTTGTGATATTAAGTTGATTGTATGAAGTAGAAATTGTATTGCTGTTTGTTGATGGTTGGTTATTGTTTTCAATTTTTGAAAATACAATAACCAAATCAATATCATTTTACTACTAATTGTTTTTCACTCTACTTTAAGATTTAAATTTTAAACTACCCGTGTGCGAAGCACGGGTTCATACTAGTCTATTTATATAGTGGAATGGTGTTTATTTGCACTCACTGATGTCAATATTTAATTAGATCAACATAATTAAATACAACCAAATTAATTAATTAATTAATTGCGCAAATGATTCAGTATTCACTGCGTTACAACTTATTACTAATCCAAAGTTTACGCGTTAATTTAGATCAAGACTAATTTACGTTTGATTTATTTTAAACGGTATTTGGTATTAAAAGCACTGTTAATTAAATCAATTTAATGAAGATTGAAACAACTAATACAGTTCTCAACAGAAACGTGCTGCACCACTTAATTCCTCCGTTAATTAAATCAATTTAATACATTTCCCAAAAACATGTTGTACCACTTAATTCCCTTCCTATCTTTTTTTCCTTGTTTCTCCTAATCTCATCCATGCGTCTCCCTTCTTCTTTCTTTGTATCTTTCTATTTTTAACTTCCCCACCACAATTTGAATTTATGCATGAAACACACAATTGCATGCTTTTAAAACTTAACTAAACTGTCATCTTTTTTTCTTTTCTTCTTTAACAGTGGGCCAAACCCATGTCCATAAATAAAATCTCACGCATGATTACAACCGCAGGCACCATTTCCCCATCACCAAACTTTGGCAAAACATTCCCATTCTCTTTTTTTTTTCATTATTCACGCCTTGTACCTTTTCTGCCTCCTTCCATCTTCACAATTTTCGCCTTTTTCTAGTTTTTTTTTTCTTAATTTTAATGGGACAAGCCCAGTCCAAAATCCATGCAAGTAGTAGGACCCGCATGCATTGAATGGAAATACTACCACTTCTTTATGAATATCGTTTCAGGAAATTAAGGTAGCGTTTGATTTTGAACAGAAAGGGTTATTTGGAAGAGGTATGGGGAAGGGGTTGGGGAAGGGGAAAATTGCGGAAAGGGGTATGTGTTTGATTTTGAACAGGAAGGGGCACACGAAAGGAGCAAAAAGAGGGTCAAATGGTGTAAAGGAACGAACGGTGAGCTGAAAGCTCAAATTCCAGCGTTCACTTCGGAAGGAGCAAAGTGGCGGATCTTCCGTGTTCGCGTCGGACGCTTCCGACGCGTCGGATGCGGACGCGAACTTTTTTTG
This sequence comes from Allium sativum, assembly GCA_030737875.1. Lineage (NCBI taxonomy): Eukaryota > Viridiplantae > Streptophyta > Magnoliopsida > Asparagales > Amaryllidaceae > Allium > Allium sativum. The sequence continues at coordinate 217,273,082 of CM060918.1, read as the reverse complement.
CCCCTTCCGAAAATCAAACGCACCCTAAGTGTCCACCCATTCCCCATATTCTACTTCTTTCCTTCCTTCTTATTTTATTGTTTTCACTCACCGTCACTATTTGAGCAGGTGACTAAACGAGCTTTCCTTCTTACTGTTTTTATTTTTCACTCTTTTCTTTTCTATACCGGTTGCCTTTTCTTCTTCATTCTTTTGACCAAGCAAACCATCACAGTAACTACTATAAAGTCCTATGCACCAGCAATCCATACTTCACCAGCCAAACATTACTACATCAGTTACAACAGCCACCACAGCTCCTCATTTCAACCTTCACCTTGATCTCATCATACAACCATGCGGCCCCAATTCAAAACTACCTCTGCCTTTAATGGAGCAACATCCACTTCAGCTCATTATTTTTACTTAAGTCTACATATGAAACCGCAACCATATTCCGACGGTATGAACCGCATTTATTATCATCATTTTATGGACTAGTACTTGAGTGTTTTATATTGTATTACAGTTTATTTGCAGTAACTAATGTACTGTGAGAGTTATGCTTGTTTCACGATTTCATTATTATCAGGTGCCTCATATAAAGGAGGAATAATTTAGCGTTTTATCTTTTCCATACAGTACTCTTTTTGGTTTTCATTGGTCTTATTCTACTACATTTGAACTTTATTATGTGCGGTTTGACTGGCTGTAAATAGATTTAAATATGCAGGCTGAATTGCTGCCATACCATACATCCAAGAACATTTATAGGTATATAAAGTTTTCACCATTATATATACAAACAAGCAACATATTTTGAAAGGAAATAGACCGGATTTTCTCACTTTCCTATTCCCTGTTTTTTTTATGTTCTGTTTTTATATTTTGTTTTCCTCAGGTTGAAAATAATAATAACAAGGCAACCCATTCACTCATATATATGCATAGATCTCGGCATCATACCCCATACAAGAAGTAATAGTTCTAATGGTGACAAAATAGAGTTTACTTCGCCAAAAATTTTGTTCCCAGTTTGGTGCAAATTACATGGCTGTTGTACTCTGATTTTAGTATGCAGACCGATTTTGATTCAACCAACATGCTTAGAAGCACTCAAACACATATACATGTTTGTACTATCATACATGTATTACTTAGCAACAGATTTAGAAAGAAAAAAAAGATTTACGCACAATACTTGTTTCCAGGTTTTCTTTGTTCTTATCTTTCATGCACTGGTTTTCAGGCTTGCTACTGATCTTCTTGTTTCCAGATTTTGGGTTTTTAACTTGCTTCTTGTCTGTCATTTTCACTCTTGTTCTTGGGTATGTTTCCAGATTTTGATTGTGTGAGTGTGTGCAGCATATGTGTGTGTCTACACTAGCATGTTTAGGCATGGGTAGTTGATTGAAGAAAATGTCAAGACAAGTCCTAGCTATTCCAATTGCTTCAGCTACAAATTTCAGGTCCAGTGCACATGTATAGGGGTTTGAAAATGGTGGTGTTAAGGCTGCTTGTCTTTTCTATTCAATGCATGGCTATGTAACAGTTAATGTGCCAACATGATGTACATATCTTTGTACAACCATTTGCAATATGGTAGGGAATTTATAGGAATAGTTTGTCCTGATAGTAGCTGTAGCCATATGCTTATTGGATAGGTAGTTTGAGCTTGCTGCATAGATGATTGAAAAGGAATGTGGTTAAGGCAAATCACATTAAAACTCTATCAGTCTATCAGAAGAGCATCGGCTAGTGTTTATGCACTTGTGTACACATGCATAGCAGGCTATATTGAATTGATGTGCATGGGTACAGACCATGTGCTAAAAGGTTTTTAAGACTAGATGGTCTATATTTGCTTAAGCTGTCTAAAATATGACTTGATTCCCGGCTGCTACTATTTGATTGTAAGGAAATGGGCTACCTATATCTATGCATATAGTCATGTGCAAAATGTTTTGAACAAAACTTGATTTTTCAAAAAATCAAACTAATAAATGTTGATATCTTCTTACATCTAATCACATAAATAGTTTGCATACTTTATAGCTTAGCCTGCAGCCTATATGAAAGGAATGCGCTTAGATTCTCTTATGTCAATGGAAAGGATGTGCTTAAGTACTTGTTTTGATTCTTATATATACGTCCAGCATGTGTTGCAGCACACATGAAGTACAAAACCATGTTCTTTTATGCCAAAAAGTTCACATGTATATGTACAGCATATGTACTTTATGTCTTAATATAGTTTATACTTGGTTCCTAAGTAATATCAACTCATAATTGTTTGTATGCCTATTCAATTCTAATCAATATAAATGTGGTCCTTCATGAACTTGTATGTGAAGTAAACAAATATTTATTTATAATATTCATATTTGTTGTTCTAGATAAACTTATCATTTACATGAATTTTAAAACAAGTTTTGAATGTAAACAAAGATATAAAAATAACATTACTTGTACGTAAATATAACAAAATGACAAAGCATCACTTGTTTTATAAACATATGTACATATACATACATACATATATATATATATATATATATATATATATATACACACACACATGTATATATATACATGTATATATACACACACACACAATGATCAAAAAAAATTAAGCCATTAATATATACGTGTACACTTGGAATTTCCCCTCAATTTATTATTCTAAACTTAATTAATTTAAATTCATTTATCAAATTAAATCCTAAAGAAACTGTATTAGAAACGGGGACGTTACAATCTACTCCCTTTAAAATAATTTCGTCCTCGAAATTAAAGAGTAACGAGGAGATTCACTATATATATATATATATATATATATATATATATATATATATATAAATTAAAGAGTAACGAGGAGATTCACGTTATATATATATATATATATATGTATGTATATGTATATATATATATGTATGTATATGTATATATATATGTATGTATATGTATATATATATATGTATATATATATATATATATATATATATGGGTCATCCCCTAATAATTACAACAACAAGGCATCTAAAACACATAGGTTATTCACCAACATATTTCATAGCAGCCAAAACATTTAATACACCAGCAATTTGTTATCAATCACGGTCAATTTCATAACTAGAAATATCTGTGATTTACAGTTACTCCCTTTAAAATAATTTCGTCCTCGAAATTAAAGAGTAACGAGGAGATTCACGTTATATGTATATGTATATGTATATGTATATGTATATGTATATGTATATGTATATATATATATATGTATATATATATATGTATATATATATATATGGGTCATCCCCTAATAATTACAACAACAAGGCATCTAAAACACATAGGTTATTCACCAACATATTTCATAGCAGTCAAAACATTTAATACACCAGCAATTTGTTATCAATCACGGTCAATTTCATAACTAGAAATATCTGTGATTTACAGTTGGAAAACATTTTCATTTCTTATTTATGCGCTTCTACTGTTCAACATTCATCGGTTCTTGACCGTGAATTGGTAAGAAAAAATCCTCTAAGTATAGCCCCTGAAGACCGAAATCAACATCAGATCGATACTCAGAATTTCATTTATCTCAACCAATCTCAAGTCTTGTTCGAATTTATTAACTCTAGCTAAATTTTTTCAAATCCCAAAATCCAAATTTCTGGTTTTTATCCCAAACTAATCTAAAATCACATATCTTGATTCCATTGTAAATTCAAAGCCTTTTAATTTTCCCCAATATTTTGTTTTCTCAAACAATCCTCTAATTTGTCTTATGCGTATAATTTATTCTTTATACAAACTCAATTTGGTTATATTTATAATCATTTGAATGTTCATATTTTTGTTTGATTATAATAACAACTATCGACACTTCCATATATAATAATTTATGAAAATTATTCTTTTATAACAAAAATATAATTTGGGGTAAAATTATTTCATTCACCCAGCTTCTAAAACAGTACTATGTCGAATCGTTTTGCTCAAGAGTTTAGAAACACCTATCAATACAGTTATACACCCAGTATCGACCAGAATTCATAAACCGCTCAACAAACCAATCAACACAATATAAAAATAGTTTTTATATTAATTAATAAATACGCGCTCATATATATAAACTCAAACTCAATCTGGGGTATTACTAACCCCATCTCTATCGAGTTACACCACAGAGCCAATGTTACTACTCAACCTTCAGCTCTTATACCAACTGTAACGATCCGCAAATCTGTACCATTTGAGCTGACTTAATACAACTCACGTCCAACCCAAATTGCATGAAAACATGAATCATTAATAGAAAGAAGTTAGAGGATGAGAAATAGAAAGATAGAAAATTAGAATAGAAGAAAATGGATGGAAGATAGAACTTAATAGTAACAAAAATGGATAGAAGATAGAACTGAACAACAACACAGAAACTCATAATCGCAACGAAATAAAATATAATGTATAAATAATCACCATTTTAAATAAAACTGTAATTGAACTTACATACATCATCAGAGTACATCATATATACAACACAGTGGAATAACTCTAAATATACAACACTGAAGCCTCCTGCTCCAAGCTCCTGCAGACAAATCTGTAAAATCCTGAACTATTGAACTGTCCGTACAATTTCAGGCACCCAAGAGTTTAGGGAAAACATAGAAAATAAACTTTGGGTCAGTCATGGGACTGGTGCGAGTAAACGATTAAAAACAGTTTGATTTTAACTTTCAAAATAAAACCATTTGAAAGAAAAGATCATCGAAAGACCGATCCACACATAAATACATATAGTTTTACCTTAAAATAACCCAAATCAATCTTTGAAATCAGTATTGTTCTGATATTATAATAGTGTCTAAATACAAATAAATAGCAATCTAGCAAAACGCTTGCATCTCACGCTCTACATTTATAGTATACAATCAAAACTTGCAATTGCAACAATATATAATATAAGCAATACTTAAACATGAATCATTCTATTCACATAATCATGGTATAAACAAAGCATGAATCATTCTATTCGTGTAGTCATGGCATAAATGATACTTAAGCATGAACCATTCTAATCATATAATTATGGCATAATCATAATTGAACATGAGTCCTTCTATTCATATAGTCATGGCATAAACATAATTGAACATGAATCCTACTATTCATATAATCATGGTTTTTATCCTATCTATGTAACTTGTAAGTGGGATGTAATTCTAGTGTAATTTCTAATGTAACTTATGGGCCAAATATATTATCATATGATAATAACATAAGCCTAGAAACATGTTTTCAACTAGGCATAACGACAAACATAGTTTAGTCATGTTCATAAAATTAATAAAAGCTTACAAAGACGCTTGCTTTTGTCACTATTACAAAATCATGATTTTTATACTTGAACTATGATACCAATTTCAACATAACCTTCATATGAATCATAATACTTAGGTGAATCAAATTACACTAAAGATGACCATAGAATTTTACATCATGTTGGCATAACAATAAATCCTAGACTTGCATGAATTTCAAATAAACTATTACAACATATAGTTGTTATTCCCAACATGAATCATATACTTGCAATTATCAAATGGGTGTTGTAAATAACTACCACAAACATGTAGTTTTCAATATGAATCATATGCTTGCATGAATCCCAATTAAAATTCCACAACATGTGGTAGTCAACATAAACCATTATCTTGTATGAATCAAATCGTACACCATAGCATTGCCAAATAAAAATAACATACAAACATAAGTTATTATCGCCACAATTCCATTTCGTTGTTAACTTCCAACCCAAATCGCGTACTTGCAAATATCCAATCGTATACCATAATGTTCCCAAATCGTTTAGCATCAAAGCAACATACAAATATAAATTATTATCGCCACAATTCCATTTCTTACTTTACACAAATCAACACAATTATTTAATTCACATCGGAATAGCACTCTACTTACAACGTGTGACGAATCATCAATTCAGGAATCTGAATTCTGAATTTGGAGATGCTATCCTTTGTTGTAGGCGTTGCTTTGATTTGATTAACGTTGCTTTAAGCTTTGAATTATCTCCTAGTTGTCTCTCTATTTATGACGGCTATCCTTAGTCTCTCCTCAGCAGCATGACGGTCTCATCTCCATTTTAGTTTATGTGAATTAGGGTTAGTCTTAGGTCCTTTTTATAGAGTTTTTGAGTTAATTTAGACCGTTGATGAAGCTTGGTTTAACAATAGCCGTTCGTTCAAAGAAGAGACCAACCAGGAGCTGACACCTAGCTCTAGTGACAAGGCAAGGCTTAGAAAATCGACCAAACACAGACTAGGCCAGCCAAGGGGCGCTGGGTTCGACCTGGCTCAGGGGCCAGGTCGACTCCCCAGTCGACCCCCAGGTCGACTCTAGAGTCGACCTGCCTGAGCAGGTCGACACCTAGGTCGACTCCCAGGTCGACCTGGCCTGGAAGGTCGAACCTAGGGTTGACCCCCAGGTCGACCTGGTGGGTTTGGGCGGGAATTTTCCCGCCTACTCTGATTGGGCTGAAATTCAATTCTATTTTCGAAATTTGAATTTTCTGAAACTTCATCGGGCCATAATTTGGTCATACAGGCTCCGTTTTTCGAAAACTCGGACTCTATTTCGCGTATTTTTCCGAGACGAACGCAATGGAATATCCCGTTTCCCTTAATACTTTGATTTGAAATTTATTATACTTTAATTTGTGAATTTCACTGTTATAAAATACACGGGGTGTTACATTCTCCCCCACTTAAAAGGATTTCATCCCGAAATCTTCAAGCTCAGGAAAATGTACGTCCTAACATCCAAACATCCATCTACTCATCCATCAAACACGAGCATCCATTGTCCTTAAAAGACTTCTAATGCTTCATGATAATATGCGAAGTGTGTGTGTATATGTACTTATCTAATGCAAAATCAGGCGGTCTACTGATTCAGTTGACCTCCTTAATGCGAATTATGTAAGTGCCATGAATCCATTATGTATGCAAATCCTCCTATTCATGATTCTACATGAGTGCACAATCATTCATACAAATGCAACATCCATATGACAACACATTAAAGTTCAACCATATACGAATGCAAACATATATGCATATGCAATATGAAGTGATTGAGCCGATCTAAAACCTAGATTGTGTGTGTATATATGCAACCACGAGCAACCACTAGCAATCACTTGCAACCACTTGCAACCATCATCCATAACACGTCTCAAACACATGTTTTCATCCAAAGAGTTTCTACCTAAAAGATAAGGTCAAGGAGACATACCTAAAAAGATAGATAAAAGCGCAACTTAAGGAGAAAGAAAGATCAAAGATGTACCCTCGAAAAGAAAAGGGTAGGCTACGCGTATTTTAGCTTCAGTTTCCCAAGTTGCATCTCCTTCGGCGTTGCTCCACTGAACTTTGACGAGCTTGACTTCGCGGTTGCGTAGCTTCTTCACTTCCGTTCCTAATATGCGGTTTGGAACTTTCCTTATGGTTGCTTCGCGTTCCACTTCAGCTTATTCTAGGATATTTGGATCTACCACTTCAGCAGACTCATGTAGACATTTTCGTGAAAGACGTTGTGAACTCCGGCCAATTTTTCGGGTAGCTCTAATCTATAGGCCATTTTCCCAATTTTCTCTATGATAGGGAATGGTCCTACCTAAAGGTATAGTCAAATGATAGAAGCAAGTAAAAACTTTGTGCCCATTAGGCAATGTCAAAGATGGAAATCTATGCCACCTATATATTGATTAGGAGAAAAACTCTCTAAGCATCAGCCCCGAAGACCGAAATCAACATCAGACTGACACCCAAATAATTACTCAACCCAACTACTATATATGATTCTAGGAAATTAAGCATGATGGACTCCTTTTAGGTCACAAGGGAGTCCCTTCCTAAGACCAACCTATAAAACCCAAAAAGTTTAGTCAAACCAACGAACACCCTCAAGCCCCAACATGTGTTACTAACAGATGAGTCATACTCCCTATGGGGTTTGCAACATAAATTGGATTGAGCACGGGACCGAGAGGATATACACAAAAGGTAGCATGCAAGTAAGCTCTACAGGAAGAGAGGGATCAAAGATATACTCTTAAGAAGAGATATGATGCACGAATCTAGTCTTCAATCTTCTAAGTCGCATTTCCTTGAGCTTAACTCCATTATGCTTTGTCCGTCTTTAACTTCACAATTTCGTAGCTTCTTAATTCTTGTTTCCAAAATATGAGTTGGAACCTATTTCACTGTTGCCTCTCGTTCCTCTTTCGCTTACTATACTTCTAGTATACTCGGCTCAAACATAACGGCGTACTCATGGTTTCATGCAAGCTCTCCAAAATTCACTAGTGAATCTTGGATCTCGTCCACTTACTATCAGGTATTCCACGTAGAAGATCTATCTCTTGGAAATAAATGCCAACCATGTTGCCAAATGTACTTACTAAGGTGATTCTCCATAACTCATGCATAAGCGAAATGAACCTTCTGCCTTAGTGGCGAACACCACTGGAGCGCCCCATTCTGAAATGCTCCTCCTGATGAACCCCTTTTCTAGAAGCTCTTTAATCTGTTTACTAAGCTCTTTCCTTTCCCGTGGAGTCATGTGTCTAACGGGCAACACAATGGGCTTTGCTTTATCTACAAGGTATATGCGGAAGTCAATCTCCCGCTTCGGAGGCAAGCCCTTCACCTCTTCGAAGACATCCGGATATTCCCGGACCACTCTAACCGATTGCAAATTTCCAACGGAGGCATCTAGCGATTCAAGGTAACTAAGCATAACCGCATACGAGGGATTACAAGAAATTTCCAAAGTGTTACTGAGCTGGGTTAGGAGCCTAACAACCCTTTTCTCACAATCAAGGATGGCCCCATTGCTGGATAGCCAATCCATACCCAAAATCAAACCATATCCCGAAAAGCCCAAAACAAAGGCACTACATTCAAATTCTACGCTTAGAATAGAAATTTTCAATCCCAAATAGATCATAGACAAATTAGCTGGGCCCCCAATTGGGTTTGAAACAATTAAGGGGTCCTCTACCAAACTAGTTTTTAGGTGTAGAGATTCTACTAAAGTAGACAAGATAAAGGAGTGTGATGCGCCAGAATCAAATAAAGTGCGAACGGGGTGATCATAAAGATAAACTACACTTTCTACAGAAGTATTTATACCTCGCTGTTGCAGAGGTGGCGCCTCTAGCACATGAACTTGTGCCCCTGAGGTGGATCCAGCCCTCTGCCCATGTCCTCGTTTCTTTGGGCAGTCCTTAGCCATGTGGCCTATCTCACCGCAAGAAAAACACCCGCCGTTCGTCTTGGCCTTCTTTTTCCGGCAATCTTTTACTAAGTGCCCCACTTTGCCACAGAATTTACACTTCCTCTTCTCTTGTGACTTGTTGTCTTTCCCGCCCTTCTTGAAGTCTGTCTTCTTAAGCTGTAAACCCTCTTTCTTCCTTTGAGAGCTTTCTGCCTTTGTCTCCTTCTTCCTTGGGCAGTCCCTAGCCCAGTGGCCTGTCTCCCTACACTGAAAGCAAGTAGCACTCATCCTCCTCTTCTTCTTCCTGCAGTATCCCTCCAAATGTCCAAGAATTCCGCAGAAATAACATTTCCTTTTTTCACATTTCTTGTCATTACTGTTACGATCTTTTCTTGTTTGACTGTTATTCGTCTTCCTACTCTGGGACTATTCCGCTTGCTGGTTTACGTGGAGGAGGAGGAGTGAAAGCGTCAGCAGCTGGGGAGTAAGGTCTCCAGACATGCTGAAACAAAAAGGATAGATTCAAAACGAAGGATGAGAGATAGTACCTATGGCTTTGGGGGGGACTTTGCCTTTTAAAATAAAATAATATTTTATCTTAAAAATGCTTCTTTAAATTTCTTTTTTAAAAAATAAATTTTCAAAACTTTTTATCTTATCTGGTAAACCTATCTCTGGTACCAAGTGAAACACCCCACCTCCGTTAGGGTCACTCTCAAAGGGAATGCCCTAATTTTGGTGGAGGTTTATAAGTATAAGTCACAGATATACAAGACATATATAATAACACCTATTTTTGAACAGCAGAAAACAACAACTTTTATTTCATTAAAATACGTGTTACACCAACCATACCATAATTGTCTTACAATACTTCCAAAAACATAACATCTTCATAACTGTCTTGATTACATTATTTAAAGAAGCATAAAGAAAACATAAATAAACTGCAAAAGTCCCATAATTGCTGTCCAAAGCCATAGTCTGGAAACGAAAAGATCCAAGCAATACATTCTTTCTCTTCAAGCTGGATATGAAGGCTGGTCAAGCTGCGGTATTCCCTCCCTGTGGACCTGGGGGGGAGGAAACGAAAGAAACGAAGGCGAAAGAAAAGTAGAGTCAGACATAAAGCCTGAGTAAGTCTAGGACTATTCAGTCTATGAATAAAGAACTGGGTATGATAAGTATAAACTAGAAATGGGAAAGCACCATTAACCAAGTTAAGTTGTCTAGGGTCGAATATACTATCGTACCTCATATTAATCTCTGTACCCATATAAACTAGTTCCCAACAGGCACCCCATAATCAGGGTGAAGTGATCCATTTTATGATGATCGGCTCCTACTCGCATAGTTACATGTGTCTTACGGCCCCCGATGTTGTAGTTACCTATGCTGGTCCCACCATGGGGTGTATCAAGTCCCATGGTGGCAGCCCGACACAACCCTAGAATGCACATGTATGCTACTGGTGCCCAGTGACTTATTTTTCTGCGCCGGGGTGTGTGTACGCCCGCACCCCGTTAGAACCCACACTGCTGCACCACCGCCGTCGATTTGACCTCTTACAGTCAGCCAAGTAATCGTGCCCCACCCTGCCTAGTTTCAGGTTATCATGATACGCCTTGTAGGGTTACTGCTGAAAACGGTCCCCCGCTACTGGGTTTTCTATTTCTAGCCAACATGCTAAGTTGGTTAAGTGTTTTATAAACCTAACCCCCAAATCAGTCTATTTAGTTTAGCATGTTCTATTTTGATTAAGTCTTAATTCACTTAATCCTATCAATCCTGACTCAGCATTAATTGTCTTATTAAAGCCTTGACCTCTCACATTAGACATGTATTGTTGTGGCTGCCTGTTGCCGGTTGGGTCCGGCAAGTCTTACGCCACAACTCAGTCTAACCTCGGTTCCTTATTGGGCTCCGTGTTTAACCACCCACATTGGATAGGTATTGTTGTGACTACTGGACAGTCGTGCGGTTCCGGGCAGGTTTACATCACAACTCAATCCAACCTCGGGTTAAACACATCGTATTTTCTACATTTACATATTTTGTCTCTTTTCTTTTTTATATGTAAATATTTGCGGCCCATTATTTCAAATTCATCTTTATTGATTAAAATTTATTTATGCCACTTAATTGTTTTTCAAGGTTGTTGGCATGCATCAAACATGCCAACACATATGTTCTATATTTTAGCCCAAACGTCAATACCCCCGTTTTACACGTTCGTTCAAATGTAAGGTGTGTTGGGTTTAATACTTAAACCCAATTTAGCCATATAAAAATGGGAGGCTTATAACATGGTGTTTATAAGGTAACATAAAAAGGGGAGTGTGAACGCATGAACTTGCAACATAACGATTCAATTAACATAAGGTAGGCGCATGTGAACTTGCAATTGCAACAACATATCATATAAGCAATACTTAAACATGAATCATTCTATTCACATAATCATGGTATAAACAAAGCATGAATCATTCTATTCGTGTAGTCATGGCATAAATGATACTTAAGCATGAACCATTCTAATCATATAATTATGGCATAATCATAATTGAACATGAGTCCTTCTATTCATATAGTCATGGCATAAACATAATTGAACATGAATCCTACTATTCATATAATCATGGTTTTTATCCTATCTATGTAACTTGTAAGTGGGATATAATTCTAGTGTAATTTCTAATGTAACTTATGTGCCAAATATATTATCATATGATAATAACATAAGCCTAGAAACATGTTTTCAACTAGGCATAATGACAAACATAGTTTAGTCATGTTCATAAAATTAATACAAGCTTACAAAGACGCTTGCTTTTGTCACTATTACAAAATCATGATTTTTATACTTGAACTATGATACCAATTTCAACATAACCTTCATATGAATCATAATACTTAGGTGAATCAAATTACAATAAAGATGACCATAGAATTTTACATCATGTTGGCATAACAATAAATCCTAGACTTGTATGAATTTCAAATAAACTATTACAACATATAGTTGTTATTCCCAACATGAATCATATACTTGCAATTATCAAATGGGTGTTGTAAATAACTACCACAAACATGTAGTTTTCAATATGAATCATATGCTTGCATGAATCCCAATAAAAATTCCACAACATGTGGTAGTCAACATAAACCATTATCTTGTATGAATCAAATCGTACACCATAGCATTGCCAAATAAAAATAACATACAAACATAAGTTATTATCGCCACAATTCCATTTCGTTGTTAATTTCCAACGCAAATCGCGTACTTGCAAATATCCAATCGTATACCATAATATTCCCAAATCGTTTAGCATCAAAGCAACATACAAATATAAATTATTATCTCCACAATTCCATTTCTTACTTTACACAAATCAACACAATTATTTAATTCACATCGGAATAGCAGTCTACTTACAACGTGTGACGAATCTTCAATTCAGGAATCTGAATTCTGAATTTGGAGATGCTATCCTTTGTTGTAGGCGTTGCTTTGATTAATGTTGCTTTAAGCTTTGAATTATCTCCTAGTTGTCTCTCTATTTCTGACGGCTATCCTCAGTCTCTCCTCAGCAGCATGACGGTCTCATCTCCATTTTAGTTTATGTGAATTAGGGTTAGTCTTAGGTCTTTTTTATAGAGTTTTTGAGTTAATTTAGACCGTCGATGAAGCTTGGTTTAACAATAGCCGTTCGTTCAAAGAAGAGACCAACCAGGAGCTGACACCTAGCCCTAGTGACAAGGCAATGCTCAGAAAATCGACCAAACACAGACTAGGCCAGCCAAGGGGGGCTGGGTTCGACCTGGCTCAGGGGCCAGGTCGACTCCCCAGTCGACCCCCAGGTCGACTCTAGAGTCGACCTGCCTGGGCAGGTCGACACCTAGGTCGACTCCCAGGTCGACCTGGCCTGGCAGGTCGACCCTAGGGTCGACCCCCAGGTCGACCTGGTGGGTTTGGGTGGGAATTTTCCCGCCTACTCTGATTGGGCTGAAATTCAATTCTGTTTTCGAAATTTGAATTTTCTGAAACTTCATCGGGCCATAATTTGGTCATACCGGCTCCGTTTTTCGAAAACTCGGACTCTATTTCACGTATTTTTCCGAGACGAACACAATGGCATATTCCGTTTCCCTTAATATTTTTATTTGAAATTTATTATACTTTAATTTGTGAATTTCACTGTTATAAAATACACGGGGTGTTACACCTACACTCCGGGCAAAGGCAACGTAGTGGCAGATGCGTTGAGCCGAAAAAAACTGACCCTAAGCCCGCTCTTTATAGAAAGGCAAAGCTTGGAGTATATAGCCAGTTTTAACTTTAGGCCCTCCTCCGATTTTGTACCTGGCTTGCTAGCATCTCTCGAAGTACGCCCGACTCTAGTGGACTCAATAGGGACAGCAAAACGCGAAGACCCTCATCTTGTGGAGACGATTGATAGGCTAATTAGGGGTGAGACTTCAAGTCACCTCAACAGATACTCCATCGACGATAAGGGTTGGTTAAGGCGAGACGGAAGACTATGCGTCCCACGGACAAGGGGTTTAGTAAAGACGGTTCTCGAAGAAGAACATCACTCCAAGATGACGATACATCCAGGCGGAGATAAATTGTACAAGGACATAAAGAGAACTTTCTTTTGGAGCGGCATGAAGAAGGACGTGGCAGTTTTCGTTTCTAAGTGTATGACTTGCCAACAGGTTAAGGCGGAACAGAAGAAGCCAAGCGGTCTGCTCCACCCTCTAGAGGTTCCACGGTGGAAGTGGGATAGCATTTCAATGGACTTCATTGATGGGCTGCCTAGGTCTAGAAGAGGCAACACTAGCATTTGGGTAATAGTGGATAGGCTTACTAAAAACGCCCAATTTTTACCTGTCAAGAGTAAAAGGACTGCCTCATCCTTAGCATCTCTTTATCTCAAGGAAATTGTTCAACTCCATGGAATACCCTCCAGCATTGTTAGTGACCGAGACACTATCTTCACAAGTGAGTTTTGGCGGAGTCTACAAGAAGCGGTAGGCACACAGTTATGCTTGAGTACAGCCTATCACCCCCAAACTGACGGCTAGACAGAAAGAGTGAACAAAGTTTTGGAGGACCTTTTAAGACTGTACGTCCTTGACTTCGGAGGGACGTGGGAAGACCATCTTCCTTTGGTGGAATTTGCCTACAACAACAGCTACCAAGCCACCATCGGAATGGCGCCCTTCGAGGCTTTATATGGAAGACCGTGCCGATCGCCCACTTGTTGGTGGGAGTCTACTGACAAGCTCATACTTGGACCAGATATGATCCGAGAGACTTCAGAGAAAGTAGACTTAATATGGAGAAGAATGAAGACAGCCCAAGACAGACAAAAATCCTACGCAGACAAGAGGAGGACCGACCTTGAATTTGAGGTTGGGGACAGGGTTTTTCTTAAGGTATCTCCATTAAGGAATGTCGTTCGTTTTGGATCCACTGGAAAGCGAGCACCAAGATTTGTAGGACCATTTCCTATCATCGAGAAGGTTAGGAATATGGCCTATAGATTAGAGCTACCCGAAAAACTGGTCGGAGTTCGCAACGTCTTTCATATTTCTCACCTCCGGAAGTGTTTGCACGAGTCTGCTGAAATAGTAGAGCCTAGCATTCTAGAAGAAGCCGAAGTGGAACGTGAAGCAACTGTGAGAAGAGTTCCAACACACATCTTAGGAACTGAAGTGAAAAAGCTACGCAACCGCGAAGTCAAGCTCGTCAAAGTTCAGTGGAGCGACGCCGAGGAAGACGCGACTTGGGAAACTGAGGCTAGAATACGCGCAGCATACCCTTTTCTTTTCAAGGGTTCATCTTTGATCTCTCTTTTTCCTTAAGTTATGCTTTATCTATCTTTTAGGGTATATCTCCTCGACCTTATCTTTTAGGTAGAAACCCTTTGGATGAAAACATGTAATTGAAACATGTTATGGATGATGGTTGCAAGTGGTTGCAAGTGATTGCTAGTGGTTGCTCGTGGTTGCATATACACACACAATCTAGGTTTTAGATCGGCTCAGTCACTTCATATTGCATATGCATACATGTATTTATATTCGTATATGGTTGAA
This sequence comes from Allium sativum, assembly GCA_030737875.1. Classification (NCBI taxonomy): domain Eukaryota; kingdom Viridiplantae; phylum Streptophyta; class Magnoliopsida; order Asparagales; family Amaryllidaceae; genus Allium; species Allium sativum. Next base: position 217,257,686 of record CM060918.1, on the reverse strand, counting down.
GTTTAATGTGTTGTCATATGGATGTTGCATTTATATGAATGATTGTGCACTCATGTAGAATCATGAATAGGAAAATTTGCATACATAATGGATTCATGACACTTACATAATTTGCATTAAGGAGGTCAACTGAATCAGTAGACCGCCTGATTTTGCATTAGATAAGTACATGTACACACACCTCGCATATGATCATGAAGAATTAGAAGTCTTTTAAGGACAATGGACGCTCGTGTTTGGTGGATGAGTAGATGGACATTTGGATGTTAGGATATACATTCTTCCTAAACTTGAAGATTTCGGGGACGAAATCCTTTTAAGTGGGGGAGAATGTAACACCCCGTATATTCTATAACAGTAAAATTCACAAATTAAAGTATAATTAATTTCAAATCAAAGAATTAAGGGAAACGGGATACGCCATTGCGTTCGTCTCGGAATTCAACTTGAGATAGAGTCCGAGTTTGCGTAAAACGGACTCTGTATGAGGGAGATATGACCTCCGGAAGTTTCAGAATTCAGTTTAAAATTCAAACAAACAGAAATAGTTCAGAAACGAGTTCAAAATTCAAAAATCGGACCCAGATTGGGCTGGGCGGGAATTTTCCCGCCCAAGGCACCCAGGTCTACTGGGTAGTCGACCCGGGACACCCAGGTCGACTGGGTAGTCGGCCTGGGGGTCGACTGGGTAGTCGACCTGCCCCCTGAGCCAGGTCGAACCCAGCCCCTCCTAGCTGGCCTGGTCTGTGCTTGGCCGAATTTCTGAGCTTTGTCTTGTCACTAGGGCATATGTGTCAGCTACTGATTGGTTTCTCTTTAAAACGAACGGGCAATATTAATCTAAGCTCCATCGACGGCTCTAATCAATTCACAAACTCTATAAAAAGAACCTAAGACTCTACCTAATTCACACAAATAAAAATGAGAATAGAGCTGTCATGCTGCTGAAGAAAGACTAGGAATAGCCGTCAAGTTAGGAGTTGATTCGAAAGTGTAAAGCAACGACAATTAAATCAAAACAACGCCTACAACAAAGGATAGCATCTCCAAATTCAGAATTCAGAATCCTGAATTGAAGATTCGTCATACGTTGTAAGTAGAGAGCTATTCCGATGTGAATGAATAATTGAGATTTGATTTGTGTAAAATGAGAAATGGAATTGTACTTAATTTGTGGTGATGATAATTCATAATTATATGTTGCTATGATTCTAATTATAAATAGATTTGGGATGTTGTGGTATAATGATGTTAGAACTATTGGATATTTGCAAGTATATGATTCATGTTGAAAGTTAACAACTATATGTTTGTGGTAGTTTATTTCAATCAAGTTGAGACTCATGCAAGTATATGATTCACTATTATGCAAACATGATTTTAGATCCATCTATGTATATTTTTATGATCATTTTTAGTGTAGTTGGATCCAATTGAGTATTATGATTCATATGAATTTATGTTGGAATTGGCATCATGATTCAAGTGTAAAACCATACTTTTGTATTAGTGACAAAAGTAAGCATCTTTGTGAACTTATGTTGACTTTATGAACATGGCTAGTTTATGTTTAACTTTATGCCCAAACAAAATATATTTTAGGCTTAGGTTGTTGTTAAGAAACATATGATAATATATGTGGCACATAATTAAGTTAGATTCATGCTTTAAATAAAAGTTTACATGATTAGATTAAAACCATGATTCATGTTTAGGTATGTTTTATGTCAAGATTTTATGCTATTACAATGCAAGTTCACAAGTGCCTAATTTATGTTATTTAGACCGCTATGTTGCAAGTTCATGCGTTTACACACCCCTTTTTGATGTTCCTTAGAATATATATACATCATGTTCTAAGCCTCCCCTTTTTCAAGTGGCTAAGTTGGGCTTAAATGTTAAGCCCAACATAATATAGCGAACGTATAAAACGGGGGTAATGAAGTTGGGTTAAAAATATAAAACATATGTGTTGGCATGTTTGACGCATGCCAACGACCTTGAAAACATTTAAGTGGTATTAATTAATTTTACCCAATAAAGATGAATTTGAATAATGGGCTGCAAATATTTACATATAAAAAGAAAAGAGACAAAATATGTAAACTTAGAAAATACGATGTGTTTAACCCGAGGTTGGATTGCGTTGTGACATAAACCTACCTGGACCCGCCCGACTGTCCAGTAGTCACAACAATACCTATCCAATGTGGGTGGTTAAACAATTAGCCCAATAAAGACCCGAGGTTAGACTGAGTTGTGACGTAAGATTGCCCGGACCCAACCGGTAACAGGCAGTCACAACAACACCTCTCTAATGTGAGTGGTTGAGGCTTTAATAAACAATTAAGGCTGAGTCAGGATTGATAGGATTAAGTAAATTGAATTAATACTTAATCAAATTGAACATGCTAAACTATACAGACTGATTGGGGGTTAGGTTTACAGAACTCTTAACCAACTTAGCATGTTGGCTAGAAATAGAAAACCTAGTAGCGGGGGACCCTTTTCAGTAGTAACCCTACAAGGTTTATCAGGATACCCTGAATTAGGCAGGGTGGGGCACGATTACTGGGCTGACTGTATGAGGTCAAATCGACGGCGGTGGTGCAGCAGTGTAGGTTCTAACGGGGTGCGGGCATGCACACACTCCGGCGCAGAAAAATTAGGCACTGGGCACTAGTAGTATAACTGTGCACTCTAGAATTCTGTCGAGCAGCCACCATGGGACTTGATACACCCCATGGTGGGACCAGCATAGGTAGCTACAACATCGGGGGCCATAAGACACATGTAACTATGCGAGTAGGACCGATCATTAGAGATGGATCACTTCACCCTGATTATGGGGTGCCTGTTGGGAACTAGTTTACAGGAGTGCAGAGATTAATGTGGGGTACGATAGTATATTCGACTCTAGACAACTTAACTTAGTTTATATTGCTTTCCCATTTCCAGTTTGTACTTATCATGTTCATTTCTTTATTCATAGACTGAATAGTCCTAGACTTACTCAGGCTTTATGTCTGACTCTACTTTTCTTTCGTCTTCTTTTCTTTCGTTCCCCCCCCCCCGGGTCCACAGGGAGGGAATACCGCAGCTTGACCAGTTTTTACATCCAGCTTGAAGAGAAAGAATGTATTACTTGGATCTCTTTCGTTTTGGACTATGGCTTTGGATAGCAATTATGGGGACTTATGCAGTTTACTTATGTTTTTATGCTTCTTTAAGTTATGAAATCAAGACAGTTATGAAAATGTAATGTTTTTGGAAGTATTGTAAGACAATTGTGGCATGGTTTGTGTAACACGTATTTTGGTGAAATAAAAGTTGCTGTTGTTTTCCGCTGTTCAAAAATATGTGTATTTACATCTGTCTTGTGTATCTGTGACTTATACTTATAAAGCTCCACCAAAATTAGGGCATTCCCTTTGAGAGTGACCCTAACGGAGGTGGGATGTTTCAATTTAATAGATGGCTTGCCCCGAACCAGAAAAGGCAATGATAGTATTTGGGTGATCGTTGACCGTTTCATGAAGTCTGCCCATTTTATCCCTATCAAATCAACCAGAACAGCTCTAATTTTGGCGAAAATTTATTTCAAATCTGACTACATGGAGTTCCTAGTAGCATTGTTAGTGAGCGTGACCCTATATTCGCTAGTAAATTCTGGGAAGCTTTCCAAGAAGAGCTGGGGACAACATTAAATCTAAGCACCGCTTATCATCCTCAAACAAATGGCCAGACTGAGAGGGTGAACCATATACTGGAATATTTGTTGTGGGCATGTATTCTTGACTTTGGTGCATCATGGGAAGATCACTTGCACTTGGTCGAGTTCTCTTATAATAACAGTTACCAAGCAAGCTTGCAAATGTCGCCATTCGAAGCATTATGTGGCAGGACTTGTAGATCTCCGCTTGTCGGGTTGAACCAGGCAATAGGCTAGTATTGGGTACCGACATGATTCGAGAAGCTTTAGACAAAGTTGATTTCATTAAGATGAGATTACTAGCAGCTCAGAGCCGACAGAAAAGTTATGCAGATTCAAGAAGAAGAGATTTAGAATTTGCTATTGGCGATTATGTGTACTTGAGAGTTTCTCCATTGAGAGGAGTAGTTCGCTTTGGGAAGACGGGGAAGTTGGCTCCTAGATTCATTGGTCCATTTTCTATTCTAGAAAGAATTGGAACCCTCGCTTACAAGGTTCAGTTGCCTGATTGGTTGCCAGGGGTACATGATGTATTCCATGTGTCCAACTTCGAAAACATGTACATGATCCAGACTTGATTGTGGAGGAAGCTGCACAGCAAGATTTGGAGATTACCTTGCAATCAGCAGTAAGAAGGGAACCGGTAAGGATCATTGGCAAAGAAACCCGAGTTCTAAGGAATAAAAGAATTCATCCTGTCAAAGTGAAGTGGAGCGGAGACCGTAGAGACTGTACATGGGAGACCGAGGATTGCATCAAACAGGCTTATCCCCAGTGCAGAGTGAATATCTCTGACTAGCTCTAGTGCAAGGTACATTTACCAAATTTACATTTTCCATTTTGTTTCCTACTTTACTATTGTTTCCATTTCGGTGACGAAAAGAATTTAAGTGAGGGAGATTGTAACAACCCGGAAAATCAGAACTAATATAAATTTTTTACTTTGGCTATTTTTGTAATGACCCGCATTGGCAGAGGTGTTATAATTAATTTATTTACTTATATAAATAGTGATATAGTGAATTTAATGGTCGTGGAATAAAATAATGATGAGTATTTAATTAAAATAATAAATTAAATAATATATTTAAATTCTGAAATAATCAGAATTGGTTTAAATGACGATATGGTGTGAACCGGATCATCTTTGATATTTAATTCATTTTAGGATTGAATTAGAATAACGAATATATTATATAAATGACAGTTTGAACGTAGAATTATAATATAATTAAAATCGAGCTTGAAATGGCGCTGCAGTTCGTAAATTGGCGATTCGAACTTCAACTGAATGTACAGGATTCGTTTTAAGCCGGATTTCTATGAAACGAGAAACGTGTGGAGCTGGTGGAGTATATCTTTCTGATGGAGGAGAAAAATCAGGATTTCATCGTGTAGATTTTGATTTATGTCAAATCAAATTTTAGAAAAGTCGTTGTCGAATTCCATTATAATTTATAAAGGGATTATTTATATTTTAAAAAGGAATTTCAATATAAATCGAATATCGATTTAATCGGGATTTGAAATATCAACTAAGAAATTCATAGAGGAATATTCTAGAGCTGTATGATATTCTGTTGTGAATATATACGAAAATATTTATTTATAAATATTTAATTTAATTAATTTTAAATATATTTAATATTTAAAATGGATTTGTTTAGAAATTTAAATAATGTTTTTTTTTCAAACATTATCGGAATTCGACAAGACCAGCTTTTATCGAGTTCGAAATGCTGTAGCGTAGCAAGGTGAAAAATTTCGTGGCAATCGCATTTGTTATGTGGTCGTGGTAGAGTTAATCGATCGATTAGAATACACATGATTATAATTCAATAAAATAATAAAAATATCTCAAGCAAAATATCTAAACCTCTTCCTTATAAATAGCCCTTTACCAACCCTTAAAACCTAATTCACCAATTCATTAGTCAAAATGCCCGTCGTCAGTCTGTTCTTCAGGAAATGTGAGTTTCCATCCCCTCAGATATTCTTAGAAATCAAAATAAAATATGTTAAATCCTCAAACAAGTTATTCGGATTCCCATCATCATTCTCTTCGTTTCTATACTGATTTTATGGAGTGCGGTCCAAGTCGCTGAAGCTCGACTTGAGGACTAACGAACAAGGGCGAGGTCGCGAGTGCAACAAGGGAAGCCAGAGGTGAGTTGGTGGTTCGGTTGATCATGTCGTTGAAAGAGGAGAGGGTTGGCATCGGTTTGAGGTGTTCTAGTGCTCTCAGGAGAAATGCGACGTCGGGAAATCAATGGCGAAAGCAGTAGGTCGGATTCAGGTCGGGAGCGCCGGAGGTGAAGTTGTGAGGTCAGGCAAGTGCGGATTTTGATGCCGAGTTGACTGGTGCGGTTGCGATGTCAGTAGGTGGCCGAGGTGGAGGAGAACGTCGGTCAAAGTGGCAGTCAAAGGGGGAAATTTATTTCTGGAGTTGCGATTCTTTATTTGGGGAAGAAAGTAAATGAGCGGGCCAAAAGGTGATACGTGGACTTTTAAGTGGATGGCTGGGCCGAATGGTAATGGAAAGGTGAAAAGCCCAATAAGATTTATTATTTAATTTTAATTTAAAAAAAGAATAGTGCCTTAACTTATAAAAGCAATATCTCGTTCATACATTATCATATTGACGAACCGTAAGTTGAGTTGGGATCGTATGGACGACGACTACACGTTGGGACTAACTGGGAGTGGATTGGGATTCATTTGAAATTACGGCAAAATAAACTGTTTGATTCAGATCAAACAACAGTTTATTGTTCTTTAACGATGAACTGCCAAAGTGAGTAAATCTCACTAACTCTGAACAGTTTATAATTTCATGTTGTATTTATAGAACTGTAAAATATTGGCTGATTGACTGTGTGTTGACTGGTTGATTGAACTGCTAGTCAGTTAGTTGAATTTCTATATTGATTCGGTTTAACAGAATGTATCATATGGAACTGAAAGTGATGTTGGTTTTATATTGTTTAACATTTGTGGATGCAGGGAGACAGGTTGGAGGAATCCAACTGGATTCCTCAACATTTATTTTACTGTGATTCATATATTGTAATATATGATATGATATATAATCTGTTGTCAATTATATGTGGTTGAACGATATGGATCATCGTAATTTGATATGTTGAATACCATAACATACTGAAATGTTGATAAGGAAATATTTTCAAAGTGATATTTGTAAAATAAAATATTTATAAATGGAATATTTATAAATAAGAAATATTTATAAATTGGAATATTTATAAATAGGAGATATTTAGAAAAAAGGGAAAACATTATAAAAAGAAAACTGTTATAAGAAGGAAATCATTTTAAAGTGGAGAACTGTTACTAAAAGTAAATCTTTAAAAATGAATAAACGTTGTTAAAAGGGGAAATCTTTATAAAGCGAATAAAGGAGTTAAATCGAATATGGTATTCGAAAGGAGTTAAATCGAATATGTATTCGAAATGAGTAAAATCGAATATGGTATTCAAAAGTTAGTAGATCGAATTTGTTATTCGAAAGGGGTTAGTCGAGTCGAGTTAGTTGAATAGAGTTAATCGAATATTTGTTATTCAAATTAGAGTTAACCAGTTAGAGTTAATCAATTAGAGTTAACCAGTTAGAGTTAATCAATTAGAGTTAACCAGTTAGAGTTAATCAGTTAAAGTAAATCGAACTAGAGTTATTCAAATGGAGTTATCGAATATTAGTGATTCGAATAAAGCAAAAGGAGTTATCGAATATAGTTGATTCGAATAAAGCAAAAGGAGTTATCGAATATTAGTGATTCGAATAGAGTTAAAGGAGTTATCGAGTAGAGTTTATTCGAATAGAATTAAAGGGGTAAATCGAATATAGTTTATTTGAATAGAGTTAAAGGAGTTATCGAATATTAGTGATTCGAATAGAGTTAAAGGAGTTATCGAATCTAGTTATTCGAAAGGAGTTATCGATTCTTGTTATTTGAAAGTAGTTATCGAATATAGTTTATTCAAATAGAGTTAGAGGAGTTAATCGAATATAGTTATTCGAATAGAGCTAGAGGAGTTAATCGAATATAGTTATTCGAATAGAGTTAGATGAGTAAATCGAATATAGTTTATTCGAATAGAGTTAGAGGAGTTATCGAATACAGTTTATTCGACAGTGGTTAAGTGAATAGAGTAAATCAAAAGGAGAGAAGTGAATAGAATAAATTGAATAGAGTTATCGAATATACCTTATCGAAGGAAAGAATTATCGAATAGAAAAGATTTGAAAGAGAGTTACGTAAGGAAGTTTGTTAAAGAGTTAGAAGGGTGAACTTTGTCTCTTTCAAGGTTAGAAACATTGTTCAGTTAAGGTCTGAGAGGTAGTATTACCCCAACTTGATTGACTTCATTTTTAACTAGGGAATGGTTAAGGTTCGATAGTAAAGGATGGTAAGTGAATTTAGTAATTAAAGGAAATGGTTTGAGTTGGCATCGCGATAGTTTGTTTAAACATCTGTCTAAGTCCAATGAAGAAGCTTTGGAAATGTTTTCCGAATAAGAAACCATAAATGTTTTCTAATAAAGAAAACAAGAAATGGAAATGTTTTCCATTGTTAATAACGTATATTTTCCAAATTTAGAAAATAAGGAATATTGAATATAGGGAAACAGCAGATAAGTAAATTAATGAAATAAAGAGATAAATGTTGAATGATGTTTGATCGATACAAATTTCAATTTGGAAACAATATCGTTGTTTGCACACCTGTTTTTCTTCGATAGTTAAATCACAGACTATCGAAGTTTTGACCATTGTAACGTTGTTAATATGGAGAGACCGGTTGGATTATTATCCAAAGAACCACTCTGTATTGGCATAAGCGTTGCGAATCATATATGCCAAAGGAAATTGAAGACAGAGTTATGCAAGGGCTATCCTGTTTACAGAATAGTGCCTTCGGTTCATCCTGTTCCTGGATGACTTGTATGGACAGATGTTTGACAGAGTATTTCCAGACGATCACGTATATTGATTTCTCCAACCATACCAAGAGTGGAAGCGGAGAAGGAAACTTCTTTTAGCTAACACATAATGTATGGTTGAGGACGTCAATCGGTGATTTGATGGATTTGATGATGTGGCATTCAAAGTGAATCTGGTGTGATGATAAAGCGTAGCTTCTAGCCTCACATCCGGTAAATGGCAGAAATCGAGCAGGCAGCATGGCTAAGTCGGTCGCACCGAAGTAGGGTGTATAATCACCTGATCTAGAGTTTCATTTACTTCTAAAAATCTATTGTCGATACTGTCCTATTCGGGAAATGGTTGCTGATCCCAACCGTTGGTGATATACATTCGATACACTCAAGCGAAATGAGTGGTCTGTCATGTGTGGCTGGGTTGCAAGATGTTCTTGTTGAACCCAGTGTATTCCTCTCTAGAGGTCCACTAGCGAAAGGTGGTTCCATACCTTGTCATAGTTGGAAATCCATTACCCAATACGTGCTTGCGGTTATGATGTTATACTATATATGTAGAACGTGAGATGAAAGCGTTTCTGCTAAATGATTATTATAGTTGTGGTTGATAGACATTATTATAATATCAAAAGGTTTTTGATATAAAGATATTTTGGATTCTCATAAGGGAAAAATCCGTTCCGTTATACGGCGTGGTCTTATGAGATATCATTTAACTACTTAAACTGTTTTAAACTGTTTTACTAATACCTGTCCCATGACTGACCTGGAGTTTATTTGTTTGTTTCCCTAAACTCTTGGGTGACGGCACTTTTTCCGGGCAATCAAGTAGTCGGGATTTACAGATATACTGGAAGAGCTTGGAGCAGGAGGTTTCAAGATCATATAGTTATAGTTATTTCCACTGTGTTGTAAGTGCTGTACTTTGATAATGATATGTATATTCAAGTACAGATTTATATTTCAAGTTATGTTATATATATTATATGTTATTCGTTCCGCTGTGAGGTTCGTGTTACTCAGATGTTGTGTTCTTCTTCTTCTTCTATTCTAAGTTTCTATCTTATCTTTCCTCACCCTCTAATTTCTTTCATTAATGACCAGTTTTTTTCTTCTGAATTTGGTTAGTTGTCATTGTGTTTATGGCGATAACCAAAGTCGACAAAATCCCGGGTCGTTACAGTTGGTATCAGAGCTTAAGCTAAGTGATTTACCTTGGCTCTGTGGCGTGACTCGGTAGAGCTAGGTTTAGTAATACCCTAGATTGAGTAGAGTGTATATATACGAGTGAACGTATTTGTTATTGATATAAAATTGTTTTATATTATGGAAGATTTATTGGTTGAGTTGTTTGTGAGTTCTGGTCGATCAGTTTGATCCACTGTATAGGTAGGAGTTTATAAACACTCAAATACGATGGGTCGACATGATATGTTTTGAAAAGAGGGTAAATTAAAATAAGTTTACCCAAGGTATATCTTGATATAAGAAGATATATATATATATATATATATATCAAAATTATAATATAGTGGATATATTGGTTGTTATTATAATCGAGTAAGATTATAAATTAAATGGTTATGTAAATAACCAATCAGAATTCATATAAGTGAAATACGTGAAATCAGATGAATTGAATCTGAAAATTTAAACCAGAAATTGAATTAAAATTCTGGAAAATTTGATAAGTGTTTGTAAATGGATTTGGATTTAAAATAAGGAGATTTTAAATTGTTTTACAAGCCGTGTGAATTATATTTTGAAATAAATTTCAAGGTGGAAATGTTTAGAAATGGTTTTATAGTATTGAACTCACTTCGATCGCTGGAAAATAGATTCTGATGATGACAGCTGCATTATCAGTATTCATTTTCGAGTTGTAAGTGACGAATTACTACCAGAGATATTGTTTTGAATTTGTTTTGGGAAAGACAAGTTGTGTTGAATTTAAAAAATGGAATTTGAAATAGAAATTGAGTATAGAAATTCAAAGGGAGTTTGAATATACGAAATTCAATGGAATTTGAAATAGAATTGAAATAAGAAAATTCAAAGGGGATTTGAATATAGAAAATTCAAAGGGGATTTAAATATAGATATTCAAATGAGATTTGAATAAAGAAGATTTAAATAATGGAAAATTGAATATATAATTCATATAGAGTAGTAATAGAGTTTGAATATAGAAATTCAAAGGGAGTTTGAATATATGAAATTCAATGGAATTGAAATAGAGTTTGAATGCAGAAATTCAAATGAAATTCAAATATAGAATTTGAATATAGAAAATATAAAGGAATCCAAATATAGGGTTTGAATATCGAAGGTGAAATGGAATTTGAATATAGAATTCAAATGGAATTCAAATATAGGATTTGAATATATAGAATTGAATATAGAATTCAAATGAAATTTAAACTATAGAATTTGATATATAGAATTTGAATAGTAATCGATATATAGAATTTGAATAATAGAAGTGATATAAAATTTGAATAGAAATTGAATAGAACTAAATAAGTCAAAGAGGAATTAGTTAATCAAGTTTTGAATTTGAAGTTGAACTTTGAAAGGTGAATTGGATTTGTAAATGGATATTCGAAATCAAATATAGAACTTAAATTGGAAATTTGGATTCAAATTAGTTAATAAGCAAGTTAAAATATATTTGAACATGTCATGATCAAATATAAAAGTGAAATATACTAAAGAGTCAATTAACAAATTAATTAACGAATTGAGTTAAAACGATCAGGTATGAAGGTATATAAATAAAATGCTCGACGAAAAGCAATGTATTTAATTCATATATGAGATTTTATGCGCCGTATCGGCTAGCTGCTTGGCTTTTTCTTTTTCTTTTCGATTGGTGAGGGCCATGGGAGGCCATTTGAAATATCCCGATGCTCCTGGTACAAAGGAGGTTATGGCGAATTTTTCCGGGGATTTAAGGAGTTAGAATATTTTTAAGATAATTTGATAGTTAGAAATCAACGTATCGATATATATATATATATATATATATATATATATATATATATATATAGAAGTCGATAAGGAAACAAACTTAGAAATAGAATAGTAAAATCAAAAAGGAAGATTAAGGATAAAATCTAGTAAGAATAGAAAGAGGAAGCATATACGTGTTTAAAAGTGAATAAGTAGTCGTATGGTATTGATTGTTCGAGTAAGTAGTCATATCTTTTTTGACATTATAAATGTTATTCAGTAAAGGTCTGAGAGGTAGTTATACCCCAACTTGATTGATTTCATTATTAATAAATAAATAGTAAGATTCCAGGCTCGAAGATCAATGTTGAATAAGAGTTAGTTGAAAATAGTATTTGGGTTGTCGTAACGATGTTTTACACAACATCCGTTTTAACCCGAATAAGCGTAAGCTTGGAAATATAATAAAGAATATTTCCTAAGTATAGAAATAAACGAGATCGGAAAAGAGATAAGTAATTGGAATATTTTCCAATTATAAATAACATATATTTTCTAAAGTTTAGAAAATAATGGAAGGCGATATTCGGAAATGTTTTCCAAATAACATAAAAGGCCAATATGGTTATTGAAAATATTTGGTTGACAAATATTGATAAATAAATAGAGAAGTGATTTAACTAATGGAATATTAATTAAGGGCTCAGTGACATGTTCAAAAGGAATATTTGATTTTGTAAAGAGTAAACTGTTTAAAAACTCCTAGAAAGACTGTTTGAATTAAAAACAAATTTAATAGAAATTTGTGAAAGCAAATTTGAATTAAAGTAAAGCCAGTAAAGTGGTAACTGAGATTGAATTAGAATGATATCAAGACAAATTGGATTGTGAGATTCAAATTTGAAGTGTAATGTGATAATCAAGTTAAGAGTTGGGAATCGAGAAGAAACTCGAGTTGAAATGATATTTGGCTCGGATATAAGCGAATGGTTGTGTTGTGGATAAAAGCAGATTGGAATTTGATTGGGATGACCCTTGTATATGCTGAATCGATAACAGATGTGAGGGATATAACGATATGCCCGACAAAAAGGTACAAGTTTAGATTTCATACGGTATGAGATTCTGATGAGCCGAATTGGTAAGCCGCTTGGCTGTTTGATTTTCTTTTGGGATGGAGATGGCCTAGAGAGGCGAGTGGTGGTTTGATGTATTGACCAGTACAAAGGAGGTGTTGGCGAAATTTTTCAAAAAAAAATTTAAGGTGTTAGAAAATTTTCAGGATTTTTGAAAATTTTCATTGATAAGAAGAAATAAATAATTTAATTGAATTTAAATTGGTCCAGTTGGAAACTAGAGTTAAGAAGTGAACAAATATGTTCTAACCAGTCGATAGGCTCATCCTCTACCTTTTAGCAATTTCGAGGACGAAATTATTTTAAGTGGGGAAGATTGTAATGACCCACATTGGCAGAGGTGTTATAATTAATTTATTTAATGATATAAATAGTGATATAATGAATTTAATGGTCGTGGAATAAAATAATGATGAGCATTTAATTAAAATAATAAATTAAATAATATACTTTAATTCTGAAATAATCAGAATTGGCTGAAATGACGATATGGTGTGAACCGGATCATCTGTGATATTTAATTCAGTTTAGGATTGAATTAGAATAACAATATAATATATAAATGACAGTTTGAACGTAGAATTATAATATAATTAAAATTGAGCTCAAAATGGCGCTGCAATTCGTAAATTGGCGATTCGAACTTCAACTGAATATACATGATTCGTTTTAAGCTGGATTTCTGTGAAACGAGAAACGTGTGGAGCAGGTGGAGTATATCTTTCTGATGGAAGATAAAAATCGGGATTTCGTCGTGTAGATTTTGATTTATGTCCAAATCAAATTTTAGAAAAGTTGCTGTGGAATTCCTTTATAATTTATAAAGGGATTATTTATATTTTAAAATGGAATTTCAATATAAATCGAATATCGATTTAATCGGGATTTGAAATATCAAGTTAGAAATTCATAGAGGAATATTCTAGAGCTATAAGATATTCTGTTGTGAATATATAAGAGAATATTTATTTATAAATATTTAATTTAATTAATTTTAAATATATTTAATATTTAAAATGGATTTTTTATAAATTAAAATATTGTTTTTTTTCAAACAGTATCAGAATTCGACAAGACCAGCTTTATCGAGTTGAAATGCTGTAGCGTAGCAGGGTGAAAAATTTCGTGGCAATCACATTTGTTATGTTATCGTGGTAGAGTTGAACGATCGATTAGAATACACATGATTATAATTCAATAAAATAATAAAAATATCTTAAGCAAAATATCTAAACCTCTTCCTTAAAAATAGCCCTTTACCAACCCTTAAAAACCTAATTCACTAATTCATTAGTCAAAATGCCCGCCGTCAGTCTGTTCTTCAGGAAATGTGAGTTTCCATCCCCTCAGATATTCTTAGAAATCAAAATAAAATCTGTTAAATCCTCAAACAAGTTATTCGGGTTCCCATCATCATTCTCTTCGTTTCTATACTGATTTTATGGGGTGCGGTCCAAGTCGTTGAAGCTCGACTTGAGGACCAACGGGGCTAGGGCGAGGTCGCGAGTGCAACAAGGGAAGCCAGAGGTGAGTTGGAGGTTCGGTTGAGTATGTCGTTGAAAGAGGAGAGGGTTGGCATCGGTTACAGGTGTTCTGGTGCTCTCAGGAGAAATGCGACGTCGGGAAACCAATGGCGAAAGCAGTAGGTCGAATTCAGGTCGGGAGCGCCGGAGGTGAAGTTGTAAGGTCAGGCAGGTGAGGATTTTGAGGCCGAGTTGACTGGTGGAGGTTGCGACGTCAGTAGGTGGCCGAGGTGGAGGAGAACGTTGGTCAAAGTGGCGGTCAAAGGGGGAAATTTATTTCTGGAGTTGCGATTCTTTATTTGGGGAAGAAAGTCAATGAGCGGGCCAAAAGATGATACGTGGACTTTTAAGTGGATGGCTGGGCCGAATGGTAATGGAAAGGTGAAAAGCCCAATAAGATTTATTATTTAAGTTTAATTTAGAAAAAGAATAGTGCCTTAACTTATAAAAGCAATATCTCGTTCATACATTATCAGATTGACGAACCGTAAGTTGCGTTGGGATCGTATGGACGACGACTTTATGTTGGAACTGACTGGGAGTGGATTGGGATTCGTTTGAAATTATGGAAAAATAAACTGTTTGATTCAGATCAAACAACAGTTTATCGTTCTTTAACAATGATCTGCCAAAGTGAGTAAATCTCACTAACTCTGAATAGTTTATAATTTCATGTTGTATTTTTAGAATTATTAAATATTGGCTGATTGATTGTGTGTTGACTGGTTGATTGAACTACTAGTTAGTTAGTTGAATTTCTATATTGATTCTGTTTAACAGAATGTATCATATGGAACTGAAAGTGATGTTGATTTTATATTGTATAACATCTGTGGATGTGTAATGGCGCGTTTTGTTAGCTGTCGAATAATTTATTTATTTAATTATTTATATATCGATTTGGCGATATCGATAACTTAAAGTAAAACATTCGAACTTATAATTTATAATTATAATTAAAACGAACCTGAAACGTCGCGGAAGTTCGCAATTTGGCGATTTGAACTTCAACTGAATGTACATGATTCATTTTAAGCCGGATTTCTGTGAAACAAGAAACGTGTGGAGCTGGTGGAGTATATCTTTCTAGTGGAAGAGAAATATCGGGATTTCGTCATGTAGATTTTGAGATATGTCCAAATCAAATTTTAAAATAGTCGCTATAGAATCGTTTATCGACCGTAATGGTTTATTCGATATAACTAGAGATCGGGTTTGAATTTAGACAAGGTTCTTTTGGGACAAAGTGATAATTCAATTTTTAGAATTTTTCTGTAATTTTTAATTAATTAAATAAGCAACTTTTCATTTGAAGTATTTTGCACCCTGTAATCAATATTTTGGGGTTTCACAGAATAAGTTAACCTACCGGTATTATTACATTTTTGGGATCGTGACACCGAGCTCATCTCAACGGTGTATTTATCTTAGTCCACAACGCTCGTATGTGGATATAATTTTATTTAACGAAGTATGTTAAAAGTTTACAACTTAAAACAAATATCCTAACTCATTCTTTGATTGAATAGAAAGCCACGTCCCCATTCTTATCTCAGCCACAAACAAAGACCCTTAAGCCTTAAACTAAGTGGTAATGAATGGCGCAAGCTTTTCACGTGCAGACTAGGAGATATTATTAGTTTCCTTCATCACAAAGTTTACTTCACTGGTAAGGGGTAAGGCTACGTACTCCATGTATTGTCGCATCATTCCGCGAGCCTACGTCGATGGGTGTACGTCCTACCTACACTAATCCTTAATGACCAAGCAAACTGAGCATTTAAATACTGTCGGTCTTCATCTCTTTTCATTTTGGGCTTCCTGGAAAACTTCATACCGAAGCTCCCAATGACATTCTAAAGTTTACCGCCACCTTCTTTTGAGTCTAACCCAAGCGCAAGGGACGAGTTTTCAACGGTGGTGCTGATGTTGGTTTTCGTCGTTGTGGAGGGAGTTTAAGGGTGAGGCATTGCGTGAGTAGGGGTTTGTTTGGGTCTGCTGGGTCCGACGTGATGTGACAGCCGCGGGAGAAGGACTGTTTGTTTTAACAGCAACAGAGGAAGCATGGCATGGTTCGGTTTCGGATTGTTCAGGGAACCAGCAGCTTGGGTGAAACGTGGAGATGTAGTCGAGATCAAGGGGGTCACCGGTGATGCATGGAAGCGCGTTGCATGGTACAACTTTGATCTCAATGTGGACGTACAGTCCAAACAAATATACATGATCATGATGTAAATACTGTTTATGTGTCTCCATGCATGTATCACGGTCCATGCTCCATACGTTATGAATATAAATGGTTCATTTCATATCGTCATTCACAAGCATGGAACGTTGGTTATTAAATAGCGCACAGGCTTTCTACATGTTTAATTACGTGAAGACTATCAAATCAAAGATGGTCCATATTGTAAAGTAAAGGAAGTGAACCATCATGCTTGCATGGGGAAGCTCGTGGCCATGTGGACGATCAGGTGTGGAGCTTTGTGAGGAAAATAAGAAGAGTGGGTATGCGGATCGAAGTGAGGAAAGAAAGGTCTTTGTTTGTTTGTATTTAAAGGAGTTTCGGTGGACACGAAGTGCATGGCATGAACATGGTTACGGTGAGCTAACGTGTTTTATGGTGGGAAAGATGCGAAAGTGATGGGGTAAGGGAGCCACACATTTTCGGTCCTCTGTACATGGTTTGCGAGAGGAGCTGATGGGGATCTGCAGTACAGTGCATTTAAATGAGGGGAGGCGTGTACACAGATGAAGAATAGTGGACGTGGGTTGAACAGTTGAAGCAGGCCTGGTCCTAACGTTAAGGAGAATGATGATGGGCCAATTTCTTTTAAGTGAATTGTGAACGGTCAGATCCAATGGCATCGTAGGGACGACGACTGCGTGCTGGAACTGACTGGAAGTGGATCTGAGCTCGTTACCATTAGTGGCGAAATAAATTGTCCGACTGAATCAAATGACAGTTTATCGTTCTTTAACGATGAACTGCAAATGTGAGTAAAACTCACTAACTCTCCTCAGTTTATATTTTTATATAAACTGTGTTAAATGATTTGATTGCTGTGTATTGATAGTTTGGACTGTTAAATAGATTTGATTGAAACATAGATATAGTTATATATATAAACGACAATCAAATATTGATTCAGTTCATCAGTATATTTCATGTTGGAATGAAATTGATGTATATTTTATTGTGTAACATCTGTGGATGCAGGGAAACAGGTTGGAGGAATCCGACTGGATTCCTCAACATTTATTTTACCATTTTTCATATATTGTGATATATGATGTGTTATGAAATCTGTTATTGATTTCATATGTTTGAATGATATCGATCATTGTTATACGACACGTTACACACCGTAGGTGATACTAGAATGTAAAAAGGGAATTTTCAATGTTTATACTGAAAATAAATCTTATTTATAAAATCGATAGGATTTTATAAAATGAAAACATTTATTTATTTAGGAAATAAATAAAGGAACATTTATTTAGATTATAAATAAATGGAATAAAGGAATATTTATTTAGGGAATAAATAAAGGAACACTTGTTCGGAAAATAAATAGAATTATACAAGGATAGATTTAAACACGTGCTTCGCACACAAGTATAACACGATATGGATTTTAAGGAGATATTGTAGAAGTAGGAATTATAACCAGAGTGTGATAAAAGGATTTAACAAAGTAATTTGTTAGGTTAACCAAAGCAAGTTAGTCGAGTTAATCAAAGTAATTGGTTAAGTTAACCAAAGTAAATTAGTTAAGATAAACTAAGCGGTTAATCAAAATGAATTAGTTGCGTCAAACTAAGTGACTTAGTTAAGTTAAACTAATTTGTAAATCAAAGTGAATTACTTGCGTCAAACTAAATGAATTAGTCAAGTTAAACTAATTGGTAAATCGAGGTAAATTAGTTGGGTTAATCAAAGTGAATTAGCTGAGTTAAACTAAGTAAATCGGTTAGAGTTAATCAAAGTGAATTAACTAAGTTAAACTAAGTGGATTAGTTCAGTTAATCGAGACAAGTAAATCAAGTTAGGTTAAACCATTGGAGTTAACTAGTTAGGTTAAACCATTTGAGTTAACCAGTTAAAATTTACCAGTTAAAGATAAACAGTTAGAGTTGACCAGTTAAAGTTGACCAGTTAAAGTTGACCAGTTAGAGTTGATCAGTTAGAGTTACTCAGTTAAAGTTGACCAGTTAGAGTTATCCAAGTGGAGTTAATCGAGTAGAGTTGCCGAATATCACTTATTCGAAGTAGAGTTATCGAATATAGAGTATTCGAGGGAAGAGTAATCGAATATAGTTTATTCGAGTGGAGAAATCAAATGTATTCATTTGAGAAGAGTTACCGAATATTATTTATTCGAAGAGTAGTTATCGAATATTGGTTATTCGAAGTTAGTTAATCCAAAGGAGTTATTCGAAGTTAGTTAATCCAAAGGAGTTATTCGAAGTTAGCTAATCCAAGGAGTTATTCGAAGTTAGTTAATCCAAAGGAGTTAGTCGAAGAGTTAATTGAATATTAGTCATTCAATTTGAGTTAATCGAATTTAGTTATTCGAGAAGAGTAAATGGAATTAGTTATTCAAAGGAGTTAATCAATTAAGTTATTCGAATTAGTTATTCGAAGGAGTAAATCATTTAAGTTAATCGATTAGAGTTGAGTTAATCGATTTCGGTTAAGTTAAGTTATCGAGTTAAATAATCAAGTTAAGATTTATCGAGTTAAGTAATCGAGTTAAGTAATCGAGTAGAGATAATCGAGTTAAGAAAATCAAGTTGAGTTAATCGAATAAGTTATTCGATAAGAGTAAATCCATTTAAGTTAAATCGGATGTTAGTTATTCGATAAGAATTGACACATTTAAGAAAATCGAATATTTGTTATTCGATAAGAGTTAATGAAATAGAGCCAACCAAGAAGAGTTATTCGAATATTAGTTATTCGATAGGAGTTAATCAAAATAGAGTTTATCGAATATCAATTATTAAAAAGGGAGAGTTAATCGAATAGAGATTACTCGAAAGAGAGTTATACGTCGAATTCGATTTTAGCGAATTCGGGAAAGTACTATTTACTTTCCGAGGTTTAAATCAAGATTTAGTTATTGATTTAGAAATTAGGTGTCTGTTAAATTATTCGAGTTAGGAAATAAATTTATAATTTAGGTTAGATATTTTAGGGGTTGGAATTATAACGTTATAGTTATAATCAAACGTTGTCATATAAGAAGTGGATTCGTAACCTGAATCCGAGAATTTGCGTAAACAGATGATTGTAAAAAGTGAATGACGAGCTTCATCTATTTCACAGTAAAGGACGTTGTTCAATTAAGGTCTGAGAGGTAATTATACCCCAACTTGATTGACTTCAGAATTGACAATGGAATAGTTGTGGTTCGATAGAAAAGGTTGATTTGAAATATAGTTAAGTAATAAGCGATTAATGGATTAAGCGTAACGATGTTTTATACAACGTTCATTGGAAATCCGTAAATGAGTTTTGGAAACGTTTTCCAAATATAGTCAGATATGTTTTCTAAACATAGAAAATGAAATGTTTCATGATAAGAATTTAAGAAATAGAGTTAAGCGAATTCAGAAACTGACTGGAGAGGGAAAGTTGAACGGTTTTCTAAGTGACGATCTGATGTTGGTTTCGACCTTCCGAATTGATACTTAGAGAATTGTTCTCATACTAGTTACAGTTAGGGACTGATAGTTGCGAAATAATAGTGATGTGAAAATAAGCTATGGAAATGTTTTCCAATGATTAATAACATATATTTTCTAAATATATGAAATAAGGAAATATGAACATATATATATATGTATATGATGATTGATCGATCGAATTCCCATGTGGAAATAAGATCGTTGTTTGTACACCGACATGTTTTCATTTGATAGTTGAATCACAGACTATCAAAGTTTTGACCATATTTACGTTGTTAATATGGAGAGACCGGTTGGATTATTATCCGAAGAACCACTCCGTATTAGCATAAGCGTTGCGAATCAAGTACGCTGAAGATAATTGAAGACGGAGTGAAGTGCAAGGGCTATTGTGAAAAGCCTAGGTAGGATGGATTCACTGAATAGTGCCTTCGGTTTATTCAGTCCCAGAACAACGTATATGGACGAGTGTCTGACAAAGTATTCTTAACGAATCATATATGTTGATCTCTTTAAACGTATTACGTTGGTGGCGGAGAAATTCGTTTCTCTTAGCTTTTATACCCGTGATGGCTTGAGAAATCGATAATGATTTGGTGGGTATGACGATGTGGCATTCAAAGTAATTGAAGAAATCATCTGTCAAAGGGATAAACGTGACCTCAAACCTCACAACTGGGAAATAACAGAAGTTGGGCTAGGCAGCATGGCTAGTTGGGCCATACCCAAGCAGGGTGTATTATCACCATCTAGAGAATATTCAATTGTACTTCTTTATAATCTATTTCAATGCTGTCCCTTATCGGGAAGGATGGTTGCTGATCCCAACCATCGGTGATAATATATTCGTTACACTCAAGCTAAATGAGTGAACGGTCATGTGTGGCCAGGTTGCAAGACGTTCTTGTTGAACCCTAGTGTATCTCCTCTAGAGTACACTGATCGGAAGGTGCTCCCATACCTTGTCTGTTGGAATCCAATCTCCAATAAGCGCTCACGGTTTTATTTGTATACTATGTGTGTGGAACGTGAGATGCAAGCGTTCTGCTAGATTGATATCTATTTGTATTTAGACATTATTATAATATCAGAAAGATATCCTTTATTTAACCAAGTGTTGGAGTTTTATTCACACCAGTCCCATGACTGACCCGGAGTTTATTTTGTTTTGTTTTCCCTAAACTCTTGGGTGCCTAAATTTGTACGGGCAGTCAAGTAGTCGGGATTTTACAGATACACTTGGAGAGCTTGGAGCAGGAGACTTCAGGATTATAGCTATGATTATTCCGCTGTGTTGTTAAGTGTTGTACTTTGAAATGGTATGTATATACGAGTACTGATTTGTATTTCAAAGTTATGTTATATTTTATTCGTTCCGCTGTGAGATTCGTGTTTACTCTGATGATGTAAGTTCTTCTTCTTCTTCTATTCTATTAGTTCTATCTTTTCTTCCTCACTCTCTACTTTCTTTCACTAACGTCTCGGAATTTTCGACTCTCGAGGAGTCGGAAATTTCCAGCCGTTACAGTTGGTATCAGAGCTTAAGTTAAGTGATTACCTTGGCTCTGTGGCATAACGCGATAGAGATGGGATTAGTAATATCCTAGATTGAGTTTGAGTGTATATATACGAGTACGTATTTGTATTCAATATAAAATGGTTTTATATTGTGGAGACTCATTGGTTGAGTGGCTTATGAGTTTTGGACGATCAGTTTGATCCACTGTATCGGTAGGAATTTTATAAACACTTGAATACGATGAACCGGCATGGTATGTTTTTAAAGAGGGTAAATGAAATAATTTTTCCCAAAATATATTTGTTTATAGAAGAAATATATATCTTGAAATTATTATAGTATATTGATTGTGTTGGTTGTTATTATAATCGAATACGATTATAAAAGGGTGAAATGGTTATAAATGACCAATCAGAATTCATTTGAATGTAATATATGAAATAGTTTGAATTAAATATGAATTTAAATCAGATTTGGAATTAAAATAAGGAAATTTTAAGTTCCTGGGAGATTTGAAAATGTTTTTCAAATTTAAAACGATATAGTATTGAACTCACTTCGATAGCTGGAAAACAGATTCTGATGATGAATCTAGACATCATCAGTGTTCATTTTCGAGTTCTAAGTGACGGATTACTACCAAAGGTTTTGTTTTTAAATTGTTTTGAGAAAAAAAGTTGTTTAGAAATTCAAAGGTTTTGAATTGGCATTATGATTCAAATTGATTTGAAAGAAACCCAGGAACTTAAGTTCTGGAATTAAAATTTAACTAATGAAGTTAAATAAAATGAGATGGTAAAAATAAATTGATATTTAACTTGAACCGAGTTAAATAAAATTGAATTGGATTAGAGATAATCTAGAGTGGAACCAAATTGATAAGTCAATAATTTGGAATTTGATATTAGAGTTCGAATGAAATTCGATTTGTATTTGAGGATATGAACTGATTGGAGATCAATTGGAATGGATAACATTGGTATATGTTGAAGTGGTAGCAGATGAAAGGGATAGAGTTAAATGCCCGACAAAAAGGTACAAGTTTATATCATATATGAGTATGGATTTGATGAGCCGAATTGGCAAGTCGCTTGGCTATTTTGATTTCCTTTTGGATTGGAGGAGGCCTAGAGAGGCGAGTTGTGGTTTGACGTATTGAGCCGTACAAAGGAGGTTATGGCGAAATTTTTCAAAAATTTAAGGTGTTAGAAAATTTTTAGAATTTTTGAAAATTCTAGTTGGTCGGAAATGAATTAATAAATTAATTAAAATTAAATGGGTCCAGTCGAAACTGAAATTTAGAGGTAAACAAAAAAGGATTTTTAAATCTAGTTAGTAGAGTTAGTAGCATTTTTCTAACTTAGCAATTTCGAGGACGAAATTATTTTAAGGGGGGAAGTCTGTAATGGCGCGTTTTGTTAGCTGTCGAATAATTAATTTATTTAATTATTTATATATCGATTTGGCGATATCGATAACTTAAAGTAAAACGTTCGAACTTATAATTTATAATTATAATTAAAACGAACCTGAAACGTCGCGGCAGTTCGCAATTTGGCGATTTGAACTTCAACTGAATGTACATGATTCATTTTAAGCCGGATTTCTGTGAAACAAGAAACGTGTGGAGCTGGTGGAGTATATCTTTCTAGTGGAAGAGAAATATCGGGATTTCGTCGTGTAGATTTTGAGATATGTCCAAATCAAATTTTAAAATAGTCGCTATAGAATCGTTTATCGACCGTAATGGTTTATTCGATATAACTAGAGATCGGGTTTGAATTTAGACAAGGTTCTTTTGGGACATAGTGATAATTCAATTTTTAGAATTTTTCTGTAATTTTTAATTAATTAAATAAGAAACTTTTCATTTGAAGTATTTTGCACCCTATAATCAATATTTTGGGGTTTCACAGAATAAGTTAACCTACCGGTATTATTACATTTTTGGGATCGTGACACCGAGCTCATCTCAACGGTGTATTTATCTCAGTGCGCAACGCTCATATGTGGATATAATTTTATTTAAAGAAGTATGTTAAAAGTTTACAACTTAAAAAAAATATCCTAACTCATTCTTTGATCGAATAGAAGGCCACGTCCCCATTCTTATCTCAGCCACAAACAAAGACCCTTAAGCCTTAAACTAAGTGGTAATGAATGGCAGTAATGAATGGCGCAAGCTTTTCACGTGCAGACTAGGAGATATTATTAGTTTCCTTCATCACAAAGTTTACTTCACTGGTAAGGGGTAAGGCTACGTAATCCATGTATTGTCGCATCATTCCGCGAGCCTACGTCGATGGGTGTACGTCCTACCTACACTAATCCTTAATGACCAAGCAAACTGAGCATTTAAATACTGTCGATCTTCATCTCTTTTCATTTTGGGCTTCCTGGAAAACTTCATACCGAAGCTCCCAATGACATTCTAAAGTTTACCGCCACCTTCTTTTGAGTCTTACCCAAGCGCAAGGGACGAGTTTTCAGCGGTGGTGCTGATGTTGGTTTTCGTCGTTGTGGAGGGAGTTTGAGGGTGAGGCGTTGCGTGAGTAGGGGTTTGTTTGGGTCTGCTGGGTCCGATGTGATGTGACAGCCGCGGGAGAAGGACTGTTTGTTTTAACAGCAACAGAGGAAGCATGACATGGTTCGGTTTCGGATTGTTCAGGGAACCAGCAGCTTGGGTGAAACGTGGAGATGTAGTCGAGATCAAGGGGGTCACCGGTGATGCATGGAAGCGCGATGCATGGTACAGCTTTGATCTCAATGTGGACGTACGGTCCAAACAAATATACATGCTCATGATGTAAATAGTGTTTATGTGTCTCCATGCATGTATCACGGTCCATGCTCCATACGTTATGAATATAAATGGTTCATTTCATATCGTCAGTCACAAGCATGGAACGTTGGTTATTAAATAGCGCACAGGCTTTCTACATGTTTAATTACGTGAAGACTATCAAATCAAAGATGGTCCATATTGTAAAGTAAAGGAAGTGAACCAGCATGCTTGCATGGGGAAGCTCGTGGCCATGTGGACGATCAGGTGTGGAGCTTTGTGAGGAAAATAATAAGAGTGGGTATGCGGATCGAAGTGAGGAAAGAAAGGTCTTTGTTTGTTTGTATTTAAAGGAGTTTCGGTGGACATGAAGTGCATGGCATGAACATGGTTACGGTGAGCTGACGTGTTGTATGGTGGGAAAGATGCGAAAGTGATGGGGTAAGGGAGCCACACATTTTCGGTCCTCTGTACATGGTTTGCAAGAGGAGCTGATGGGGATCTGCAGTACAGTGCATTTAAATGAGGGGAGGCGTGTACACAGATGAAGAATAGTGGACGCGGGTTGAACAGTTGAAGCAGGCCTGGTCCTAACGTTAAGGAGAATGATGATGGGCCAATTTCTTTTAAGTGAATTGTGAACGGTCTGATCCAATGGGATCGTAGGGACGACGACTGCGTGATGGAACTGACTGGAAGTGGATCCGAGCTCGTTACCATTTATGGCGAAATAAATTGTCCGACTGAATCAAATGACAGTTTATCGTTCTTTAACGATGAACTGCAAATGTGAGTAAAACTCACTAACTCTCCTCAGTTTATATTTATATATAAACTGTGTTAAATGATTTGATTGCTGTGTATTGATAGTTTGGACTGTTAAATAGATTTGATTGAAACATAGATATAGTTATATATATAAACGACAATCAAATATTGATTCAGTTCATCAGTATATTTCATGTTGGAATGAAATTGATGTATATTTTATTGTGTAACATCTGTGGATGCAGGGAAACAGGTTGGAGGAATCCGACTGGATTCCTCAACATTTATTTTACCGTTTTTCATATATTGTGATATATGATGTGTTATGAAATCTGTTATTGATTTCATATGTTTGAATGATATCGATCATTGTTATACGACACGTTACACACCGTAGGTGATACTAGAATGTAAAAAGGGAATTTTCAATGTTTATACTGAAAATAAATCTTATTTATAAAATCGATAGGATTTTATAAAATGAAAACATTTATTTATTTAGGAAATAAATAAAGGAACATTTATTTAGATTATAAATAAATGGAATAAAGGAATATTTATTTAGGGAATAAATAAAGGAACACTTGTTCGGAAAATAAATAGAATTATACAAGGATAGATTTAAACACGTGCTTCGCACACAAGTATAACACGATATGGATTTTAAGGAGATATTGTAGAAGTAGGAATTATAACCAGAGTGTGATAAAAGGATTTAACAAAGTAATTTGTTAGGTTAACCAAAGCAAGTTGGTCGAGTTAGTCAAAGTAATTGGTTAAGTTAACCAAAGTAAATTAGTTAAGATAACCAAAGTAAATTAGTTAAGATAAACTAAGCGGTTAATCAAAGTGAATTAGTTGCATCAAACTAAGTGACTTAGTTAAGTTAAACTAATTTGTAAATCAAAGTGAATTAGTTGGGTCAAACTAAGTGAATTAGTCAAGTTAAACTAATTGGTAAATCGAGGTAAATTAGTTGGGTTAATCAAAGTGAATTAGCTGAGTTAAACTAAGTAAATCGGTTAGAGTTAATCAAAGTGAATTAACTAAGTTAAACTAAGTGGATTAGTTCAGTTAATCGAGACAAGTAAATCAAGTTAGGTTAAACCATTGGAGTTAACTAGTTAGGTTAAACCATTTGAGTTAACCAGTTAAAATTTACCAGTTAAAGATAAACAGTTAGAGTTGACCAGTTAAAGTTGACCAGTTAAAGTTAACCAGTTAGAGTTGATCAGTTAGAGTTACTCAGTTAAAGTTGACCAGTTAGAGTTATCCAAGTGGAGTTAATCGAGTAGAGTTGCCGAATATCACTTATTCGAAGTAGAGTTATCGAATATAGAGTATTCGAGGGAAGAGTAATCGAATATAGTTTATTCGAGTGGAGAAATCAAATGTATTCATTTGAGAAGAGTTACCGAATATTATTTATTCGAAGAGTAGTTATCGAATATTGGTTATTCGAAGTTAGTTAATCCAAAGGAGTTATTCGAAGTTAGTTAATCCAAAGGAGTTATTCGAAGTTAGCTAATCCAAGGAGTTATTCGAAGTTAGTTAATCCAAAGGAGTTAGTCGAAGAGTTAATTGAATATTAGTCATTCAATTTGAGTTAATCGAATTTAGTTATTCGAGAAGAGTAAATCGAATTAGTTATTCAAAGGAGTTAATCAATTAAGTTATTCGAATTAGTTATTCGAAGGAGTAAACCATTTAAGTTAATCGATTAGAGTTGAGTTAATCGATTTCGGTTAAGTTAAGTTATCGAGTTAAGTAATCAAGTTAAGATTTATCGAGTTAAGTAATCGAGTTGAGATAATTGAGTTAAGAAAATCAAGTTGAGTTAATCGAATAAGTTATTCGATAAGAGTAAATCCATTTAAGTTAAATCGGATGTTAGTTATTCGATAAGAATTGACACATTTAAGAAAATCGAATATTTGTTATTCGATAAGAGTTAATGAAATAGAGCCAACCAAGAAGAGTTATTCGAATATTAGTTATTCGATAGGAGTTAATCAAAAAGAGTTTATCGAATATCAGTTATTAAAAAGGGAGAGTTAATCGAATAGAGATTACTCGAAAGAGAGTTATACGTCGAATTCGATTTTAGCGAATTCGGGAAAGTACTATTTACTTTCCGAGGTTTAAATCAAGATTTAGTTATTGATTTAGAAATTAGGTGTCTGTTAAATTATTTGAGTTAGGAAATAAATTTATAATTTAGGTTAGATATTTTAGGGGTGGGAATTATAACGTTATAGTTATAATCAAACGTTGTCATATAAGAAGTGGATTCGTAACCTGAATCCGAGAATTTGCGTAAACAGATGATTGTAAAAAGTGAGTGACGAGCTTCATCTATTTCACAGTAAAGGACGTTGTTCAATTAAGGTCTGTGAGGTAATTATACCCCAACTTGATTGACTTCAGAATTGACAAAGGAATAGTTGTGGTTCGATAGAAAAGGTTGATTTGAAATATAGTTAAGTAATAAGCGATTAATGGATTAAGCGTAACGATGTTTTATACAACGTTCATTGGAAATCCGTAAATGAGTTTTGGAAACGTTTTCCAAATATAGTCAGATATGTTTTCTAAACATAGAAAATGAAATGTTTCATGATAAGAATTTAAGAAATAGAGTTAAGCGAATTCAGAAACTGACTGGAGAGGGTAAGTTGAACGGTTTTCTAAGTGACGATCTGATGTTGGTTTCGACCTTCCGAATTGATACTTAGAGAATTGTTCTCATACTAGTTACAGTTAGGGACTGATAGTTGCGAAATAATAGTGATGTGAAAATAAGCTATGGAAATGTTTTCCAATGATTAATAACATATATTTTCTAAATATATGAAATAAGGAAATATGAACATATATATGTATATGATGATTGATCGATCGAATTCCCATGTGGAAATAAGATCGTTGTTTGTACACCGACATGTTTTCATTTGATAGTTGAATCACAGACTATCAAAGTTTTGACCATATTTACGTTGTTAATATGGAGAGACCGGTTGGATTATTATCCGAAGAACCACTCCGTATTAGCATAAGCGTTGCGAATCAAGTACGCTGAAGATAATTGAAGACGGAGTGAAGTGCAAGGGCTATTGTGAAAAGCCTAGGTAGGATGGATTCACTGAATAGTGCCTTCGGTTTATTCAGTCCCAGAACAACGTATATGGACGAGTGTCTGACAAAGTATTCTTAACGAATCATATATGTTGATCTCTTTAAACGTATTACGTTGGTGGCGGAGAAATTCGTTTCTCTTAGCTTTTATACCCGTGATGGCTTGAGAAATCGATAATGATTTGGCGGGTATGACGATGTGGCATTCAAAGTAATTGAAGAAATAATCTGTCAAAGGGATAAACGTGACCTCAAACCTCACAACTGGGAAATAACAGAAGTTGGGCTAGGCAGCATGGCTAGTTGGGCCATACCCAAGCAGGGTGTATTATCACCATCTAGAGAATATTCAATTGTACTTCTTTATAATCTATTTCAATGCTATCCCTTATCGGGAAGGATGGTTGCTGATCCCAACCATCGGTGACAATATATTCGTTACACTCAAGCTAAATGAGTGAACGGTCATGTGTGGCCGGGTTGCAAGACGTTCTTGTTGAACCCTAGTGTATCTCCTCTAGAGTACACTGATCGGAAGGTGCTCCCATACCTTGTCTGTTGGAATCCAATCTCCAATAAGCGCTCACGGTTTTATTTGTATACTATGTATGTGGAACGTGAGATGCAAGCGTTCTGCTAGATTGATATCTATTTGTATTTAGACATTATTATAATATCAGAAAGATATCCTTTATTTAACCAAGTGTTGGAGTTTTATTCACACCAGTCCCATGACTGACCCGGAGTTTATTTTGTTTTGTTTTCCCTAAACTCTTGGGTGCCTAAATTTGTATAGGCAGTCAAGTAGTCGGGATTTTACAGATACACTTGGAGAGCTTGGAGCAGGAGACTTCAGGATTATAGCTATGATTATTCCGCTGTGTTGTTAAGTGTTGTACTTTGAAATGGTATGTATTTCAAAGTTATGTTATATTTTATTCGTTCCGCTGTGAGATTCGTGTTTACTCTGATGATGTAAGTTCTTCTTCTTCTTCTATTCTATTAGTTCTATCTTTTCTTCCTCACCCTCTACTTTCTTTCACTAACGTCTCGGAATTTCCGACTCTCGAGGAGTCGGAAATTTCCAGCCGTTACAGGATGCAGTGAGACAGGTACATGAGGTCTTGAATCGTCTTTGCATTTTCCAATTCGAATCGCTCGATGAGTTATTTGAAATGAGGGTTAGCTCGGCCTTTTCAAATAATTCACGTAATTAGAATTTAAATCGATTCTTTCCATGGTTATATTATTCGACATCCATCTTTCAGTTCTTTAGTGTTATTTTTGTGTCAAACACATACAACCATCAAATATCAAACAATTCAAGCCCAATTGGTTTATTTGCAATCTAAGTTGCTTATAATATTTTATAACGATTATTCGCCATTTTTATTTATTTAAAAATGGCCATATTTAATTAGACGACGTTTCAGGTCGTGCCGTGGCACTGGCGCTGTTTTTCCCCTAATTTGTTTTACACATATCAGAAAATCTAACCATTGGATTTCTACAAAGTCTATATCAATGGGAAGATATTCCCAAAGCGAACCCAACGGTTCCAGTTTTGTGAAAATCCGACGGTCGGACCTTCCACACTAGTCGTTTGAAGTTACGGTTTCAAAATTCGAACTACAGCTTCGTTATTCGATTTAATTTAATTATATTTATATTTATATATAAATATAAACGATTCTGGCGCTGTTTTTCTTCAGATTTGAATTAAACATTCCGGACAATCCAACCATTGGATTTGTACAAGGTTGGTGCCGTTGGGAAGATATTTCCAAGGCGAACCCAGCGGTTGCGGTTTCGGGAAAATCCGATGGTCGGATTTCTCGTACTAATCGTTTCAAATTACGAATCCGGAACACGAACTGCACGGCTTCGATTCCTTTTAATTATATTTAGATTTATATATATATAAATATAGTTCATTCTATAATTCCAACTATAGTTCATTCTATATTTTCAACTTCGTTTTCACTTCGAATATTTCACTAACGCCTTAATATTTCGAAAAATTTCGCCATAACCTCCTTTGTACGGGGATGGGTTTGGAAATTTATTGGGCCGTGTTAGGCACCCAATAAATCCTAAAAAGCATCCACCTATTTATAGTGATATATTCTGGTGTTTACGGGGGAGCATGTATAGATAATCACTCCAGAGAATAAATTCTCGTCACCCCGTTTCCGTGTGGAAATAAATAGTCCACGTGCCGTATCTAATAACTAGAGCGACGTAATTATTGTCAACTCCAGATCCGTGTGGGGTTTTTATTAATCTGGCGATTTATCGTTATATTTTATATAGTCCATATCAGTTATCAGTTCAACTTGTAGTATATAATCATTGCCATACAAGCCTCTCGCTCGTATGGTAAATTTTCCACCTCGTCACACAAGCTCCAATAGCTTATGTCGAATATGATGAAGTATGCCTATCGTCAAGAAGTATGCCATGTAGTGTAGTTCAAAATTAATTGTTACTATCCTATGGCGACGTTTATTATTTCACACAGAATAACCAGCACTCCGCATCCAACGACATTCACAGGAGTTGATATAAAAATAAAATTGCGCAGCCAACTCATCAAGGCTTACCTACTTGTCGGGCATGCAAATAATTTCTTTACTCTACAGCTAATCCATTTTTCCTGTTCAACACATGTATATATATGCAGAACAAGGCTAATAATAATATTTCTAGCAAACTATTATTTATTTCAACACGTGTGTATTTTTATCAAAGCGTATACATGATAAAAGAAATATTTTTATCATCAAAAATATTTATTCAGCACGTGAATGTTTTTAACACTTCATATTCACAATAAAAATGTAGTTTTTATTTATCGATTCATTTTATTTTAACATACGATAACATTCAACACATGGATTTCAACTCGACGAACGAATTTCAACTCAACACATGAATATTCTATACAGTTTGTATATATATAAAAATGTGATTTTTATCGCTAAAGCTATTTGTTTGAATTCAAATAATATTCAACACATGAATTTCAACTCAAAGAATGAATTGCAACTCAACACATGAATATTCGCTATAGTTTGAATATATATAAAAATGTGATTTTTATCGCTAAAGCTATTTGTTTAAATTCAAATAATATTCAACACGTGAATTTCAACTCAACGAATGAATTGCAACTCGACACATGAATATATATTTCAACATATGTAATTTATTTCAACGAATGAAAATTATTCTAACACATGTACATTTCAGAAAATTTCGGCAGCATAACGGCAGGGTAGTTAGAACCGGGACCGTTCCTAGTACGACTCCTCGCTCTACCTTTAAACCTCGCGGTTTTTGACAATGGGGATCATGCATCTAGTTCGCACGCAGGCGGCATGTTTTATTTTCAATTCCACAATCCTATTCTAATTTGTTTCAGCCACAATAGGGTATTTTTCAACCACAAAGGTATTTTTCAACCACAATATCAACCACAAACAATTATTTCCAACCATTCGTCATACCATATAATATCACGTCAATCCCAAGCAATAAATATCGTCCATGGTCTGTGGACGAGGGGTGTATATATATATTATATTATAATTCACTTGCATTTCATCACAATTCAAAGCATATATGTTTCATACAACGCTTGTATAATTTATACATCGCTAATATAACTTATACAACACATGTACATGAGGTATACAATGCGTATATAACTTACACTTTGCTTATATAATTTATACAACGCGATTCCGTTCACACAATTCAGTTTAGATTCCTCACATTGGTTATTGCAGTGCTAAAAATCGTAGGAAGATCAGAAAAATCCGCTGCTTCTTCTAGATGGTAGAGAGCCTCCTTGCGGTCACGGTGTCTCCTGTTTCATCAAATTTCGTTAACGAATGAAAAAGATATTATTTTTCAAAGTTTTGCAACGCTTTATGATGTTATTTTCAACTCAAAATGTCGAGGCAGAAAGGTTTTTAAACCTTCAAAACTAGGTTTTGATTTTAAAGTCAAACCGTACCTTATTGCTCCGATCAGGTGGTGCCACGTGGAAGAGCTACGAACCAGCTCCCTATCGGTGGTGGTGCGGTCCCCTTCGGTGGTCGGAGGAAGGCGGCGTGGCGTCGGGAAGGTGGCGACTTTCTCGGCGTGGTTCAGGCGATATAGGTGATGGTGGAGGGCAGCGCTTGGTCGAATGTGAAGAGGGGAGGAGGGGCTGTCGAACTGGGGTGGTGGCGCGGCCTAGCTTCGCCTGTGGCGGCGGGAAAACGAAGGGGAAGGTTCGAGCTCGAGGAACCGTCGATATCGCTGGCGGGTAGGATTTTTTTTTGAGATTTTTTTTAAAGAAAAAATACTATTGGTCGAGACTTTATAGGAGATTTTAAACAGTGTTTTTGCAAACGAACTCGAAATCAAACCCAACGACTGTCACCCCTAGCTAAATACCCCCATTCCGGACACAATGGGATATGTTTCGTTGGCCAATTCGACTGTTACAGTCAGTTATTTTTCAAATTAAAGTTTAAAACATTCAATATTTAATTTGAACGTACATTTCAATTTGCCAGGGCCACAAACTAAATCGAAAAATTCCAAAAAAATAAAACTATCTTTGTTTTGGCGATACGGTCCTAACAAAACCAGTTTCGTCGAATTCTGAGCTAGTTTGAAAAACGGCTATCTTTAGGTCGACCCATTTTAACAAAAATTGACCAATCACATTTTCTTTTTCCCCGCTCACATACTAGCTTCGAAAATTATGAAATTTGAAACCTAGCAATAGTTTGACATCCCGGACCCAATAAAGTGGTTTCGTCGAATTCCGAGGTCGTATGCAAAATACCAATTTTCAGGGGCTATATATGCTATATAGCGACCTTTTTGAAAATTCATTTGGCCATAACTTTTGATTCCCGCTATGAAACTTCGATTTTTCAGATTCGTTAGAAAGGTATTCATAAAAAGATTTAAATATTTTCAGTTTCGCTAAAATCCGTCATATTTTCCACCTGGTATAGTCAGACAAAGTTTGTATTCAAAATTTCAAACTGCAATACTATACCCAATTCTTTATTTTATTGAAATATGATATTTCAATTATTCAAATTCTTTGGTAATAACCAATTTTAAAAATTATAAATTGGTTCACATTTTCCGGGTTATTACAGCTCCCATTTTAATTCCTTAAAAGAATCCAATCCGTATTGTATTAAACCAAGGTTTCTAAGAAAAGATCGAAGAGCAAACTCAGATCTTCGAAACCATACAGGTTTGATCATCTCGCAGTCCGTGTAGTTCGAGAACTGTGATCACAAACCGCCGCCGCTCGCATTGAGTTTTCTCCCTCCTGCCTGAACCGAACTCAATGAGATTGGTCCCCCTGGGTGGGCCTTCCGAGGCCCTAGGACGTGGTAGCTTCCGATTGTCGCTAAGTTGATCGAGTGGCTCAAAAATCTAAAACCTAGTTTTTGATCAGGGTGTAAATACTGTCGGCCTGATCTTGTTATAGGAGAAAGGTTATTTATTTTAATTTAATTAACTAGTTAATTAGTTTCAAATTATCGTTAACCTTTAAAAATCATATCTCTCTCATACGTTGACGAAATTTGATGAAACAGGAAGCATTGAGACCGAAATTTCACGATCGACTTTCCAGAATTGATCAGAGAATTTTTGGAGCCTTCGACAAATTTATAAGAATTTAAAAAAACAATGTGTGATTTCTGAATTCGAATAAATTAAATAAAATTATTTTAGGATGCAGATGGAGTTTAGAAACTCCTCACACCCGTCGTCTACAGACCATGGACAACTTGATTGTTTTGTGGTGTGTGATTGGTTGAATTTTGGTGTTTGTTTGTGGTTGTAAAAAAATATGAAATTGATTGATATTGTGGCATTAGACTGCCTAGAAAAATGTATTAGAAAATTAAACTTCTTGTAAACGCCGCGAGGCCTAAGTTAGTGCGAGGAGTCGTACATCAGGACGGTGCCAGTTTGAATTACCTTGCCGAAATTTTCTAAAATATTCATGTTATTATATATTAATTGTTTGAACAATATGAAAATTATATTTTTAATACATATATATGAATAGGAAAATGATCGTTATATGTCAATATAAAATTCATGTTTTGTTGTAAATAAAAAACAGTCATTTGTTAAATTAAAATGTATTTACATTTGAAATTTACATATTTAATGTAAATAAAATAGTAAAAATAAAACATGGTAATATAGAAATGTATTTACTGTAGATATACATTTTAATGTATATGAAACATTAAAATCGACATTTTGATATAGGAATGTACTATAGTGGAAATCTTCTTTTTAATATAAGTGAAACATTAGTATAAAACCTTGATATATAAAATGTTTACATTGAAAACATCATTTCTAATGTATACGAAACATAAAAAGTTTTTTTTAATGTAATAAAAGAAATGTATTGATGTGACGGCTCGCCCCGCACCAGCCGACTTCTCCTCCGAAAGTGCGCTGTACACATGCTTGACTAGCATGGAACGGTCGCCAAAGAAAAAGAAAGAAGATGGATGAACTAACAGAGAACCTGTAGAATGTCTCACAGTGCATGGAATAGAATATAATAATAATATAACTTGACATAAAACAGGCGAGACAGTGCATAAGCTGAAAACTAAACCATCATAGTAGCGGAAAATCCAAGTACAGCTTATGTTCCAAACTACCATTATTACAACTTTTCAAAACTGGCTCTAAAGCAAATAAGATAGGTATACTACTAATGCCCAAAGTAGATACCAACAGCGGCACAGGGAGAATAATAGGAGATAATACGTGTAAGCCTCTTGCTCGTCTCCGGACAGCTACTTGTGCACAACCAGCTAACCTGACTCTAGTCTGCTCATGTGAGCACCCAGAGTAATAAGAAGATACATAAAACTCCGGGTCATACAAAAGTCTGGTATGAGCGATAAGCAACAAAACAGAACAATAACAGGTATAATCCAATCATACCTGAACCAAGACCTGCAACCGAAGAGTTAGCACTACATACTGTACAATACTCTATGGTGCCACTAATACATGGTGTGAATAATACGGGGTGGGGGTGTGCATGTCATAGTGATGGCAAACAATCAAGCATAGCGACCATACATCTCTCACTCAGTGCGTAAATCATACGATACCCACTACCTTGGTCACCTAATCCTTTGGGCCATGACGGAATCGAATCCCGTACAACTACCACTACAAGTCCATTATCCATCTCTCAGTGGTGAACCAAAGTTATGAATACCGACAACCCCTTTGCACACGTCCCGCAGCAAAGCCCAATCATGAAGTGAACTCATTGGTTCCCAACTGGATCCTGAGCTCTAACTTCCAACTTGGACTACCTTTGCATCTCGGGTTTTTGGTCAATACTAGATCGGTTCGGTCCTCTGTCCTTCTTCTCTGTCGGCTCGGATCGGTATCCTCCAAGTGCTTCGGTTCGGGTCGGGGGTCTCCAAGTATGTCGGTTCGGTTCGGGTCCTCCATGTCACATCGGGTCGGTTAGGGTCCTTCATGTCGCATCGGGTCGGTTCGGGGTACCTTCATCGCATCAGTTCGGTTCGGCCTCCCTAGTCACAATCCGATCTGCTCTCCTTTCTCTACCGTTCTGATCCCCCTTCTCTTCATCTCGATCTGATCCGGTCCCCGTTCTCTTCATCTCGATCCGATCCGGTCCCCCTTAATTAACCCGATCTGATTCCAGTTCAACCTTGGTTGCCTTCCTTTTTGCCATTCTTCTTCTTGTGCTAAGCTACGGTTTGGTTCGGTGATACTTTGCCCGGTCTGATCCCATCCATCTGATCCGATCCGAAAGCCTGCACCGCTTTTCTGCGATTGTTTATATGCCTCTCGTCGGTGTTTTTGACCATTCTAACTATTCTAAACAATCACAAAGCAAACCACAAAGTCATAGCAACAAGTAGAAGTGACCTCAAACACCAAAACATCAATATGATAGGTTAAAATGGATCAAACGTAGCCAAAACCCCATATTTTCCCTTAATCGTTCTTAATCACGTTTAAGCATATAATTAGCAAAACTTATCCAAATTTGCCAAATTTTCTAACAGAGGTCTAAAACAATATTTAAGAATTTATGAATATTTTTCAAGATTTTAATCTTGCATAAATTCACTAATTATCACTAATCACCCCTTAATCCCCTAAATTCCGGGATTAGCAAAATTAGTCGAAATTAATCCAAATTCATATTAGAGGCATAAAATGATGTTTTAGAATTTTAGGAATTTTTCTAGATTTTTCTATGCCATAATTTCGCTAATTTTCAGTAATTACCATAAGTAGCCATAATTAGTGAAAAAGCAAGCTAATCACTAACCTTTGTCACAAAGTAAACTATAGATCTAAAATAATCTCTGATTTGGATCCAATCTCTACATGTTCCAGCAGCTCTATCCCAATCCTTATGCTAATCCTCCTTGATTTGATGTAGATTAGGCTAATATGTGATTAGAGAAGACAAAAAGGTGTTTTGGAGTGTTTTAGAAGATAGAGGCCATTGCTAGAGCTTAAGGAAGGTTTGTAGCGGCTGAGAAAACTAAAATGAAATGATTTTCCTAACCCTTCCAGCACTCTCATAACCCTAATCCCAAAATTCCCCTTTGGGCCTAGCTATTAATCACCCGGTTAAGCCAAATTAAGCAGTTTTTCACTATCTGAAACTTGTTTCAGCCATACCTCCCAAACGATAAGTCCGTTTGGCTATTATGACAACTCTAACCATCAAACGAATCTAAAGGAAGTGGTTTCAGGTCAAAACTCCTTACCAATCAAAAGTTATGGCCAAAACAGTATCGGTTAGGGGCAAAACGGTCATTTAAAAATCCGCAAAAATCGTGAACATGGGAAATGACTCCTATAGCCGTCTCCCAAAGTTACATGACCACACGAGTTCATACAAAAAAGAAATAAATATTCTACGATCCTAGATACGTAGAATGCGGGTTGTTACATTCTCCCCCCTTTAAAAAATTTCGTCCCCGAAATTCCTTAACCCAAAACCTACAAAGGATCCCGCATGCCTACCAACCATATACAACAATCAAACATGCAAAACAAACAGAACCATTCTGCCCTAACATGCGGTTTACTAACAAGGGAAGAATCATCACCGCTAAAATCTTACCAGGCAAAGAGCTTTGGATACGACTTTCTTATGTCATTCTCTACTTCCCAAGTACAGTCGTTCTCTCGTCGTCGATTCCCATCTCTACCCTAGAGGTAACTTCTAATAGGTTGGGATCATCCCTCTAACTGGAAGCGATCCACTTAATCAAGATCGATCTAATCGTCAAGCTTACTAGCGTTTCTGAATCCAATTCACACTTAGGTCTGAAGTCATATCCCGTGATATACTCTAGTTGCTTCCATTCCAGAAAAATAGCCTCTAAACTGGCACGTCTCTTACAAAATGCATCAGCTATCACACCCAGTCCGATACTATGGCATTCATCTATACTGTCATTTTCTTAGGTAATCCAAACCTATATGCCAAATTTTCAACTACATTCCAAATGTCCTTTCAAGTCCAACTTGAGTCCTTACATTCTTATTGCACGTCCAACGTACATTCACTTCCTAGAGGCAGACTAGACCCATCCAATGACCCTAGGCACTACACCAACATCTGCACTGTATGTCTGTAATAACCCGGAAAATCTGGGCCAGTTTAAAATTTTTATTTTGGCAATTTAAGCGAATTTTGATTATTTAAAATGAATTATTTTAAATAATATCGGCGAGAAATTTGTTTTGAATATAATTCGAACGTATATATTATATGCATCGTCGTTAGAATATAAATATTTATATATAATTATAAATAGAATTGAAAATGGCGCGGTAGTTCGATAATTCGATTTCAAACTTCAATTGAATGTACCGGGTGCAAAACAATCCGGATTTTAGTGAAACCAAAAACATTAGGATCTAATTGATAATATCTTTCCAACGAATATGAAAAACCAAGATTTCATAGCGGGAATCAAAAGATATGTCCAGTTGAAAATTCTGAATAGTCGCTATGGAATTCAGGCCCTTAAAAATGGGAATTTTGCAAATGACCTCGGATTTCGACGAAACCAGTTTTGTTAGATCCGCAGTGTCAAATTATTGCTAGGTTTTAAATTTCTTAATTTTTCGAATCAGTATGTGAGCGTGGCAAAGGAAAACGTGTTTGACTGGTTTCAGTTGATTTTAATCGACTGGAAATTGGCCATTTTTCTAATGGTCTCAGAATTCGACGAAACTAGTTTTGTTAGGACCGTATCGTCAATACGAAGCTAGAAAATATTTTTCGGGAATTTTTCTGGTTAGTGTGTGACCCCGGAAATATGAAATGTACGTTTAAAATTCAATATAGTGATTTAAATGTAAATTTAACGGAAACTGATTGTAACAGCCGAATCAGCCTACGATATATATCCCATTGTGTTCGGAATGGGGGTAATACGCTATGGACGACAGGCGGTGGACCTCGTTTAGAGGTCGTATGTAAAAGTCAACTTTATTTGAAAATAAATAAATAAAATAAATTAATTATATATTATTATTCTCCCCCCTCACTTATCCCTTACCGTTCATTCAGAAAATAGAAATTAAAAAAAAGAAAGAAAGAAGAAAACACGTTCAGCCCGATTAGGAGAGAACCTCCGTCGCCTCCCTCGTAATCGCTTCCCTACCCCCCCACCACCTCCATCGATCGACGGCGAACTCCGCCTCACCCTCCTACATGTGTCAGCTCGTCCTCCACTGCCAAATCAAACAACCGCGAGTCCCTTCCTTTTCTCGAGCGAGCCCTCCATCCTCGTCGCCATCGAGACCACCCCACACCCCACTCCACCGCTGTACCTTCCTGACGCGACCCCTCCCCGCTCAGATCGAGACCAGAAATCCTAGCGCGCCCCCTGACCGCCAGAGCTTCCTCCGACCGCTGCGACGTCGCCACCTAGCCTCACCGCCCCCTCTTCCTCCAGGCCGACGCGCTGAACTCTCCCCCCCAAAGCAGTACGTTTTTTTTTACTTATTCATTTATTTATTATTTTTCCTTTTATTTATATATGAATAACATTGTTTTGTTCTGATTTTAATATAATAGAAAAGTTAATTTTTTTTGGCAAGAAAAAGGAGTGATTTTTGATTAGTAATTAGGTAAATTTTTCGGTTTTAAAAACAATGGAAAAGCCATGATCTTTGATATAGAATGGCTTGATTTTTAAAGATAGAAAGATTCGATTTTTAATAGTAAAGTTATGATTTTTATATTTTTAAAGTAATAAAAATATGATTTTTATATTTTTAAAGTATTAAAAATATAATCTTTACTATATAGAAGTGGTAAAAATATGATTTTTGTTTACATAGAGAATTAAAAATATCACCTTTATATATGTAGCAAGATAAAAATGTGATTTTTATAAAGGTGAAGTCTATATTTTTGAAAATGCGAAATCTATATTTTTGAAATGGAATTTTATCTATATGATAACATAGTAAAAATTCGATTTTTATATATTGAATAGCATAGTAAAAATTCGATTTTTATATATTGAATAGCATAGTAAAAATTCGATTTTTATATATTGAATAGCAAAGTAAAAATTCGATTTTTATATATTGAATAGCAAAGTAAAAATTCGATTTTTATATATTGAATAACGAAGTAAAAATGTGATTTTTAAATATGTAGTGGCTACGGGCAACGAAGAAGACGAAAAGGCGAGAATGACAAAGATCTCTAAATAGGAGTGTCGTGAAGTGGGGATAGCTTTCGGTGAGAATTTCTCACCTTTCAATTTCATTTCTATTTATATATATATACTAGGATGCAGACGGTGCTTAGTAGCACCCGACACAATCGTCCACAGACCATGGACTTGTTTGTTTGGTTGCATAGATTAGTTGGATATTTGATTTGAATTTGGTTGTTTGGTGATTTTGATTGATGTGTGAATGGCGTGGGCCTTCACTAGACTGGGGATAAGGCTAGGCCTCGTCCCGTTTCTAGTATCGTGCCGTTATGCCGCCGAAATTTTCTAAAATATGTTAGAAAAATAAAAATATCATTTTATTGAATAAATGAACCGAATAGAATATTCATAGGTTGAAAAAAAAATGTTTTATCGTTAAAAATATAATTTTTAACGTGAATGTGAATAAATAAATATTCATTTACAAACCAGATGGTTTGTTTATGTACACCTATTTGAAGGACATTGATTGGGTCGATAAATTTTACACATCGCCCAACTGCACAAATAAAATCTGTGTTTGATTGTTTGAAACCCCACACGGGTGTTGGGATGAAATGTGAAGTTCACTCATCCTGATTAATTAAATATGTCAATCGATTGATTGACAGGCTGTTATAAGCGTTAGATATCTATATTTGATGCTTATACACTGTAGTGCACTTTGGTTGATGGTTGATTATTGTTCAATGCTATTATATACATGTGTTGTATGAAAATCCATATAATTAACTTTATATGGTAATTGACTGGGCCTCATTCCAATTTAGAAAATAAAGATCAATATAAAATAAAGGTTCATGTGTTGATAGTACTCATCCATTGAGATTGGTCATGTGTTGAACGAAATATTTTGATAATAACAACTATTTTGAAAAAGAAATATTTGAAATAGAATATTTGAAAATAGAAATTTATGAAGCCGTGTTGATTAGATTGACGCCATTTTGACGTGAACGATATTTATATAGATTTTATTCATTTCGAAATGAATTGAATTAAAAACGATTTCGAAATGAATTGAATTGAAAACGATTTCGAAATAAATTGAATTAAAAACGATTTCGAAATGAATTGAATTAAAAACGATTTCGAAATGAATTGAATTGAAAACGATTTCGAAATGAATTGAATTAAAAACGATTTCGAAATGAATTGAATTAAAAACGATTTCGAAATGAATTGAATTGAAAACGATTTCGAAATAAATTGAATTAAAAACGATTTCGAAATGAATTGAATTGAAAACGATTTCGAAATGAATTGAATTGAAAACGATTTCGAAATGAATTGAATTGAAAACGATTTCGAAATGAATTGAATTGAAAACGATTTCGAAATGAATTTGAATTGATTCGAATAGAAAACCAATTTGAATTGAATCGAATAGAAAACCAATTTGAATTGAATCGAATAGAAAACCAATTTGAATTGAATCGAATAGAAAAGACTTTGGAATTGAATTAAATTGAAAACGAATTCAAATTGAATTGAAAGCGAATTGAAATGAATTCAAATTGAATTGAAAGCGAATTGAATAGAAATGAATTTTAAAACGAATTTATAAAGAAGGATTCAATTTTGATTTGAATTGAAATGGAAGTTGAAATTGCTTTTGAAACGAATTTAAAACTATTTATATAATTCGTTTTAAATAGAAATCGACGAAATATATATTATATATATTATATATATAATATAATGGCCTGAATAGAACGCGCCGCGCCGCGGCAGTTCGTGAATTTCGACCATTTATTTCAAACGGACATTACGGAGATCCGACCGTCGAATTCTCCTAAAGCCGGAACCGTTGGGTTCGTATCGAAAAGAGCTTTCTAACGAATGTTAGAAATATGAAATCTAACGGTTGGATTTGGAATTATGTCCAAATCAAATTTGAAAAAGGTCGCTATAAGTGCAGTTCGATGACCATTGTTGGAAATCGACTGTACGGGCCTTGATAAAATTATTAAAAATAGTAATAATTTGTGTAAAATCATAAGAAATGATTTAGAAAGAATTGGGATGAAAAACTCCATATTTGAAAAGATAAAAATAGATTTTTATCAAAATGAACTAGTTTTGAACTAGAAGTATAATTCTATTTATTTTTAAATAAATAAACTGGATTAGAAATGGTTTTGAAAATAACCAGAATTTCCAATGATTGCATTGGAATGGATTTGAATCGAAATTGTCTTCGGAATATTTCGATGTTGGATTTCGTGATTATACAGTTGTTGTTATGGAAATTTGAAAGATATAGATATATATATCGTTATTTCCAATACGATATTTGTTGGTCGCAGAATTTGATATTGAATATAAGCCGGGATATTTTCTATTCAGAGCCTTGTATTTAATATCAAATGTGATTTGGGTTTGTCATGAATGGTGTCTTCACTAACACTGTTCTTGAACCCAGTTGAGAAAGGATTAAATCTTTTTATTTAGATTTAATGAAGCGTAACAATTAAATGATATTTAATTGGAATTGAATCGATATTGATTTTTGGGTTTATCGTGGACAGTGTTTTAAATAACACTCGTTCTTTAACCCGATAATAAATGAATGTGATTTTGGGTTTATCGTGGACGGTGTTTTAAATAACACTGATTCTTTAACCCAGTTAACGATTAAAACTAAGTGGAGTTTTGATGAATCTTTAATTAGATTGAAAAGATCGAGAATGGAGTATCACCAGTTTTGCTCCAGGCGATAGTTAAATCTTTAATTAGATTTGAACGTGAAATGGTAATTGAATTTACCGATAACACTGTGGTGTTAGATATGAAGTATTACCAGTTTTACTTCATGGGATGAATAGGACGGGATGGGGAAATTAAAATAAATGATTACTTCGGTAAGGTTCGCTAATCCCGACTAGTTTGAATTGAGATTCAAAAATAGAATAAAGAATAAATTCAAGGAATTTATCTTGGATAAAATTAATGGGAACCTTTCCCTATGAATGTGAAATTTAGAAACTAACTGTCGGTTAGCTAAGCAGAATGGTTTTCTGGATATTGATCTGATGTTGGTTTCGGCCTTCGAGGTTAATATTTGGGGAATTATTCTCTTGATTAATTTACGGTTAGTGACCGATGAATTGGAATGAGGCGTATGTTGTGTTTGTGTAACACGTATTTAAAATATACGTGAGTTATTTGGAAAGACCGGGTTTATCCCATTCTGAGTAACTGATACGACGATAAGTCGAAGATGAAGACGATGGTCGAAGTCCGGAAGTCTTCACGTCGTTTGGGTGATTACTGATGATCTTGATTGGGCTGTACACCCAAGAAGATGGAACAGTTGGTGATCGTCCAGACGTGCTTGGAGATCGATGGATATGCGGGGTACTAGGTGCCTCCGGTTTCGTTCAGACCCAGAACGGACTTGTAAATGGACTGTGTGTCTGACATTGGATTTTAGTCCGTGTGATTGATCTCTATTAAATATATATCTGTTTGGCGGCGGAGAATTTATTCTCTTGCTTAACGCCCTTCTCTGAGACGTACGAGCTCAGGGGTTATATATTGATGGATATCAAACGCATGGAGTGAATTGCCTGTGTGGCATGCCTAAGTGGCCATTGATCGAGGCTTCTGTTGAAAAGCAAAGTCTTGTGGTGATGATCAAAGCAAGGCCTTTGTGGCGTAGCTTTGTGTAACGTTTGCTTCGCGAGTTTCACACCCGGTATGAACCAAAAACGGGAGAGGACGTCAGGGAGGGAATGCGTTTCTTTCTAGCTAGAAGTAGCGTCAGTGGTTTTACACGCCCTGACGAGTTTGACTTATGTGGTTGTTGCTGTTGCGAGGCGCCTCGGATTGATCGGTCGTTCTCGAACCGATGGAGTCATTTAGTTGGCTCGTTTACGCCCCATAGGGCGGGGAAATGCATGTTCAGGGTTTAAGTTTAATCCACATCGGTGGACCGGCCCTGAGGATCCAAGGGCCCACCTGAGTCTGGGT
The DNA here is from genome assembly GCA_030737875.1 of Allium sativum. Taxonomy (NCBI): domain Eukaryota; kingdom Viridiplantae; phylum Streptophyta; class Magnoliopsida; order Asparagales; family Amaryllidaceae; genus Allium; species Allium sativum. The sequence continues at coordinate 217,213,721 of CM060918.1, read as the reverse complement.
CCTGAGGCTCGGGCTAGACAGTCTCGAATCGGTTGAGGACTATCTTTTGCCTCGGTTCATAGAAGGAAATCCAATTTCCAAATACGTGACTTTGCGGTTTTATTTGTAAACCTATATATGGCGACATGATATATGGTAACCATGCCGCCTATGATTGATACTTATGATTTGAAGTTGTTTTATACACTATGCACTTATTATAGTATCAAATGATTTGTTTTAAACGTATCAAGCATTCTTTGGCTGTTATAAGGGAAAACCCTATCCCCCGGCTTGCGTTGCATTGTGTGATGGGACCTGGGTCTTATAACAGCTTCATTTTTCTTCATTCAGCATTGCGCTGTTTGTTTTATGCACTGGTATTCCTGGGAGGAAACCCGTTCCGTGTTATACGGCGTGGTCCCTTGATTTACCTAACTTTAAAAATAAAGATTAATAACTGTTTTTAGTTCTCACACCAGTCACATGACTGACCTGGAGTTTATTGTTTTAACCTAAACTCTGGGTGCCCCTATTTTGACACGGGCAGCTAGTAGTTTTGGTTTTGCAGATTTATATTCACAGGATCCTGGTTTACAGCTGGAACGATATCCGGAAAGCTTTGTATCCGCATATCTCCTCTAGTTGTGTAATGTATTATTTTCCGCTGCTATGTATTTAAATGTAATTTAAATCTCTGATATTTCTGTGTAATATTCATTTATACTCTGTATATTCTTGTAATCTGATGCATTGTTGTGATATACAATGAAATGTTCCTTTATATGTGTTCTGTTTTGTCGTGTTCTCAAACGATAGGGCATTTTCGAACGGTCTGGGTCGGTTTAGCGACTGGTTCGGACCGAGCAAAATTCCTTCTCGTCACAGTTGGTATCAGAGCTTTGGTTTACAAAGCAGAGAACAAGGCACATTAGAACCATATGAAAGAATTCATCAGATATTGGGTTAGTTATATCCAATTAGAATGACTCGTTAGAGATAGGATCAGTAGTATCCTAGAACGAGTGTGAAGAGTATATTTTTCAAATGAAAACAAAATCTTGTTTTGAAATATAAATCAATAATTCGTATTTGGTTATTTATTTATATTGATGTGGACAATCCAGTATATATAGATTTTGCGTATACGTCTGATCCGCGTGTATTCAAAGTTTTAATATATTGGATGCATATTGCATCACACTCTAGTCGCCCGAAGATGATATTGATGATAGCGATCGCATCATCAACATTTATGTTCGAGTTTCGAAGGTGTGATTTTCTATATATTTCCATTAGACTGGTGTGAGAACCAAAACTAATATAGCTAGAATACATTGTTGTGATTTGGCATCAAAACATGATTTTCTTTATATATATCAAAATTATCAATTTGAAACGTTAAATTCACTAATTGATTGATGTTTGTGTTGTTTGTTTATTTGTTTGATAATTTTGAACCATTTAGCCTAATTGAAACAAATATTGAATTGTATTGAAAATTGGTCGCAGTTGCTTGCATATACATATACTTACATTGAACAGGTCATAGCAAGTAGGCTAGAGCAGAGAATAAAATTTGTTTGCCCGAAAATAGGTACATGTTTACTACATAATTTACTGTTTTGTTTGTGTGATGATGATTTTATGAGCCTATTGGCTAGCCGCTTGGCTTTTTCTTTTTCTTTTTGAGATCTGAAGGACCGGGGAAGCTATTTGAAATTCCCCGATGCTCCCGGTGCAGGGGAGGTTATGGCGAAATTTTTCAAAAATTTAGGGTGTTAGCCAAATTTTTGAAAATTTGAAAATTCTCAGAAACTGAAAAGTTGGAGAATGGAAGCCAGATCGAACGTAGAGTTGATTAATCAAACCACTTTCGACTTTGTTCCTTTTCGGGGACGAAAAGTTTTAAGTGGGGGAGATTGTAATAACCCGGAAAATCTGGGCCAGTTTAAAATTTTTATTTTGGCAATTTAAGCGAATTTTGATTATGTAAAATGAATTATTTTAAATAATATCGGCGAGAAATTTGTTTTGAATATAATTCGAACGTATATATTATACGCGTCGTCGTTAGAATATAAATATTTATATATAATTATAAATAGAATTGAAAATGGCGTGGTAGTTCGATAATTCGATTTCAAACTTCAATTGAATGTACCGGGTGCAAAACAATCCGGATTTTAGTGAAACCAAAAACATTAGGATCTAATTGATAATATCTTTCCAGCGAATCTGAAAAACCAAGATTTCATAGCGGGAATCAAAAGATATGTCCAGTTGAAAATTCTGAATAGTCGCTATGAAATTCAGGCCCTTAAAAATGGGAATTTTGCAAATGACCTCGGATTTCGACGAAACCAGTTTTGTTAGATCCGCAGTGTCAAATTATTGCTAGGTTTTAAATTTATTAATTTTTCGAATCAGTATGTGAGCGTGGCAAAGGAAAACGCGTTTGACCGGTTTTAGTTGATTTTAATCGACTGGAAATTGGCCATTTTTCTAACGGTCTCAGAATTCGACGAAACTAGTTTTGTTAGGACCGTATCGTCAATACGAAGCTAGAAAATATTTTTCGGGAATTTTTCTGGTTAGTATGTGACCCCGGTAATATGAAATGTACGTTTAAAATTCAATATAGTGATTTAAATGTAAATTTAACGGAAACTGATTGTAACAGCCGAATCATCCTACGATATATATCCCATTGTGTTCGGAATGGGGGTAATACGCTGTGGACGACAGGCGGTGGACCTCGTTTAGAGGTCGTATGTAAAAGTCAACTTTATTTGAAAATAAATAAATAAAATAAATTAATTATATATTATTATTCTCCCCCCTCACTTATCCCTTACCGTTCATTCAGAAAATAGAAATAAAAAAAAAGAAAGAAGAAAACCCGTTCAGCCCGATTAGGAGAGAACCTCCGTCGCCTCCCTCGTAATCGCTTCCCTACCCCCCCACCACCTCCATCGATCGACGGCGAACTCCGCCTCACCCTCCTCCATGTGTCAGCTCGTCCTCCACTGCCAAATCAAACAACCGCGAGTCCCTTCCTTTTCTCGAGCGAGCCCTCCATCCTCGTCGCCATCGAGACCACCCCACACCCCACTCCACCGCTGTACCTTCCTGATGCGACCCCTCCCCGTTCAGATCGAGACCAGAAACCCTAGCGCGCCCCCTGACCGCCAGAGCTTCCTCCGACCGCTGCGACGTCGCCACCAAGCCTCACCGCCACCTCTTCCTCCAGGCCGACGCGCTGAACTCTCCCCCCCCAAAGCAGTACGTTTTTTTTTACTTATTCATTTATTTATTATTTTTCCTTTTATTTATATATGAATAACATTGTTTTGTTCTGATTTTAATATAATAGAAAAGTTAAATTTTTTTGGCAAGAAAAAGGAGTGATTTTTGATTAGTAATTAGGTAAATTTTTCGGTTTTAAAAACAATGGAAAAGCCATGATCTTTGATATAGAATGGCTTGATTTTTAAAGATAGAAAGATTCGATTTTTAATAGTAAAGTTATGATTTTTATATTTTTAAAGTAATAAAAATATGATTTTTATATTTTTAAAGTATTAAAAATATAATCTTTACTATATAGAAGTGGTAAAAATATGATTTTTGTTTACATAGAGAATTAAAAATATCACCTTTATATATGTAGCAAGATAAAAATGTGATTTTTATAAAGGTGAAGTCTATATTTTTGAAAATGCGAAATCTATATTTTTGAAATGGAATTTTATCTATATGATAACATAGTAAAAATTCGATTTTTATATATTGAATAGCATAGTAAAAATTCGATTTTTATATATTGAATAGCATAGTAAAAATTCGATTTTTATATATTGAATAGCAAAGTAAAAATTCGATTTTTATATATTGAATAGCAAAGTAAAAATTCGATTTTTATATATTGAATAACGAAGTAAAAATGTGATTTTTAAATATGTAGTGGCTACGGGCAACGAAGAAGACGAAAAGGCGAGAACGACAAATATCTCTAAATAGGAGTGTCGTGAAGTGGGGATAGCTTTCGGTGAGAATTTCTCACCTTTCAATTTCATTTCTATTTATATATATATACTAGGATGCAGACGGTGCTTAGTAGAACCCGACACAATCGTCCACAGACCATGGACTTGTTTGTTTGGTTACATAGATTAGTTGGATATTTGATTTGAATTTGGTTGTTTGGTGATTTTGATTGATGTGTGAATGGCGTGGGCCTTCACTAGACCGGGGATAAGGCTAGGCCTCGTCCCGTTTCTGGTATCGTGCCGTTATGCCGCCGAAATTTTCTAAAATATGTTAGAAAAATAAAAATATCATTTTATTGAATAAATTAACCGAATAGAATATTCATAGGTTGAAAAAAAATGTTTTATCGTTAAAAATATAATTTTTAACGTGAATGTGAATAAATAAATATTCATTTACAAACCAGATGGTTTGTTTATGTACACCTATTTGAAGGACATTGATTGGGTCGATAAATTTTACACATCGCCCAACTGCACAAATAAAATCTGTGTTTGATTGTTTGAAACCCCACACGGGTGTTGGGATGAAATGTGAAGTTCACTCATCCTGATTAATTAAATATGTCAATCGATTGATTGACAGGCTGTTATAAGCGTTAGATATCTATATTTGATGCTTATACAGTGTAGTGCACTTTGGTTGATGGTTGATTATTGTTCAATGCTATTATATACTTGTGTTGTATGAAAATCCATATAATTAACTTTATATGGTAATTGATTGGGCCTCATTCCAATTTAGAAAATAAAGATCAATATAAAATAAAGGTTCATGTGTTGACAGTACTCATCCATTGAGATTGGTCATGTGTTGAACGAAATATTTTGATAATAACAACTATTTTGAAAAAGAAATATTTGAAATAGAATATTTGAAAATAGAAATTTATGAAGCCGTGTTGATTAGATTGACGCCATTTTGACGTGAACGATATTAATATCGATTTTATTCATTTCGAAATGAATTGAATTAAAAACGATTTCGAAATGAATTGAATTGAAAACGATTTCGAAATAAATTGAATTAAAAACGATTTCGAAATGAATTGAATTAAAAACGATTTCGAAATGAATTGAATTGAAAACGATTTCGAAATGAATTGAATTAAAAACAATTTCGAAATGAATTGAATTAAAAACGATTTCGAAATGAATTGAATTGAAAACGATTTCGAAATAAATTGAATTAAAAACGATTTCGAAATGAATTGAATTGAAAACGATTTCGAAATGAATTGAATTGAAAACGATTTCGAAATGAATTGAATTGAAAACGATTTCGAAATGAATTGAATTGAAAACGATTTCGAAATGAATTTGAATTGATTCGAATAGAAAACCAATTTGAATTGAATCGAATAGAAAACCAATTTGAATTGAATCGAATAGAAAACCAATTTGAATTGAATCGAATAGAAAAGACTTTGGAATTGAATTAAATTGAAAACGAATTCAAATTGAATTGAAAGCGAATTGTAATGAATTCAAATTGAATTGAAAGCGAATTGAATAGAAATGAATTTTAAAACGAATTTATAAAGAAGGATTCAATTTTGATTTGAATTGAAATGGAAGTTGAAATTGCTTTTGAAACGAATTTAAAACTCTTTATATAATTCGTTTTAAATAGAAATCGACGAAATATATATTATATATATTATATATATAATATAATGGCCTGAATAGAACGCGCCGCGCCGCGGCAGTTCGTGAATTTCGACCATTTATTTCAAACGGACATAACGGGAGATCCGACCGTCGGATTCTCCTAAAACCGAAACCGTTGGGTTCGTATCGAAAAGAGCTTTCTAACGAATGTTAGAAATTTGAAATCTAACGGTTGGATTTGGAATTATGTCCAAATCAAATTTGAAAAAGGTCACTATAAGTGCAGTTCGATGACCATTGTTGGAAATCGACTGTACGGGCCTTGATAAAATTATTAAAAATAGTAATAATTTGTGTAAAATCATAAGAAATGATTTAGAAAGAATTGGGATGAAAAACTCCATATTTGAAAAGATAAAAATAGATTTTTATCAAAATGAACTAGTTTTGAACTAGAAGTATAATTCTATTTATTTTTAAATAAATAAACTGGATTAGAAATGGTTTTGAAAATAACCAGAATTTCCAATGATTGCATTGGAATGGATTTGAATCGAAATTGTCTTCGGAATATTTCGATGTTGGATTTCGTGATTATACAGTTGTTGTTATGGAAATTTGAAAGATATAGATATATATATCGTTATTTCCAATACGATATTTGTTGGTCGCAGAATTTGATATTGAATATAAGCCAGGATATTTTCTATTCAGAGCCTTGTACTTAATATCAAATGTGATTTGGGTTTGTCATGAATGGTGTCTTCACTAACACTGTTCTTGAACCCAGTTGAGAAAGGATTAAATCTTTTTATTTAGATTTAATGAAGCGTAACAATTAAATGATATTTAATTGGAATTGAATCGATATTGATTTTTGGGTTTATCGTGGACAGTGTTTTAAATAACACTCGTTCTTTAACCCGATAATTAATGAATGTGATTTTGGGTTTATCGTGGACGGTGTTTTAAATGACACTGATTCTTTAACCCAGTTAACGATTAAAACTAAGTGGAGTTTTGATGAATCTTTAATTAGATTGAAAAGATCGAGAATGGAGTATCACCAGTTTTGCTCCAGGCGATAGTTAAATCTTTAATTAGATTTGAACGTGAAATGGTAATTGAATTTACCGATAACACTGTGGTGTTAGATATGAAGTATTACCAGTTTTACTTCATGGGATGAATAGGACGGGATGGGGAAATTAAAATAAATGATTACTTCGGTAAGGTTCGCTAATCCCGACTAGTTTGAATTGAGATTCAAAAATAGAATAAAGAATAAATTCAAGGAATTTATCTTGGATAAAATTAATGGGAACCTTTCCCTATGAATGTGAAATTTAGAAACTAACTGTCGGTTAGCTAAGCAGAATGGTTTTCTGGATATTGATCTGATGTTGGTTTCGGCCTTCGGGGTTAATATTTGGGGAATTATTCTCTTGATTAATTTACGGTTAGTGACTGATGAATTGGAATGAGGCGTATGTTGTGTTTGTGTAACACTTATTTAAAATATACGTGAGTTATTTGGAAAGACCGGGTTTATCCCATTCTGAGTAACTGATACGACGATAAGTCGAAGATGAAGACGATGGTCGAAGACCGGAAGTCTTCACGTCGTTTGGGTGATTACTGATGATCTTGATTGGGCTGTACACCCAAGAAGATGGAACAGTTGGTGATCGTCCAGACGTGCTTGGAGATCGATGGATATGCGGGGTACTAGGTGCCTCCGGTTTCGTTCAGACCCAGAACGGACTTGTAAATGGACTGTGTGTCTGACATTGGATTTTAGTCCGTGTGATTGATCTCTATTAAATATATATCTGTTTGGCGGCGGAGAATTTATTCTCTTGCTTAACGCCCTTCTCTGAGACGTACGAGCTCAGGGGTTATATATTGATGGATATCAAACGCATGGAGTGAATTGCCTGTGTGGCATGCCTAAGTGGCAATTGATCGAGGCTTCTGTTGAAAAGCAAAGTCTTGTGGTGATGATCAAAGCAAGGCCTTTGTGGCGTAGCTTTGTGTAACGTTTGCTTCGCGAGTTTCACACCCGGTATGAACCAAAAACGGGAGAGGACGTCAGGGAGGGCATGCGTTTCTTTCTAGCTAGAAGTGGCGTCAGTGGTTTTACACGCCCTGACGAGTTTGACTTATGTGGTTGTTGCTGTTGCGAGGCGCCTCGGATTGATCGGTCGTTCTTGAACCGATGGAGTCATTTAGTTGGCTCGTTTACGCCCCATAGGGCGGGGAAATGCATGTTCAGGGTTTAAGTTTAATCCACATCGGTGGACCGGCCCTGAGGATCCAAGGGCCCACCTGAGTCTGGGTCCTGAGGCTCGGGCTAGACAGTCTCGAATCGGTTGAGGACTATCTTTTGCCTCGGTTCATAGAAGGAAATCCAATTTCCAAATACGTGACTTTGCGGTTTTATTTGTAAACCTATATATGGCGACATGATATATGGTACCCATGCCGCCTATGATTGATACTTATGATTTGAAGTTGTTTTATACACTATGCACTTATTATAGTATCAAATGATTTGTTTTAAACGTATCAAGCATTCTTTGGCTGTTATAAGGGAAAACCCTATCCCCCGGCTTGCGTTGCATTGTGTGATGGGACCTGGGTCTTATAATAGCTTCATTTAGCATTGCGCTGTTTGTTTTATGCACTGGTATTCCTGGGAGGAAACCCGTTCTGTGTTATACGGCGTGGTCCCTTGATTTACCTAACTTTAAAAATAAAGATTAATAACTGTTTTTAGTTCTCACACCAGTCACATTACTGACCTGGAGTTTATTGTTTTAACCTAAACTCTGGGTGCCCCTATTTTGACACGGGCATCTAGTAGTTTTGGTTTTGCAGATTTATATTCACAGAATCCTGGTTTACAGCTGGAACGATATCCGGAAAGCTTTGTATCCGCATATCTCCTCTAGTTGTGTAATGTATTATTTTCCGCTGCTATGTATTTAAATGTAATTTAAATCTCTGATATTTCTGTGTAATATTCATTTATACTCTGTATATTCTTGTAATCTGATGCATTGTTGTGATATACAATGAAATGTTCCTTTATATGCGTTCTGTTTTGTCGTGTTCTCAAACGATAGGGCGTTTTCGAACGGTCTGGGTCGGTTTAGCGACTGGTTCAGACCGAGCGAAATTCCTTCTCGTCACAATGTCTAACGTACATTCACCTTCTAAAGGTGAACTAGATTCATCCAATGAACCCAGGTACCCTACCCATATTCATACTGCACGTCCAACGTACATTCACCTTCCAAAGGTGAACTAGACTCATCCAATGAATCTAGGTACTCTACCTACATCCGTACTGTACGTCCAACGTACATTCACCTTCCAAAGGTGAACTAGACTCATCCAATGAATCTAGGTACTATACCTATGAGTCAAAGTCCTACTGAAACTCCTATATCCGTTGAATCACCAAGACAGCGGACGCTCCACAATGCCCAACATACTTCAAGTCTAACATAAAGTATCTTACACTCGTCATATCACCATGATCAACGAACTTACCATATTTCCATTCAACAGGATCCTACAGGTGATACTCAAGAGAAGAAAGGTAAGAACAAACACAATAACCATAGCATCCATCAAACAAATCCTATCTATCACCTACTAAAGCCATGAATACGTCAATATCTATATGTCTGGTCCAACCAACATCAATAACTAATAGATACTCTGCCTCCAAACGGACTACCGTACGTCCAACGTACGTTTATCCTCCAAGGATAACTAGATCACGTCAACAGATCCAAGGTAAGTGGGCGTCCCCAGATACTCCTGCTTTTAGTCCGCCTGAAACACTCGAGTCCCACCCAAGTCTATCCATTATCTTGCTGCCCTCTCGAGTCCAACTCGAGCCAATCCAATTCCTTGCCGCCTTCTCAAGTCCAACTCGAGTCAATCTATTACCCTTAAACTCAGACCCAGTCTTGAGTATCCATTACCTACCAACCCTAGTCCAACATGAGTCGTCCCCTATTCATTGCAGCTCCTAGATCAATGAATACCTATTTTCTTTTATGAGTTTAAGTCCAACGTGAATCGTCCTAACCTTCGTTGCATCTTCCATGATCAACGAACTCATCCTATTCCTTCAAAGTTCTGCTATCCAAAGAGAACATCAGCATAGGGTCCTAAACAATCCATTACTTTGCATCTTTCTTGAGTCCCAGTCGAGTCATCTCATAACCTTATCGAGTCCAACTCGGGGCAATCCATACCATCGAATAGTCTTATCCTGTCATAGCTGCCCATCACTCCTCGATTAAACCAAGGTATCATCCAATGAAAATCACAACGACTACTTATCCCTCATGTAATGACCCGGGTTTTCACATATCACGGAAAGAGATGAATTAATCGTAAGAACGTATTTTCAAATACGATTTAAAATCCAGAATGTGAAATTTCAAAACCCTGTTAATTTGCGTATAACATCATTTATAGGTGTACATATTACAGCATTTACTAAAAACCCATTTTTAGACATTGGTGTATGATAGCATGCATTCAATAGCATTTGTTTAATTTTATTTTACACATATATATGTGATAGCATGTATTTGATAGCATCTGTTTAAAATTCATATGAAGAACAACACTTTTATATAACATATATTTTTTATGCTATTTTTAATTTACATGTTAGTTCATTTTTTTTAAGGATTTAAGAATTTGAATTTTTGTAAACTTTTGAATTTAAAACTTTTAACATTTGAGTTAAAAGTGCCTAAAACCGTTTTGTTATCAAAAACAAGTTTAAATTCTTATTTACATCATCTCAAAACATGAACCTTATTTTCTTTTTGGCAAAAAGGTTCAAAGAATTTCATGTGTTCAAAATCATAAACATGTAATACCATTCTTTATGCAAAACATGTTTTATTTATATATATGTACATAACATAAGCATGAAAATTACATTTATTTGCAAACATATTCTCATGATACAAAGGCAACACCTACACTAGGTAAAAACACTAGAATAAGGGTGTGAAAGCATGTACATTTCACATGGCAAAATCTATCAAATATTTTCAGTTTTTAAAAGATTTTCTGAAATGACCTTTGCTTTTTTTTTCATTTCCGGAAACATGTTTGTTTTGTCAATAAACATATGCCTAGAGATTTGCAAAATCCTTGCATTTAAAACATGAATACAACACCTACACTAGATGAATACAAAAGCATAGGGTTTCATGACATTTCTATGTTCAATCATCACATGCAAAAATCCTTTTGACGCAAGAACTTTTCAGATTTTGTTTAGCCTTGGAAGGCAAGTGATAGTATTTTACATTTTTATCGTTAAATCAATTGTCATGTGAAGATTTTGATTTAAAAGCTCCATGAAAACTGATTTCATATAGTACAAGAAAGGATGTTAGAATTTGTTTTAAAACAAGGAAGATTTATTGAAGATCTTATGTTGTACATCGGCATTTATGAGTGTTGTTCATAGAAGTCAATAAGGTAAAAAGGTGGTGGATGGCATAAGGGAAAGGAGGCCATGTGCATAGGATTTTTAGGCTGAAGAATGGCTGAGGTAAGCCATGTGGTTAGGGGATGTTGCTGTTTTGAAATGACAAGAGGAGAAAGATTTTTTTTTTTTTTGAGTAGTTTTTCTTTTGTCAAAAACAAAATCCCAATGCTGATTTTTTCACACATACTTTAATGATCTATACCACTATAAATAAGGCTATAGACACACACATCCAACTCACACAAACACACACTTATTCAGGAGAGTTCAGCAAGGATAAATCTGAGGGGTTCAAAGTTTCAAAGGTGAGTAAACTGTTTTAAAAAATTTCCTGTTTGAATTGCATGCATTTTTGCTATTTGGTCTATAAATTGAACTTGGATTTTGGTGATAATCTGGTTATGTAATATGCTTGTATGGAATTCTTGTTTGGTAGGAGAAAAATCATGGATTGTTAGTTAAAAACTTTAAGTACCAAAAAGTTAGGAAAATCATTATCTGCAGCTGTTACAGACTCTGTATTTTTGGAATGAACTTTTACAAATCTAAATGATCCGAGGAAAAACCATGTCTGTAGATTAAAAGGAGGTGGCACACAAGTTTTAACCCTTGTCATAGTTGTTAAAGTATTCAAAAATAGAACAGCCTTTACCCAAAACCTTACTGTTGTTTTAAAAATAAAACAGCAAGAAGCTCTCTGGTTCACAAAACAAAAGTGGATTTTAAAACTTAGTGAAAACTTGAATTGACATTACAGATGTATTAAAGAATCAAAATCATGATTTTTAAAAGAAAAATCAAGATTTTTAATCACCTAAATCATGAGAATTTTTGAGATGATCAAAAAAAGGGGTTTTGCCAAATTCCGATGATCAAAGCGACTGGAAGTGGTGAGCTTTGGCGTGGAGGTGCTGGGGGGTAGGAGTTATCTAGGAAAAATAGAAAGTAAATTTTCTATTGTGTGGAATTTGAGAACGAGGTCGATTTAGGGTGTTATTGGGCTTTTGGGAGCATGCGGTTTAACGTCAGACTGCACCACCGTGAAGAGAAAGGGGACCGCCGCACCTGGGGGAATCAAAGGGGTTGGTTGTCATCATGGTGTGACCGGAGCAGGAGGAACTCACGTGAACTGTGGCAAGCGCGACCATGGGTTTTCCTCAGTGAAACCCATACAGTGATCATAAGGTTGTGCAGTGAAATCACGATATAAGTGTTGATGTTCGGGCCTGGGGTTGGTGGCAAGGTCTGGAGGTGGAAGGCAACTTGTCTGGGTGGTCATCGGTGGTAGATGGTGGCGGGACCGACTGTGCACGTGCACAGGCCTGGAGGAAAGAAGGAGAAGAAGTGGCAAATGTAGTTTTGTTTGATCGGGCAAGGGGTTGGCTTATGTTTTATGGTGATCTAAGGCTGGCGCATGCAATTCAAAAGGGTGGTACTTTGGCAAGTTTTGAAATGAGGTATATTGTCAGGATTTTGGTATTTTGCCAAAACGTGATGGCCAGGGGAAGTTTTCGAGGGCTCGTCTGAATTTTTTTTAAAGTAGTACTTTGCTAGTTTACTTTAAAAAGAGAGTTTTAAATATAATTCAAATTTAAATTAGTTTTTAAATACAAATGTAATTTAAATAAAGAGGAAAATATTGATTTATGTTGAAAAGAATCAAATGGTTATAGTTCTCCAAACTATATATTAAGATTGATAAGTTATATCAATGTCAACAATGAATTTTTTTATAAAACCATCGACCAAGTTTTTGAAGTTACATCAATATATGCGATCTAAGTTGTATATAAGATAAATAGGATTTAAATTATTCTTTCAAATAATTTAAACAATTCGATTATCATTTTAAAGTCATACAACGAATTAAAAATCGAATTATAAAGTGTAAAATGACTCGATGAACAACTTATATTAGTAATTTCAAATAAAATCAAGTTGATTAATTAGAACGAGTACAAAGAAATAATATTAACCTTTCTAAGTGGATAACATGTAAACAAATGTTTGAAGACAAGGAGGGTTGGAAAGAAAAGAAAGAGAAAAAATGATGAAGTATTCCAAAGCCAATAGGAAGGATGTCGTTCGAGAGTAGAACACCGGATATGTTTTGACCGAAGTCGAACATTTAATACAGAAGTTGTATTTTAAATTAAATTATAAATTTAATTTAAAATGGAAATTAGAAACGATTTTCTAATGAAAATTTCAAACTGTAAGGAAGAAAGTCGATCAAGTGTGATAGATCAGACCTGGTTCGTGAAAGAAGTCGAGAAGTCAGAAACTGTAACTTTAAATTAAATTATAAATTTAATTTATGATAAGAATTAGAAAAGAAATTTTCTAATGGAAGGTTCAACCTGTAATGTAGTGACCCGAAAATCCGTTCCAATTTGAGTTGAATAAATAACACAAGTCCAACCCCAAATTACACTAGAAATTCAAGAAAACTAATAGAAAGAAGACAGAGGGTGAGAATAGATAAGGTAGAACTAATAGAATAGAAGAAGAAGAACATCATCATCAGAGTAAACACGAATCTCACAGCGGAACGAATAAAATATAACATAACTTTTGAAATACAAACAGTTATATATACAATAGCACTTATCAGAGTACAGCACTTACAACAACAGCGAAAATAATAATAGCTATAGAATCCTGAAGCCTCCTGCTCCAAGCTCTCTAAGTGTATCTGTAAAATCCCGACTACTTGACTGCCCGTACAAATTTAGGCACCCAAGAGTTTAGGGAAAACAACAAGGTAAACTTCGGGTCAGTCATGGGACTGGTATGAGTAAAACAGTTTAAAACAGTTTGAACAAGTAAACGATATCTCATAAGACCACGCCGTGAAAACGGAACAGGCTTTTCCCTTATGAAAATCCAAACAACTTTGTAAAGCAATATCATTCTGATATTATAATAATGTCTACGTACAAATAGATATCAATCTAGCAGAACGCTTTCATCTCACGTTCTACATATATAGCATACAATCAAAACCGCAAGCACGTATTGGGTAATGGATTTCCAACTATGACAAGGTATGGAACCACCTTCCGATCAGTGTACTCTAGGAACGATACACTGGAGTTCAACAAGAACATCTTGCAACTCAGCTACACATGACCGACCACTCATTTCGCTTGAGTGTATCGAATGTACATCACCAACGGTTGGGATCAGCAACCGTTTCCCGTATATATATGGGACAGCATTGATAGATCAAAAGAAGCAAATGAATATTCTCTAGATAGGTGATTATACACCCTACTTCGGAGCGACCGACTTAGCCATGCTGCCTGCCCGATTTCTGTCATTTACCGGATGTGAGGCTAGAGGTTACGCTTTATCATTACATCAGATTCACTTCGAATGCCACATTGTCAGATCCATCGATAATCACTAATGGATGTCTACAACAGTACATTACGTGTTAGCTAAAGAAGTGCCCTTCTCCGCTTCCACTCTTGGTACGGTTGAAGAAATCAATGTACGTGACCTTTCTGGAAATACTCTGTCAGACATTCATCTATACGCGTCATCCAGGAACAGGATGAACCGAAGGTACTATTCAGTACATCCGTCTTAGGCACTGTTATCTAAGACTTATACGATAGCCCTTGCACTTTACTCCGTCTTCAAATATCTTTGGCATATATGATTCGCAACGCTTATGCCAATACAAAGTGGTTCTTTGGATAATAATCCAACCGGTCTCTCCATATTAACAACGTTAAAATGGTCAAAAACTTCGATAGTCGGTGAGTTAACTATCAAAGAAAAACAATGTGCAAACAACGATATTATTTCCAGATGGAAATTATATCTATCAATCATCGTTCAACATTCATCTCTAGTTCATTACTTTACTTATCTCCTGTTTCCATATATTCAACATTTCTTATTTTCTATATTTAGAAAATATAAGTTCTTACCATTGGAAAACATTTCCATCTCTTGTTTTCTATACTAGAAAACAATTCCGTTTCTTATTTGGAAAACGTTTCCAAAACTCTCACATTGGACTTAGACAGATGTTTAAACAAACCATCACGATGCCAACTCAAACCATTACACTTATTAACTAAATCCACTTAACCTCTTCACTCTCGAACCGTAACCATTTCTTAATTAGAAACGAAGCCAATCAAGTTGGGGTAGAACTACCTCTCAGACCTTAGCTGAACAACATTTCTAACCTTGAAATAGGCAAAGTTCACTTAAATTTCTTTAACTAACTTCCTTACTTAATCTTTCTTTCGAATAACTATATTCGATTAACTCTTTCAATTAACTCTATTGGATTGACCCTATTGGATTAACTCTATTTGATTTAACTCAAATCGACTTATTCTTTTTCACTTAACTTCTGTCGAATAAACTATATTCGATAACTCCTTTAACTCTATTCGAAGAAACTATATTCGACTAACTCTTTTTAACTCCGTTTGAATAAACTATATTCGATTAACTCCTTTAACTTTACTAGATTTGATAACTCCCCTTTTCGAATAACCAATATTCGATAACTCCTCTTCTCAAATGAATAACATTTGATTTCCCCACTCGAATAAACTATATTCGATTACTCTTCTCTCGAATACACTATATTCGATAACTCTACTTCGAATAAGTGATATTCGATACCTCTACTCGATTAACTCCACTTGGATAACTCTAACTGGTTAACTCAACTTATTCTACTTAACTTAACTTAACTTGATTAACTCCTATCGAATAACTGGTATTCGATTTAACACCATTCGCTTGACTCTAGGTCGCAGCGATCAAAATGGTTACGCCTGATTCCCTCAGGAAACATCCGACCGCCGTAGGCTATCTGCAGCCCTGCGAATTACGCTAGCAGTCGTGCTAAATGGTACTTATCCTGAGTAACTATGTTTGACTAACTCTATCTCAAACAACTGTACTTGATTAACTCTAGTTTGTTTTTACTCTAATCGATTAACTCTAACTGATTAACTATACTGGTTAACTCTAACTGATTAACTCTAACTGATTAACTATACTGGTTAACTCTAACTGATTAACTCTAACTGGTTAACTCTATTTGACTAACTCGACTCAACTAACCCCTTTCGAATACCATATTCGATTAACTAACATCGAATACCATATTCGATTAACTAACATCGAATACCATATTCGATTAACTAACATCGAATACCATATTCGATTAACTAACATCGAATACCATATTCGATTAACTAACATGGAATACCATATTCGATTAACTAACATCGAATACCATATTCGATTAACTAACATCGAATACCATATTCGATTTCTCCTTTGTGATAAGTTTATCCAATTAAAAAGATCCCCTTTTTAACAATGTTTATTCATTTATAAAGATTCACTTTTTAGTAACGGTTCTTCACTTTATAAATGATTTCCTTTTACTAACGTTTTCCCTTTTTTAAAAACGGTTTCCTTTTTATAACATCTTATTCCGTTATAAACCAATTTCCTTTTTTATTAACTCTATTTATTTTCTAAATATTCCCTTTCCAATTTTATTTGTAAAAGGTTTTACAAATATCTCCTTTCAATTTCATTTGTAAATGGTGTACAAATATTCCTTATCCAAATTTCATTTGTAAATGGTTTGCAAACATTTCTCTTTCTGTTTGGTTTGAAAAATGGTTTTCAAACCTTCTCTTTCTATTTTCTATTTGCAAATGGTTTGCAAATATTCCTTTTTCAATTCTATTTGCAAATGGTTTGCAATATTCCCTTTTTGGTTTGATTTCTAAAAATATTCTAACTCCTTAAATTCCCGGGAAAATTCGCCATAACCTCCTTTGTATTGGAAGCATCGGGAAAATCCCCAAACCCGCCACACAGGCCTTTCCATTCAAAAAGAAAATGTTTGAAATTATTTCCTTTTCGAATATCTCCTATTTATAAATATTCCATTTTATAAATATTTTCTTATTTATAAATATTTCAATTTATAAATACTTCTATTTATAAATATCTCTTATTTATGAATATTCCATTTTATAAATATTTTCTTTTCAACATCACTTTGAAAATCTCCTTATCAACATTTCGGTATGTTATGGTATTCAATCATATCAATCACGATGTTCAATATCGTCCAACCACACACAATTGATAACAGAATATATGCCACATCATATATTAAAATATATGAACATAACAGTATTATAAATATTGAGGAGTCCAGTTGGACCCCTCCAACCCGTTTCCCTGCATCACAGATGTTACACAGTATAATCAACATCTATTACAGTTCAATACGAATTATTCTGATAAACAGAATCAATATATATATATATATATATTTAACGGTTTATATATATATATATATATAATTTGAACTAACTGACTAGCAGTTCAATCAATCAACCAACACACAGCAATCAACAGATGATTAATAGTTCTAACAATACATTATAAAAATATAACTGTTCAGAGTTGGTGAGTTTTACTCACATTGGCAGTTCATCGTTAAAGAACGATAAACTGTTGTTTGATTTGAATCAAACAGTTCATTTCACTGTAAATCCAAACAAGCTCAAATCCACTTCCAATCAGCTTCATTGTGAAGCTCTCGTCCATACGGTCCTAACGGATCCAACCGTTCGAAATTCTGATACTGTATGAACAAGTTATTATGTTTACAAGTTCATTCGATATTTAAATTAAAACAAAACCTAATCCCTTTTATAATTCAAATTGGGCCTTACCCAATTTAATAACCATCGGCCCACTTGCCTTAACAAGAAACCGGACCTCGATGACTCATCTTCTTCTTCTCCGATACCCCTTTTAATCCGCTACTTCACATTTTCCATTCTCAGACAATTAACGAACTCGCATGCCACAAAATCCCACCCGATACTCCAACATTCCAAAAGCCATTGAATCCGTCGTTCATCTCTCCCTGAACGCCCCTACTCCAGCACCTTTCACGCGTCTCGAGCCCCCCCATTTCAACCTCGTTCGAGTAGCACAAACCCATAGACCCGTGGAAAGTATCGACAGTCTTTATTTCGAAATCATCCCAAAAAAATGTAAACACTGCGGTTTTTCCTCCTCATCCCAAAACTGAGCTCGATTTCGTGAACAAACGCTTCAATCACCGAAAAAACCCAAACCTAGGACCACTGTTGCTCGCGTTCGAACTCCAGGATAGCGTCGAGCTTCACAAAACTGGTACCAACGAGAAGCTCTTGCTTCCCCGACCTCAACAAAATTAGTTTCATGATTTAAGGAGGTGTATTTGATTTTTAATGATTTTAGGAAGTTGCTGGTTTTGTTTGAGAGGAGTAAACCGGCGGCCAGACCTTGTTTGACTGCGGTAGGTAAAAGATTAGGGTTTTGGATGTAATGGGGGTATTTATAGTGTTAAATTTAGGTTAGATATTTTATTTTCATCACTTTTATATTCGTTTTTGCTTTCTAAAAATTCGTGTGATCACACACAGTATTCAAAAATCACGAAAATGGACATGCAGCTAGAGTTCGACATTACGGTCCCAACGAAACTGGTTTCGTCGAATTCCGACTCCGTATGCTCACACAGCGTATTTTTAACCGTCGAAACAATGACTGTTTTTCACTCTAAAAATCCGTACGGCCACACAGTGACTCTAAAAATCACGAAACTGGAAATCTAACAACTATTTGATATTGCGGATCCAACAAAACTGGTTTCGTCAAATTCCGACTTCGTTTGCAAAAGTGGCTATTTTTAACGCTCTAAATAGCCTATTTAAAATATATAAATATATTTAAATAAATTAAATTAAATATTAATAATTTAATATTATCGTATATATTCACAGTGGAATACCATACAGCTCCAATTGGATTTATAGTTCGATATTCAAATCTCGGTTGAACCGATATTCAATTTATATTGAATATCCATTTATAATATAAATAAATATATTAATAAATTTCAAAGGAATTCCATAGCGACTTTTCTAAAATTTGATTTGGACGTAAAACAAAATCTACACGACGAAATCCCGATTTTTCTCTTCCATTAGAAAACTATTATCAAAGCGGTCCTAACGGTTCTTGTTTCACAGCAATCCGGCTTCAAACGAATCTTGTACACTCAGTTGAAGTTCAAATCGCCAAATAGCGAACTGCAGCGCCAATTCAAGCTGTATTATAATTATATTATAATTCCACTTTCAAACTGTCGTTTATATAATATATTCGTTATTCAAATTCAATTCCAAACTGAATTATGCCTTATATATATCCCAATTCACAATGTATTGTGAATTCAGCTATTTTTGATTATTTCGACATTATAATATATTATTATATTATAATTATTAATTAAATATCCAATATTATTTAATTCCAGTTATCGATATCGCCAATACGATATTTAACTAGTTAAATAAATTAATTATTCAACGGTCAGAAATGCGGGTCATTACATGTAAAGTCAACAAAGGGGAGCCGATTAAGTCAGATATGTGTCTACAGAAGGTGCGAAGTCAGTAGTAGCTGTAATTTGATTATAAGTTTAGTATATAATTTAAAATTTGAATTTTATTTTCAATGAGAAGTTTTAATTATAAATAAGGTAAAGAAAAACCGTATGTAACACATACGGTAGAATTTGACAGTTTTTACCTGATATCTAAAATATCTGAAATAAGAAACTGATCATGAACAGTGCTGTAAACAAGAACTGTAAATAACGTGTTAATCGTGTGTAAACGGATAAATAAAAAGGAGGAACTTTATCAGTACAAAGAGAGAAAAAAAAAGTAATCCAAAGGAAGAATCAAAGGGGAATTTGACGAGGAAATGCCAAGTGTAAAAGTTATAAAATAAATGATTAAAATTTAAATCATTTATGAGCAATCAGATTTATGAATGACGATGAGAAATATTTTTCTAAAGAAAAATAAGATAAGTATTCATTTTTAAAAAAGCGACGAACAAAAAATGAAAAGAAAGACTGTGTGCGACGCACGTACTGAAATTGTTCATTGGTAAGACATGGTAAGGTAACCAGATAAAGACCAGTGATCATACACTGTGTAGTTTGACTGTGATTGTTTGTGTGGATTAGGTTATAATCTTGTTAGATTTATAATTTAAAATCAAAATGTTCGTTAATCATTTCAAAGAGGCCAGAATTTACATTCCACTTTGATTTGATTATACGCCATACGTCAGAGATTGTTAAAGTGAAGAACGGCGATATACAAGGACTATTTTTGAATAGTGCCTTCGGTTTGTCCAGTCCCAGGACAACTTGTATGGACTAATGTCTGACAGAGTATTTCCAAAGGAATCACGTACGTTGGTTCCTTCAAACGTACCAGTTGCTGGCACAGAAGGGAAACTTCTTTAGCCTGTCAACCAGGGCATTTTTGTGGAAATCAATTAGTGATCTGTGATGGATTTGACGATGTGGCATTCAAAGAAATTAACCGTGATGATGAAAAGGTAAGTCTAGCCTCAAGCCTCACACCCGGGAAAATGACAAAAATCGGGCAGGCAGCATGGCTATGTGGGTCGCTCCCATTAGGATGTATAATCACCTATCTAGAGAAATTCTTATTTGCTTCTTAAATCTATCGATGCTGTCCCTTGTCGGGAAGACAGTGGGTAGCTCCCAACCGTTGGTGATATACATTCGATACACTCAAGAGAAATGAGTGGTCGGTCATGTGTGGGCCGGGTTGCAAGCCGTTCTTGTTGAACCCGGATGTATTCGCCTCTAGAGATACATCGTCGGAAGGTGGTCCCATACCTTGTCATAGTTGGAAATCCAATTTCCATAAGCGCAAAGCGGTTTTTGTTTTGTATACTATATAGGAGAATGTGAGATGCAAGCATTCTTCTAGATTCTAATTTATTTGTGAAAACACCTTGATACTATGATAATATTTGATTTCAAGTATACAAAGTGTTTTGATCTCATAAGGTAAAAACCCGTTCCGTATTTACGACGTGGTCTTATGAGAAATTTTTATTTGTTTTAAATTGTTTACTCATACCAGTCCCCTGACTGACCCGGAGTTTATTTTTCTGTGTTTTCCCTTAAACTCTTGGGTATTCATAACGCTTGTTATGAATAGACAAGTGAATCAGGATTAACACCTGTGAAGCTGGAATGAAGATTTTGCTGTGTGCTGGTCCATCTATCTATTGTATAATTAATTCTGCAAGTTTGGACATCAATGATATGTACTGATGTTCTATGAATGGGTTGTATCACTAGTTCAGTATGTTCTGATGTAATATATTCCGCTGTGTAATAATATGAATTATTATCTTTTGTGAAAATTCCGCTATGAGATTCTGATGTTCTGTGATTTTATCTTCTATCTATTCTCATTTCTTATTAACTACACAACTTCCGATGTGTTCGAAAGTTGGGTTGTTACAGTTGGTATCAGAGCTTAGGTTGCTGATTACCTAGGCTTTGGGTGAGTGTGAGAGAGCGTATTTTTATATAAAATTTAAAATAAAATGAATCAACCTGGATGGTATACCTAAGATATTTATATCCGATCAAGTTTAGAATAACGACCTGTTATATAGATGATTAAGATGAGTAACTGAGAACGACGAGGTCGAGCTAGAGGGTCGTCCACTACTATGAGTCGTAATACTGGAACCTAGAATCAAAAATTGAGACTGTGGGAGAAGTTGTACCAGTCCAGCAGGATAAAATGAGCTAAGTAATCAGGGTCAGCCTCGAGATAAATTAAAAATGGTTGGATAAAATTAGAATAATATCTAATCATATTGATACCGGAAATCAGGATAGAATTCTAAATTGAAGTAAAAATTTGGATTTCCTGAAATTAAGTCTGGACTCAAGTATTATTGGAAATAAACTCAGGAAAAGTGAACTGGTCGATTAAAACAAATTTTTGAGTATCGGGATGGAGAAAGTTAATGGGGACTGTGGAGAATACTTAACGAAGTAAAGTAAATTGACGGCTGAGTTAAAAAGGTGAATTTGGACAGATACATGTACTTGAGCAAGATGGATTTAAATCAATGAAGTAAATAAGACTTGAAATTAATTTCAAGTATATTTGAGAGTTGATGAGAATTTAAGAATAATTTTACAAGGATGGAATGTTTTTGTTCAACTCTAGTAACAATAAATATTTATTATGTGTGTCTCTAATCTACTGCTTACGAATTTCGAGGACGAAATTTTTATAAGGGGGGTAGAATGTAATGACCCGGGTTTTCACATATCACGGAAAGAGATGAATTAATCGTAAGAACGTATTTTCAAATACGATTTAAAATCCAGAATGTGAAATTTCAAAACCCTGTTAATTTGCGTATAACATCATTTATAGGTGTACATATTACAGCATTTACTAAAAACCCATTTTTAGACATTGGGGTATGATAGCATGGATTCAATAGCGTTTGTTTAATTTTATTTTACACATATATATGTGATAGCGTGTATTTGATAGCATCTGTTTAAAATTCATATGAAGAACAACACTTTTATATAACATATATTTTTATGCTATTTTTAATTTACATGTTAGTTCATTTTTTTGAAGGATTTAAGAATTTGAATTTTTGTAAACTTTTGAAGTTAAAACTTTTAACATTTGAGTTAAAAGTGCCTAAAACCTTTTTGTTATCAAAAACAAATTTAAATTCTTATTTACATCATCTCAAAACATGAAGCATTATTTTCTTTTTGGCAAAAAGGTTCAAAGAATTTCATGTGTTCAAAATCATAAACATGTAATACCATTCTTTATGCAAAACATGTTTTATTTATATATATGTACATAACATAAGCATGAAAATGACATTTATTTGCAAACATATTCTCATGATACAAAGGCAACACCTACACTAGGTAAAAACACTAGAATAAGGGTGTGAAAGCATGTACATTTCACATGGCAAAATCTATCAAATATTTTTAGTTTTTAAAAGATTTTCTGAAATGACCTTTGCTTTTTTTTTTTTTCATTTTCAGAAACATGTTTGTTTTTTCAATAAACATATGCCTAGAGATTTGCAAAATCCTTGCATTTAAAACATGAATACAACACCTACACTAGATGAATACAAAAGCATAGGGTTTCATGACATTTCTATGTTCAATCATCACATGCAAAAATCCTTTTGATGCAAGAACTTTTCAGATTTTTTTTAGCCTTGGAAGGCAAGTGATAGTATTTTACATTTTTATCGTTAAATCAATTGTCGTGTGAAGATTTTGATTTAAAAGCTCCATGAAAACGGATTTCATATAGTATAAGAAAGGATGTTAGAATTTGTTTTAAAACAAGGAAGATTTATGAAGATCTTATGTTGTACATCGGCATTTATGAGTGTTTTTCATAGAAGTCAATAAGGTAAAAGAGTGATGGATGGCATAAGGGAAAGGAGGCCATGTGCATAGGATTTTTAGGCTGAAGAATGGCTGAGGTAAGCCATGTCGTTAGGGGATGTTGCTGTTTTGAAATGACAAGAGGAGAAAGATTTTTTTTTTTTGAGTAGTTTTTCTTTTGTCAAAAACAAAATCCCAAGGCTGATTTTTTCACACATACTTTAATGATCTATACCACTATAAATAAGGCTATAGACACACACATCCAACTCACACAAACACACACTTATTCAGGAGAGTTCAGCAAGGATAAATCTGAGGGGTTCAAAGTTTCAAAGGTGAGTAAACTGTTTTAAAAAATTTCCTGTTTGAATTGCCTGCATTTTTGCTATTTGGTCTATAAATTGGACTTGGATTTTGGTGATAATCTGGTTATGTAATATGCTTGTATGGAATTCTTGTTTGGTAGGAGAAAAATCATGGATTGTTAGTTAAAAACTTTAAGTACCAAAAAGTTAGGAAAATCATTATCTGCAGCTGTTACAGACTCTGTATTTTTGGAATGAACTTCTACAAATCTAAATGATTCGAGGAAAAACCATGTCTGTAGATTAAAAGGAGGTGGCTTACAAGTTTTAACCCTTGTCATAGTTGTTAAAGTATTCAAAAATAGAACAGGCTTTACCCAAAACCTTACTGTTGTTTTAAAAATAAAACAGCAAGAAGCTCTCTAGTTCACAAAACAAAAGTGGATTTTAAAACTTAGTGAAAACTTGAATTGAGATTACAGATGTATTAAAGAATCAAAATCATGATTTTTAAAAGAAAAATCAAGATTTTTAATCACCTAAATCATGAGAATTTTTGAGATGATCAAAAAAAGGGGTTTTTCCAAATTCCGATGATCAAAGCGATTGGAAGTGGTGAGCTTTGGCGTGGAGGTGCTGGGGGGTAGGAGTTATCTAGGAAAAATAGAAAGTAAATTTTCTATTGTGCGGAATTTGAGAATGAGGTCGATTTAGGGTGTTATTGGGCTTTTGGGAGCATGTGGTTCAACGTCAGACTGCACCACCGTGAAGAGAAAGGGGACCGCCGCACCTCGGGGAATCAAAGGGGTTGGTTGTCGTCATGGTGTGACCGGAGTAGGAGGAACTCACATGAACTGTGGCAAGCGCGGCCATGGGTTTTCCTTATTGAAACCCATACAGTGATCATAAGGTCGTGCAGTGAAATCACGATATAAGTGTTGATGTTCGGGCCTGGGGTTGGTGGCAAGGTCTGGAGGTGGAAGGCAACTTGTCTGGGTGGTCATCGGTGGTAGATGGTGGTGGGACCGACTATGCACGTGCACAGGCCTGGAGGAAAGAAGGAGAAGAAGTGGCAAATGTAGTTTTGTTAGATCGGGTAAGGGGTTGGCTTATGTTTTCTGGTGATCTAAGGCTGGCGCATGGCAATTCAAAAGGGTGGTACTTTGGCAAGTTTTGAAATGAGGTACTTTGTCAGGATTTTGGTATTTTGCCAAAACGTGATGGCCAGGGGAAGTTTTCGAGGGCGCGCCTGAATTTTTTTTAAAGTGGTACTTTGCTAGTTTACTTTAAAAAGAGAGTTTTAAATATAATTCAAATTTAAATTAGTTTTTAAATACAAATATAATTTAAATAAAGAGGAAAATATTGATTTATGTTGAAAAGAATCAAATGGTTATAGTTCTCCAAACTATATATTAAGATTGATAAGTTATATCAATGTCAGCAATGAATTTTTTTATAAAACCATCGACGAAGTTTTTGAAGTTACATCAATATATGTGATCTAAGCTGTATATAAGATAAATAGGATTTAAATTATTCTTTCAAATAATTTAAACAATTCGATTATCATTTTAAAGTCATACAACGAATTAAAAATCGAATTATAAAGTGTAAAATGACCCGATGAACAACTTATATTAGTAATTTCAAATAAAATCAAGTTGATTAATTAGAACGAGTACAAAGAAATGATATTAACCTTTCTAAGTGGATAACATGTAAACAAATGTTTGAAGACAAGGAGGGTTGGAAAGAAAAGAAAAAAAAAATGATGAAGTATTCCAAAGCCAATAGGAAGGATGTCGTTCGAGAGTAGAACACCGGATATATTTTGACAGAAGTCGAACAGTTAATACATAAGTTGTATTTTAAATTAAATTATAAATTTAATTTAAAATGGAAATTATAAACGATTTTCTAATGAAAATTTCAAACTGTAAGGAAGAAAGTCGATCAAGTGTGATAGATCAGACCTGGTTCGTGAAAGAAGTCGAGATGTCAGAAACTGTAACTTTAAATTAAATTATAAATTTAATTTATGATAAGAATTAGAATAGAAATTTTCTAATGGAAGGTTCAACCTATAAAAAAGGGGAGTCGATTAAGTCAGATATGTGTCTACAGAAGGCACGAAGTCAGCAGTAGCTGTAATTTGATTATAAGTTTAGTTTATAATTTAAAATTTGAATTTTATTTTCAATGAGAAGTTTAAATTATAAACAAGGTAAAGAAAAACCGTATGTAACACATACGGTAGAATTTGACAGTTTTTACCTGATATCAAAAATATCTGAAATAAGAAACTGATCATGAACAGTGCTGTAAACAAGAACTGTAAATAACGTGTTAATCGTGTGTAAACGGATAAATAAAAAGGAGGAACTTTATCAGTACAGAGAGAGAAAAAAATAAGTAATCCAAAGGAAGAATCAAAGGGGAATTTGACGAGGAAATGCCAAGTGTAAAAGTTATAAAATAAATGATTAAAATTTAAATCATTTATGAGCAATCAAATTTATGAATGACGATGAGAAATATTTTTCTAAAGAAAAATAAGATAAGTATTCATTTTTAAAAAAGTGACGAACAAAAAATGAAAAGAAAGACTGTGTGCGACGCACGTACTGAAATTGTTCATTGGTAAGACATGGTAAGGTAACCAGATAAAGACCAGTGATCATACACTGTGTAGTTTGACTGTGATTGTTTGTGTGGATTAGGTTATAATCTTGTTAGATTTATAATTTAAAATCAAAATGTTCGTTAATCATTTCAAAGAGGCCAGAATTTACATTCCACTTTGATTTGATTATACGCCGTACGTCAGAGATTGTTAAAGTGAAGAACGGAGATATACAAGGACTATTTTTGAATAGTGCCTTCGGTTTGTCCAGTCCCAGGACAACTTGTATGGACGAATGTCTGACAGAGTATTTCCAAAGGAATCACGTACGTTGGTTTCTTCAAACGTACCAGTTGCTGGCATAGAAGGGAAACTTCTTTAGCCTGTCAACCAGAGCATTTTTGTGGAAATCAATTAGCGATCTCTGATGGATTTGACGATGTGGCATTCAAAGAAATTAACTGTGATGATGAAAAGGTAAGTCTAGCTTCAAGCCTCACACCCGGGAAAATGACAAAAATCGGGCAGGCAACATGGCTATGTGGGTCGCTCCCATTAGGATGTATAATCACCTATCTAGAGAAAATCTTATTTGCTTCTTAAATCTATCGATGCTGTCCCTTGTCGGGAAGACGGTGGGTAGCTCCCAACCGTTGGTGATATACATTCGATACACTCAAGAGAAATGAGTGGTCGGTCATGTGTGGGCCGGGTTGCAAGACGTTCTTGTTGAACCCAGATGTATTCGCCTCTAGAGATACATCGTCGGAAGGTGGTCCCATACCTTGTCATAGTTGGAAATCGAATTTCCATAAGCGCCAAGCGGTTTTTGTTTTCTATACTATATAGGAAAATGTGAGATGCAAGCATTCTTCTAGATTCTAATTTATTTGTGAAAACACCCTGATACTATGATAATATTCGATTTCAATTATACAAAGTGTTTTGATCTCATAAGGTAAAAACCCGTTCCGTATTTACGGCGTGGTCTTGTGAGATATTTTTATTTGTTTTAAATTGTTTACTCATACCAGTCCCCTGACTGACCCGGAGTTTATTTTTCTGTGTTTTCCCTTATACTCTTGGGTATTCATAACACTTGTTATGAATAGACAAGTGAATCAGGATTGGATAACACCTGTGAAGCTGGAATGAAGATTTTGCTGTGTGCTGGTCCATCTATCTATTGTATAATTAAGTCTGCAAGTTTGGACATCAATGATATGTACTGATGTTCTATGAATGGGTTGTATCACTAGTTCAGTATGTTCTGATGTAATATATTCCGCTGTGTAATAATATGAATTATTATCTTTTGTGAAAATCCCGCTGTGAGATTCTGATGTTCTGTGATTTTACCTTCTATCTATTATCATTTCTTATTAACTACACATCTTCCGATGTGTTCGAAAGTTGGGTCGTTACACCTCATGCAACCCATCCTAGTCAAACTCGACATTCCCCAAGCACAAGCCCCAAAGGCCTAAACCAACATCAGACAAGCACCTAAGGAACTTCTCCTCCGAATTCGGACGATCCACGTGAAGTGATACTAGCGAAACAACTAAGCACTGGAGCACTCATTTGCCTCCCAGAGACAACTAGCACTTAATACAACGATAACCTCTCAGCCTCCTTGACTCCAGTTGCTATCGCTATCACTAGGTAGGTACCTAATACCACCCTATTCCTTTACAGTAGATCGACTCCCCAAATAATGCTAAACCCAGTAAATCCCAAAACAAAGTAATCACAAACAGACTTACATCCATGACTCGATAAGACCACGTTACGGTAAATCATACTGAGGCTAGTCGAACCACCAATCGGGTTCATCACTACTAAAGGTCTATCGACTAACTTAGGTTTGACAAACAAAACCCGATCAAAACATCTTAAATAGAAAGCATACCTCGAATAAGGACACCTTTTTTCCTTCTGCTCTGCAGTTGGGGCATTCGAGAAAGAAGGAACAATGTTGATAGCATATGCTTTCACGATCTGCTTCTCCCTAGGAGGTTGTGGACATTCGTTCTTGTGATGTCCCGCTTGGCCACAATTAAAGAACTTCCTTTCCCCAGGCTTTTCCCGACAATCTCTGGCAAAGTGGCCCTTCTTGCCATAGCTAAAGCAATCGCCATCTTTCTTACTTCTCTTATTCTGACCATCCATGGCTTGGTCTTGCTTCCTCTTATTTTGGGAACTGTCCTTGCCTCCATCACCTACTTGTGACTTTGGCCCATCCGCAGATGTAATAGCAACCTCAGTCTTTGGCTTAGGGTAAAGACTCTCTGACCTCAATGCTTTCCCCACAATCGATTCAAACGTCTCATCGATGTGGTTAATAAGCTTTTCCCCCAAGTATCCATCCAAACCAGTAATGAACTTCTCATTCTTCTTCTCAGGAGTATCGATAAGGGATAATCCATACTTCGACAATGAGTCGAACTCAGCAATATACTCTGAGACTGCCCTACCACTCTTCTTAAGCTACAAGAACTTCCTAAACAATTCCGACTTCTGAGCAGCTGGGATAAACTTGTCGCTAAAGCGAGCCTCAAACTGATCCCAAGTAACCTGATCCTATGGAGTGGCTATCTTAATAGCATTCCACCAATTTATCGCTCGTCCTTGCAGCTGACGAGACGCTAGCCTTCTCTTCATCGCATCCTCAATTCCCAAGTCGTCGAAGATACGATCACAGCTATCCAACAAATCCTGAACCTTCGTGGCCGACTCCGTTCCGTGGAACGGCTTCCCACCAAGACTAGTATAATCCTTATTCAACTTGGCGAAATCGGTCCTAGGCGCCTGCACTACTGGACCACCACCATTACCAGCATTGGGAGCTTCCCTCTGAACATCTCTAAGCATCTCTCTCATGAGGTTAGTGAACATCGTCCTCATGTCAGGAGCATTCCCATTATTGTCTCCTCTACCGGCACCCCTTACGTATCGGCTCATCGTTCAATCTGTAAAGAGAAAAGGATTAACCATCTCCATAGTGGTGCTAGTGCAGTGCAACTTCATCCTTAGCGATACTAATAGTATATATATAGCTTTTGAAACCAAAGTAATCACAAATACGCACTCTCATATACGTACTATCTCTCCCTAGTGTCTTTCCCTAGGTTAACTACGCAACCTAGAGCTCTGATACCAAATGTGACGGCCCGCCCCGCACCAGCCGGCATCTCCTCTGAAAGTGTGTTGTACACATGCTCGACTAGCATGGAACGGTCTCCAAAGAAAAAGAAAGAAGATGGATGAACTAACAGAGAACCTGTAGAATGTCTCACAGTGCATGGAATAAAATATAATAATAATATAACTTGACATAAAACAGGCGAGACAGTGCGTAAGCTGAAAACTAAACCATCATAGCAGCGGAAAATCCAAGTACTGCTTATGTTCCAAACTACCATTATTACAACTTTTCAAAACTGCCTCTAAAGCAAATAAGATAGGTATACTACTAATGCCCAAAGTAGATACCAACAGCAACACAGGGAGAATAATAGGAGATAATACGTGCAAACCTCCTGCTCGTCCCCGGACAGCTACTCGTGCACAACCAGCTAACCTGTCTCTAGTCTGCTCGTGTGAGCACCCAGAGTAAAAAGAAGAGACATAAAACTCTGGGTCAGACAAAAGTCTGGTATGAGCGATAAGCAACAAAACAGAACAATAACAAGTATAATCCAATCATACCTGAACCTGGACCTGCAACCAAAGAGTTAGCACAACATATTGTACAATACTCTAAGGTGCCACTAACACATGGTGTGAATAATACGGGGTGGGGGTGTGCATGTCGCAGTGATGGCAAACAATAAAGTACAGCAACCGTCCTCACATCTCTCACTCAGTGCGTAAAGCATACGATACTCACTACCTTGGTCACCTAATCCTTTGGGCCATGACAGAATCCAATCCCGTACAACTATCACTACAAGCCCACTATCCATCTCTCAGTGGTGAACCAAAGTTATGAATACCGACAACCCCTTTGCACACGTCCCGCAGCAAAGCCCAATCATGAAGTGAACTCATAGGTTCCCAACTGGATCCTGAGCTCTAACTTCCAACTTAGACTACCTTTGCATCTCAGGTTTTTGGTCAATACTGGATCGGTTCGGTTCTCTGTCCTTCTTCTCTGTCGGCTCGGATCGATATCCTTCAAGTGCTTTTCTTCGGGTCGGGGGTCTCCAAGTACGTCGGTTCGGTTTGGGTCCTCCATGTCACATCGGGTCGGTTCGGGTCCTCCATGTCGCATCAGGTCGGTTCGGGTCCTCCATGTCGCATCGGGTCGGTTCGGGGTACCTTCGTCGCATCAGTTCGGTTCGGCCTCCCTAGTCATAGTCCGATCCGCTCCCCTTTCTCTACCGTTCTGATCCCCCTTCTCTTCATATCGATCCGATCCGGTCCCCATTCTCTTCATCTCGATCCGATCCGGTCCCCCTTACTTAACCCGATCTGATTCCAGTTCAACCATGGTGGCCTTCCTTTTTGCCATTCTTCTTCTTGTGCTAAGCTACGGTTCGGTTCGGTGATACTTTGCCCGGTTTGAGCCCATCCATCCGATCCGATCCGAAAGCCTGCACCGCTTTCTTGCAACTTTCCTGCGACTATTTATACGCCACTCGACGGCGTTTTCGACCATTCTAACTATTCTAAACAATCACAAAGCATACCACAAAGTCATAGCAACAAGTAGAAGTGACCTCAAACACCAAAACATCAATATGATAAGTTAAAATGGATCAAACATAGCCAAAACCCCATATTTTCCCTTAATCCCTCTTAATCATGTTTAAGCATATAATGAGCAAAACTTATCCAAATTAGCCAAATTTTCTAACAGAGGTCTAAAAAAATATTTAGGAATTTCTGAATATTTTTCCATATTTTAATCATGCATAAATTCACTAATTATCACTAATCACCCCTTAATCCCCTAAATTCTGGGATTAGCAAAATTAGTCGAAATTAACCCAAATTCATGTCAGAGGCATAAAATGATGTTTTAGAATTTTAGGAATTTTTCTAGATTTTTCTGAGCCATAATTTTGCTAATTTTCGCTAATTACCATAACTAGCCATAATTAGTGAAAAAGCAAGCTAATCACTCACCTTTGCCACAAAGTAAACTATAGATCTGAAATAATATCTGTTTTGGATCCAATCTCTATGTGTTCCAGCAGCTCTATCCCAATCCTTATGCTAATCCGCCTTGATTTGATGTAGATTAGGATAATATGTGATTAGAGATGACAAAAAGGTGTTTTGGTGTGTTTTAGAAGATGGAGGCCATTGCTAGAGCTTAAGGAAGGTTTGTGGCGGCTGAGAAAACTGAAATGAAATGATTTTCCTAACCCTTCCAGCCCTCTCATAACCCTAATCCCGAAATTCCCCTTTGGGCCTAGCTGTTAATCACCCGATTAAGCCCAATTAAGCAGATTTTCACTATCTGAAACTTGTTTCAGCCATATCTCCCAAACGGTAAGTCCGTTTGGCTATTATGACCACTCTACGGAAAGGTAAACCATCAAACGAATTTAATGGAAGTGGTTTCAGGTCAAAACTCCTTACAACCAAAAGTTATGGCCAAAACAGTATCAGCTAGGGGCAAAACGGTCATTTAAAAATCCGCAAAAATCGTGAAATGGGAAATGACCCTAATAGCCGTCTCCCAAAGTTACATGACCACACGACTTCATACGAAAAAGAAATAAATATTCTACGATCCTAGATACGTAGAATGCGGGTTGTTACAATTGAGATGGAACTTATATTTTTAATGTATGTCAACATTAAAAATAAACAATAATAGGTAAAAATGTTTTTACATTGACATTTACTTTTTAATATATATACATTTTTAATGAAAATAAAACATTTAAAAATAGACATCGTTAAATGAAAAGGTGTTTACATTGGATTTTACCTTTGTAATGTAAATCAAACATTAAAAATGTCAATTACTATAGAAAATTTATTTAATTGGAATTTTGCATTTTAATTTATATGAAAACATTAAAATACCACATTACTATAAAAAATGTATTTACATTAGATTTTGCATTTTAAATGTTTTATATTAAAATGAACACTGTTATGATTATAATGTTTTACATTAAAGTTTCACATTCTTATGTAGATGAACCTTTTAAAATGGTCATTGCACTAACAAAAAGTGTTTTCATAGAAATTTACATTTTTAATGTAAACTTTTAATGATATTTGTTATATTAAAATGTCTTTACCTGTAAAATATATATTTTAATGCAACCCAAATGTATAAATAGTCATTTGTTAAATAGAAATACATTTATATTCTAATAGACATTTTAATGTGATGCAACATTAAAAATAGTCATTTGTCATATAAAAATGTATTAACATTGAATTATATATTTATATTGAAATGAAAATTTTCATTTTTCAATGTAATCATATATTGAAATGAAAAATTACATTTTTCAATATAATCATATTTTTGAAATGAAAATTTACACTTTTCAATGTGATCATATTATGAAATCAAAAGTTACATTTTTATATGTAAATAAAGAATGATTAAAAGTTTACATTTTCAATGTAAATAGAATATGAAATAAAAGTCTACATTTTCAATGTAAATAAATATTGAAATAGAAAGTATACAGTTCAATATAAATAAATATTGAAATAGAAAGTTACATTTTCAATGTAAATATATATTGAAATAAGAGATTACATTTTTCAATGTAATATTGTATTGAAATAAAAGATTACAATTTTAATTCTATAGATGAATGATAAAACAAATTTCATTTCCGTGTAATATATATGAACCATATAAAAGATTGAATGTTGGAAGAAATTGTATTAACATTAAAAATTCATTTTTAATGCAATATAGGATTTCATATATAAAGAAATAAATGTTGAAATGAAAATTGCTTGAAATCGTCGAACAATTTATATTTATATATTTATATATAGTATAAATTAAAATAAAACGAATCGCGCTGCTGTAATTCGCGTTTTGAAATCTCAACTTCAAACGATTATACCAAAAGATCCGACCGTCGGATTTTCCCAAACTAGAACCGTTGGGTTCGATTTGGAAAGATCTTTCTAACGATATAAAATTTGCTATGATCCAACGGTTAGATTTTGAGAAATGTGTAAATCAAATTTTGATGAAAACAGCGTCAGGGCCATGTAATGACCTGAAGCGTTGTTTAATTAAAAATGGCTATTTTTAAATAAATAAAAATAGTGATAAATTGTTATAAAACATTATAAACGATATGGAATGAAAAGAAATGATTTAAAAATTATTCATATTCGAGAATTATTTGAAAGGTCCGAGATAACTCTCATTTCAAATAATTATACGAGGATTGGAAGTCGAAGATTTGAAGACGGTGATTGAAGACCGGCGATCTTCACATCGAATGAATGACTACTGATGCTTTGGACTGATTTGCTCCCAGGAAAGGGTTAAAGTGGTAGTTGTCCAAACGTACTTGTTGATTGTCTAGATCAGCGAGCACCTCTCTTCCTTATTGGACATATGGGACGATGAATAAGGTGTCTCCAGTTTCGTTCAGACCCATAACAGACTTGTAAATGGATGTATGTCTGACATTGGATTTCATTCCATATAAATTGATTTCTATTTAATATATATCTGTTTGGTGGCGGAGAATTCATTCTCTTGCTTAACACCCTTCTCCGAGACGCACAAGCTCAAATGGTATATATTGATAGTTATCGCTCGCATGGCGTGCATTGTCAGTGTGGCATGCCAAGATGCAAATGATCAAGGCTTATTGTTGAAAAGCAGAGCCTTGTGGTTGATGATCAAAGCATAGCAGTATTGTAGCATAGCTTTGTGTATAGCATTACTTTGCGGGCCCCACACCCCGGTACGAACCAGAAATGGGAGAAGGATCTAGGGAGAACATGCATTTCTTTCTAGCTAGAAGTGGTGTCTAGGTCTTACAAGCCTAGATATTTTTACTTATGTGGATGATGGAAAGCGAGGTACCTCGGATAATGAGTCCTTAGTCGTTCAATTTACGGCCCATAGGGCTGGGAGACGTATTGTTCAGGAAGTTATATATAATCCACTAACATTATTTGTGTACCAACCCTGTAACACCCTGTATTTTCTGCAAATATTAAAGTAGAGAATTAAAGAATAATTAATTACAAATGTGAGAATTAAGGGAAACGGGTTATGCCACTGCGTTCATCTCGGAATTTTGCTTGAGATAGAGTCCGAGTTTGCGTAAACCAGACTCCGTATGAAGGAGTTATGACCTTTAGAAGATTCAAGAATTTAAATAATAAAACCAGCTCGAAGTTCAAATTCAAGTTTCGAAATTTAAAAACACCGGAGCAGGCTGGGAAGGAAATTTCACGCCTAGAAATCAGGTGGATTAGGGGGTCGACCTGGGGGTCGACCTAGGTCACATAGGTCTACCAAGGGGTCGACCTGGTGGTCGACCTGGGTCACATAGGTCGACCAAGCGGTCGACCTGGGGGTCGACCTCTCCCTCGGGCCAGATCTGAAACATGACGTGTTTCTTTGTGTGACGATTTTCTGTATCATTAGGGCTTGTGTGACAAATTCTAGTTGGTTCTCTTAGGTTTGAATGGCTTTGATTGGCCCTAGGTTGATCTAACAGCTCCGATTAAATCAAACTTCTATATAAGCAACCTAAATCTAAAACCTAAGCCACACAAAAAAATTCCTAGAGCTGTCATGCTGTCAATACTCAACATAGAGTAGCCGCCATTCTCCTTCAACTAGAAATCAAGTTAGAAATTACAAATCAAATCTAATTCAACTAAGAGAATTCAACGATTACAACAAAGGAGAGCTATTTAGTTTCAGAACACAGATCCCAGATCACAAGACTAGTCTCCTTTTTTGTAAGTCCAGTTATCATTTAGACCTAAATGATATTAGAATCGTGACTAAAATAACTGGATGTAGAACAATGCCTAATGTAAATTTATGCCTGTCTTTTTTGTTAAAACTGAATTGATTAAAACTATGACTATTATCATGTTAAGTTTTTTATCGTGTTCTATGTAATTTATGATAAAACTACCATGTTAAATGCTTGGCAATGAACCTATATGTTGTATAATTTGGCGATGACATATTATGTTGTATAATTTTGCGATGACATATCATGTTGTATAATTAGGCGATGACATATCATGTTGTATAATTTGGTGATGACACCTATATGTTGTATGTCAATTTGGGAATTTTGCTATGTTTATGCAAGTTCAACCATGTTCGCATATATGACTAGAACTACATGCTAATTTGTTTAGGTTTATGTTAATTTGATCCAACTAAATTAGCAAGTTCACAACTACATGCCTAATTTAAGTTTATGTAGTTCTATGTAAAACCCCTATTTTATGATTCATATTGAGTAGATCTAAATTTGCGAGTTCATAATTAAATGTATATTGTTCTATGCCAAATTCATATGACACATGTGTAGTTAGATCCATATTTTTTTATGATGTTGGAATATTACATGTTCTTCTTTTTCCTCTTTTGTGTGTGAATTAGGATATGTAGAGAGGCTAACATTTTATTTGATTTATGCGAACGTTTAATGGGGGTAACGTTGGGGAAAAACATGAAATTACATGTAATTTGCATATTTGACTCATAATCTTGTAAATGGTTTATGGCACAAAGTGGTATAATTTTTATACCTAAAATTACGAACTTGATTTAAAGGGAAAGTGGGGCTTGACTTGAATGACAATAATTTACATATAAATATAAAGAGGTAAATATGTAAATTTAGAAAAGACGAATATGCCTAACCCAAGGTTAGATTGAGTTACGATGTAAGACTGCCCGGAACAGCCCGGCTCATCCAACAGCCGTAACAATATAAATCTAATCTGAGAGGTTAGTGCATTGAGCCCAAAAGAGCACGAGGTTAGATTGAGTTGCAGTGTAAAACCACCCGGACCCAACCGACACATCCAATGACGACAACAATACCTGTCTAATGTGAGTGGTTGGTGCTTTAATGAATGAATTAAAGCTAAGTCAGGAATGGTAGGGATAAGTTGATTAAGGCAACACTTGACCAATACAACATGCTAACTAAACTTATGGGTGGAGTTAGGTTAACTTGGACACTTAACCAATTTAACATGTTGATTAGGAAAACCTTAGTGACGGGGACCCATTTCAGTAGTAACCCACATAGATGTATCATGGTACCCTGAACTAGGCAGGGTAGGGCACGATTACTGGGCTGATTATAAGCGGTCAAAACGACGACGTTTGGTGCGTCAGTGTAGGTTTTGATGGAGTAAGGACGTGCACGTACTCCGGAGTGGAAAAAGCAGGCACTGGGCATCAGAAGTTATACACTGTGCATATTGAATCATATGGGGTTGCCACCATAGGATTTGATACACCCTGTGGTGGGACCAGCACAGGTATCTACAATAGAGTGGGGCCGTATGACACAAGTAGTAAATGCGTGCGAGTAGGAGCCGATCGATAAAAAGGGATCACTGGGTTTGAACTCATGATGATTGTTGAAATATCTAGTATGTGGAGAGAATACGGATATGAGTGCGATAGTATGATTAGTTTACCTTGCCTTATTTATCTTGCCATATCCTATATTACCTTATTTCTTTGTTATTGTCCTGCGTCCAGTTTATTCATGTCATGGTTCTCTTACCAGTTTACATGCTGAATAATCACTGGACTGTAACAACCCGAATTTTAATAACTTATTAAAATCATAAGTCAAGGCAGAATTAAATTTTAAAATTAGATTCAAGGGAAATGGGTTGCGCCATTGCATTCGTCTCGGAATTCTGCTTGTAAACGAGTCCGAGCTTACGAGAATCGGTGTCCGTATGAGAGAGATATGACCCTCTGAAGTTTCAGGATTTTCAAATTCGAAAATAGCTCGAATTTGAATTCAAATTTCGAATTCAAAACCCAGAAAAGGCTGGGCGGGAAATTTCCCGCCCAGTACCCAGGTTGACTGGGGGGTCGACTAGGCAGTCGACCCCCCCCCAGACCAGGTCGACTGGGCAGTCGACCTAGGTGTCGACCTGGTCCCCGAGCCAACTTTTGGGCCTGGGTGCATTCTGATGTTTCTAGTCTCGTTTTCTGTCCAGATTCGTCTACCTAATCCTATATAAACCCCCTGATGCCTAAACCCTAATTCACTACAACACGTCTAGCCACCATTATGCTGCTGAAATCCCTCTTGGTCATGGCCGCCATCTCTAATCTTCTTAAGCTCTCATACGCAATCCAATGCAAAGATGAAGACTTCTACAATGATTCAAGGAGATGAATCAACAAAGCCACAACATTGATTTCAGTTCTTAAATTCGCTAGCCATGCTATGTAAGTTCTAGTTACTTTTTAGATTAAAATACTTAATCTTAATATGGCTATGGAATAAAGTGTAATTGGATATAAGCGTGTTTATCAATTCAGATCTATTCCTGTTTACCTTTGAACCTTGAGTTTTGAGACTTGTTCATCTCCATTCTTATGTCTAGTTCATGCTCTATTCAGTCGTTGTAAATCATTTTCTTAGATTCATGTTGATATTATTATCAAGATCTAATCTTTATGCCTATCATGACGATCTATGTTGTTTTCTCCCTGATCTTGTTTCATTGCAACTTCTACCTCCCCCTGTTTATTTTCCTTTGATGAACCTAGGTCAATTTCGGACCTAGGCCTAAACTGCGATTTATGTGCGATTGGATACGGGGGAAATACCTAGATATTGTCTAGTTAGATATATGTGTGTTTAGTAGAATCGAAGGCATAATATAGAATTGGATAATTGGGTATTGCCATTAAAATGGTAATTGTAAGAATTGGGATTGGCATATGTAATTTTTGGCTAGAACTTGATATGTGTAAATTGACATAAAAATTGACATACGTATAAAACGGCATGAACTGAACATATGTAGATTTGGTATGAATTGGGCATATGTAAAAATGATATGTAATCTAGAACTTGGGCATATGTTAATTATGTGAGATTTGTAGTTAAAACACATATGATAATTTATGTCTTGAAAAAGGGCTAATATGAACACGCCTAAGTGGGTTTTGGGTAGTTGGCATGTAATAGCCTTAAAGGAGGGATAAATATAAATTGAGATAAGTTGCCTTTAATGGCATAAGATAAATTGTGATAAAATTGGTATGATTTTGCATACCATTAATTGATGAACATAATTGAGTCAATTATGGACATCGTTAAATTAGGAATTAATTAATAATTCGAATAAGGAAATTATTAATACCGGGGTAATAGATTATAAGCGATAATCAATGCTTAGGACACGAGGTTGGACTCATTTGTGACGTAAAACTGCCTGGACCAGCCCGACGAATCCGGTAGTCACAAATGGTAGCCCAATGTGAGAGGTCCTAGGCCCAAATTAAAAGCGTAACAGTTGTAAAGACACGAGGTTATACTCTTTTATGGTGTAAGACTGCCCGGACCCACCCGGCAAATCCAGCTGCCATAAATGTCAGTCTAATGTGAGGGGTCTTTATAGGGTTACAGCCTTAATGAATTAAGAAATACTTAACCAGATAAACATGTGGTGGGACGTGGGGGTTAAGTGGGTGACATGTGGGTGACTTATGGAAATACGAATAGTAATACTTAACCAACATAACATGGTAATTAGACCGATGGATAGGGTTAAGTAAACTAAGAGCACTTAACCAATATGGTATGAATGGGTGGGTTAAGTAATATGATTAGGCTAATGACACTTAACCAATATGGTATGAATGGGTGTGTTAAGTAATATGATTAGGCTAATGACACTTAACCAATATGGTATGAGTGGGTGGATTAAGTAATATGATTAGGCTAATGACACTTAACCAATATGGTATGAATGGGTGGGTGAAGTAATACGACCAGGCTAATGACACTTAACTGTTATGACATGAATGGTTGAGTTAAGTAAATCTTAATTAATGCCTAAGTGGGAATGATAACTTATGGAATAAAGTAAGTTAGGCGGAACAATAGATAAGATGAGATAACTTATGTAATAAGGAAAGATGTGCTTCATTGTAGATTAAGCAATAGGTAAAGACAAGAATGAATTTACAATTGAAGGTGACATAAGTTATATTATAAAAAGGAACAAAACATTGGTTAGGTTGGATAATCCTCTGAGTATCAATCTGATGTTGATTCCGGTCTTCAGGGTTGGTATTTAGGGAATTATTCTCTCTCCAATGTGTTTGTAAGTTAAGGGGTACTTGGTTGTAAAGATTGAATAAGAACATGTTATTGTACCATAACAGGGGTTAATGTATGAATCATAGGAATAACATGTTGCGGGCTTATTAATGGACTTTGTATAGTTCAAGTTAAGAATTGAATTAATAAGCAAGTTGAAGGTTGGTATAAATGGAAATAATCAAGTAAAATGTTAAGACTGATGAGGTAGCACAAGCGCTTAGTTAATGGATAGACATAGGGTCTAATGGCCGATAAAGCGAAGGCGCTTGGTTAAACCCAGACGTTGGGGGTAATATGAATGACATGTAAAATATAACCAATAAGCACTTAACCAAGATAAAGCATGTATTAAGACATGAGGATGATGTAGGGGTTAAGTGGAGGACATGGGTAACATGTAAGACATAACTGGTGTATACTTAACAAAAATTTAAGCATGTAAGTGGACATGAATAAGAAGGGGTTAAGTAAGAATTACTAGAGGGGACCAAGCATAGGAGGGAAGCTTGTGTCGAGGAAAGGGGACCCTTTTCAGACCAGTAGCCCATTACGTATCTTTGTGAGCTCGACCCATGTCGAGGACGGGACATGCATACTAGGTTTGATTGTAAGAGGTCAAAATGGGTTAGCGGTGGCAAGCAAGTCCAACGGGTTTCATATGCGTGTGTGGACACGGGCTGGTAGGTAAGACGTTGTTGCATCGTGTAGGTATAAGTCGTGCATCCTCAAGTTGTATCGGGTTGCCACTTTGGAAAATGATACACCCCACTGTGGGGCAAGCACGGGTATCTACGAGTTAGGGAGCCGATCGCATGGGGTTGGTGGGTACACCTTGTGGAGATAGGGGCAGGCGGCACCTATGTAGTCAGCTAGGGGTACATAAGACTAGTATTATGATTTCTAAGTAGTGGGTGGGATCACCTTATTATATAACACGGGCTACTAGTTGGGACACTAGTAGGGGGTAAGGATCCTTGTAACATAGGACACTAGTTTTAGTATTAATAGGAATACGAAACATTCCATGTAAGACACTTGTAAAGATGCTAGTTAGGTGGTGCAGAGAAAATAGATCTCATAGAAATATTTTAATGGCGAAGCAGAGGAATCTTATTATGCTTGATAGGAATCCTACGAAATTATACTTAGTTTATCTTGAATGGGAACCTTGTGATGTTACTTGACAAAAATCACATCATGTTATCCTTAGTTATCTTACCTGTTGCTTATCTTTTCATCATGCTTATGTTTACTTTCAGTTTACTCATGTCATATTATCTTTACCTATTTTTATGCTGAAAGTCACTCGGATTTACTCAGTCTTTTGACTGACCCATTTTATTTCGCCTCTTTTTCTTCCGTTCCCCCCCCGGTTCGCAGGGTGGGAATACAGCTTAGTTCGGATCTTACCAAGCTCCAAGGCTCTTTCATGTATGGCTTAGATTTCTCTTAGCTATGGCTTGCTTTGCTTTATTGGGGAATACTACAGTTTGTTTTTATGCTTCTTTGTTTTTGAGCAAGACAGATATCTTAACTATGTAATTTGGTATTGGAAGTTGATGGGCTTTTATTGTAAACATTTATGTTTAATAAATGATTTTAAGTACTTCCACTTTACTTTCCGCTGTTTTATATATGTCTGTCTTGTAATATTTCTGTTCCAGTACCCATAATGCTCCGTTGAAGTTAAGGAATTCCCTTTGTGAGTGATCTTAATGGATGTGGGGTGTTACATTTGGTATTAAAGCAGAAGGTTACCAGACTGGGCAAAAGTTTTCAAAAACCTTCTGAACTAGTTTTCAAAACATTTACAAAGAAGCAAATTTTCAAGAAAATTTTGTTTTGATTAAAAGGCATATTCCCCAAAGCCATATGCACTATCTTTTGATTCCCTTTTGAAATCTCACCTCTCTCTCTTTTCACCATAGTTTCGTAGGCATCCGACATATGTCGGAGGGCAAAGAAGTGCCCAACCTCCATCTGTAGCCGCAGTAGTTCCATCTGCGTCTAATCTTATTTCAAGTTGTGTAGAGTTGCCGTGCGTTGGAGGTAGCTTCGAAGGACTTGTCAACAAACTATACAAGGACAGTAAGAACAAGAGACTAGTTGTTATAGCTTAATCCACGAAGGAGGAAAAAGGTGAAAGGAAAGAGGCCAAAGTGAAAGAATAGTGAAATCCATGACAAGAGAGAGTATCTTTAGTATGGTAAGGAGGGTGTGTAGTTAAGTATTATAGGACAAGGAAAAGGGCAAAGGACAGGATCGTCGAGAGGGCAATTGTATGCTCTCGCTACTAACGTACCTAAGGGAGGTGGTAACGTTACCGTTAAAGGTTTAGCTTTTCTTTTCTATCATCCTGCTAGAACTTTGTTTTTGTACATCGCATCCTTTTAATTCTGCTTCGATAGTTAAGTCTCTACACCCTAGTACTAGCGTAATGGAGGATCCCAATTTTTGTCTCAAATCCTGTTGGGGAATTGGCTCATTTATTTATGATTTGTTTGGATTTGAGAATGTCTATACTAGGTATTGAGCTTAGAAGGAATGCTTATGATTTTGGGCTAGGAGTGGATTCTAGGGATGGAGTGGTTATCCAATAAGGGTGCCATTTTCGGTTTTGAAAGGAGGGTAGTTAGACTCTTGACTTGCCTCGGTAATGCCCTCGAAGTCTAGTGTAACCCTT
The DNA here is from genome assembly GCA_030737875.1 of Allium sativum. NCBI lineage: Eukaryota > Viridiplantae > Streptophyta > Magnoliopsida > Asparagales > Amaryllidaceae > Allium > Allium sativum. Next base: position 217,171,255 of record CM060918.1, on the reverse strand, counting down.
AGGGTTTTTGCCATGCTTAGTTACCTAGAATCTCTAGATACATTTATTGATCAGGTAGAGTAGTGTTCGCCACTAAGACGGATGGTTCATTTCACTTATGCATGTGATGTAGAAAATCGCCTTAGTAAGTACATTTAGCAACATGGTTGACATTTGTTTATTTTCAAGAGATAATTCATCTATGTGGAATACCTTCTAGTAAGTGAACGAGATCCAATATTCACTAGTGAATTTTGGAGAGCTTACATGGAACCCTCAGTACACAGTTATGTTTGAGACTGAGTATACTAGAGGGAGAATAAGTGAAAGTGGAACGAGAGGCAACAGTGAAATGAGTTGAAAGTGGTACGAGAGGCAACAGTGAAATGAGTTCCAACTCGTATTTTGGAAATAACAATCAAGGAGCCATGAAATTGTGAAGTTAAAGTCGGTCAAAGCACAATGGAGTTATGCTCAAGGGAATGTGGCTTAGAAGATTGAAGACTATATTCGTGCATCACATCTCTTTTTAAGAGTATATTCTTGATTCCTTTTTCCTGTAGAGCTTACTTGCATGCTATGTTTTGTGTATATCCTCTCGGTCCTATTCTCAATCCAATTTCTGTTCCAAACCCCATAGGGAGTATGACTCATCTGTTAGTTTTACATGTTGGGGCTTGAGGGTGTCCGTTGGGTTAATTAAACCTTTTGGGTTTTATAGGATATGGGTTGGTTTTAGGAAGGGATTTCTTGTGACCTAAAAGGAGTCCATCATGCTTAGTTTCCTAGAATCACATATATATTGGTTGGGTTGAGAATTTCTTTGGGTGTCAGTCTGATGTTGATTTCGGTCTTCGGGGCTGGTGCTTAGGGAATTCTTCTCCTAATCAGTATATATGTGACGTAGATTTCTAGCTTTGATGGGCGCAGAGTTTTTACTTGCTTCTACCATTCGACTATATCTTTAGGTAGGAACAGTTGGGTGTAAACATGTGTTTGAGTCATGTTATGATTGATGGTTGCAAGTGGTTGCTAGTGGTTGCTCGTGGGTGCATATACACGCACATTAGACACTAGATCGGCTCAGTCACCTTTCATATTGCATATGCATGAGTGTTTACACTTGTTTGTGGATGAAATTGAATGTGTTATCATACGGATGTTGCATATGGATGGATGTTTGTGCACACATATAGTGTTTATGTGACTAGGACTATTTGCATACATGTTGGACTCATGGCACTAAACATATCTTTGCATCTAGAAGATCAATCAGTCTTGATCATTTGCATTAAATAAGGAACATATACACACACTTTTTGCATATGTTCAAATAGCATTAGAAATCCTTTAAGGACAATGAATGTGTAACAACCCGTATTTTCAATAACCTGTTATAACATAAATCGAGGCAGAATTTAATTTATAAATCTGAATCAAGGGAAACTGGCTATGCCATTGCGTTCGTCTCGGAAAAATACGCGAAATAGAGTCCGAGTTTTCGAAAATCGGAGTCCGTATGACCCGATTAAGGCCCAATGAAGTTTTCAGAAAATTTCAAGTTCAAAACAGATTTGAATATCAAGTTCAAATTTCGGATTTCGGGCCTGGAAGGCTAGGCGGGAAATTTCCCGCCAAGCCAACCAAGTCGACAGGCCTGTCGACTTGGCTGTCGACTTGGTTCAGCCGGGCAGTTTTGCCTAGTGCACCATTTTGGGGTTTTGGTTAGGTTTTGGGGCCAGATTCGGTTTTAAGGGCTGAGATTGGAATTAGGGTTTAATCCTAAGGTTGAAACTAATCCTAATCTCTATAAATAAGCCCCTAACCTAACCCTAAATCATCATTATTCATTCATACAACTAAACTATGGCAAAATTATTCCTCTCATGGCCTCCACTCTCTTCATAAAATTTCTAAGATATTTCTATGAGAGATTTTCCATGCATACAAGTGTTTTCAAGCTTGTATGAGAATCATTAGCTTGCATTCAAGTCAAGTTTCCATATTTACATCATAAAGCAAGAGTTTTGATCATTTTGGCTCAAGGGTTTTTCTATTGAAGCTTGCATTTTGGGTTTATTTGATTTCATAAGGGCTTTGGCATTGTAAGCCCTTTTCTACTTTCATATTTAAACTCTAAAGTTAAATGAATGATGCAAGTTTGGTTGATCATTATGATATGCAAGTTTATCATGTTATGTTATGCAAGTATGCCATGTTATGATATGCAAGTTTACCATGTTATGTTATGCAAGTATGCCATGTTATGATATGCAAGTTTACCATGTTATGCTATGCAAGTTTGCCATGTTATGATATGCAAGTTTATCATGTTATGTTATGCAAGTTTATCATGTTATGTTATGCAAGTTTGCTAGGTTATGATATGCAAGTTTGCTATATGATATGCAAGTTATGTTATGCAAGTTTGGGTTGATCATTTTGCTCATGTTATCATGTTATGCAAGCTTATCTTGGGTTTATGAGCTTAAAGCTTCAAGCTTTATGCTAAAGGTTGCATTTTGGCAACATGTAAGTTATCATATCCCTTATGATAACTTGCATGTGAGGCTAAATGCGAACTTATGGCAACTTCTACATGTCATTTATCACCATGTATCACTTATATGCTAAGTTTGGTTTTATGCATACTTTTGAGGCCTAATGATGCAATATGCAAGTATATGAACATATGTACATTTCATATGCCACCATGTTAAACTTGTGGCTTCAACACCTTTATGTCATGATTATGCCAAGTTCCCTCTTTCTATCCTTTATGCGCTATTGCGATATGTAAGCGATGGGATTGCGTTTGGGGTTGGGTAAACTTAAAAGACATAAAAACATAAGATTGGGAATTTACCTATTAAGTTAGGTCTACCCATTGGGAATTTACCTATTAAGTTAGGTCTACCCAAATGCTTGAAAACTTGTAATGTGTTTTGGAAACATGATGGACATGACACTTAGAAAATATAAGTGTGACCAACTCGAGGTTGGGTTGAGATTGTAGCGTAAAACTACCCGGAACCGACCGGCTTAACTAGTTGCTACAAACAATAGGACCCAATGTGAGAAGTTGGTCATGTTGTACCTTGAACCCAAGGTTAGACCAAGTTGTGGTGTAAAGCTACCCGCCCGGCTTAACTAGTAACCACAACAAGGTCTAATGTGAGAGGTTAAGGCACATTAAATTAATTAATCCCTCATGATTAGGGTTAAGTCATGGTCCACTTAATACTTAACCAATTTGGGCTTGGTAGATTAATCAGGGTTAAGTCGTGAACTCATCGTTACACTTAACCAAGTTAATCCATGATTAGTAAAAGGGTTAAACCGTACTTAACCCACTAGAAAATCCTAGCAATGGGGGTCCACTCCAGCAGTAATCCCAAGTTCGTATCATTAAGACCCTAGGGACTAGGCTAGGGTGGGGGGCACAATTACTGGACTTGAGGTAAGTGACCAAAAACGACGGCAGAGTGGTACGCCGATGTAGTTCCGGACGGACTATGGTCGTGCACGTAGTCCGTATTTGGAGAAGTCAAGCATGGGTACCAGTAGATCTAGACTGTGCACTTATGTTTATGGTGTCCAGGGGTTGACACCCTAGGGCTTGATACACCCGACGGGAGACCCTGCACAGTCTGACTACAATTATGTTTGGGCCGTATTGACACCAACACGTGACGAGTTAGGCTTATAGGGAGCCGATCGACTAGACTGTTTGGTTGGACCTCGTATTAGGGTCATTTCATGTTATTGGACCTCGTATTAGGGTCACTTCATGTTATTGGACCTCGTATTAGGGTCATTTCATATTATTGGGCCAAAGCTTGGGCCAAGGGATCAATGCTTGTTTATTCAAGTCATGTTAGCTTGCTAGTACACCTGTGTTGCAAAAACCTTAAACCTGATTATGCGATGACACCTTTATCTACCTTGTTAGTTAATCATCATGCTAGTATGTTATCCTTATGTTCATCCCTGCTTCTCATGCCAGTTAACTTTATCAGTTTACATTGATTGTAGCAGGGCTTACTCAGTCTTTTTGACTGACCTGTTTTCTTTCGCCTCTTTTCTTCCGTCCCCCTCCCCCAGGTTCTCAGGGTGGGAATATTGGAGCTTAGCTTGGATTTCTGATCGCTTGCTTGTGGGATTTTAGCTCATGTACGGTCTTGGCATGAAGCTAGCTATGGTTATCACTTATTTTGGGGATAGTACTTATGTATTTCAGTTTTTCAGTGATATTGTTTTTATCTAGACTTGTGTATTTGGAAAGTTAACATTATGTTGTACCAGACTTGTTTTAAAATAGTTTGAAATCTTCCGCTGTTTTACTTATCTTATTTACTCTGTTTACATATATATACATATGTTCTTGTTCTGCCTTGATTTATCATTATGCATGTTTACCTGATTCAAACGCCCCTCCAAAGTCAGAGAGCTTGCAAGAGCCACCCTAGCGGAGGTGGGGTGTTACATTTGGTATCAGAGCATATGGTTTACGAGAAGGAACAAAAAGGTTTTTAAAACTTTTGGAAAACTATTTTCAAAACCAAGTATAAAGTATTTTCCAAAGAAAAGTCTAGTTTATTTTAAAGGCTATTCCCCAAAAAGACATTAGCAAAATTCCTTCGTTTTTCTCCATTCTGAATCTATCTTTTTCTTCGTTTTCAGTATGGCCAATAACTTTGCCATTCCGTAGGGAGTACTCGTACCTGTTTGGTATAGGAGACTTTTGGAGGCTAGGGCGACCGAAGCCGGCCCCGCCGATGTTCCTCCTCCTCCTCCGGTAGTTAATGTTCCTCCTCCTCCAGTAGTTAATGTTCCTCCTCCTCTTGTCGCTGAGGTTCCTCTTCCTACTCCTCCTCAGCATCCTCAAGCTGACTTCGCAAAGACTTGCAAAGATTTCAAAGCAATGGGTGGCAAGAACTTTCAAGGCACTGAGACTTTTGTAGAGGCCAGAAATTGGTTGAAAGAGACCGAGGATTTATTTGCTATCTTTGGGTTAGACGATCAGAGGAAGATCTTGTTGGCGGTTTGGCTTATGAAGGATGAAGCCGCTTATTGGTGGGAAGTCAACAATGGTACTAGGCCTGTTGAGACTTGGGCCGATTTCAGGGCAAGGTTCGTGCTTAAGTTTCTATCTTCTGTTGAGGAGAATCTGCAAATGGAGAGGTTCATAACTTTGAAACAAGGAGATATGTCTGTCAAAGAATATGTGAACAAGTTCAATCAGTTAGCTCGTTTTTGCTTGGATATGGTGAATACTCCTCAGAAGAAGGCTCTTCGTTTTGCTAGAGGATTGAATGAGCCGTTGCAGGGATTGGCTACGTCACATATTCCCCATGGGGCCACGTTTGAGAGATTGGTTGATATGGCGTTACTTCAGGGGGGTGTCAAGAAAGAGATCAAGATGAATGATACTCAAGCCATGAAGATTGATTCCCAGTGGAAAGGAAATCAGGGTAATCCAAGTGGTCAGAGCAGTCAAGGAAATCAGAACAAGAACAAGAACAAGAGTCAAGGCAACAAGGGGAACAACAACAAGGGCAATAACAACAAGGGGAAGTGCCATTATTGCGGTTCAGTTGGGCAACTTATTAAGGATTGTAAGAAGAGGAAAAGGAAGAATGGTGAATGCTTTTTCTGCGGTGAGACTGGACATTTCAGTAAGGATTGCCCGAAGAAGCAAGGGCAAGGCCAGGGTCAGACTCAGCATGCTGGACCTTCAGGAGGGCAAGTTCATGCTCTCAATGCCGCTCCAGTACCCGATCGAGGTAGTATTTCTGTTGAGAGCCTCGTATATATTTCTGATTTTCCAGTTCGTACCTTGTTTGATTCTGGTGCATCGCATAGCTTTATTTCATCTGATCTAGTTGAAAGTTTGCACCTAAGTACTAGTCTAGTTTATGATCCCGTGTGTGTTTCAAATCCAATTGGGGTTTACGCCCATTTGTCTATAATCTACGTGGGTTTGAAAATCTCTATCTTGAGTGTAGAGTTCTCGTGTGATGCTTATATTCTCGGTTTCATGGGGTATAGGTTGATTTTGGGCAAGGATCGATTGTCCAGTTTTGGAGCCATCCTTGATTTTTGAGCATAAGGTTGTGAGGTTCATGACTCGCCTCGGTAATACCCTAAAAATTTCTAGTAACCCTATGAGTCCCGTCATGTTGTGTTATCTTGAATCCTTCAACTCGTCTATCGATAGTTTGTAATCGGTGAGGGTGGCCGAGAATATCCTGATATCTTGGGTGAAGTGAAGGGGGTTACCCCTAAACGAGAGATAGATTTCCGCATTTATCTGTTTAATAATGCCAAGATAGTTTCGTGGCCGGTTAGGCACATGGCCCCGCAAGATGAGATTTAAGAAAGCAAGTCAAGGAGTTGCTTAAGAAGAACTTCATTAGACGAAGTATATCTGAATGGGGAGCGCCTGTAGTATTTACTACCAAGGCAGATGGTTCTCTTCGACTTTGTGTTGATTATCGTGAGTTAAACAAAGAGAATAGGCAACCATTGCCAAGGATCGATGATTTGTTTGATCAGCTTGTAGGAACAGCTGTTTTCTCTTGATCTTGCTACTGGATTCCATCAGCTCAGAGTAGCTGAGGATAGTATAGACAAAACTGCGTTCAGAACTCCAGATGGATTCTTAGAATGGCTGGTCATGCCATTCGGTTTAACTAATGCACCCGCCTACTTCGTGGACTTGATGAGTAGGGTGTCTAGGGAGTTCCTGAACGAGTTTGTGGTAGTCTTTGTAGACGATATCCTGACTTTCTTAAAGAACGCGGAAGAACATGCTAGACATCTCAAGGAGGTGATGGATACGCTTAGAGCGCATCAGTTGAAAGCCAAGTCCTCCAAATGTCATTTTGGAGAAAAAGGAGTTAGATTTCTTGAGCACATAGTTTCTAAGCAAGGCTTAGTGGTGGATCCTGCTAAAGTGGTCGCGGTTCAAAACCGAAAAGCTCCGACGAGGACAATTAAAGTAAGAAGTTCTCTCAGTTTAATTAGTTAGTTAGCGTCCCTTGAACTTAGACCTACCCTTCTGGATCAAGTAGGGACTTCGCAGAAAGAAGACCCGCAGTTAGTCGAGATCATGGACAAGTTGATTCGAGGTGAGATGATAAGTCACCTCGCTATAGATGACAAGGGATGGCTAAGACGCGATGAGAGAAAGAAGGCTCTTGAAGATGAACATCACTCGAGGAGGTGGCCGAGATTGTCCCAAGGTGCATGTTGTGCCAACAGATTAAGGCCGAGTCATAAAAAGCCCGGTGGGCTATTACATCCATTGGAGGTCCCCGCAATGGAAATAGTAAAGCGTCACGAAGGATTTCATGAATGGAATGCCTAGATCAAGAAAAGGGAATAAGAGCATGTGGGTCATAGTAGGTAGACTCACAAAGAGTGCTCATTTCACTCCGGTAAAGAGCGAAAGGACTGCATCATAGCTAGCGACAGTTTACTTTCAAGAAATAAAGCGGTTGCACGAGGTTCCCTAAAGGATAGTTAGTAACCGTGACTCAATCTTCACTAGCCAGTTTTGAGATAGTCTATGGGAAGTCATGGGCAAGCACTGAATCTAAGTACGGCCTATCATTCGCAGGCGGATGGTTCATTTCGTTCAAGCATGAGTTATAGAAAATCACATTAGTAAGAGCAATTGGCAACGAGGGTTGGTATTTTCAAGAAAAGTTCTGCTGCGTGGAATACTTTATAGTAAGTAAACGAGATCCAGGATTCACCGGTGAATTTTGGAGAGCTTGCGTGAAACCATGAGGTCATAGTTATGTTTAAGCCAAGAATGATAGAAGAGTAAGTGAAAGAGGAAGACGAGAGGCGATAATGAAATGGGTTCCAACTCATATTTGGAAATAAGAGTTAAGAAGCCAAGGAATCATGAAGTAAAAGACGGTCAAAGCACAGTGGAGTTAAACTCAAAGAAACGTGACTTAGAAGACTGAAGGCTAGATACGCGCATCATATCTCTTTTTAAGAGCATATCCTTGATCCTTGTTTTCCGGTGGAACTTACTCGCATGTTATCTTTTACATATATCCTCTCGGTCCCATTCTCGATCCCATTTCTGTTGTAAACTCCATAAGGGGGTATGACTCATCGGTTAGTAATACATGTCAAGGTTTGAAAGCGTCCGTTAGGTTGACTAAACCTTTTGGGCTTTTATAGAATATGGGTTGGGTTAGGAAGGGATTTCTTGTAATCCAAAAGGAGTATATCTTGCTTATCTTCCCGATCTCTTTGTAGCATATCTTTCTTTCGCTATCTATATCGTGTTAATCTTGTCATGAGAACCTTAGGTAGAAACCCTTTGGATGAAACATGTGTTTGAAACATGTTATGCTTGATGGTTGCAAGTGGTTGCAAGTGTTTGCAAGTGGTTACTCGTGGATGCATTATAAACATTAGGCACTAGATCGGCTCACACACTCCTCATATTGCATATGCATGAGTGTTTATGCTTATTCATGGATGAAATTTTTTGTGTTATCACATGGATGTTGCATATGGATGTATGTTATGTGCACACATATAGATGTTATACATTATGTTAGGAATTGCATACATATGGATTCATTTCACTAACATAATTTGCATTGATGATATTTGCATTAGATAAGTACATATACACACACCTTTGCATATGTTCATTCAACATTTAGAATCTTGTAAGGACAATGATTGCTCATGGATGATGTTTTGAGTAGATGGATGTTGGATGGTAGGATATGTTCTTCCTAACTTAGAGATTTCGGGGACGAAATCCTTTAAGGAGGGGAGAATGTAACAACCTGTATTTTCAATAACCTGTTATAACATAAATCGAGACAGAATTTAATTTATAAATCTGAATCAAGGGAAACGGGCTATGCCATTGCGTTCGTCTCGGAAAAATACGCGAAATAGAGTCCGAGTTTTCGAAAATCGGAGTCCGTATGACCCGATTAAGGCCCAATGAAGTTTTTAGAAAATTTCAAGTTCAAAACAGATTTGAATTTCAAGTTCAAATTTCAGATTTCGGGCCTGGAAGGCTAGGCGGGAAATTTCCCGCCAAGCCAACCAAGTCGACAGGCCTGTCGACTTGGCAGTTGACTTGGTTGGACCCAAGTCGACAGCCCTATCGACTTGGCTGTCTACTTGGTTCAGCCGGGCAGTTTTGCCTGGTGCACCATTTTGGGGTTTTGGTTAGGTTTTGGGGCCAGATTCGGTTTTAAGGGCTGAGATTGGAATTAGGGTTTAATCCTAAGGTTGAAACTAATCCTAATCTCTATAAATAAGCCCCTAATCTAACCCTAAATCATCATTATTCATTCATACAACTAAACTATGGCAAAATTATTCCTCTCATGGCCTCCACTCTCTTCATAAAATTTCTAAGATATTTCTATGAGAGATTTTCCTTGCATACTAGTGTTTTCAAGCTTGTATGAGCATCATTAGCTTGCATTCAAGTCAAGTTTCCATATTTACATCATAAAGCAAGAGTTTTGATCATTTTGGCTCAAGGGTTTTTCTATTGAAGCTTGCATTTTGGGTTTATTTGATTTCATAAGGGCTTTGGCATTGTAAGCCCTTTTCTACTTTCATATTTAAACTCTAAAGTTAAATGAATGATGCAAGTTTGGTTGATTATTATGATATGCAAGTTTATCATGTTATGTTATGCAAGTATGCCATGTTATGATATGCAAGTTTACCATGTTATGTTATGCAAGTATGCCATGTTATGATATGCAAGTTTACCATGTTATGCTATGCAAGTTTGCCATGTTATGTTATGCAAGTTTATCATGTTATGTTATGCAAGTTTATCATGTTATGTTATGCAAGTTTGCTATGTTATGATATGCAAGTTTGCCATATGATATGCAAGTTATGTTATGCAAGTTTGGGTTGATCATTTTGCTCATGTTATCATGTTATGCAAGCTTATCTTGGGTTTATGAGCTTAAAGCTTCAAGCTTTATGCTAAAGGTTGCATTTTGGCAACATGTAAGTTATCATATCCCTTATGATAACTTGCATGTGAGGCTAAATGCGAACTTATGGCAACTTCTACATGTCATTTATCACCATGTATCACTTATATGCTAAGTTTGGTTTTATGCATACTTTTGAGGCCTAATGATGCAATATGCAAGTATATGAACATATGTACATTTCATATGCCACCATGTTAAACTTGTGGCTTCAACACCTTTATGTCATGATTATGCCAAGTTCCCTCTTTCTATCCTTTATGCGCTATTGCGATATGTAAGCGATGGGATTGCGTTTGGGGTTGGGTAAACTTAAAAGACATAAAAACATAAGATTGGGAATTTACCTATTAAGTTAGGTCTACCCATTGGGAATTTACCTATTAAGTTAGGTTTACCCAAATGCTTGAAAACTTGTAATGTGTTTTGGAAACATGATGGACATGACACTTAGAAAATATAAGTGTGACCAACTCGAGGTTGGGTTGAGATTGTAGCGTAAAACTACCCGGAACCGACCGGCTTAACTAGTTGCTACAAACAATAGGACCTAATGTGAGAAGTTGGTCATGTTGTACCTTGAACCCGAGGTTAGACCAAGTTGTGGTGTAAAGCTACCCGGACCCGCCCGGCTTAACTAGTAACCACAACAAGTTCTAATGTGAGAGGTTAAGGCACATTAAATTAATTAATTCCTCATGATTAGGGTTAAGTCATGGTCCACTTAATACTTAACCAATTTGGGCTTGGTAGATTAATCAGGGTTAAGTCGTGAACTCATCGTTACACTTAACCAAGTTAATCCATGATTAGTAAAAGGGTTAAACCGTACTTAACCCACTAGAAAATCCTAGCAATGGGGGTCCACTCCAGCAGTAATCCCAAGTTCGTATCATTAAGACCCTAGGGACTAGGCTAGGGTGGGGGGCACAATTACTGGACTTGAGGTAAGTGACCAAAAACGATGGCAGAGTGGTACGCCGATGTAGTTCCGGACGGACTATGGTCGTGCACGTAGTCCGTATTTGGAGAAGTCAAGCATGGGTACCAGTAGATCTAAACTGTGCACTTATGTTTATGGTGTCCAGGGGTTGACACCCTAGGGCTTGATACACCCGACGGGAGACCCTGCACAGTCTGACTACAATTATGTTTGGGCCGTATTGACACCAACACGTGACGAGTTAGGCTTATAGGGAGCCGATCGACTAGACCGTTTGGTTGGACCTCGTATTAGGGTCATTTCATGTTATTGGACCTCGTATTAGGGTCACTTCATGTTATTGGACCTCGTATTAGGGTCATTTCATATTATTGGGCCAAAGCTTGGGCCAAGGGATCAATGCTTGTTTATTCAAGTCATGTTAGCTTGCTAGTACACCTGTGGTGCAAAAACCTTAAACCTGATTATGCGATGACACCTTTATCTACCTTGTTAGTTAATCATCATGCTAGTATGTTATCCTTATGTTCATCCCTGCTTCTCATGCCAGTTAACTTTATCAGTTTACATTGATTGTAGTAGGGCTTACTCAGTCTTTTTGACTGACCTGTTTTCTTTCGCCTCTTTTCTTCCGTTTCCCCCCCCCCAGGTTCTCAGGGTGGGAATATTGGAGCTTAGCTTGGATTTCTGATCGCTTGCTTGTGGGATTTTAGCTCATGTACGGTCTTGGCATGAAGCTAGCTATGGTTATCACTTATTTTGGGGATAGTACTTATGTATTTCAGTTTTTCAGTGATATTGTTTTTATCTAGACTTGTGTATTTGGAAAGTTAACATTATGTTGTACCAGACTTGTTTTAAAATAGTTTGAAATCTTCCGCTGTTTTACTTATCTTATTTACTCTGTTTACATATATATACATATGTTCTTGTTCTGCCTTGATTTATCATTATGCATGTTTACCTGATTCAAACGCCCCTCCAAAGTCAGAGTGCTTGCAAGAACCACCCTGGCGGAGGTGGGGTGTTACAGAATGCCTGTGATTGATGATTGAGTAGATGGATGACTGGATGGTAGGACAAATTCCTCTTAACTTGAAGATTTCGGGGACGAAATCCTTTAAGGAGGGGAGAAGGTAACAACCCGAATTTTAATAACATATTAAAATCATAAATCAAGGCAGAATTAAATTTTAAAATAAGAATCAAGGGTAATGGGTTGCGCCATTGCGTTTGTCTCGAAATTCTGCTTGAAAACGAGTCCGAGTTTGCGAGAATCGGAGTCCGTATGAGAGAGATATGACCCTCTGAAGTTTCAGGATTTTCAGAATCGAAAACAGCTCGAATTCGAATTCAAATTTCGAATTCAAAACCCAGAAAAGGCTGGGTGGGAAATTTCCCGCCCAGTACCCAGGTCGACTGGGGAGTGGACTGGGCAGTCGACCCCCCCCCCCCAAGACCAGGCCGACTGGGCAGTCGACCTGGTTCCCTAGCCCACTTTTGGGTCTGGGTGCATTCTGATGTTTCTAGTCTCGTTTTCTGTCCAGATTCGTCTACCTAATCCTATATAAACCCCCTGATGCCTAAACCCTAATTCACTACAACACATCTAGCCACCATTATGCTGCTGAAATCCCTCTTGGTCATGGCCGCCGTCTCTAATCTTCTTAAGCTCTCATACGCAATCCAATGCAAAGATGAAGACTTCTACAACGATTCAAGGAGATGAATCAATAACGCCACAACATCGATTTCAGTTCTTAAATTCGCTATCCATGCTATGTAAGTTCTAGTTACTTTTTAGATTAAAATACTTAATTTTAATATGGCTATGGAATAAAGTGTAATTGGATATATGCATGTTTATCAATTCAGATCTATTCCTGTTTACCTTTGAACCTTGAGTTTTGAGACTTGTTCATCTCCATTCTTATGTCTAGTTCATGCTCTATTCAGTCGTTGTAAATCAGTTTCTTGGATTCATGTTGTTATTATTATCAAGATCTAATCTTTATGCCTATCATGACGATCTATGCTGTTTTCTCCCTGATCTTGTTTCATTGCAACTTCTACCTCCCCCTATTTATTTTCCTTTGATGAACCTAGGTCAATTTCGGACCTAGGCCTAAACTGCGATTTATGTGCGATTGGATACGGGGGAAATACCGAGATATTGCCTAATTAGATATATGTGTGTTTAGTAGAATCGAAGGCATAATATAGAATTGGATAATTGGGTATTGCCATTAAAATGGTAATTGTAAGAATTGGGATTGGCATATGTAATTTTTGGCTAGAACTTGATATGTGTAAATTGACATAAAAATTGACATACGTATAAAACGGCATGAACTGAACATATGTAGATTTGGTATGAATTGGGCATATGTAAAACTGATATGTAATCTAGAACTTGGGCATATGTTAATTATGTGAGATTTGTAGTTGAAACACATATGATAATTTATGTCTTGAAAAAGGGCTAATATGAACACGCCTAAGTGGGTTTTGGGTAGTTGGCATGTAATAGCCTTAAAGGAGGGATAAATATATATTGAGATAAGTTGCCTTTAATGGCATAAGATAAATTGTGATAAAATTGGTATGATTTTGCATACCATTAACTGATGAACATAATTGAGTCAATTATTTTCATCGTTAAATTAGGAATTAATTAATAATTTGAATAAGTAAATTATTAAGACTAGGTTAAAAGATTATAAGCGATAATCAATGCTTAGGACACGAGGTTGGACTCATTTGTGACGTAAAACTGCCCGGACCCGCCCGGCGAATCCAGTAGTCACAAATGGTAGCCCAATGTGAGAGGTCCTAGGCCCAAATTAAAAGCGTAACAGTTGTAAAGACACGAGGTTAGACTCTTTTATGGTGTAAGACTGCCCGGACCCGCCCGGCAAATCCAGCTGCCATAAATGTCAGTCTAATGTGAGAGGTCTTCATAGGGTTACGGCCTTAATGAATTAAGAAATACTTAACCAGATAAACATGTGGTGGGATGTGGGGGTTAAGTGGGTGACATGTGGGTGACATGTGGAAATACGAATAGTAATACTTAACCAACATAACATGGTAATTAGACCAGTGGATAGGGTTAAGTAAACCAAGAACACTTAACCAATATGGTATGAATGGGTGGGTTAAGTAATATGATTAGGCTAATGACACTTAACCAATATGGTATGAATGGGTAGGTTAAGTAATATGATTAGGCTAATGACACTTAACCAATATGGTATGAGTGGGTGGGTTAAGTAATGTGATTAGGCTAATGACACTTAAACCAATATGGTATGAATGGGTGGGTTAAGTAATACGACCAGGCTAATGACACTTAACTGTTATGACATGAATGGTTGAGTTAAGTAAATCTTAATTAATGCCTAAGTGGGAATGATAACTTATGGAATAAAGTAAGTTAGGCGGAACAATAGATAAGATGAGATAACTTATGTAATAAGGAAAGATGTGCTTCATTATAGATTAAGCAATATGTAAAGACAAGAATGAATTTACAATTGAAGGCGACATAAGTTATATTATAAAAAGGAACAAAACATTGGTTAGGTTGGATAATCCTCTGAGTATTAATCTCAAAGGGAATGCCCTAATTTTGGTGGAGGTTTATAAGTATAAGTCACAGATACAAAAGACAGATATAAGTACACATATTTTTGAACAGCGGAAAACAACAGCAACTTTTATTTCACCAAAATACGTGTTACACAAACCATGCCATAATTGTCTTACAATACTTCCAATAAACATTACATTTTCATAACTGTCTTGATTTCATAACTTAAAGAAGCATAAAAACATAAGTAAACTACATAAGTCCCCATAATTGCTATCCAAAGCCATAGTCCAAAACAAAAGAGATCCAAGCAATACATTCTTTCTCTTCATGCTGGATGTGAAAACTGGTCAAGCTGCGGTATTCCCTCCCTGTGGACCTGGGGGGAGGGGGGAACGAAAGAAAAGAAGACGAAAGAAAAGTAGAGTCAGACATAAAGCCTGAGTAAGTCTAGGACTATTCAGTCTATGAATAAAGAAATGAGCATGATAAGTACAAACTAGAAATGGGAAAGCACCATAAACTAAGTTAAGTTGTCTAGAGTCGAATGTACTATCGTACCCCATGTTAATCTCTGCACCCCTATAAACTAGTTCCCAACAGGCACCCCATAATCAGGGTGAAGTGATCCATTTCTAATGATCGGCTCCTACTCGCATAGTTACATGTGTCTTACGGCCCCGATGTTGTAGCTACATATGCTGGTCCCACCATGGGGTGTATCAAGTTCCATGGTGGCGGCCCGACAAAATTCTAGAATGCACAGGTATACTACTAGTGCCCAGTGCCTAATTTTTCTGCACCGAAGTGTGTGCACGCCCGCACCCCGTTAGAACCTACACTGCTGCACCACCGCTATCGATTTGTCCTCTTACAGTCAGCCCAGTAATCGTGCCCCACCCTGCCTAGTTCAGGGTATCCTGATACATCTTGTAGGGTTACTGCTGAAAAGGGTCCCCCGCTACTAGGTTTTCTATTTCTATCCAACATGCTAAGTTGGTTAAGTATTCTATATAAACCTAACCCCCAATCAGTCTGTATAGTTTAGCATGTTCAATTTGATTAAGTATTAATTTAATTTACTTAATCCTATCAATCCTGACTCAGCCTTAATTGTCTTATTAAAGCCTCGACCTCTCACATTAGACATGTATTGTTGTGACTGCCTGTTGCCGATTGGTTCCGGGCGGTCTTACGTCACAACTCAGTCTAACCTCGGGTCTTTATTAGGCTCAATGTTTAACCACCCACATTGGATAGGTATTGTTGTGACTACTGGACAGCCAGGCAGGTCCAGGTAGGTTTACGTCACAACTCAATCCAACCTCGGGTAAAACTCATCGTATTTTCTAGTTTTACATATTTTTTCTCTTTTATTTTTATATGTAAATATTTGCAGCCCATTATTCAAATTCATATTTATTGGGTAAAATTAATTTATACCACTTAATGTTCTCAAGGTCGTTGGCATGCGTCAAACATGCCAACACATATGTTTTATATTTTTAACCCAACGTCATTACCCCGTTTTATGCGTTCGCTATAATATAACATATATTGGGTTTAACATTTAAGCCCAACTTAGCCACATGAAAAAGGGGAGGCTTAGAACATGGTGTTTATATATTCTAAGTAACATCAAAAGGGGTGTGTAAACGCATGAACTTGCAACATAACGATATAATTAACATAAATTAGGCACTTGTGAACTTGCATTGTATTAGCATATAATCTTAACATAAAACATACCTAAACATGAATCATGGTTTTAAATCTAGTCATGTAAACTTGCATTTAAAATGTGAATCTAACTTAATTATGTGTCGCATATATTATCATATGATTTTTATAACAACATAGGCCTAAAACATATTTTCAATTAGGCATAACACCGAACGCAATCTAGTCATCTTCATAGAGTCAACACAAGTTCACAAAGATGCTTACCTTTATCACTAATACAAAAATATGGTTTTACACTTGAATCATGATGCCAATTCCAACATAAATTCATATGAATCATAATACTCAATTGGATCCAACTATACTAAAAATGATCATAAATATATACATAGATGGATCTAAAATCATGTTGGCATAATAGTGAATCATATACTTGCATGAGTCTCAACTTGGTTGAAATAAACTACCACAAACATATAGTTGTTAACTTTCAACATGAATCATATACTTGCAAATATCCAATAGGTCTAACATCCTTATAGCACAACATCCCAAATCTATTCATAATTAGAATCATAGCAACATACAATTATGAATTATCATCACCACAAATTAAGTACAATTACGTTTCTCATTTTACACAAATCAAAACTCAATTATCCATTCACATCGGAATAGCACTCTACTTACAACGTATGACGAATCTTCAATTCAGGATGAATTCTGAATTTGGAGATGTTATCCTTTGTTGGAGGCGTTGTTTTGATTTAATTGTCGTGGCTTTAAGCTTTTGAATCAACTCCTGACTCGACGGCTATTCCTAGTTTTTTTCGAGCAGCATGACGGTCTCATTCTCATTTTTATTTGTATGAATTAGGTGGAGTCTTAGGTCCTTTTTATAGAGTTTGTGAATTGATTAGAGCCGTCGATGGAGCTTAGATTAATATTTGCAGTTCGTTTTAAAGAGAAACCAATCAGGAGCTGACACTTAGCCCTAGTGACAAGACAAAGCACAGAAATTCTGTCAAGCACAGACCGGGCCAGCCAGGAGGGGCTGGGTTTGACCTGGCTCAGGGGCCAGGTCGACTACCCAGTTGACTCCCAGGTCGACTACCCAGTCAACCTGGGTGCCTTGGGCGGGAAAATTCCCGCCAAGCCCAATCTGGGTCCGATTTTTGAAATTTGAACCTGTTTCTGAACTATTTCTGTCTGTTTGAATTTTAAACTGAATTCTGAAACTTCCGGAGGTCATATCTCCCTCATACGTAAAACTCGGACTCTATCTCAAGCAGAATTCCGAGACGAACGAAATGGCGTATCCCGTTTCCCTTAATTCTTTGATTTGAAATTAATTATACTTTAATTTGTGAATTTCACTGTTATAGAATACACGGGGTGTTACAACTTGTTCTTTAACCCGATAATTAATGGGATGTGAATTGGGTTTGTTGTGAACTGTGTTTTAACGACATTCTTTCTTTAACCCGATTCACAATGAAATGTGATTTGAAATTTATAAATCTTTTGTTAAGATTTAATAGAGATTTTCCAAAGTAAAGTTTTCCAATTTAATAAAAAAATTTGGAATGGAATGGAATTCAATTTGGTAATAATCGAAGTGAATTTCTGTGGATGAGTACTGCTAATATGTATGGAATTTAAAAGGCTTTGTCGTTATTCCATTTATATTATTAGTCGGATATGGAAGTTTATATCGATTATATATCGATTTGTTTTCCATGAAGATTCCATTGCTAATGGAATGTGATTTTGGGTTGTCGTGAATGGTATCTTTAATAATATTGTTCTTAGGCCCAACGAAGTTAAGAAAATCAGAAACTGACTGGAGATTAGTTAAGTTGAATGGTTTCCTGGGTATTGATCTGATGCTGGTTTCGGCCTTCGGGGTTATTACTTAGGGAATTATTCACTTGCTAATTTACAGTTAAAGGCTGATGGAATAGAATGTGATTTTGTGTTTATCGTGAACTGTGTTTTAAATGACATTGGTTCTTTAACCCAGTTAAAGACCGGATATGATTTCCCAAGTTAAAGAATCATTAATATTGACTTTTGGGAAGATTAAAACCAAGTGTAATTTTAGTGAATCTTTAAATAGATTGAAAGGTGGACTTGATGACTAAAATTATCAAATTCAAGAAATGATCGAGAATGGAGTATCACCAATTCCATTTGCAGTCATGATGGGGGGTTCTCACCATGTGGTTTGGTGGCGAACAATGGGCTCTTACCCCTACATGTCCCTTGAGAGGGTTGGTTAGGCTACAGCCGGGAGGTTCAAGAGGGTCGTCGTAAAAAAAGTGAGACTGGGGGACCACTGGGACCACGGTGGGTTTTACCTGCTGCTTTGGGGGATGAAGGGATGGTTGCAAAGCCTACCGGATTTCGTTGGGCTATTATAGGTGGTATCAAAGCTTTGGTTTACAAAGCTCAAGAACAAGACACATTAGAACCAATCGAAAAATTTCATCAGAGATTGGATTATTAATATCCAATGAGAATGACTCGTTAGAGATGGGATCAGTAGCATCCTAGAACGAGTGTGAAGAGTGTTGCTTTTAAAAATAAAAGTGAAAACAAGTTTTGTTTTAAAATTTAAATCAATTATTCGTATCTAAGTATTTATTTTAAATTTATTTGGACAATCGAGTATATAAAGATTTTAATATACGTTTGATCCACGTGTATTAGAAGCCTCAAATATATTCGATAGATATAGAATCATACTCTAGTATCCCAAAGGTGATTCTGATGATTGAGTACTCCTCATCAGAATTTATGTTCGAGTGACGAAAGTGGGATTTCTATATATTTCCAATTGACTGGTGTGAGAACCAAAATTAGATAGGATCTATTGTTGTGATTTGGCATCAGAAATGTGATTTTGACTATCTATCAAAATTATGAATTTGAAGAACAAATCAACTAATTGATTGATGGTTGTGTTGTTTGATTATTGGTTTGATATTTTTAACAATTTAGGCCAAATTGGATCAAATATTGAACTGTATTGAAAATTGTTTGAAATTGCATGCATATACATGTGTATCCATTGAACAGGTCATAGCAGGGAAGCTAAGCAGAGGAATAAAATTGTTTTCCCGACAAATAGGTACATGTTTATTGTATTTCTTGGGTTTTGAATGATTTTATGAGCCGATTGGATGTATCTTTTTCTCTTTGGATTGGAGAGACCTATATGGCAATTTTAGGATTTTCCCGGTGCTCCCGTGTAGAGGAGGTTATGGCGAAACTTTTCGAAAATTTAGGGTGTTAGCCAAAATTTTGAAGAATTTGAAAAGTTCTTAGAAACTGAAAAGTTGAAGAACTTATGCCATAATGAAAATAATGAAAGTTGAGTTGATCTGTAAAACAACTTTCAGCTTCGTTCCTTTTCGGGGACAAAAAGTTTGAAGTGGGGGAGATTGTAACAACTTGGAAAATCCGAACCAATTTAAAAATTTTATTTTGGAAATTCTGATGAATTTTGAATATTTAAAATGAATTATTTTAAAAAATAACTACGAGAAAACTATTTTGAATAGAAGTGTAACGTATATATTTATATAGATCGTCGTTAGAATATAAATAATTATTTTAAATTATAAAAGGAATTGAAAATGGCGCGATAGTTTGAAAATTCGATTTCAAATTTCAAATGGACATACATGATTCAAAAAAAACCGGATTTTAGGGAAACCAAAAATATTAGAATCTATTTGAAAATATCTTTCCAACGAATCCAAAAAATTGAAATTTGATAGCGGGAATAAAAAGTTATGCCCAGTTGAAATTTCAGGATAGTCGCTATGGAATTCTGGCCCTTAAAAAATGAAATTTTGCAAACGACCTTCGTTTTCGACGAAACCACTTTTGTTGGATCCGGGATGTCAAATTATTGCCAGATTTCAAAATTCATTATTTTCTGAATCAATATGTGAGCGTGGCGAGGGAAAACGTGTTTTGACAGTTTAAGTCAATTTCGATCGACCAGAAAATGGCCATTTTTCAAATGGTCTCAGAATTCGACGAAATTAGTTTTGTTAGGACCGTATCGTCAATACGAAGCTAGAAAATATTTTTCGGGAATTTTTAGAGTCCGTATGTGGCCCCGGTAAATTGAAATGTGCGTTCAAATTCAATATATAGATTTATATTTTGATTTTGACGAAAACTGATCGAAACGATCGAATCAGCTTACGATACATATGCCATTGTGTTCGGAATGGGGGTAAATAGCTAGGGTTGATAGTCGGTGGGTTCTATTTGGAGACCAAATTAAAAAGTTACTTTATGGAAGGATAAAATAATAATCAAATAGATATATATTAACCCCACCCCTCCCTCACTTCTCTCTCTCTCCACATTTCAGAAAATAAAAAAACCCAAAATTCTGATCCCGTCGTTGACCCCCATCATGCCCCCTCCCCCAACGTTGCCACCGCCGGCGCAGGCACACCGCCCCATCCCCAAACCGACGCCGCCACCTCCCCAAGCTCCGCGCCTCTCCACTCCTCTCTTCCCCTTCTCTCTCCGCCGGAAAACAGCCCAGGTCGCGAACCCTAGCCCCCTTCACCTGAAGACTGCCGCTGTCAGCAGCAGCTTTCCCGCCACCTGATGACGCCGACGCCACTCCTCCTTAAGCCGTGGGGCCCCCTGCAATATAATAAAAAAGGGAAAAAGAAAGAAATGGTGAGATTTTCTTATTTGATTTACTTTTAAAATCAGCTTTCTTGTATAATATAGTAAATTTAAAATGTAGTTTTTTATATATATTAAAAAGATAAAGCTAGGATTTTTAACAAGATAAAGCTAGAAGCTAGGATTTTTAACAAGATAAAGCTGGGATTTTTGATTTAGAAAAGATAAGATTTTTAAATGTGAAAAGATACGGTTTTTAGAAAGGAAAAGATATGATTTTCAATCATATAAAGATAAGATTTTTTTTATTTAGAAAAATCCGATTTTTGGTTAAGAAAATATACGATTTTTAATTGAGTAAAAATAGGACTTTTACTCATATCAAAATATGATTTTTATTTATATTTTTAGAAATATAAAGATTTGGTTTTCAGAATAATCAAAATTAGATTTTTATACAGAAGAAAGATTATATTTTTATATAGAAGAAAGATCAGATTTTTATAAACAAAAAGATTGAATTTTTATTGTATGAACAAAATAAAAATATAATCTTTATACGGAGAGTAGCATTTTAAAAATATAATTTTTATATATGTGAAGTAGCGATAAAAATTCGATTTTTATATACATGAAGTAGCGATAAAAATTTGATTTTTATATATATGAAGTAGCGATAAAAATTTGATTTTTATATATGTGAAGTGGAAATAAAAATATGTTTTTTTATGTACATGTAGTGATAATAAAAATGTGATTTTTACTATGAACAGCGGGAAAAGATCACATTGAAATTTTGGGCAAATTCGAACCGTTCAGAATTAAAGAATGACGGAGTGGAACCCGAAGGTGAGAACTCCTCACTTCAATTTTCTTTATACAATTATTTATTATGTAACTGTTTATATGAACTGTTCCCTGTCATCCACAGACCATGGAGACTTGTTTGGTTGTTTGTTTTGATCTATGTGTTTGGTTGAATGTTGGTTTGTGGTGTGAATGTGAAATTGATTTGATTGGTATGTGTATGGCGCAGGCCATTATTAGACTGGGGTCAAGGCTTTATCCCGTTTCTAGTATGATGCCGTTATGCCGCGAAAATTTTCTAAAATATATTAGAACAATAAAAATATTATTTTTATTATGTGAATGAACCGAATGAATGTTCTATCGTTAAAAATATATATGTGAATAAAATAAATATTCATTTACAAATCAGACGATTTGTTTATGTACACTGATTTGACTGATATTGATTGGGACGGTAAATTCTACACATCGCCCAACTGCACAAATAAAACCTGTGTTTGATTGTTTGAAACCCCACACGGTTATTGGGATGATATTGGACATACACTAAGCCCAATAATTAGTTGTATGTCAATCGATTGGTTAACAAGCTGTGTAAGCGTTAGATATTTTTATTTGATGCTTATACAGTGTGAATGCAATCTGGATGATGGATTGCTGTTTTCATTGTGGTTATACACATTTGTTGTGTGAAATCCATATAATCAAATTATATTGTAATTGGCTGTGTCTGATTCCATTTCAGAAAGAAAGAATATTTAAAATAATGATTATTTTAAAATAACGAATATTTTCAAACAATATTCAGAAAATAATCAAAATCTGATTTTGATGTCCGATTTGGGATGGACATGAATATATTTAAAAATATATAGCCGTGTTGATTAGATTAACGCCATTTTGACGTGAACGATATTTATATCGATCTTATTCATTTTTATAATGAATATCGAAAAGGAATTGATTTCAAAATCTAATGTTTTGAAAATATTATCATTTATATATCGATGATATAGAATATTCAATTTTGATTAGAAATTGAATAGGAAGTTGAAATCATTTTGAAAGCGAATTTAAAACGATTTATAAAATACATTTTAAAAGGAAATCGATGAAATATAATATATATATAATGGCATGAATAGAACGCGTCGCGCTGCGGTAGTTCGCGAATTTCCACCATTAGCTTTGAACGGACATTACGGGAGATCCGACCGTCGGATTCTCCTAAACCTGGAACCATTGGGTTCGTATCTAAAAGAGCTTTCTAACGAATACAAGAAATTAGAAATCTAATGGTCGGATTTGGAATTATGTCCAAATCTAATTTGGAAAAGGTCGTTGTAAGTGCAGTTCGATGGCCGTTGGTGGAAATCAACTGTACGGGCCTTGATAAAATTATTAAAAATATCAATAATTAGTGTAAAATCATAAGAAATGATTTGGAAATAATCGGGATGAAAAATCCCATATTTGAAAATATAAAAATAGATTTTTATCAAAATGAACTAGTTTTGAACTAGAATTATAATCCATTTATTTTTAAAATAAATAAATTGGATTTGAAATGGATTTAAAAATAACCAGAATTTCCAATATATAAATTGGAAATGGATTTGAATCTAAATTGTCTTTGGAATATTTCGATGTTGGATTTCGTGATTATACAGATATTGTTATGGAAATTTGAAAGATATATTTATATCGTTATTTCTAATACAATATTTGTTGGTCATAGAATTTGATATTGAATATAAGTCGATATATTTTCTATTCAGAGCCTTGTATTTAATATGAAACGAAATTTGGGTTTGTCGTGAATGGTGTCTTCATTAACACTGTTCTTAAACCTAGTTGAGAAAAAATTATTAAATCTTTTTATTTAGATTTAATGAAGTAGACCAATTAAATGATATTTAATTGGAATCGAATTGGAATTGATTTTTGGGTTTATCGTGAACGGTGTTTTAAATAACACTTGTTCTTTAACCCGATAATTAATGGGATGTGAATTGGGTTTGTTGTGAACTGTGTTTTAATGACATTCGTTCTTTAACCCGATTCACAGTGAAATGTGATTTGGAATTTATAAATCTTTTGTTAAGATTTAAAAGATATTTCCCAAAGTAAAGTTCCCCAATTTAATAAAATAAATTGGAATGGAATGGAATTCGATTTGGTAATAATCGAAGTGAATTTCTGTGGATGAGGACTACTAATATGTACGGAATTTAAAAGGCTTTGCAGTTATTCTATTTATATTATTAGTCGGATATGGAAGTTTATATCGATTATATATTGATTTGTTTTCCATGAAGATTCTATCATTAATGGAATGTGATTTTGGGTTGTCGTGAATGGTATTTTAATAATATTGTTCTTAGGCCCAACGCAGTTAAGAAAATCAAAAACTGACTGGAGATTAGTTAAGCTGAATGGTTTCCTGGGTATTGATCTGATGTTGGCTTCGGCCTTCGGGGTTATTACTTAGGGAATTATTCACTTGCTAATTTACGGTTAAAGGCTGATGGAATAGAATGTGATTTTGTGTTTATCTTGAACCGTGTTTTATGACATTGGTTCTTTAACCCAGTTAAAGACAGGATTTGATTTCCCAAGTTAAACAATCATTAATATTGAATTTTGGGAAGATTAAATCAAGTGGAGTTTCAATGAATCTTTAAATAGATTGAAAGGTGAACTTGATAACTAAAATTATCAAATTCAAGAAATGATCGAGAGTGGAGTATCACCAGTTTTGCTCCAAGCAATAGTTAAATCTTTAATTAGATCTAGACGTGAAATGGTAATTGAATTTACCGATAACACCATGGTGTTAGATATGAAGTATTACCAGTTTTACGTCATGGGATTAATAGGTTGGGGTTGGGAAATTTAACAAGTGATTACTTCGGTAAGGTTCGCTAATCCCGACTAGTTTGGATAAACCATAATATGGTTTGAATTGATATTCAAAGAAAGATTAAAGAATAAATTTAAAGAATTTATCTTTGATAAAATTTATGAGAACCTTTCCCAAAGTAAAAGAATATTTGAATAAAGGAATATTTTGGATTGGAATAAGGCATGTGTTTTGTTTTTATAACACTTGTTTATTATATACGCGAGCTATTCGGAAAGACCGGTTTTATCCCATTCTAAATAACTGAATCGATGAGAAGTCGACGATGAAGATGGTTGTAATAACCCGAAAATCTGGGCCAGTTTAAAATTTTTATTCTGGCAATTTTAGCGAATTTTGAATATTTAAAATGAATCATTGTAAATAAAAACGAAGGAAAATTTATTTTGGAATTGAAATTCGACGTATATATTATATACGTCGTCGTTAGAATATAAATATTTATATATAATTATAAATGGAATTGAAAATGGCGTGGTAGTTCGATAATTCGATTTCAAAATTCAATTGAATGTACCGGGTGCAAAACAATCCGGATTTTAGTGAAACCAAAAACATTAGGATCTAATTGGGAATATCTTTCCAACAAATCCGACAAATCGAAATTTCATAGCGGGGATCAAAGGATATGTCCAGTTGAAAATTATGAATAGTCGCTATGGAATTCAGGCCCTTAAAAATAGCCATTTTGCAAACGACCTCGGATTTCGACGAAACCACTTTTGTTGGATCCGTGATGTAAAGTTATTGCTAGGTTTCAAATTTCATAATTTTTCGAATCCATATGTGAGCGTGGCAAAGGAAAACACGTTTGACCAGTTTCAGTTGATTATAAATCGACTGGAAATTGGCCATTTTTCATACGGTCTCAGAATTCGACGAAACTAGTTTTGTTAGGACCGTATCGTCAATACGAAGCTAGAAAATATTTTTCTGGAATTTTTCTAGTTAGTATGTGACCCTGGTAAATTGAAATGTGCGTTCAAATTCAATATATAGAGTTATATGTTGATTTTGACGGAAACTGATTGTAATTATCGAATCAGCCTACGATACATATCCCATTATGTTCAGAATGGGGGTATAACGCTAGGGGCGACAGGCGGTGGGCCTCGTTTTGAGGTCGTATGTAAAAGTAAACATTTAAAAAAAAAAAAGAAATCATTCTCTCTCCCCTCCCCCTTATTTCTTTCTGCCCCCCCCCCCTATTTCTTCATTCGATTCAGAAAATAAAAGAAAAAAAAACCAAATTAAAAATCCCGTCGCCCAGTCTTCTACCCCGCCACCACGTCGGAACTTTCCCCCTCCATCTCCGACACTGCTCCGCCATCTCCTTCCTCCACCCGCTTCTCCTCTAGACTGGAGCGCACCCCCCCTTAGCCTCGGAATCCCTAAATCGACCCCCCCCCCGATTCTCAGCAACCGCCGCCGCCAGAAGGCCCACAACCCGCCTCCGTCCACCGCCAGTGATCCCCAACCACCTCTAGCGCGCCCCTCTCTCCTTCTAGCGACGCTGTGAGTTTTAAATTTCGTTATATATAATTCCTTAGCTTTAGTAAATCAGTTTTGCTTTAGAAATTCAGTTTTATATAAATCCAATTTTCAAATCAGTTTTAAATCAGATTTATAAAAAGGAAAGTTTGATTTTTTTTGTTATACGAAGATTGATTTTTGAAAACGGGTAGTTCAGATTTTTATAAAGTAAAAAGGCGAGATTTTTATCGGTATAAAGTTTAGATTCTTATTTATATGAAGTTGAAGTTTTTAAAAAAAAATATGTGGTTTTTATATAAGTAGTGAGGTAAAAATATAATTTTTATATAGTGTAGATAATAAAATTTCGATCTTTATTATGTGGGAGATGTAAAAATAT
The DNA here is from genome assembly GCA_030737875.1 of Allium sativum. Taxonomy (NCBI): domain Eukaryota; kingdom Viridiplantae; phylum Streptophyta; class Magnoliopsida; order Asparagales; family Amaryllidaceae; genus Allium; species Allium sativum. The sequence continues at coordinate 217,144,774 of CM060918.1, read as the reverse complement.
GATTACTATATTTTTAAAGTATTAAAAATATAGTCTTTACTATATAAATGATGTAAAAATATGATTTTTGTTTATGTAGAGAAGTAAAAACATAACTTTTACATGATAGGAATAATAAAAATATCATCTTTATATGAGTAGTAGAATAAATATGTGATTTTTATAATGATATTTTTAAAGGCGAAATCTATATTTTTGAAACGGAATTTTTATCTATATGATAGCATAGTAAAAATTCGATTTTTATATATAGAATAGCATAGTAAAAATTCAATTTTTATATATTGAATAGCATAGTAAAAATTCGATTTTTATATATTGAATAGCGATGTAAAAATTCGATTTTTACATATGTAGTGAGTATAGCAACGAAGGTGACAAAAAGGCGAGAACAACGAAGATCTCTATAAAAGAAGAGCCGTGGAGTTAGGATAGCTATCGATGAGAACTTCTCACTCTTCAATTTCTTTTCTAGTTATATATATATATATACTAGGATGCAGACGGTGCTTAGTAGCACCCGACACAATCGTCCACAGACCATGGACTTGTTTGTTTGGTTGCATAAATTAGTTTGATGATTTGATTTGAATTTGGTTGTTTGGTGAATTTGATTGATGTGTGAATGGCGTGGGCCTTCACTAGACCGGGGATAAGGCTAGGCCTCGTCCCGTTTCTAGTATCGTGCCGTTATGCCGCCGAAATTTTCTAAAATATGTTAAAAAAATAAAAATATCATTTTTATTGTGTAAACGAAATGAATAGAAATTCATGTGTTGAAATAAAATATTTTAAAAAAATACAATTTTTAACGTAGAAGTGAATAAAATAAAATATTCATTTACAAACCGGACGGTTTGTTTATGTACACCTATTTGAAGGACATTGATTGGGACGATAAATTTTACACATCGCCCAACTGCACCAATGAAAATCTGTGTTTGATTGTTTGAAACCCCACACGGGTGTTGGGATGAAAATTGAAGTCCACTCATCCTGATTGATTAAGTATGTCGATCGATTGATTGACAGGCTGCTATAAGCGTTAGATATCTATATTTGATGCTTATACAGTGTAGTGCACTTTGGTTGATGGTTGATTAATTCTCAATGCTATTATATACGTGTGATGTATGAAAATCCATATAATTAACATTATATGGTGATTGATTGGGCCTCATTTCAATTTAGAAAATAAAGAATAATATAAAACAAAGGTTCATGTGTTGACTGTACTCATCCGTTGAGATTAGTCATGTGTTGAACGAAATATTTTGATAATAACAAATATTTTGATAATAGGAAATATTTGAAATAGAATATTTGAAAATAGAAATATATGAAGCCGTGTTGATTAGATTAACGCCATTTTGACGTGAACGATATTTATATCGGTTTTAGTGATTTAGAAATAAAATGAATATAAAAGTGATTTCGAAATAAAATGAATATAAAAGTGATTTCGAAATAAAATGAATATAAAAGTGATTTCGAAATAAAATGAATATAAAAGTGATTTCGAAATAAAATGAATATAAAAGTGATTTCGAAATAAAATGAATATAAAAGTGATTTCGAAATAAAATGAATATAAAAGTGATTTCGAAATAAAATGAATATGAAGTGATTTCGAAATGAATTGAATATGAAGTGATTTCGAAATGAATTGATTATAAAACCATTTCGAAATGAATTGAATATAAAACCAATTTGAATTGAATCGAATAGAAAACCAATGTGAATTGAATCGAATAGAAAACCAATTTGAATTGAATCGAATAGAAAACCAATTTGAATTGAATCAAATTGAAAACGAATTCGAGATTGAAGTGAAAACGAATTCGAATTGAATTGAAAAGAAAATGAATTCGAATCGAATTAAAATCGATTTGAATTGAAATCAAATAGAAATGAAAGTAAAAATGATTTATAACAGAAAATTCAATTTTGATTTGAATTTGAAATATAGGTTGAAATTGTTTTTGAAACGAATTCAAAACTATTTATATAATTCGTTTTAAATAGAAATCGACGAAGTATATATTATATATATTATATAATGGCCTGAATAGAACGCGCCGCGCCGCGGCAGTTCGTGAATTTCGACCATTTATTTCAAACAGACATTACGGGAGATTCGACCGTCGGATTCTCCTAAAACCGGAACCGTTGGGTTCATATCGAAAAGAGCTTTCTAACGAATATTAGAAATTTGAAATCTAACGGTTGGATTTGGAGTTACGTCCAAATCAAATTTGAAAAAGGTCGCTGTAAGTGCAGTTCGATGGCCATTGTTGGAAATTGATTGTACGGGCCTTAATAAAATTATTAAAAATAGTAATAATTTGTGTAAAATCATAAGAAATGATTTGGGAAAATTTGGGATGAAAAACTCCATATTTGAAAAGATAAAAATAGATTTTTATCGAAATGAACTAGTTTTGAACTAAATTTAAAACCCAATTATTATTTTTAAATAAATGAATTAGATTTAAAAAGGGGTTTTAAATAATCGGAATTTCTAATATATTTGATTGGATTTGAAATGGGTTTATCGTGAACGGTGTTTTAAATAACACTAGTTCTTTAACCCGATAATAAGTAGAATGTGATTTGGGTTTGTCGTGAACTGTGTTTTCAATAACACCTAGTTCTTTAACCCAGTGAAAGGAGTTTTAAGGAATCTGCAATTAAATTAAAATGTGAATTGATAATCTAAATTATCAAATTTAGAAATTGAGCGAGAATGGAGTATCACCAGTTTGGCTCCAAAGCGATAGTTAAATCTTTAATTAGATTTGAACGTGAAATGGTAATTAAATTTGCCGATAACACCGTGGTGTTAGTTATGGGGTAATAACAGTTTTGCTCCATGGGATAAATAGGTTGGGATCGGGAAATGAAATAAATAATTACTTCGGTGTGGTTCGCTAATCCCGACTAGTTTGGAAAACCATAATATGGTTTGAAATGATATCCAAAGGAAGATTAAAGAATAAATTTAAAGGAATTTATCTTTGATAAAATTAATGGGAACCTTTCCCTAGGAGTGTGAATATCTGAATTGGAATGAGGCGTATGTAGTGTTTGTATAACAATTGTTTATTTTATACGTGGGTTATTCAGAAAGGCCGGGTCTATACCCATTCTGAATAACCGATTCGACGATAAGTCGAAGAGATTGAAGACGGTGCAAGACCGACGATCTTCACATCGAATGGATGGGTGCTACTGACGCTCACGATGGGAGTAGCTACCTTGAAGGGGGCTGAAGTGGTAGCCGTCCGGACGTGCTTGGAGGTCGACGGATATGCGAGGAAAGTGCCTCCGGTTTCGTTCAGACCCAGAACGGACTTGTAAATGGATGGTGTGTCTGACATTGTATTCCTTTATATTGTATTCTTTGATCTCTGCTAAATATATATTTGTTTGGAGGCGGAGAATTTATTCTCTTGCTTAACGCCCTTCTCTGAGACATACGAGCTTAGAGGTTATATATTGGCAGAAATCAGTGGTACGATATGGATTGATAGTGTGGCATGCTGAGATGCAGTGATCCAGACTTTTGTTGAAAAGCAAAGTTTGGTGGAAGATGATCAAAGCGCGGCTTTAATATAGCACGGCTTTGTGTATAGCGTTGATTCGCGAGCCTCACACCCCGGTATGGTGGTAAACTGATGGTTTGATCAGTATGCTTTTTCGTGGATGGGCACCTTCGTGGTGTCGTGGATTCGGTCGACCGAGATTGAGCTTAGTGCTCAGAGGGATAGGGTAAGCGGTGTTTTCTCTCGCCGGGACGTAAGCCGCAATGATACTCGATTTCCCAAAAGTGCGGATGTGCATTACGGTGTTTTCTCTAGCCGAGACGTAAGCCGTTGAGATGGCACTACGCGATCGATCTTTCGAATCAGAAGCCACCATGATGGAAATCCAATTTCCAAATATGACATTTTGCGGTTTTGATTGTAGAGCCTAGTATTGGCGACATGATATATGGTATCCATGTCATCTATGATTGATACATTTATATTTGAAGTTGTTTTCTTCACTTATAGAAATAATATAAGATGAAATTTCGCGTATCAAGCATATTTGGCTATTATAAGGGAAAACCCTATCCTCCGGCTTGCGTTGCATTGTGTGATGGGACCTGGGTCTTATAATAGCTTCATTGTTCTTTATTTAGCATTGCGCTGTTTGTTTCTGCACTGGTATTCTTGGGAGGAAACCCGTTCCGTGTTATACGGCGTGGTCCCTTGATTTACCTAACTTTAAAAACAAAGATTAATAACTGTTTTAGTTCTACACCAGTCACATGACTGACCTGGAGTTTATTGTTTTAACCTAAACTCTGGGTGCCCCTATTTTCCACACGGGCAGCTAGTAGTTTTGGTTTTGCAGATTTATATTCACAGGATCCTGATTTACAGCTGGAACGATGTTCGGAAAGCTCTGTATCCGTGCATTATTTTCAGTTGTGATTTATATTGTTTTTCCGCTGCGATGTATTTAAATGTAATTTAAATCTATGATATTTTCTGTGTAATATTAATTCATACTCTGTATATTCTTGTATTCTGATGGAATTGTTGTAATATACAATGAAATGCTCTTCTGTCTGCGTTCATTTGTGTGTTGTTCTCAAAGTATCCGCTCTTTCCTTAACGGGGAAGTTACGGGTCCTTACAATGGTGGTTGAAGACCGGAGGTCTTCACATTGTTTGGATAATTGTCGATGATCTTGATTGGGATGTACACCCTAGAGGAGGGAATCACTTGGTGATCGTCCAGACGTACTTGGAGACTGATGGATATGCGAGGAATAAGGTTCCTCCGGCCTCGTTCAGGCCCAGAACGTACTTGTAAATGGATGTGTGTCTTACATTGGATTTTATTATGTATTGATTGATCTTTATTAAATATATATCTATTTGGCCATGGAGAATTTAGTTTCTTTCTTAACGCCCTTCCCTGAGACGTACGAGCTCAGAGGTTATATATCGATAGATATCTGTCGCATGGCATAAATTGACTTTGTGGCATGCTGAGATGCAAATGATCAAGGCTTCTGTTGAAAAGCAGAGTCTTGTGGTTGATGATCAAAGCACGACCTTTGTGGCGTAGCTTTGTGTAGCGTTAACTCGCGAGCCTCACACCCCGGTGTGAACCAAAAACGGGAGAGGACCTCAGGGAGGGCATGCGTTTCTTTCTAGCTAGGGGTGGTGTCAGGGTTTTGCACGCCCTGGCATTTTACTTATTGGACAATGGATAAGAGGCGCCTTAGTTATATCGGTCGATCCAGGACCGATGGAGTCATTTGGTTCATTTATGCCCCATAGGGCGGGGAAACGCAGTGTTCAGGCATTATAATCCACATCGAGTGGATCGGCCCTGACGATCCAAGGCTTGCCTGTGCGCTTGCCTAAGGCTCGGGCTAGAGAGTCTCGAAGCGGTAAGGACGATCCCTTGTCTTACATCGCAGATGGAAATCCAACTTCCAATACGACATTTTGCGGTTTTAATTGTAAAATTATATATGGCGACATAGTGGTATGGGGAACTTAAGACGTCTATGATTGATACTTATGATTGAAATTGTTTTGACACTATACACTTATAGTAATAATAAAACATGAACTTTTACATACCAAGCATTCTTGGCTATTATAAGGTAAAAACCCTATCCTCTGGCTTGCATTGCATTGTGTGATGGGACCTGGTTCTTATAATAGCTTCATTGTTCTTTATTTAGCATTGCGCTATTGTTTTATGCACTGATATTCTTGGGAGGAAACCCATTCTGTGTTATACGGCGTAGTCCCTTGATTTACCGAACTTTAAAATAAAGATTAATAACTGTTTTAGTTCTCACACCAGTCACATGACTGACCTGGAGTTTATTGTTTTAACCTAAACTCTGGGCGCCCTTATTTTCCACACGGGCAACTAGTAGTCGGGTTTTGCAGATTAATATTCATAGGATCTTGGTTTACAGTTGGAACGATATATCCCTTTCAGTTGTGTTTTGTATTATTTTTCCGCTGCTATGTAATGTATTGTAATCTCTGATATTTATGAAATGTATATTATTTGTTCTTACTCTGCTATATTCTTGTATTCTGATGGAATTGTTGTAATAAACTATGAAATGTTCTTCTGTTTGTGTCCCGATGTGGCTTGTTCTCTACTCAATCTGGGCTTTCCTTGTAACAACCCGGAAAATACGAGCCAATTTAAAATTTTTAAATTGGATATTTTAAAGTAATTTAAACAATTGAAATAGAATATTTCAATAAAATAGTGAATTAGAAATAATATGACAGTTTGAAAATTTGAATTCAAACTTTGACTGACTGTGCCGGGTGCAAAATATAACGGATTTTAGTGAAACCAAAAATATTTAAATCTGTTTAAGAATATCTTTCTAACAAATCTGAAAAATCGAAGTTTCATAACAGGATTAATTTTCAGAAAGGTCGCTATAGAGAATAAATAGCCCTTGAAAATGGACATTTTGCAAACAACCTCGGAATTCGACGAAACCACTTTTGTTGGGTCCGGGATGTCAAACTATTGCTAGGTTTCAAATTTCATAATTTTTGAAGCTAGTATATGAGCGTGGCAAAAGAAAATGTGTTTGGTCAATTTCTGTTAAATTGGATCAACCAGAAAATGGCCATTTTTCAAACGATCTCAGAATTCGACGAAACTAGTTTTGTTGGGAACGTCGGGTCAAAACATAGCTAGATTTATTTTTCTAGAATTTTTCAAATCAGTTTGTGGCCCTGGCAAATTGAAATGTACGTTCAAATTGAATATAAAATGTTTTATACTTTAATTTGAAAAATAACTGACTGTAACAATCGAATTGGCCTACGAAACATATCCCATTGTGTTCGGGATGGGAGTATTTGGCCAGGGGCGACAATCGTTGGGTTTGAATTGCGGTCCGTGTGGAGAAATGCTATTTTAAAATTTAATAAAACCCTCAGCCAATTAGAATTCTCCATTCATAAATAAATAAACAAAAATTATCAGAAAACCACCGATTGCCCCTCGACGAACGATGGAAGTCATTCAAAACTTCCCGAGCAAATCGCCGCCGCCACATCGACTTTTAGCCCCGCCTCCAGTTGAGTTTTTTGTTCGCCTCCCTCCCCTCTTTAAATCCATACCCGATTCATTCCCCCTCGTCGTCTGTGCTTCGAGAACCACGCCCTCAAACACCAGAGCTTTTCGCTGCCGCCACCTCCAATTAACGCCATCGTGTTCGCCTTCTCCACCACTGTTCTGAGTGCCTCTCTGGCCTCTTCGACGTGGTATAACCCGATTACAACATCGTGCTTCGGATTTGCAGTAATCTCGAACCCTAGGTTTGAACCCTTCGTGAAAGGTGAGGCTTTGATTATTTAAACTGAAAATAAAACTTTTATGTGTTTTTAATTTCGATCTTCGTTTAAAAATCGTATATTTTTGCTACGTTAACGAAATTCGATGAAACAGGAAACATCGTGACCGCAAGGAGGCTCTCTACATTCTAGAAGAGACCGTGGAATTTTCTGAGCTCGCTAGGAATTTTAGCACCTCGACAACCAAGGTGAGATTTCTAAACTGAAATGTGAATAGAAATGTGGTGTATAAATTATATAAGCGAAATATAAATTATACACGTGTCATATACCTCATGTACGTGCGTTGTGTAAGCCATATGAGCGAAGTATGAATTATACATGCATTGTATAAATGATATGTGCGTTCGAATGGAAATAAAATATATTATATACGAATATATATATATATATATATATACTCCCCTCGTCCACAAACCATGGACGATATTTATTTATTGTGAATTGGTGTGAAAAAATTGGTGAATAATGCGAATGGTTGATAGAATTGTTTGTGGTTGAAAAATACCCATTGGTGATTGAAACAAATTTGAAATAATTGTGGAAAAGAAAATCATACTCGCCTGCATGCGAGTTAGATGTATGAAATCCCCATTGTCAAAAACCGTGAGGTTTTAAGGTAGAGCGAGGAGCCGTACTCGGGACGGTGCCGGTTTTATCTACCCTCTCGTTATGCTGCCGAAATTTTGAATAATATTCATGTGCTAGAATTATTTTCATATGTTGAAATTATTTTCATGTGTTGAAACCAAAGTTATGTGTTGAAACTATATCCATGTGTGGAAAATGCTCATGTGTTGAGAAGTCATGTGTTGAGAATTAAATTCATGTGTTGAATGAATAAAGTGTTTAAACAATAAAAATCACATTTTTATAATATATATGAAGTATGTAAAATATTCGCGTTATAAATAAATTGTTTTAACAATAAAAATTTCATCTTTCTTATATGAACAAACTATATAAAATATCCATGTGTGGAAATGCTCATGTGTTGAGAAGTGCGTGTGTTGAAAAGGTTCATGTGTTGAATAAAAAGATCGAACAATAAAAATTACATTTTTATTGAAATTATGAAGTGTTAAAAACATTCATGTGTTGAATAAATATTTTAGATGATAAAAATACCATTTTTATCATATATGTGATTTGCTAAAAATATACGAGTGTCGAAATAAATATTTATGAAATGAATATTATTTTTAACATGTATAGGTACTAAATGAAATAGTCATGTGTTGAAATATATTTTAGTTCACCAAAAATATTATTTTTGAAATGTGAAGTGTTAAAATTAACCACTTGTTCAAATAAATATGCATGAGTTGAAATATTCATTAATTAGCTAATGATATGATTTTTGCTTGTGTATGCAACATTAGAATGAATGTTGACTTTAAAGCAAAGTGAATCAAATATGAAGTAGAATGGAAAATGATAAGTGATAAGAATTGCACATATGTACATGCATATTTATTGAACAGGTTATAACAAAGAGGCTAGAGAAGAGGAATAAAATTGTGTGCCCGACAAATAGGTACTTGTTTACTGTTTTGCTTGGGTGATGATTTTATGAGCCTATTGGCTAGCCACTAGGCTTTTTCTTTTTCTTTTTGAGATGAGACGCTCGTGTGGCTATTTGGGAATTTTCCCACCCCTCCCGTACAAAGGAGGTTATGGCGAAATTTTCCAAAATTTAAAGGCGTTAGTGAAATATTTGAAGTGAAAACGATATAGAAATTGTCGAATGAACTCTCTCTCTCTCTCTATATATATATATGTATATATATATATATATATAAAAATTAAAACGAATCATGGCCGTGTAGTTCGTGTTTTGAAACCGTGATTTCAAACGACTAGTGCGGGATATCCGACCATCAGATTCTCCCGAAACCGCAACCGTTGGGTTCGCCTTGGAAAAATCTTTCCAACGGCACCAACTTTGTAAAGATCTGACGGTTGGATTCACTGGAATGTTTAATTCAAATCTGAAGAAAAACAGTGCCAGAATCGATTATAGTTATATATAAATATAAATATAATTAAATTAAGTTGAATAACGACGCTACAGTTCGTATTTTAAAATCGTAACTTCAAACTACTAGTGTGGGAAATCCGACAGTCGGATTTTCCCAAAACTGAAACCGTTGGGTTCGTTTTGAAAGGATCTTTCTAATGAAATAAAATTTGTGAAGATCCAACGGTTAGATTTTAAGATATGTGTAAAACAAATTTAGTGAAAAACAACTCCAGTGCCTCGGCATGGCCTGAAACGTCGTTTAATTAAATATGGCCGTTTTTAAATAAATAAAAATGGCGATATATCGTTATAAAATCTTATAAACGATATAGAATGGAAATAAACCAATTTTGCTTGGTTTGCTTGATATGTGATGGTTGAATGTATTTAACATGAAAATTATACTAAGGAACTGAAATGTGAATGTTGAGTACTTTGACCATGTGAAGAATCGATTTGAAAATCTAAATATACGTGGATTATTTGAAAAGGCCGAGTTAATTCTCATTTCAAATAATCGATCGATGGTGAGAAGTCGAAGAGATGAAGGCGGTTCAAGACCGACGATCTTCACATTGGATGGATGGGCGCTACTGATGCTCGTGATTGGAGTGGCTACCTTGAAGAAGCTGAAGTAGTAGCCGCCCGGACGTATTGTTGATTTTGCGGATATGCGAGGAATACGGTGCTTCCGGCTTCGTTCAAACCCAGAATGAACTTGTAAATAGACTGTGTGTCTGACATTGGATTTTGTTCTGTGCTGATTGATCTCTGTTAAATATATATCTGTTTGGCGGCGGAGAATTTATTCTCTTGCTTAATGCCCTTCTCTGAGACGTACGAGCTCAGAGGTTATATATAGATAGAAATCAGTTGCATGGAGTGGATTGCCTGTGTGGCACGCCTAAGTGGCATATGGTCAAGGCTTTTGTTGCAAGGAAAAGTCTTGTGGTTGATGATCAAAGCATGATCTGTGTGACGTGGCTTTGTGTCTAACATGGATTCGCGAGCCTCACACCTCGATATGAGTCAAAAATGGGAGAAGGACCGCTGAGAGAACACGATGTTTCTTTCTAGCTACGGTGGTGTCAGTGAGCTACCAGCCCTGACATTTATATATAGTTTTCACCTGTGTGGTTGTTGGAATGCGAGGCGCCTCGATTATTGGTCTGTAAGGACCGGGAAACGTGTGTTCAGGAATTGCCAATCCTGAAAAGTAAGAGAGTACCGGCCCAGCCGATTCCAAGGACCGCTGTGTGCGATTCTGGGACATTTGCTAGAGTGTCTCGAACGGAGAGGAGCTTGCCCCTTGCCTCGACTCATGATGGAATCCAATTTCCAATAGGAAATTGCGAATGTGATTGTATTACTAGTATGGCGACATGATATATGGTACCCATGCCATCTATGATTGATATTTATGATTGAATCTGCTTTTGAAACATATATGCACTAGTAATAATATCAAACACTTTTGTTTTATACGTATGAAGCATTTATGACCATTATAAGGTAAAACTCTATCCTCCGGCTTGCGTTGCATTGTGTGATGGGACCTGAGTCTTATAATGGCTTCATTTTTATAAAAAGCATTGCGATGATTTAATCATTTACTTTATTTCATGCACTAACATTCATTGGAGTAAACCCGTTCCGCGAAAGTGGCATGGTCCTTTGATTTGCCTTATTATTGTTGTTTGATAAGTTAAGTAGATTTTTCATACCAGTCCCATGACTGACTCGTAGTTTGTTTCACCTTGCAAACTCGGGTGCCCTCATTTTCACATGGGCAGCCTAGTTACAGGTAGCTGACATACTTTGGCTTGGCACCGCAGTAGAGGTGCACTTTTGGACTCATGGCGAAGCTTGACTACATTGTGATGACTGTGACTTTTCCGCCATTATTGTATATGTATTATGATTCCGCCATAGGCGATGTAGACTGATGTTTAGCTTATGTAATCTCTATGTATGATTCCGCCGCAGGCAATGTAGACTGACTATGTATTATTATGCACTAAGAAGTATCCTGCACTGTGCTCTCTGATGTGGTGATATATATATATATATATATGATTTCGCTGTAATATTTGTGTAAATTATTCTATTTCTTGTTTTATGCTATTATCTGTACTCTGCTAATGATGATTAATGTGTTATATTCCAATGATTATCCTTAACACCGTGGCACGGGGTTTTGGGATCGTCACATTCCTTCACGGGGAAGTTCGGGTTTTTACAACCCCACTCGGGTATTAGGATGATACTTGACATACACCGGTCCCAATATTTAGTTGTACGTCAATAGATGGATTGACAACCTATGATGAATGTTATTTATTTATTTTAATGCTCACACAGTTGTAAATTTCACTCTGGATGTGAAAGGATTATTTGTTGATTATTTGTCATTAGTGTTGCATACATGCGATGTATGAAATCTATATAACTTAAATTATATGGTAATTTATTGAGTCGCACTCCGATTCACAAATAAAGAACATTTTTAAATAAAGGACTTTTTAAATAAAGAATATTTTAAAATAAAGAATATTTTAAAAAAAATGTTTTAACAATAAAAAAAATCACATTTTTATTGTATGAATGAGAATAAAACAATCATGTGTGAAAATACATTTTTGTTACATAAAAATGTCACCTTTGACATGTAAATGAATATAAAATAATCGATTGTTGAATTATATTTTTGTTACATAAAAATGTCACCTTTAACTTGTTAATGAAAATAAAGTAATCTTATGTTGAAATACATTTTTATTACATAAAAATGTCACCTTTAACTTGTTAATGAAAATAAAATAATCATATGTTGAAATACATTTTTGTTACATAAAAATGTCACCTTTAACTTGTTAATGAAAATAAAATAATCATATGTTGAAATACAATTTTGTTACGTAAAAATGTCACCTTTAACTTGTTAATGAAAATAAAATAATCATATGTTGAAATACAATTTTGTTACATAAAAATGTCACCTTTAAATTGTTAATGAAAGTAAAATAATCATATGTTGAAATACATTTTTGTTACATAAAAATGTCACCTTTAACTTGTTAATGAAAAAAAAAATTCATTTGTTGAATTATATTTTTGTACATTAAAATGTCACCTTTAACATGTTAAGGAGAATAAAAATATTTGAACAATCAAAATATTTGAACAATAAAAATGTCATTTTTATTGAATGTACAAACCATATAAAATATCCATGTGTTGAATAAAAAATTTCAATAATAAAAATAGTTATGTAGTTAAAAGGCCTTTTTATCGATCGATTTTATTCATTTTATAAAGAATATCGAAAAGAGGAGATTTCAAAATTTAATATTTTGAAAATATTATCATTTTAGTATGATAAAGATATAAAATGTGCAATTTTGATTTAAAATTTAAAATGAAGTAATAATCGTTTTAAAATGATTTTATAAACGATTTATAAAATACGTTTTAAAGGAAATTGACGAAATATAATATATATATATATATATATATTATATATTATATATATGGCCTGAATAGAACGCGCCATGCAGCGACCGTTCGCGAATTTCGACCATTAACTTCAAATTGGCGTAATGGGAGATCCGACCATCGGATTCTCCTAAAACCGTAACTATTGGGTTCGTATCGAAAAGAGCTTTCCAATGAATATAAGAAGTTTGAAATCTAACATTTGGATTTGGAAGTATGTCCAAATCAAATTTGAAAAGGTCACTATGAATGAAGTTCGGTGGCCTTAGTCGGAAACCGACTGTACGGGCCTTAATAAAATTATTTAAAATATGGGAAAAATTATGAAAAATCATAATTAATAATTTGGAAATATTTTTGATTAAAAAAATTTATATTTGAAAAGATAAAAATGAATTTTTATCGAAATGAACTATGTTTTAAACGACATTTGTTCTTTATACCCAATTAATAGTGAAAATAAAATATGGAATTTATAAATCTTTTATTAAGATTTAAATGTAATTTATAAATCTTGTATTAAGGTTTAAATGGAAATTATAAATCTTTTATTAAGATTTAAAAGGAAATTTTTCTAAAGTAAAGTTTTCCAAATTAATTGAATAAATTGTAATTGAAGGCAATTTGATTTAATAATAATCGAGATGAGCTTCTGTAAAAGAAGACCGTTACTATATATGGAATTTAAAAGGCCTTGCTGCTATTCCATTTATATTATTAGTCTGATACAGAAATTTATATCGAATATATATTGATCTGTTTTCCATGTAAATTCCATTTTATGGAGAATGATTTGGGTTTATCGTGAACTGTGTTTTAAAGGACACTAGTTCTTTAACACAAGTAAAAACAAAGTTTATTTCCTGAAATCTGGATAATCATTAAGTAATGATTTTTGAGATTAAAACTAAACTAGAGTTTTAAATGAATCTTTAATTAGATTAAAATGAGAATGGGATAAATGGGTTGGCATGTGAAAAATATAAATAAATGATTATTTCGTTGAGGTTCGCCAATCCCGACTAGTTAATAAACCTTAATTTGGTTTAGAATTGATAAAGGATAAAATACATTCTTTTGAAATGAATATCCAAAGGAAGATTAAAGAATAAATTTATCTTTGATAAAATTAATGGGAACCTTTCCCTAATAATGGGAATATTTTATTAAAAGAATATTGTGAATTGGAATGAGGCATATGATGTGTTTTTATAACACTTGATTATTGATTATAAAATACGCGAGTTATTCGAAAAGACCAGATTTAACCCATTCTGAATAATTACTAAGACGATTCAAAGTCGAAGATGAAGACGGTGGTTGAAGACCGGAGATCTTCACATCGTTTGGATAATTACTAATGTCTTGATTGGGTCCTACACCCAAGACAAGGTAATAAGTGGTGATCATCCAATCGTACTTGGAGATCGACGGATATGCGAGGACCTCTATCATGTATTAGACATATGGGATGAGGAATAAGGTGCCTCTGGTTTCATTCAGACCCAGAACGGACTTGTAAATGGATGATATGTCTGACGTTGTATTCCTTTATGTTGTGTTCGTTGATCTCTGCTAAATATATATCTGTTTGGTGGCGGATAATTTATTCTCTTTCTTAACACCCTTATTTGAGATGTACGAGCTTAGAGGTTATATATTGGCAGAAATCAATGGTATGGTATGGATTGTCAATGTGGCATGCTAAGATGCAAATGAACAAGGCTTTTGTTGAGAAGAAGAGACTTGTGGTTGATGATCAAAGCACAGCTTATTTAGGCATAGCTTTGTCTATAGCGTTACTTCGCAAGCCTCACACCCCGATATAAACAAGAAACAGGAGAAGGACCCCAGGGAGGACATGCATCTCTTTCTAGCTAGGAGTGGTGTCATGGTATGGAGCCCAGACATTTTACTTATGTGGATGATGGAATGAGGTGCCTTAGATATTAAGTCCCTAGCGGCTCACATTTTATGCCCCATAGGGCAGGGAAACGTATTGTTCAAGCATAACTAATCAACTAAAGTTTTTGTGGACCGGCCCTGGCGCTCCTAGGTGCAGTTGCAGTTGTATCCTAAGACATGGGCTAGATTGTCTCGAATTCGGTAAGCACGATCCCTTGCCTTGGTTCATAGATGGAAATCCAACTTCCAATACGACATCATGCGGTTTCGATTGTAGATGTAACATCCCGGATTTTTCGTCGATTTATAACGAACATTTAAATTTGTTTTAAATACCGAATTATAAATGTAAATGAATTTTATATATTTGATATGAATGGTAACAAGTGAATTCAGAGTTAAAACTGAACTAAAACAATTCAGTTGACTAATATAAAATTCTGTATTGAATTAGAACGATAATAAAAATTTATTTTCTATAAATTGAATTGTTTGGAATCGATTTATATGGTGAATCTAATTTAGTTTAAATCGTTAATTTAAATCGTTATCTTTTCTATATAGTCAAATTTAATTGTAGAATTAGATCCGTTAATTTCAGAATATCAGTATAACTTAGAGATGTCGATCGTCAAGTGAAAATAATGGTTCGGAGACCATGAGATAATTTAAGTTATTAAATTAAAATCAAAATTTATTTTATATTTATAAGGTTGTCCTTAAGTAGGCAGGCCGACCTAATTTATCAAATCACGCAACTGCTTTATTTTCTCGAGCAAACTGTTCTGCCTCCTCCTTTAATGCTCATTTCCGTAATGTCTCCCTCCTTAAAGACCTAAGAAACATGATTTAATTTCCTCGTACGATTTGTTCCCTCATTCGCGTGTATATATTCAAGCTCGCCCTCGTATTCCTTTCGATCTCTAAAACCACTGACAATTGGATTTCCCTTTCCTCCATTTCTTTTCCTCGGTGATCAAAAGCGGACTCCAATAAAAAAATGAAGAATGAAATCTAAGCAAAATCGCAAACCGCGATTGATTTTTTTGAGTCCTCAGAAGCTCGAAACCACCCAGGGGGAGCTCGCGATTTCGGAAAAGGGGTGCGCGATGGGTTCTCTTGTCTGAGATCTCGTAGTTCTGAAGCCCGACTGCAACTGACGAGGGGCTCGCGATTATGGTTGGATGAAGGGGGCGACAGCGAGGGTTAGCGTCATCTGGAGTTCGGTATTGGGATTTGAGGAGTTCGACAGTGAAAGGTTTGGGAAGTTCGATCCGTGATTTCTGGGAGGAATGTGAGAGGAGCTGAGACCGTTGGTTGTAAGACAGTGAACCGGAGATTGACTGGAAGGTGTTTGATGAATTGTCAAGATAGAAATGAGCAGTATTTTGTGTTGTTTTTGGTCAAGTTGATCGGTTGTTAGCGGAGCATACTTCGTCGATTTGGTCGAGGGGTTTGAAAGGCATAAGGTATTTGTTTTTATGAAATTTTGAATTTCATAGAATGATTAAATTATTAATGTTAGTAGTCAATTTGAAATGAATAGGGTTTAAGCGATAAATTAAATTAAATAACTGTAGGTACAAAATAAAATTTATTCAAGACGATTCATAGCTGACGATATGGAAAATAAAGGGATATTCAGCAAAACGAAAATTTGGTGAGTAAATCTCACTCACCTTTTATTTATAATTATTTTTATTTCGTTAAAAATAATTGTTGTTGCTCGTTTGGATTTTTCTGCTTGCTTTATATATATTAGTTATTTAGGCTATTATATATATATATATATATATATATATATATATATATATTGGGTTGATTGATTGGTTGGATTCCCGCTGTCTCATTAGCGGATGCCCGCAGTTTCATAGCGGATGATTACCCTATACGCCGCACGCTAGGATTAGTGGATGACCTTCTATACCGCGATATTCTGCCGCGAAGCAGAATGGGTATTATTTATGTGCTAACATCTGTGGATGCAGGAAAACAGGTTGGAGGGATCCAACTGGATTCCTCAAAAATATATTATTTGTTTGTTGTTTGTTTGATTTCATATATATTCATATATGATGTGTTAAAATCAAATGATTGGAAATTGATTGATTTGGT
This sequence comes from Allium sativum, assembly GCA_030737875.1. Taxonomy (NCBI): domain Eukaryota; kingdom Viridiplantae; phylum Streptophyta; class Magnoliopsida; order Asparagales; family Amaryllidaceae; genus Allium; species Allium sativum. Next base: position 217,127,827 of record CM060918.1, on the reverse strand, counting down.
TGTTTAAATTATCACTGGGCTGAAGTGTTAATTTATATAAATATCATGGAAGGATATTGGAGATTTAAAAGGGAAAATGCTATTTTTAAATAGAATTTGAATTTTAAATGGGAATAAAAGTATAAACTTGTTTTGAAATAAAACAAGTAGTTTCTTTATAAACGAAGTTTATAAATAGTTCTTTTATAACTAAGTTATAAATGAAGTGAAAAGAATTATCATTTGATAATTCAGAAATAGAAATACAAGTGTGAAATTGGAATGGGAAATCTATCTTCAAAGAAAAATAGAAATATCTATTTCAAAAGGAATTGAAGTCGAGACTTGTTTAAAGAAATTGGATATAAGAATTCAAATAGAAACAGACTTTGAAATATAAAATTTCAAAGAAGAATTGAATAGAATTTGAAATATAGAATTTCAAAGAAGAATTCAAATATGAAATTTGGATAGAGATTTGAAATGGAATTCAAATATGAAATTTGAATAGAGATTTGAAATAGAAATTCAAGTATTGAATTTGAACATGGAATTGAATATAGGAATTCAAGTAGAAATTTGAATATGGAATTTCAAAATAGAATTTGAAATAAACTTTGAAATAGGATTTCAAGGTAGGATTGAAATAGGATTTCAAAATAGGAAATCCAAATAGTTTTGAAATAGAATTTGAATTCAAGGGAATTGAAATAGAATTTGAATTCAAAGAAATTCAAGTGGGATTGGAATAAAGGAAATTCAAAAATGGAATTTCAAATAAAAGAAAATGTAATTTGAAATATTGGGAGAAAAATGGAATTTGAAACATTTAGAATTTCAAATAGAAATTTAAATGGAGTTTGGATATTTAAATTCAAGTATGAATTTCGAATATAGAAATTCGAAAAGGAGTTGAATTAAGGTGGAAATTAAATAGAGGATTTGAAATGGAATTCGAATAAAGGATTTGAAATGGAATTCGAATAAAGGATTTCAAATGGGATTTGAATACAGGATTTAAAATTATGGAATTTGAAATGTAAAGATTCAAATGGAATTTGGAATATATATATATATATATATATATTAGAAGGGAGTTGAATTCATTTAACGAACTTAAAAAGTTTGTATATATAAATATAATTAAAACGAACTCGCCGCAGCGATGCAGTTCGTAAATTGGCGATTCGAACTTCAATTGAGTATACAGAACGCAATTGAAGTCGGAATTCTTCGAAACAAGAAACGTCAGGACCGATTTGATAATAGTTTTGTAATGGAAGAGAAAAATCTGGATTTTGTCAAATAGATTTTGAGTTATATCAAAATCAAATTTTCAGAAAAGCAGCGCCAGAATTGTTTTAAAACCATAATGGTTTATTTAATGTTATAAAAGGATTTTAAGCGGGAAAAAATCCGAATTTTCTATTTAGAAAATCTCAGAGTTGAGTTGTAAAATATATGCGAATTCAAGTTGTGTAAATAAATATGATTTTTGAAACAGAAACCAGATTTTGATTTATTGAATAGAATTAACTAAATTGAATAGAAATTAGTTAATGAGATTTCGAATGGATATTGGGGTTTGAATAAGTAAATTCGATTTAAAAATTTATATTCGAAATCAAAAAGGAAACTAGAATTGAAATTGAAATTCAAATTGGTTGTGAGCAAGTTAAACATTTTATTTGAACGTGTTATGTTCAAACCTAGAAGTGGAATAGGCAAAATAGCTAATAAAAGAATAAATGGGCAAAACTGAATTCAAACGATTGGATTGAGTTGAATTGAATTGCAAACAGGTAAACATGTGTAAGCAGGGTTGATGTGAAGTATATGAAGTCTATAAATTTAGTGCCCGACAAAAAGGTACATGTTTAATTCATATATGAGATTTTATGCGCCGTATCGGCAAGCCGCTTGGCTTTTTCTTTTTTCTTTTTGAGATTAGAAGGACCGGGGAAGCTATTTGAAATTTCCCGATGCTCCCGATACAGGGGAGGTTATGGCGAACTTTTCCGGAAATTTAAGGAGTTAGAATATTTTTAAGATATTTTGATAGTTAGAAATCATTGTATCGACGTATAGAATTCGATAGGTAAGTGAATATAAAAATCGAATATTGTAAACAAAAAGGGAAATCTATAAATTAGAAATAGAAAGCGAACTTTATACATGTTTTAAAAAATGAACAATTGGATTGTATAGTGTGTTTATTCGAGGTAAGTGGTTTTGCCGTTTTGAAGTTGAGGATGTTTTCAGTTAAGGTCTGAGAGGTAATTTTACCCCAACTTGATTGATTTCATTTTTAATGGATAAATAACAAGATCCAGTCTCGAAGAGAAGTGTTTGAAAAAGGGTTAGTTGAATAAAATATTTTGTGTTGTCGTAACGATGTTTTACACAACATTCGTTTTAAACCCAAGTGGTGGAATTTTGGAAATATAAAAGTAAATATTTCCTGAGTATAATTAATATAGTCGGAATAGAGATAAGTGATTGGAATTGTTTCCAATTGCAAATAAAGATATTTTCTAATATATAGAAAATAAAAGAAGTTGATATTTGGAAACGTTTTCCAAATGGCATAAGATGCCAAGATGATTATTGAAATATTTGGTTAACAAATATTGATAAGAGAATGTAGAAGAGATTTAATTAATGAAATATTAATTAAAGAGCCCAGTGATTTGTTTGATATGTTGGATGAACACTTGTTTTTATTCGATAGTTAAATCACAGACTATCGAAGTTTTGACCATCGTTGTCAATATGGAGAGACCAGTTGGATTATTATACGAAGAACCACTCCGTATCGGCATAAGCGTTGCAAACCAAGTATGCTGAATATATTGAAGACGGAGTAAAGTGCAAGGACTCTTTCTATTAATAGAAATAGTGCCTTCGGTTTCGTTCAATCCCAGAACGAACGTAAATGGACGAATGTCTGACAGAGTATTTCCAATGATCAAATGGGTTGGTCTGTATAAATATATATGGTTGCAACGGATTTATCCCTTAGCATAATATCCAGAATATTTGTGCAAACTCAACTAGTGATTAATGGATCTGACAATGTGGCATTCAAAGTGATTGTGCTATCAATGAATGGTAAGTATTCGTAGCCTCAGGCCTCAACAACCGGGAAAGGACAAAAATCGGGCAGGCAGCATGGCTATGTGGGTCGCACCCATTAGGATGTATAATCACCTATCTAGAGGTTCATTTAATTTCTTATTCTATTCGATGCTGTCCCAGTCGGGAGACGGTTGCTGATCCCAACCGTTGGTGATATACATTCGATACACTCAAGCGAAATGAGTGGTCGGTCATGTGTGGGCCGGGTTACAAGATGTTCTTGTTGAACCCAGTGTATTCCTCTCTAGAGATACACTAGCGAAAGGTGGTTCCATACCTTGTCATGTTGGAAATCCAATCTCCAATAAGCGCCATGCGGTTTTTGATCTTATACTATATATGTGGAGCGTGAGATGCAAGCGTTCTGCTATTTGGTTATTTACTTGATGTAGACATTATTATAATATCACTGGATTTTCGTATCAAAGTGTTTTGGGTTATAGTAAGGTAAAAACCCGTCCGTGTTTATGTGTGGGCTGGTCTTACTATTATCTTTCCTTTCGAAAAGAGTTTTTAAAAGTTAAACAAGTGGTTGGAGTTTACTCACACCAGTCCCATGACTGACCCAGAGTTTATTTTGTTTTGTTTCCCTAAACTCTTGGGTGCCCAAATTTGTACGGGCAGTCAAGTAGTCGGGATTTTACAGATTCATTTGGAGGAGCTGGGAGCAGGAGGCTTCAGCGTTAGTTATCTAGTGTTATTTCCGCTGTATTGTAAGTGTGTACTCTGATAGTGATGTATGTATATACAGTCAAAAATTTGTATTTCAGAAGCTATTCTATATATTATATTTTATTCCGCTGCGATGTGAGGTTCTGTGTTGTGTTTATGTTCTTCTTCTTCTTCTATTCTAAGTTTCTATCTCATCTATTCTCACCCTCTAGCTTCTTTCTATTAATGGTTCGTATTTCTGTGTTATTTGGGTTGGACGTGTGTTGTATTTAGTCAACTCAGATAGCTCGGATTTGCGGGTCGTTTCAGTTGGTATCAGAGCTTAGGTTGAGCGAACACCTAGGCTTGTGTGGCATGTGCTCATTAGAGATAGGGTCAGTAGTACCCTAGAATGAGTTGAGTGTATATATGAGAGAGCGTATTTGTAAGTTGATATAAAATTTGTTTTATATTGTGTTGGCTTGTCTGTTGAGTAGTTTATGAATTCTGGTCGAATCGTGGGACGCCACGACGTCGATAGGAGTTTGTAAACACTTGGACAGAGAAATTCGACACAGTATTGTTTTAAAGAGGGTAAATGAAATAATTTTACCCAAAATTTCTATTTTGATATAGAAGGAATAATTTTCTAGAATTATTATTATATGGATGTGTTGGACATTGATTTTATAATCAAATGAGATTATAAACTTAGAATGGTTATTTATAACCAAATAGAATTTGTATAAGAATTAAATATACAAATGAGACGAATTAAAATTTGATTTCAAAGCAGAATTTGGAATTTAAATCCTGGGAAGTTGAAAAATATTTTTCAAAGTATATTAAAATAGATTTGTTTTAGAAGGATTTGAAAGAAAATCATTTTAGATGGATTTTGAAATAATAAAGCACTGAACTCACTTCAGTGGCTGGAAAATAATTCAGATGATGATGGCCACATCATTTGTATTTATTTTCGAGTTTCTAAGTGATGATTGCTACCTTAATGAGATTTCCAATGGAAATTTATTTCAGAAAATAAATTGTTTTGGAAAATTCAAATATTTTTAATTTGAAATGGAAATAAATATATGTTTGTATGATTTAAAAAGGAATTTGAAATAAAAACCGGGAATTAGAGTTCTGGAGTCTAAATCTAACTTAAGCAAGTTAAATAAATTGAAATGATGGAAATTAGTTAAATGAACTGAAATTGAATATTCCTATGAAAGCCTAAAGTTGTATCGGACTTGAATTATAGAATATGAAAATACTGAGTTATAACAAAGTGGGCTATTTAAAAATTAACGGGTTTGTAGCATTTCTTCTGCCTTAGTAATTTCGGGGACGAAATTCTTTTAAGGGGGAAGGAATGTAACATCCCGGATTTTTCGTCGATTTATAACGAACATTTAAATTTGTTTTAAATACCGAATTATAAATGTAAATGAATTTTATATATTTGATATGAATGGTAACAAGTGAATTCAGAGTTAAAACTGAACTAAAACAATTCAGTTGACTAATATAAAATTCTGTATTGAATTAGAACGATAATAAAAATTTATTTTCTATAAATTGAATTGTTTGGAATCAATTTATATGGTGAATCTAATTTAGTTTAAATCGTTAATTTAAATCGTTATCTTTTCTATATAGTCAAATTTAATTGTAGAATTAGATCCGTTAATTTCAGAATATCAGTATAACTTAGAGATGTCGATCGTCAAGTGAAAATAATGGTTCGGAGACCATGAGATAATTTAAGTTATTAAATTAAAATCAAAATTTATTTTATATTTATAAGGTTGTCCTTAAGTAGGCAGGCCGACCTAATTTATCAAATCACGCAACTGCTTTATTTTCTCGAGCAAACTGTTCTGCCTCCTCCTTTAATGCTCATTTCCGTAATGTCTCCCTCCTTAAAGACCTAAGAAACATGATTTAATTTCCTCGTACGATTTGTTCCCTCATTCGCGTGTATATATTCAAGCTCGCCCTCGTATTCCTTTCGATCTCTAAAACCACTGACAATTGGATTTCCCTTTCCTCCATTTCTTTTCCTCGGTGATCAAAAGCGGACTCCAATAAAAAAATGAAGAATGAAATCTAAGCAAAATCGCAAACCGCGATTGATTTTTTTGAGTCCTCAGAAGCTCGAAACCACCCAGGGGGAGCTCGCGATTTCGGAAAAGGGGTGCGCGATGGGTTCTCTTGTCTGAGATCTCGTAGTTCTGAAGCCCGACTGCAACTGACGAGGGGCTCGCGATTATGGTTGGATGAAGGGGGCGACAGCGAGGGTTAGCGTCATCTGGAGTTCGGTATTGGGATTTGAGGAGTTCGACAGTGAAAGGTTTGGGAAGTTCGATCCGTGATTTCTGGGAGGAATGTGAGAGGAGCTGAGACCGTTGGTTGTAAGACAGTGAACCGGAGATTGACTGGAAGGTGTTTGATGAATTGTCAAGATAGAAATGAGCAGTATTTTGTGTTGTTTTTGGTCAAGTTGATCGGTTGTTAGCGGAGCATACTTCGTCGATTTGGTCGAGGGGTTTGAAAGGCATAAGGTATTTGTTTTTATGAAATTTTGAATTTCATAGAATGATTAAATTATTAATGTTAGTAGTCAATTTGAAATGAATAGGGTTTAAGCGATAAATTAAATTAAATAACTATAGGTACAAAATAAAATTTATTCAAGACGATTCATAGCCGACGATATGGAAAATAAAGGGATATTCAGCAAAACGAAAATCTGGTGAGTAAATCTCACTCACCTTTTATTTATAATTATTTTTATTTCGTTAAAAATAATTGTTGTTGCTCGTTTGGATTTTTCTGCTTGCTTTATATATATATATTAGTTATTTAGGCTATTATATATATATATATATATATATATATATTGGGTTGATTGATTGGTTGGATTCCCGCAGTCTCATTAGCGGATGCCCGCAGTTTCATAGCGGATGATTACCCTATACGCCCCACGCTATGATTAGTGGATGACCTTCTATACCGCGATATTCTGCCACGAAGCAGATTGGGTATTATTTATGTGCTAACATCTGTGGATGCAGGAAAACAGGTTGGAGGGATCCAACTGGATTCCTCAAAAATATATTATTTGTTTGTTGTTTGTTTGATTTCATATATATTCATATATGATGTGTTAAAATCAAATGATTGGAAATTGATTGATTTGGTTGTTTAAATTATCACTGGGCTGAAGTGTTAATTTATATAAATATCATGGAAGGATATTGGAGATTTAAAAGGGAAAATGCTATTTTTAAATAGAATTTGAATTTTAAATGGGAATAAAAGTATAAACTTGTTTTGAAATAAAACAAGTAGTTTCTTTATAAACGAAGTTTATAAATAGTTCTTTTATAACTAAGTTATAAATGAAGTGAAAAGAATTATCATTTGATAATTCAGAAATAGAAATACAAGTGTGAAATTGGAATGGGAAATCTATCTTCAAAGAAAAATAGAAATATCTATTTCAAAAGGAATTGAAGTCGAGACTTGTTTAAAGAAATTGGATATAAGAATTCAAATAGAAACAGACTTTGAAATATAAAATTTCAAAGAAGAATTGAATAGAATTTGAAATATAGAATTTCAAAGAAGAATTCAAATATGAAATTTGGATAGAGATTTGAAATGGAATTCAAATATGAAATTTGAATAGAGATTTGAAATAGAAATTCAAGTATTGAATTTGAACATGGAATTGAATATAGGAATTCAAGTAGAAATTTGAATATGGAATTTCAAAATAGAATTTGAAATAAACTTTGAAATAGGATTTCAAGGTAGGATTGAAATAGGATTTCAAAATAGGAAATCCAAATAGTTTTGAAATAGAATTTGAATTCAAGGGAATTGAAATAGAATTTGAATTCAAAGAAATTCAAATGGGATTGGAATAAAGGAAATTCAAAAATGGAATTTCAAATAAAAGAAAATGTAATTTGAAATATTGGGAGAAAAATGGAATTTGAAACATTTAGAATTTCAAATAGAAATTTAAATGGAGTTTGGATATTTAAATTCAAGTATGAATTTCAAATATAGAAATTCGGAAAGGAGTTGAATTAAGGTGGAAATTAAATAGAGGATTTGAAATGGAATTCGAATAAAGGATTTCAAATGGGATTTGAATACAGGATTTAAAATTATGGAATTTGAAATGTAAAGATTCAAATGGAATTTGGAATATATATATATATATATATATATATATATATTAGAAGGGAGTTGAATTCATTTAAAGAAGTTTAAAAGTTTGTATATATAAATATAATTAAAACGAACTCGCCGCAGCGATGCAGTTCGTAAATTGGCGATTCGAACTTCAATTGAGTATACAGAACGCAATTGAAGTCGGAATTCTTCGAAACAAGAAACGTCAGGACTGATTTGATAATAGTTTTCTAATGGAAGAGAAAAATCTGGATTTTGTCAAATAGATTTTGAGTTATATCAAAATCAAAATATCAGAAAAGCAGCGCCAGAATTGTTTTAAAACCATAATGGTTTATTTAATGTTATAAAAGGATTTTAAGCGGGAAAAAAATCCGAATTTTCTATTTAGAAAATCTCAGAGTTGAGTTGTAAAATATATGCGAATTCAAGTTGTGTAAATAAATATGATTTTTGAAACAGAAACCAGATTTTGATTTATTGAATAGAATTAACTAAATTGAATAGAAATTAGTTAATGAGATTTCGAATGGATATTGGGGTTTGAATAAGTAAATTCGATTTAAAAATTTATATTCGAAATCAAAAAGGAAACTAGAATTGAAATTGAAATTCAAATTGGTTATGAGCAAGTTAAACATTTTATTTGAACGTGTTATGTTCAAACCTAGAAGTGGAATATGCAAAATAGCTAATAAAAGAATAAATGGGCAAAACTGAATTCAAACGATTGGATTGAGTTGAATTGAATTGCAAACAGGTAAACATGTGTAAGCAGGGTTGATGTGAAGTATATGAAGTCTATAAATTTAGTGCCCGACAAAAAGGTACATGTTTAATTCATATATGAGATTTTATGCGCCGTATCGGCAAGCCGCTTGGCTTTTTCTTTTTTCTTCTTGAGATTAGAAGGACCGGGGAAGCTATTTGAAATTTCCCGATGCTCCCGATACAGGGGAGGTTATGGCGAATTTTTCTGGAAATTTAAGGAGTTAGAATATTTTTAAGATATTTTGATAGTTAGAAATCATTGTATCGACGTATAGAATTCGATAGGTAAGTGAATATAAAAATCGAATATTGTAAACAAAAAGGGAAATCTATAAATTAGAAATAGAAAGCGAACTTTATACATGTTTTAAAAAATGAACAATTGGATTGTATAGTGTGTTTATTCGAGGTAAGTGGTTTTGCCGTTTTGAAGTTGAGGATGTTTTCAGTTAAGGTCTGAGAGGTAATTTACCCCAACTTGATTGATTTCATTTTTAATGGATAAATAACAAGATCCAGTCTCGAAGAGAAGTGTTTGAAAAAGAGTTAGTTGAATAAAATATTTTGGGTTGTCGTAACGATGTTTTACACAACATTCGTTTTAAACCCAAGTGATGGAATTTTGGAAATATAAAAGTAAATATTTCCTGAGTATAATTAAAATAGTCGGAATAGAGATAAGTGATTGGAATTGTTTCCAATTGCAAATAAAGATATTTTCTAATATATAGAAAATAAAAGAAGTTGATATTTGGAAACGTTTTCCAAATGGCATAAGATGCCAAGATGATTATTGAAATATTTGGTTAACAAATATTTATAAGAGAATGTAGAAGAGATTTAATTAATGAAATATTAATTAAAGAGCCCAGTGATTTGTTTGATATGTTGGATGAACACTTGTTTTTATTCGATAGTTAAATCACAGACTATCGAAGTTTTGACCATCGTTGTCAATATGGAGAGACCGGTTGGATTATTATCCGAAGAACCACTCCGTATCGGCATAAGCGTTGCGAACCAAGTATGCTGAATATATTGAAGACAGAGTAAAGTGCAAGGACTCTTTCTATTAATAGAAATAGTGCCTTCGGTTTCGTTCAATCCCAGAACGAACGTAAATGGACGAATGTCTGACAGAGTATTTCCAATGATCAAATGGGTTGGTCTGTATAAATATATATGGTTGCAACGGATTTATCCCTTAGCATAATATCCATAATATTTGTGCAAACTCAACTAGTGATTAACGGATCTGACAATGTGGCATTCAAAGTGATTGTGCTATCAATGAATGGTAAGTATTCGTAGCCTCAGGCCTCAACAACCGGGAAAGGACAAAAATCGGGCAGGCAGCATGGCTATGTGGGTCGCACCCATTAGGATGTATAATCACCTATCTAGAGGTTCATTTAATTTCTTATTCTATTCGATGCTGTCCCAGTCGGGAGACGGTTGCTGATCCCAACCGTTGGTGATATACATTCGATACACTCAAGCGAAATGAGTGGTCGGTCATGTGTGGGCCGGGTTACAAGATGTTCTTGTTGAACCCAGTGTATTCCTCTCTAGAGATACACTAGCGGAAGGTGGTTCCATACCTTGTCATGTTGGATATCCAATCTCCAATAAGCGCCATGCGGTTTTTGATCTTATACTATATATGTGGAGCGTGAGATGCAAGCGTTCTGCTATTTGGTTATTTACTTGATGTAGACATTATTATAATATCACTGGATTTTCGTATCAAAGTGTTTTGGGTTATAGTAAGGTAAAAACCCGTCCGTGTTTATGTGTGGGCTGGTCTTACTATTATCTTTCCTTTCGAAAAGAGTTTTTAAAAGTTAAACAAGTGGTTGGAGTTTACTCACACCAGTCCCATGACTGACCCAGAGTTTATTTTGTTTTGTTTCCCTAAACTCTTGGGTGCCCAAATTTGTACGGGCAGTCAAGTAGTCGGGATTTCACAGATTCATTTGGAGGAGCTGGGAGCAGGAGGCTTCAGCGTTAGTTATCTAGTGTTATTTCCGCTGTATTGTAAGTGTGTACTCTGATAGTGATGTATGTATATACAGTCAAAAATTTGTATTTCAGAAGCTATTCTATATATTATATTTTATTCCGCTGCGATGTGAGGTTCTGTGTTGTGTTTATGTTCTTCTTCTTCTTCTATTCTAAGTTTCTATCTCATCTATTCTCACCCTCTAGCTTCTTTCTATTAATGGTTCGTATTTCTGTGTTATTTGGGTTGGACGTGTGTTGTATTTAGTCAACTCAGATAGCTCGGATTTGCGGGTCGTTTCAGTAGAGCTAGTATGGCGACATGATATATGGTACCCATGCCATCTATGATTGATACATTTATATTTGAAGTTGTTTTAAACACTATGCACTTATAACAATATCAAAATGATTTGTTTTATAAGTATCAAGCATGTTTGGCGATTGTAAGGGAAAACTCTATCCTCTGGCTTGCGTTGCATTGTGTGATGGGACCTGAGTCTTATAATAGCTTCATTTTTCCAAAAAGCATTGCGTTGTTTTATTATAAACTAAGATTCATGTGGAATAAACCCGTTCCGTGTTATATGACGTGGCCCCATGATTTACCCAACTTGAAAATCAAGCTAATAAATGTTTTAGTTCTCACACCAGTCCCATGACTGACCTGGAGTTTATTGTTTCAACCTATACTCTGGGTGCCCTTATTTTCCGCACGGGCAGCTAGTAGTTTTGGTTTTGCAGATATTTCTTTTCTAGGATCCTGGATTTACAGCTGAAGCTATATTCGAAAAGCTCTGTATCCGTGCATTCCTTTCAATTGTATTTTGTATTATTTTTCCGCTGCTATTTAAATGTAATTTAAATCTCTAATATGGTATTTCCAATGTATATTATTTATTCATACTTTGTTATATTCTTATACTCTGAAGTAAATTATTGTAATAAGCAATGAAATGTTCTTATGTTTGTGTTCGGATTTGTTTTGTTCTCAATTCAGTCCGGGCTTTCCCGTAAGGGGAAGTTTGGGTCGTTTCACAAACCATTTAAATATATATAATATATTTCGTCGATTTCCGTTCAAAATCATATTTTGTAAATGTTTATAAATTCGTTTTAAAAACAATTACCACTTTCATTTCAATTTTAAATTAGAATCGGACAATCCATAATATTATAATATCAAAATAATAATATTTTCAAAGTATCAGATTTTGAAATTCATTCTTTTCGATATTCAGTTTTTAAATGAATGAAATCGATAGAAAACCCCATTCGAGTTAAAATGGCGTATATCTACTTAACTCACCTTCATATATCTCAATATATTCGTGCCCATACAAAATCGGGCATCAAAATCATATTTTGATTTTCCATTGAATATTATATTGTAATATTCGTTTTATTCTAAATCGGAATGCGACTCAATCAATTACCATATAATGTTAATTATATGGTTTTCATAAATCGCATGTATTCAACAATAATTGTAAACAATTATTAAACATCCATTACACATACATAGTGCATTTACAACTATAAAAGCATTAAATAATTTAATAATGCTTATAACAGTCTGTCAATCGATCGGTTGACATACAATAAAATACAAGCGAGAAGTGTGAATTAATTATCATCCCCATACATGTGTGGGGTTTTCAACCATCAACTATGATTATTATTTGCATACTTGGGCGACATGTAAAATTATTGTCCTAATACCCGTGTGGGGGTTTACATCACAATCCATGTGAACTAATCTATTATTTGGGAGATGTGTGGGTAAATTGTCATCCCGAAATAATTCATAATTTAAACATTTATTTTTAACATCCCATTTATTCACAGTTTGATGATAATGACAGTAAAACTGTAAACAACCATCAGCCACCAAACAAATATTGCAATCACACGCAATAAATATATATTCAGTTTAATAACTTGAGTAAAAGAGTTCTTACAATGATCGGTTTTTTAAATTGTCATAAAATAATTGTTTTGATCTAATTAAACTGCACATTTAATTAAATCAAAAATTCTAAATAACTCCAATTCTGTCCAGATTTGTTCCATAGCGTAGAGTTCCTCGTCACGATTCTAATGCTTTCAACTTCATAAAATCCTGCTATTGTTTGACAAAGATATGGCCTTTTATAACTTAATTATATTATTAACATAATTAAAATTTAGTTAAGTTAATTGCATCTCTTAATCTCATCGTTGTACCCTTTTCTTCCCAATCAAACCACCAGGCCGCCTTCAAACCTATCGTCGCCTCCAGTACTCACACCGTCGCGCTTCCCTCGAGCTTCCATACCACCATCAGAAACTACCACATCGCCGAGCTTCGCCACTCCAACCACCGCCTGCTACCTTGTGAAGCTCGGTGGTCCCTACGCCATGAAATTAGGGCACGAACGTTGCCCCTTTGAGGCCAAAATCCTGCCACCATGGCCATCAAAAACAGATCACCACCGTTGAAGATGAAGAGCTCGAAGAGTTGAAGATAACTTGTTTTGAAATTTGTTGAATTAATGATTGGATCTCGTGGAAATGTGGGAAAACCGATCGAGCATTTGTGGCCATGCAAAGGAATAAGGTGGCGGGTCTGTATAATTATTCAGGGTTCAGGAGAAAATGAAATATATATATATACATATATATTTTAAATAATATTTTATTCTAATTTTTTTCTTGTTTAATCTTCGAACTCCAAACGAACCCTAACCATTTTAGCGCCTTGCCAAATACCCATATTCTGGACACAATGGGATATGTTTCGTAAGCTGATTCGATTATTTCGATCATTTTTTATAGAAATTAAAATACAAATCAATATAACATTCAAAATCCATTTCAATGTGCATTTTAATTTCCTACGACCACATACTCACTCCAAAAATTGCGAAATTTGGAATCAGGAATAATTTAATATTCCGGATCAAAAAAAATTGTTTCATCGAAAACGGAGGTTGTTTGCAAAATGGCCATTTTTAAGGCTTATATAATATCGATATATATATATATATTCCATAACGACAATTTCAAATTTTGGTTTGAACATAACTTAAATTTTATAACACGAAAACTCAACTTCTTATATTCGTTAGAAAGATATTACAAAATAGATCCTAATGTTCTTGTTTTACAGAAATTCGACTATTAACGATTTCTGTACATCCATTTAAAGTTTAAAATTGAATTTTCAAACTACCACGCCATTTCAAGCTCATTTTATAATTAATATAAATATATACGCTCAAACTTCGAATTAAATAAATTTTTCATCGTTAATTCTCAAGATAAATCGTATAAAATATTTAATTTCCATCAAAATCAATTAAAAATAAATTTTAAATTGGTTCTAAAAATAAGTGTTTTTATAATCTCCCCCAATTAAAACTAATTTGTCCCCGAAAAAGGAATAGAGCTGAAAGTTGTTTAACTAACCGACTCAACTTTCAATCGGCTCAAGTTCATCAATTTTTCAGTTTTTAAGAATTTTCAAATTTCCCTGAAATTTGACTAACACCCTAAATTTCTAAAAAAACCGCCATAACCTCCTTTGTACGGGTTGATCTGAACAAATTTATATGGCCTCATCAGGCACACAATAAATCAATATATTACATAATGTAATGTCCAGCTTTTTAACCGACTTTGTTTAATAATAAACATTGGTTTATTATTGAGTTAATTGAAATAAAATGGAATTTAAATCAAAATAATAAACAAACTTAAGTAAATTCTGTCTAAGAACCTATATATATATATATATATATATATATATATATAAGGTGCACATATGTATACATAAATATAGTAGGAAATAAATGTATACTTTTGTTATATCTTTGAATGTAATTTACGAGAATGTAATTAATCTTTTATTTTAAAATCCTATGCATGCCTTTAAAACATGATAAGTGTACACATATATATGGACATTCATCTGATTGCTTGTTCATGATGTATTGCTATAAGAACTCGAGCTCGATCATCAATTTGAGTTTGTACATATTGGCTAATGTACATGTTTCCATTGCTTCCTTGAACTTGTTTCTTTCACTTACAGTTTTATTGCCTTTGCATTGACTAAAACCCATCATCTTGCACTAAATCATGTTTCCAATTTTGTGCAACATGTTGCTCCTATATACATACATGCAAGCAATACAACATGTATGGACATATTTCTCTCTTAATCCATAATAGGATATTTATTTTCTAGTTGTAAGCATCGGAAAAAGTTGTTGCTACATATTAGAACAAACAAAGAGAGTTAAACATTTATGTGATTAAACTTTTGAAAGGGTGCAAATCAAAGGAAATGATATGGCTACACATATGTATGTCATTTTCTTAATAAAGAGTACAAATTGTTAATGTGATTAAATTGCAAATCTAATGAAAAGAAATAGATGCTCTTATATGCAAGCATCCCTTAAGCATGATAGTACATAATTATTTTAATGAGATCCTATTGAAAACTAATGTCTTTCTGCAAGTTGCAAGTGGGTGTACTTTAGATATCACCTAACCTAAATAAGCTTAAGTAAATTGCAGCTAAAAATGTAAACAAATAAGCAATGAAAAGATTTATCATTTTAGCTTTAAAACCATTTCGCAACATTTCATTAATTAAATGTGACCAAAGAAAATATGTTGTGTTTCTTGAAGCTAAACGAAAGGACGAGATTGTACACCTATTTTTGCCTTTGAAAAGAAAAGATATGTACCTCTAAAAATAGATTGAACCATAGGCTGAAGTAAATATTTGCCTTAACATCAACATTCCATCTGTAATAAAGATATTAAGTAAATAACTAATGAGGCTATATTATTTTAGTATTTAACTTGTCTATAAATACCACCATAAACCCCCATATTTTCTCCATACAAAAATCAGTCGGACCTGAATTATTAAGGATAGCAAAAATTCTAAGAGCAAGGCAGAGTAAATAAGGTGAGTAAAGTCAATTTTTACAACCTCTATTTTAAAGTTCTGTTTTCATTTATAAATGATGCAAGTGTTTGTGTAGGCTTTTAGATGTATGTGAATCCCATTAATATTTACACATGTTTGTTATGCTGCTAAGATTTCAAACTCACTATAAACATGATTGAACCTGCTTCTGAAAACATAATACAGAAGAACCATATACCCTGAATCGGTGTCTTGGATTTTAACAAGATAGAGGACTTGATTCTTAACCTAGGTTTCTTATATACCTCTGTAGTATATGCGGAAAAAAATTGTAACTATATAAGAGTATGTATGGTCATATCAGTTTAACCCTTGTTACCCAGTTACCAGCTCAATTCAACACAACAATTTCTTTAGCGTACCCGCAATAAGTCAATCACATTGTTGATGTCTATGCCGTATATGAAAATGAATTGAGTTGAAGGGACAATGAATGAGAATCTCATGTATAATGCATCAAGTAGTCACCTGTTTAGATAGCGCGCATAAAGATGCCAGGGATGTTGCATGAGTTTTACTAGGAAAGTGCACATAGTGGTGAGTGAATTCGAAACTAATACACATACATATGGGTTTCTTGGAGTTAATGTATAGACAAAATGAAAAAGGGAAGATCTGGTGAGTCTGTGCACATTTATGCATCGGGAGAGGATGCCACATCAGAGAGTATGCACACATAGTGTCATACTCGTGATAGCATATGAAAATAAAGAAAGCAACTGTGTTTCCTAGGAATAAGCGTGTGAAGGGTGAACTGTTTATTCAATTTTGGTGAGTATTGCATCATCCATATATATATATATATATTAAGCAAAGAAAAAAAAGTTTAAACAAAAGTAACTTAGCTATCCACGCGCAGAAGAAAGGTTTGCATGTAAATGATTTCATATGATCAGAAGAAGTTGTATAGAAATTTTGGGGTGTGTGGATGGTCGGAGTAACACGGTGTACCGCAGTGTGTTCGTGCCATGCAATAGTGCACTACTGTGCACCATTAGTGTAACGACCCAGATTTTTGACCGTTCAAATTGACAATAAACCACACATGTTGACCCAAACAAATCACCAACACAGATAGTTATTGGGAAAAAGAAGAAAAAAGAGAAAACAATCACATAATCTCACAGCGGAAGGACAACAAATAATAAACAAATAATGGTTCAAAAACATTAAAACATATACAGTCGAATTACATTTTCAATCATCAGAGTTCACTAATACAAGTATATACAGTAATGCAGCGGAAATAAAGTGCAGTGGAAAAACATACTTATGATTGATATATATACCAAATCCTCGTCTTCATCCTTCATGCTATTACAATCTTCGCTAACTGCAACTTCTGCTGACCCGAGCGTATTGCATAAAAGAAAACACAACAAACACTCGGATCAGCACCAAATCATTCTCATATTAGTCAAATTAAAATACAAAATAACTTGAGTGCCATGGGTGCAGTAACTTAAGAGATGTTACAGGATTTTTCCATCTCTCAAGGATCCGATAAACTAATACATACATAGTATAATACGCTATTATTGTAATGTCTACTCAGTAAAATAAACATAATGAAAATAGCATAAGCGGGATTACATTTTTACCCTTACACTATTTATAATACCGTAGTCTATACAGTACCGTAATCCCAACCTAACACGGATGACATCAGATGGCACTCCATATGTACGATACAAATCAAAATCATACAAGGCTCGATAAGGATAATATGACAAGGCACCCGAGGCAATGCCCGGTGTAGGATTCTACCAATTGCACTCCCGGACTAGTGGTATTGCATAGCAGCCACTACCGCCCACCTCGGAACACACTCCCAAATCAATAGGGCCCTAATTCATCATCATCATAGTCATAGAAATAGTATCGGAGGAGTGCGTCCAATCAGAGGTGCTGCCTCAATTAGTCACGATATAGCTCATGTTTTAGTCATTTCAATTATGACCCGAAGTTCAAGGCTATTCCATCATCGTTATCTTTCTTCAAATCCAGTAATCGCCTCTAAGTCATCATATTTCATTCTGGATACGTCATAATGTTCACAGTTGTTAAAGTAGCATCGACACTTACAAAGAGTATGCCATTTATCGACTTTGGTATCTTCAACAGCCAATATTTACATTTTCCACATCGGTCAGTTCTTTTACTTTACACAAAGGTTCGCTTTTATAACAAAATATCATATTTTTCTCAAACCAAAATTTATATTCAAATAGAATAAAAATTCATATCAAGATATCCCAATCATTCCCAAAACTGGTTATATTTTGAACTAGAACATATTTTCATATCACTATATTATACTCATATAATATTTCCAAATCGATTTATATTCTAGAAGAATATACTTCACATCAGAGGTTATAATTATTTCAAATCGATTTATGTTCGAAATCCATTCATATTCAACTAGAATATATATTTTCATAACAACTCATTTAAATCTCTTAGGGGGTCCATTTGTATTCGAGAAGAATATAATTCATATTTCCATATAAAAATCGATTTAAATCAATTCATATTCAAATAGAATGAAATTTTTATCCCAACTTCATTTGAACCAATGGTTTAAATTCAAACATTTTCCGTTCAAAAGAAATTTACAATTTCTAAAATACTTATGAAAATAAATGTTTCTAATAAAATCTTATATAAATAAATAAATATATATATATAGAATATAATAATTAAAAATAAATAAAATAATTTAAATATTATGTATATATATAAATTAAAAGTTTACTAGATAGTTTTGAATAATAAATTATAAGGAAAATTTATTTAAAATAAAATAGTTTACAAATAAAGGTTAAATAATAAATTTTATGGAAAGAATAATTTATTTGAAATCAAATGTGTAAATATATATATATAATAAAATTCTTTAACCATAGTTGTTCCTTTCTTCAGAACTTCAAATACATGAACCCATACCCAGTCTCAATGGAGTTACATAGTTCAATATCTTGTTTCAAATGCCATTCAACCCCATTTCTTTCAATTTAGAGGAATCAAACCCATATTCATATCAAAATTTACGGTGATTTTGAATATCCTCAAATGATGTTCATTTCAGAAATAAATTCAATAGAAACTATCAATTCCAAATCTTACCATAAACTTTGAAAACTCCAAGGTATATTAAAATCGCACTTTACAAAACTTGATTTGTTTGTATAATTTACCTTGACAAATTCATTAACATTCAAATTCACGTTTAAAGGGAAAAAAATCTTATCAATATCAACACATTTTTTTTAAAGTTTATTCCTCATAAATAGAATTTAAAAATCATTTAACCAACCAATGTCGATATATAATTTGCTACCCTATGGCCAAGTGATTTTAAATTTAATTTCTCGATATTCAGGGATGGATCTATCATTTCAATCCAAATTAGATTCACAGATGTTTATCATTTCAATCTGTGTTCTTAATTGATTTTAATCGATCAATCCCGGGTTTATTCGATGCCCTTAACATCTAGGTTGAAATGGGATTAATCGCCAAACAACACACACAAGCATATACTGAATACCGGAACATAGCAATATCCATTCAGAAATCAACCCAAAGTATCCATCACAACCATTCATCCAATTAATCAGTATTAATCCGTTTCACGGGTTTGCATGAGTTGGAATTTCCAACTAGTAATTTAATAAATTTAAATAACTAATTACCACCAAAATTTCAGATTAGCATACTTGCATGCCATTTTTAAGCAACCAATCACTAATCAAACACAACCATGCAACCAAACTTATCTCATAATTTAATCTAACAAATATGGGAATTATTCAGTATTTCGTAAGTGAGAAAATCACTCACCTTTGGGTCCTTAGTGGATTGGACGTCCAAACAAAGCCCAAAATTTCAGAGTCTCCAAATTCAGCGAACCCAGTCTCAGATCATCCGCAATCTCGCCATGATCCCAACGCAGTTGACCACGTCCAAATCCGAGTTCGCATGTAAAAGTTATCAGTGTTTTACCATTTGGATTATATATATATATATATATATAAATTAATTAAATAATACCTCACCCAATTACAGGGTGACATGTTAGCTCCCCTTTGAACCTCTTTCCGCTCCTCTGCTATAGGAGCCCGATGCGAGAAAACCCATCTCAGACCCTGCTTTGCACCAATTAAACACACCAATTCCGACGACCGAAAGCTGCGAGACCACCACCATCTCGACACTCCTCAAAATTCGCATCTGATGAATCCCACCACACCAACTTCGGTGATGTCCTCCGCCCTTACAGCATCAGCCCCAAACCGTCATTTCGAACCTTAACTCTCAAATTCCGGCCACCCTAGACTACTATCGGTCAAATTAACGCTACCCCTGGATTCGTATCCTCCTTCTCAACAATACCCATATCATGGATTCCTTGATTAATCCCTCGATCAAAAAGCCCCAATTTTACACTTAAGGTTTTGAGATTTCGAAACCTTCATCGGCACAACCGCTCACTGCATGTCCAAACAAACCATACACGTAGCTTCCTATCGAAAAGAGCTTCGATTCGGTATATAATACGATATGGTTTGAGAAGGTTTAAATTTTGAAGCTTGGATTTCTAATAGATCTAGGGTTTTGAAATTTATTTCTGCCATTAGAAAGATGAAGTAGACAAGAAATGAACATATAGAAATGAGGATAATAAACTTATGGGCTAGTTAGGTGGATATGGGATTTATCTGCATAAGTATAGAAGGCCCAATATGATCAATACACAGTTATCTTATTACACTGATTCTCTTTCACTTTTTCTCCCATACGATCAAATGGTAAGTCGGATTGTAATGCAAATTGAAATCTTATCATAATCCACCGTTCCGGTTCGGATGAGACTGGTTTCGTCAGATTCCAGGACATTTGCCAAAACAGTTAAATTCAAAGTTAATTAATTTATAAAATATTCAAATATTCATTTAACTATTTCAATTCAATTTGAATATTCATGAAATTCAACTTTTAAACCAAATTATAACTTAAGTAAATTCTATAAATTTATTTCATAGATTTTAAGTCTTACATTTGATTATTTACAAATTTAAATTTAAATTTCAATTTAACTTAAACAACTTAAATTCCACTGTTTAACAAATCAAATTGGAATTCCTTTTTAACTTAAATAACTTAAATTTAGTTATTCATTAAAACATTAAATTCCATATTACAACATTTTTCTAAATAACTAAATTAAAAATTTATTTATACTTAATCCAAACAATCTCATCATTATAATCAACAAAATTTGATTTTTTAAACCCATTTTATTTCATTTATTTATATTAAATCTAGATTTTAATATATTAAAAATTATGGGTTGTTACAATTAGTTCCAGTGATCAACTAGAAGAAGGCGAAATCATTTTGGTGACCGCCACTATTGCTTGAGGTGAGTTTGGATAAATCGTTGGGCTAATATAGCCAGGTGGCTATCAAAACGAAGGAGGGATATTTAAATAAATAAAAGAGACAGTATGTTAAACGTAAGAGAGAAACAGGAATTAAAGAAAGTAGTAGGAAACTAGGAAGAAAGGAGCGTGTGGGCTAAGTGTAGTTGGGCCAAGAATTTGGGCCTTCAAGGGGGCTTCAACAAGATTTTAAATAGAGAAAAAAGTGTAAGAACCCGAATTTCCTCGACCTTCGAATCTGCTATAAGGCCAGATCCGACGGTTGGAAATCCTTGGATTATTCACTTTGGGCGCACAACACATCAGAACAAACAACATAAGACTTTTATTAACATCATAATAATGTTACATTAGAGTACATCGAAAATTATACAGCGAAAGATAAATTTACAATAAATGTAATATAATGCATAGCGGAAGATTATCAATGCTCTGGACACAGCTTTAAGCTTCAATCCAGAATTCTGCTCAATGAAATAATCTACAAAACAAACTACTCGACTGCCCGTGTGGTAAATATGGGCACCCGAGTTTGCAAGGGAAAAACAAACTATGAGTCGGTCATGGGACTAGTATGAGAAACTATACAATTATAATTAACTTATATAAAATATGGCAAATCACAGGACCACGCCGTATAAAACGGAATGGGTTTTCTCCACTAGGTTGCCAATGCATAAACAACTACCATAAATAAACTTATGGAATCTACTATGCATCACACAATATGAAATTCCTCAATCTACCCATTTAGGCTTAATGCCCATATTTAGATTTTCCAAATCCAATTACCTTTACAGAAATTATTTCTTTGGACTTTATTGCCGAATTCTTATTTCAAATCATTTGAAATACATATCTAGTCTTTATATCAAAGTAGATTTCACTTCGTGATCTCAAACCAAAATCTTTGGAAATATGAATTCAAAAATAACATAATGCGTACAAACAAGTATGCAACCAAATATCGTGCTCCCCTTAGACAAGGCAAATGGTACTACCTTACCAACTCAATATATATATATATATATATATATATGCATCTCCCATAATGGAGCAGGCTGTACTGATGATGCACAATCCCATGCCCTCGGGGACTACACCGCCATCTCACCCATACTCTTAGTCGTCCGAGTTACCTGAATCTTTATCCACATACTAAATCATTCTAATATCCCGAAGTAAGGAAAATCATTTCACAACATAATAATCACAAGTACTTTCAAATTATAGTACTTTATATTAGCAATTTACATATATGATCAGTCACTATTAATCACATAATCTTTGAGCTCGTACGTCTCAAAGAAGGGTTTTAAGCAAGATAATAAATTCTACTCCACCAAACAGATACATCATCAATAGAAACTAATCGGTTACGTGATGAACCACAATGTCAAAAACATAATACATTTCTAGATCATTTCAAAAACATTGGGTTTAGCCCTCGAAATCCTTTCTGTTTTATAAAACATTTTTATTAAACATTCCCTGTCCAAAATCGGGAATACATTCCTTTTCACTTAAGAAAAATATCGTTTCAAAATTATTCATTAAATTTGAAATTAACTCAACAATGTCGCTACACATCTCATAGTCAAATCATGAAGTGTTTCACAAGATGTTAGCATACAAATATTTCTACACAACCGAATGCTAAATGTAAAAGCATATTTACTCATAAACTAATCGAGCAAAATCCAAACAATCAATCAATCACAATCCATATCAACAACCAAGTATATTTGGTTTATACCACCTCTCATGTTTTGGTAAATTTAATTACCATCTCTCATTTCAAATCTAATTAAAGATTTGGCTATCGCATGGAGTAAAACTGGCAATACTCCATTCTTGAACATTTCTTGAATTCGGTAAATTTAGTTACCTTATTTGCATTTCAATCTAATTAAAGATTCGTTAAAACTCCTTAGTTTTAATCTTCAAAAATCATTACTTAATGACTATTCAATCTTTAGGAAATTAATCCTGCTTTTAACGGGGTTAAAGAACTAGTGTCATTTAAAAAAAGTTCACGATAAACCCAAAATCGACTTCCATCAAAATGGAATCTTCATGGAAATTATAATAGTATATAATCGATATAAATTCCATATCAAATCAATACTACAAATGGAATAACGTTAAACCCTTTTTAAGTTCCATATATAATAACGATCTTCCTTCACAGAAGCTCATCTCGATTATTACCAAATCAAATTCCATTCAATTCCAATTTAATATTTTAAATTGGAAAACTTTACTTTGGAAATTTTTCATTAATCTTAATTAAAAGATATAAATTACAAATCACATTATTCACTATTAATCGGGTTAAAGAATGACTGTTATTTAAAAAATTGTTCACTATAAACCCCAAAATCCAATTTCAATTCAATTCCAATTAAATATTAATAAATTGGTAAACTTCTCCAAATCTTAACTAAAATATTTATTCTATTCTCAACTGGGTTTAAGAACAATATTAATGAAGACGCCATTCGCGACAAATCCAAAATACAATTTGATATTAAATACAAGGCGCTAAATAGAAATTATATCGACGTATATTCAACATCAAATTCTGAAACTAACGAATATCGTATTAGGAACAACGATATCTGTATCTTCCAAATTCCTCAACAATATCCGTATAATCAAGGAATCCAATATCGAAATATTCCGAAGATTAATTCCATTTAAATCCTTTCCAATTCATATGCTGGAAAATTCCAATTATTTCAGAAACCATTTAAAAATCCAATTTATTTATTTCTAAAAATCATTGGAATATTATTCTAGTTATTAACTAGTTCATTTCGATAAAAATATATTTTATCTTTTCAAAACTTGAAATATTTCATCCAAAATCTTTCCAAATCATTTACTACGATTTTAAACAATTTTTCCATATTTTTAATAATTTTGTAAAGGCCTTTACAGTTGGTTTCCAATAACGGCCACCGAACTACATCCAAAGCGACCTTTTATAAAATTGATTTGGTCATAATTTAGAATCCAACCATTCAAATTTAGATCTCTTATATTCATTAGAAAGATCTTTTCGATACAAACCCAGCGATTCCGGTTTTAGGAGAATCCGACGGTCTGATCTCCCGTTACATCAATTCGAAGTTAATGGTCGAATTCACGAGCAGTCGCTGCACGGCGCGTTCTATTCAAACCATTATATAATATATATATATATATATATATATATATATATATATATATATCGTCGATTTCTATTTAAAACTTATTTTATAAATCGTTATAAGTTCGTTTTAAAAACGATTCCAACTTCCATTTCAATTTTTAATAAAAATTGAATATTCCATTACCTGACAATTTTATATATCACATATATATGCTAGAAAATACATTTTTAACAATCCAATAATTATTCTGTTACATGACCATTTTATATAGCGCATATATATGATTCATACAACGCCTATATATTTTTCATACAACGCATATATATTTTTCGTAACGCATATATATTTTTCATAACGCATATATATTTTTCATACAACGCATAATATTTTTCATACAATGCATATATATTTTCATAATGCATATATATTTTTCATACAGCGCATATATATTTTTCACAACGCACATATATTTTTCATACAACACATATATATTTTTCATACAACACATATATATTTTTCATAACGCATATATATTTTTCATACAACGCATTTATATTTATTTACTCCATTTCACATCACAATCACAATACAGTACAGTCAATTTAATCATCCATGGTTTTCAAACAACAGTGAATGTGAGCTAACCTGCACCGTACAATATTTGTGATAATTAAAAATTGATAAAAATCTATACTGGCAGTTCATATATGCAATTATAAAATAAATAACTGTACAAGAATTATAGTGAGAAGTTCTCACATTGGTTTCCACTTCGTCAGTCTTTATTTGGCGATGGTTTTAACTAAATTAAACCGAACGTTTAATTTAGTCAAAAATTCTAACTGCTTTCAAATCTCTCCAAAACAGTTTCATTGTGAAGCTCTCATCGATATGGTTCCAATGGATCATGTTTCGTTCTACTCCGATAACGTACGAGCAAGTTATGATTTTTACACGCTTGTATACATAGAAAAAGACATTAACTAATAGTTTAATGCATATTTAAACTTAATTACCCCATTATTTCCTAGTCCACATTTAGAACCACTAATCCATCTTCTCCTTCAACACAAATACACTGCTAATACATTGCCATTCACGCACCACAATTTGATTCATCCTCCTTCCATACTCAACGAAACTGCAACCGATTTCACCATCGTTCTTCTCTCTGAAATCTCCTTTATCCTAGTACTACCATCCTTCACTCGTCGCCACTCTCCAAAAGCTGATCTTGGCTCCTTCACGCACTATTCAAGCATGGTGCGACATTTTTTTATTAGTTCCCCAAAAATTCAAACTTCATGCTATTTCCTTCCCTTAATCTAACTCTCAATTCAAATTCAACAATTGTTGCACCAAAATCACGAATCGTTCAACCCTAGAAAAGAGGCATGCGCTGTACATTTTTTTGCAGCGAGACAGAGAGTCGTCGAGTCCAAATAGAATCATACCAAATTGAAGGCCTAGGATTGTACGAGTTGTAGAATCAGTAATTGTTTGATTTCGTTTTGATTTTTGAAACAGGAAGCTTTCACGTTTTTATTTTTTTCTAGAGGCAACTGATAATGTTGACCAGGGAGAAAAGAGAACGAGGGTTTGAGGAAGTAAGAATATCATATAGGTAGGGTTTTATATTTTTTTATTTACTTATATATTTTATTTTATTCAATTATTGCTTACATTCAGCATTTAAAAATCCGTGTGGTCACCGATGGATTCCGTTTTTGATGAAAACTGACATGCCGCTACTCTCCGACACTACGGATCCAAGAAATTGGTTTCGTTGAATTTTGAGTCTGTATGCACAAACAACAAATTTTTAAAGTTAAAATATTGTATGTTTTCACTTTAAAAATCACCTATGCTCACATATTGATTCTAAAAATCATGAAATTTGGAATTCTACCATTATTCGATGCTACAGATTCAATAAAAAAGTTTCATCGAAATCCGAGGTCGTCTCAATAATGTTCCTTTGTAAAACTGCTCAAATTAGCTTCAAAATGCGATTTTAGCCTACATTTTCTTCTTGCACGCCCACAGGCTAACTCCAAAAATTATGAACTTTTGGATTTAACCATTATTTGATGATACAAATCCAAAAAAAAGTGGAATCAAATTCCGAGATCATCTCAATAATGTTCCTTTGTAAAATGACTGCCTGCTTTTGAACAAATGGTCTTGCTTCGCACGGCCACATATTAACTCCGTTCGATGCGCATTTTGGAACTCAACCATGATTTGTCATTATGAATCCAAAAGAAAGTTATCACATCAAATTCTGAGCTTCCTAGAAAAAAAATTATCTCGTTGAATTCTGAACTTCTTTGGATCGATGTGAGGTCGGAGTGGCAGTTGTATTGGTTCCGATCAAACAGTGTAGAGGAGGTGCCGGCGAATTTTTTGTAAAATTTTAGAACTTAGAATATAGTTTGATAATATTTTAAACTAATTATTTTGGAAATGATCAGGTTTGGAACATTCTTCTTTACTTAGTAATTTCGGGGACGAAATTCTATTAAAGAGTAAAGATTGTAACGACCCGGATTTTTGGATCATTTGATATTGAATATTTAATTATGTTTTAAATATTATATTTATAATTTTAATGGGTTTTTAATATCGAATTCATTAATTAAACGTTGATTAAAGATTATATTTTTATTTAATTTAAAACGACCACGTAATGTCATGGTAGTTCGTAATATTGAGTTTTGAACTTCAATTGAATAAGTCAAAATTTTGTGAAACAAGAAATGTTAGGATCTATTTGATAATAATTTCCTACTAAAAGAAAAAATTAGAATCTTATCGTATATATTGTAAGTCATGTCTAAATCAAACTTTGAAATTGACACGACCCAAACTTCCCCGGTAAGGAAAGCCCGGATAGCATTGAGTACAAGACAAATTAGAACGCAAACAGAAGAACATTTCATTGTTATTACAACAATTCCATCAGATACAAGAATATACAGAGCATAAATGAATAAATTACATTCGACAAATATCAGAGATTACAATAAATTACATAGCAGCGGAAAAATATACAAAAGCACAACTGAAAGTGATACACGGATACAGAGCTTTCCGAGCATCGTTCCAGCTGTAAATCAGGACCCTGTGAATATAAATCTGCAAACCCAAAACTACTAGCTGCCCGTGCGGAAAATAGGGGCACCCAGAGTTTAGGTTAAAACAATAAACTCCAGGTCAGTCATGTGACTGGTGTGAGAACTAAAACAGTTATTTAAAACTTTACTTTAAAAGAGAGTAATTCAAGGGACCACGCCGTATTGCACGGAACGGGTTTCCTCCCAAGAATACTAGTGCATATAACAAAACAGCGCAATGCTCTTTGGAAAAATGAAGCTATTATAAGACCCAGGTCCCATCACACAATGCAACGCAAGCCAGAGGATAGGGTTTTCCCTTATAATAGCCAAACATGCTTGGTACGTTTAAAACAAATCATTTGATACTATTATACGTGTATAGTGTCAAAACAATTTCAATCATAAATATCAATCATAGGCGGCATGGGTACCATCTATCATGTCGCCATACTAGTTCTACAATTAAAACCGAATTATCACGTATTGGAAATTGGATTTCCGTCATGAGCCGAGGCAAGGGGCAAGCTCCTCTCCGCGTTCGAGACACTCTAGCAAATGCCTCAGGACCCCACTATGATCCTTTGGAACCTCCAAGGCCGGTCCTCTCTTACTTTTGAGGATTAGTTATTCCTGAACACACGTTTCCCGGTCCTTACAGACCTATATCCGAGGCGCCTCGTATCCAACAACCACACAGGTGAAAAGTATATAAATGTCAGGGCTGGTAGGTCACTGACACCACCATAGCTAGAAAGAAACGTCGTGCACTCCTTGGGTCCGTATCCCGTTTTTGACTTATACCGAGGTGTGAGGCTCGCGAATTCACGTTATACACAAAGCTATGTCACACAGGCCGTGCTTTGATCATCAACCACAAGACTTTGCTTTTCAACAGAAGCCCTGATCAATTGCCACTTACGCGTGCCACACTGGCAATTCACTCCATGCGACTGATGTCCATCGATATACAACCTCTGAGCTCGTACGTCTCAGAGAAGGGCGTTAAGCAAGAGAATAAATTCTCCGCCGCCAAACAGATGTATATTTAATAGAGATCAATCAACACAGAATAAAATCCAATGTCAGACACACAATCCATTTACAAGTTCGTTCTGGGTCTGAACGAAACCGGAGGCACTTTCCTCGCATATCCATCCATCTCCAAGTACGTCTGGACGATCACCAACTGTTTCCCTCATCCTGGGTGTACAGCCCAATCAAGATCACCAGTAATCACCCAAACGATGTGAAGACTTCCGGTCTTCAACCACCGTCTTCATCTTCGACATCTCGCCGAATTAGTTATTCAGAATGGGTATAACCCGGCCTTTCTGAATAACCCACGTATATAATAAACAAATGTTACACAAACACAACGAACGCCTCATTCCAATTCAGAATATTCTTTTATCCACAAAATCACATTCTTAGGGAAAGGTTCTCATTAATTTTATCCAAGATAAATTCTTCTAAATTTATTCTATAATTTTCCTTTGGATATCATATTAAACTAGTCGGGATTAGCGAACCACACCGAAGTAATTATTTATTTTATTTCCCAATCCCAACCTATATATCCCATGGAGCAAAACTGGTGATACTCCATTCCTAACACCACGGTGTTATCGGTAAAATTAATTACCATTTCACGTTCAAATCTAATTAAAGATTTAACTATCGCTTTGGAGCAAAACTGGTGATACTCCAATCTCGATCACTTTTCAGATTTGATAATTTAAATTATCAATTCACATTTTAATCTAATTAAAGATTCATTAAAACTCCACTTAGTTTTAATCTTTTCAGAAATCGATATCTTGCCTTTAACTTGGTTAAAGAACCAATGTCATCTAAAACACGATTCACGATAAATCCAAATCAAATTTGATATTAAATACAAGGCTCTGAATAGAAAATATACCGGCTTATATTCAATATCAAATTCTGAAACCAACAAATATCGTATTGGAAATAACGATATAAAATATATCTTTCAAATTCCCATAACAATATCTGTAAAGTCACGAAATCCAACATCGAAATATCCCGAAGATATTTTCGATTCAACTCCAGTCCAATCCACGTATTGGGAATATTGATTATTTTTAAAATCACCTTCAAATTCAATTTATTTATTTCAAAAATAAATTGATTTTAGTCCTAGTTCAAAACTAGTTTATTTCGATAAAAATCGATTTTTTTCTTTTCAAATATGGAGTTTTCCAGCTCAATTCTTTCCAATTCATATATTATGATTTTACACAAATTATAGATATTTTTAATAATTTTATCAAGGCCCGTACAGTCGATTTCCAACAACGGCCATCGAACTGCACTTACATCGACCTTTTCTAAATTTGATTTGGACATAATTCCAAATCCAACCGTTAGATTTCAAATTTCTAATATTCATTGGAAAGCTCTTTTCGATACGAACCCAACGGTTCTGGTTTTAGGAGAATCCGACGGTCGGATCTCCTGCAACGTCAATTCGAAGTCAATGGTCGAAATTCACGAACTGCCACGGCGCGGCGCGTTCTATTCAGGCCATTATATATATAATATATATATATTATATATATTTCGCCGATTTCCTTTTTAAAACGTATTTTATAAATCGTTTAAATTCGTTTCAAAACCATTTCAACTCTATATTCATTTTCTAATCAAAATTGAATATTTCATATCATTACTATATAAATGATAATATTTTCAAAATGTTATATTTTGAAATCACTTCTTTTCTATATTTATTATATAAACGAATATAATCGATATAAACATCGTTCGCGTCAAAATAGCGCAACTCTAATCAACACTGCTTTATATATTTCAATAAATTCGTTATTCTATTCAACAAATGAATATTTATTCTATTCAACACATGAATCTATATTTCTTCCAACACACAACTAATCTCAACACATGAGTACTGTCAACACATCACTATTTTTGTTATGTAAAATATTTTATAAAACTATGGTATCTATCGTTTGATTTTCAATTAGACTTCAACCGTAAAGTAGTTCTAATTTTAAATATGATAAAGATGTAAATTTCATTGTATAAAATATTTCACTCAACACATGAACATCGTCAACACATGACTATTTTAATATTCAACACATGAATTTTCTTTTATAATATTCCTTATTTTCCCGATTGGAATAAGGCCCAATCAATCACCATATAATGATAATTATATGGATTCCATACAACACATGTATATAATAGCATTGAAAAATAATCAACCATCAACCAAAGTGCACTACACTGTATAAGCATCAAATATAGATATCTTACGCTTATAACAGCCTGTCAATCAATCGATCGACATATTTAATCAATCAGGATGAGTGAACTTCAAATTTCATCCCAACACCCGTGTGGGGTTTCAAACAATCAAACACAAATTTTAGTTGTGCAGTTGGGCGACGTGTAAAATTTATCGACCCAATCAATATCAGTCAAATCAGTGTATATAAACAAATCGGCCGATTTGTTTATAAATATTCATTTATTCACTTTCACGTTAAAAATTATATTTTTAACGATATAACATTTTATTTTAACACATGAATTTCTATTCAGTTCATTTATTCAATAAAATGATATTTTTATTTCTCTAACATATTTTGGGAAATTTCGGCGGCATAACGGCACGATACTAGAAACGGAACAAGGCCTAGCCTTATCCCCGGTCTAGTGAAGGCCTACGCCATTCACACATCAATCAAACCCATTCAATTCACCAAATAATTCAATTCAAACCAATAATCTAACCAACTACACAACCAAACAATTTAACAAACAAGCCATCCATGGTCTGTGGATGACGGGTGTCGGGTGCTACTAAGCACCGTCTGCATCCTAGTATATATATATATATATATATATATATGTATATATATAACTAGAGAAAGAGATTTTGAGTGAGAAGTTCTCACCGACTAGCTAAACCAAACGCCACGACTCTTCTTATGTAGAAATCTTCGTCGTTCTCGCCTTTTGTCACTTTCACCGCCCGTAGTCACTACATATATAAAAATCACATTTTTATATTGTTGCCATGTATATAAAAATCACATTTTTATATTGTTTCTATGTATATAAAAATCACATTTTTATACTACAACTATATAGATAAAAATTCTATTTTTACAACGGTGTTCATATAATAAAGATTATATTTTTATATCGCCACTTAAATAAAAATCACATCTTTGCTCCTTTTACATAATAAAGATCAAATCTTTAATACTTCTATAATGTAAAAATCATATTTTTATCATCTCTATAACATAAAAATCATATTTTTATTAACTTCATATGTCAAAAATCATAGAAGCTTTAAAGCGGAGAAAACTCACTTTTTTTTTCTAACGCCTTTTCTGAACTGCTGAATTGTTGTTCGAGCTCCAGACTTCGTATACAAACTCAAATCTTCAATCCATCTTTTTTTCTAGCACAAGCACGCCATTCTGAACAACTTTCGCCTAAGGAACTTTTTGCCGAAAATGCTCCAATTCGTCAGAATTCGCGAAAGTACACGAATTTTGCCGCTTCCGGACAGCAGACTTTAAACGCGTTTTCCGGGCAGCTCCGAACTCCAAAACACGACTTACATATAGTCAAATCGAAGAGAATTTCGTGCTCTACGACTTTGGTCTTGAGGGACTTTGGCTAAAAGTACACGGTTTGGGAGTTATTGACGAAAAACGGTCAGGGACTTTTATGCAAAAACGGGATTTTTGGTGAAAAGGGGGATATTGGCCATGTGGGGACCACGACCGGAATTGAGGGGGCTGGAGGGGGGCGCGGGCCTGATGGACGTGGGGGAGGGTGTGGGTGGCGGTGGTGGGGCCCGTGGTGGCCGCGGTGGTGGTGTTTGGGTGTAGGGTTTGCTAATGGAAGAGAGAGAGAAAAGGAGAGAGAGAGGAGGAGGAGGTGGTCGGAGGGGGGTGGAGGAGGCCGACGGCCAGTGGTGGCAGCGGGGGAGGGTGCGGCAGCGATGGCATGGGGTGCGGTGGCCATTAAAGAGGAAAATGTAAAAAAGAGAGGAAGAGAGAAAGTGAGAAAGAAAAGGAAGTAAAAGTGTTTATATGCTAGTTTCTCGCGTATCGTCCGAACACAAACGATCTCCAATCACCGCGGATTTCGGACACGAGATAGTAGACGTGAAGACGAGTCCAACGAAACAAGTTTCGTCCAATTCCGATTTCGTTTGACCATTCAACAAAAATCACAAAAATGCTCAGATAAGCTCTAAAAATGCGATTTTGGCGCACCTTTTCTTCTCGCACGCTCACATGCTAACTCAAAAAATCAAACCCTCTTGGATTTAACCATTATTAGACGATACGAATCCATAAAAAAAACGAAATTGAATTCTGAGGTCGTATCAATAATGTTCCTTTGTAAAATGACTGCTCGCTTTACCCTGAACTGTTTCAGCTCGCACGGCCACATACTAACTCCGTTCGACGCGCCCTTTGGAACTCAACAATGATTTATCATTGTGAATCCATAAAAATTTATCTCGTCGAATTCTGAGCTCGTATGCAAAATTTCACTTTTTAAGGGCTAGGTATTGTTAACCGGACAACTCCAGCCCATAGCCACTATTCCGGATATCGGAATATATCGAAGCTTATACCTTTCGAAGTTCTAAACGGCATTTTGAACTCAATGGAAGTGGTTTCGAGTCCAAATTCATCCGTATGCAAAATTTGACTTTTTGGGCCATGTATAATTTACATAGCGACTATTTTGAATTTTCAACTGGGCATAACTTTTGATTCCCGCTATGAAATTTCGATTTTTCGGAATCGTTGGAAAGATATCATCAAATAGATCCTATTATTTTTGGTTTCACTAAAATCTGGATTGTTTTGCACCCGGTACATTTAATTGAAGTTTGAAATCGAATTATCGAACTACCGCGCCATTTTCAATTCTATTTATAATTATATATAAATATTTATATCCTAACGACGGTCTATATAAATATACACGTTCTAATTCTATTCAAAATAAATTGCTCGTCATTATTATTTAAAATAATTCATTTTAAATATTCAAAATTCGCTAAAATTGCCAAAATAAAAATTTTAAACTGGCCCAGATTTTCCGGGTTATTACAGAAGTAGTCGCTATGGAATTCGTTAATAAATTATAACGTTTATTTTAAAATATAAAAGGAATTTCTATATAACTTGGACATCGTCTAACTCGAATATATTAATGTTGAGTTGTAAATCTATATTGGGTGAATCTAAAGCGGTATATTATTTCATTTGGATATGTACGACAATAAATTTTTATTATTTAATTTTGTTGTTTGGAATTAATATATATATATGTATATATATCAATATTATATAAGCCGTCTAAACAACTATTTTTCAAAAAATCTTCGTTTTCGACAAAACATATTTTATTGGAATATGTATAGGTAGTTATTGCCAGGTCTCCAGTTTAGAGCCAATTAGAGTTATTTTATGAACGGACAATATTTTAACTATGAACCGATGAATATTTTAAAACTAAAATAAAGTTTTTTGTCCAAACGAAGCCGAAATTCTACCTAATAAATTTCATTGGGACCATATCGTCAAGAAGTAACTGTGTGTCAATTTTCATAGCATCTGGAGCTTTTGTGTGTCGATGTAAATTTAACGGTCAATGTTAAATCAAGGTAACGTAATAAATATAATAAATCAAAAACCTAAAATCTAAGATAAAATAAAATAAATGCTCCCACTCTAAGAAATTGTACAACACAGACTCTACATTTTCTTGCCTACTGTGTTCCTTACTCCCCAAGTATAACCGCACATATCTACTCCTACCTTGTATAGATGAAATAGCCTACCTACCAATGTACAAGCTACCATTCAAATGAAAATACACTGCCCACACTATCCTATTTCTAATGTTCAAACAGCCTACATAAGTATATTTTCTTTTCAATGAGCCTACCTTCAATGTGCCTACCTCACACTTAGCCTCTGCCTTAAGTGTTAAGTTTAATAAAACCTTGGTAGAAAATTATTGTACACATACCTACTAAATCAAAGCCCATGCACATGCAAGTACACAATTCTGCAAACCAACTGACAGCTGAAACACACAGCTATTGTAATGACCCGCATTTCTGACCGTTGAATAATTAATTTATTTAATTATTTAAATATCGTTTTGGCGATATCGATAACTGGAATTAAATAATATTGAATATTTAATTAATAATTATAATGAATAATAAATTATAAATATCGAAATAGTCAGATATAGTAGAATTCACAATAGAGAGTGAATTGAATAGTATACGAGATGTAGTTGAGTTTCGATTCGAAATATAATAACGAATATATTGAATCGACGACAGTTGAACGTATAGTTTATAATATATTTATAAACGAGCTCGGAATGGCGCTGCAGTTCGCAATTTGGCGATTTAAACTTCAACTGAATATACAGGGTCCGTTTTAAGTCAGATTTCTGTGAAACAAGAACCGTCAGAACCGATTCGATAATAGTTTTCTAATGGAAGAGAAAAATCAGGATTTTGTCGTGTAGATTTTGATTTACGTCCAAATCAAATTCTCAGAAATGCAGCGCCCTGACCATAACGATTTAATTATATTTTATATAAGGAATTTCAATATAAATTGAATATCGATATAATATGGATTTGGAATATCGAGCTATAAATCCATATATGAATATTCTGAAGCTGTGGTATATCCTATGTGGATATAAACGATAATATTAAATTATTAATATTTAATTTAATTTATTTAAATATATTTATATATTTAAATAGATTATTCAGAGCTTTAAAAATAGCCACTTTTGCAAACGAAGTCGGAATTCGACGAAACTAATTTTGTTGGATCCGCAATGTCAAATAGTTGTTAGATTTCCAGTTTCGTGATTTTTAGAGTCACTGTGTGGCCGTACGGATTTTTAGAGTGAAAAACAGTCAGTATTTCGACATTTAAAAATACGCTGTGTGAGCATACGGAGTCAGAATTTGACGAAACCAGTTTCGTTGGGACCGTAATGTCGAACAGTAGCTGCATGTCCATTTTAGTGATTTTTGGGTATCATATATGAGCATACGGATTTTTAAACGATAAGTACAAATAGCGATTGATTATAATCGAATAAAATAATCAATAAGAAATATATTTAAATATTTTTCCTATCATATAAATAGGCCATTTAAACCTAATCTTAGTTACCGAAGTCAACATTTTAATTTGTGGAGCCGCCACAAAATTTCCTCAGCAAAGTGAAAACCCCTTTCTTCAAAAATTCATATGAATCCAAACTAAAATCTATAAATCATGGAATAGGTTTAAAGGAATTCGCGTTGAGTTGCTCTTCGATTCTGTGCTACTTTTGTGGCTTTCGATTTCAGTTTGGGGGTATCCAATGTTTACAGTAAACCTAGGGTATACTTTAGTGAGCGATTTAAGCACGGATTCACGAATTTGGTTGGGTATTTGGGTTGATCGGAAGAAGGACTTGATTTCGGTATTGGGTACTAAAGGGAAATGGGCTAGGATGTCAAAAGGGGTAAGGCCCATTAAAGAAAATCCAAGTTATTTTACAATTTAAATTGTATATCAACTTGTAATCAGTATAACTTGATCATATGAAATCAGAATCACGAACCGTAAGTTGCGTTGGGACCGTATGGACGGGAGCAACACAATGAAGCCGACTGGAAGTGGATTGGAGCTAGTTTGAAATTACGGCGAATTAAACTGTTTGATTCAAATCAAATAACAGTTTATCGTTTTTAACGATGAACTTCAAATGTGAGTAAAACTCACCAACTCTGAACGGTTATATTTTTATAATGTATTTTTAGAACTGTTAGTCATCTGTTGATTTCTGTGTGTTGGTTGATTGATTGAACTGCTAGTCAGTTAGTTGAAATTTTATATATATATATATATATATACCGTTATATATATATTGATTCTGTTTATCAGAATAATTCATACTGAACTATAATAGATATTGATTATACTGTGTAACATCTGTGATGCAGGAAAACAGGTTGGAGGGACCCAACTAGGTTCCTCAATATTTATAATACTGTTTTGATTCATATATTCTGTTATATGATGTGATATATAATCTGTGTTGATTATATGTGTTTGGACGATATTGAATATCGTGATTTGAGGTGTTGAATACCATAACATACCGAAATGTTGATAAGGGGATTTTCAAAGTGATGTTGAAAATAAGATATTTATAAATGGAATATTTATAAATAAGAGATATTTATAAATTTGAATATTTATAAATAAGGAATATTTATAAATTGAGATATTTATAAATAGGAGATATTTTAAAAAAAAAGGAAAATAAATTCAAAACATTTCTTTTTGAATGGAAAGGCCTGTGTGGCGGGTTTGGGGATTTTCCCGATAATCCCGATACAAAGGAGGTTATGGCGAATTTTCCCGGGAATTTAAGGAGTTAGAATATTTTTAAAAATAAAACCAAAAAGGGAATATTTGCAAAACCATTTGCAAATAGAATTGAAAAAGGAATATTTGCAAACCATTTGCAAATAGAAAATAGAAAGAGAAAGGTTTGTAAACCATTTTCAAACCAAATAGAAAGAGAAATATTTGTAAACCATTTACAAATGAAATTTGGATAAGGAATATTTGTACACCATTTACAAATGAAATTAAAGGAGATATTTGTAAAAACCAATTACAAATAGAATTGAAAGGAAATATTTAGAAAATAAATAGAGTTAAAAAGGGAAGTTGTTTATAATGGGATAAGATGTTATAAAAAGGAAAACGTTATTAAAAGGAAATCATTTGTAAAGTGAAGAACCGTTACTAAAAAAGTGAATATTTATAAATGAATAAACGTTGTTAAAAAGGAGATCTTTTTAAATGGATAAACGTTATCAAAAAGGAGATAATCGAATATGGTATTCGAAGTTAGATAATCGAATATGGTATTCGAAGTTAGATAATCGAATATGGTATTCGAAGTTAGATAATCGAATATGATATTCGAAGTTAGATAATCGAATATGGTATTCGAAGTTAGATAATCGAATGTGGTATTCGAAAGTTAGTAAATCAAATATGTTATTCGAAAGAGGTTAGTCGAGTCGAGTTAGTTGAGTAGAGTTAAACCGATAGAGTTAACCATCAGTTAGAGTTAACCACCAGTTAGAGTTAACCAGTCGAGTTAATCAGTTAGAGTTAACCAGTAGAGTTAATCAGTTAGAGTTAACCAGTAGAGTTAATCAGTTAGAGTTAACCAGTAGAGTTAATCAGTTAGAGTTAACAAGTTAGAATATATCAGTAGAGTTAAACCAATAGAGTTAATCAGTTAGAGTTGATCAATTAGAGTTAATCCAAATGAGATGCCATTTAGTACGACTGCTAGCGTAATTCGCAGGGCTGCAGATAGGCTAAGGCGGTCGGATGTTTCCTGAGGGAATCAGGCGTAACCATTGTGATCGGTGCGACCTAGAGTCAAGCGAATGGTGTTAAATCGAATACCAGTTATTCGATAGGAGTTAATCAAGTTAAGTTAAGTAGAATAAGTTGAGTTAACCAGTTAGAGTTATCCAAGTGGAATTGATCGAGTAGAGTTATCGAATATCACTTATTCGAAGTAGAGTTATCGAATATAGTGTATTCGAGAGAAGAGTAATCGAATATAGTTTATTCGAGTGGATAAATCAAATGTTATTCATTTGATAAGAGTTATCGAATATTATTTATTCGAAGAGGAGTAATCGAATATTGGTTATTTGAAGTTAGTTAATCCGAAGGAGTTAGTCGAAGTTAGTTAATCCAAAGGAGTTAGTCGAAGTTAGTTAATCCAGAGGAGTTAGACGAAGAGTTAATCCAAAGGAGTTAGTCGAAGTTAGTTAATTCAGAGGAGTTAGTTGAAGTTAGTTAATTAAAAGGAGTTAGTTGAATTTAGTTAATCCAAAGGAGTTAATCGAATATTGGTTATTCGAAAGGGGGGTTATCAAATCTAGTAAAGTTAAAGGAGTTAATCGAATATAGTTTATTCGGATAGAGTTAAAGGAGTTAATCGAATATATCTTATTCGAATAGAGTTAAAGGAGTTAAACGAATATAGTTTATTCGAATAGAGTTAAAGGAGTTATCGAATATAGTTTATTCGACAGAAGTTAAGTGGAAAAGAATAAGTCGATTAGAGTTGAATCAAATAGAGTTAACCCAATAGGGTAAATTGAAAGAGTTAATCGAATATAGTTATTCGAAAGAAAGGTTAAGTAAGGAAGTTGGTTAAAGAAATTAAAGTTAACTTTACCTATTTCAAGGTTAGAAATGTTGTTCAGTTAAGGTCTGAAAGGTAGTTCTACCCCAACTTGATTGGCTTCGTTTTTTAATTAAGAAATGGTTACGGTTCGAGAGTGAAGTGGTTAAGTGGATTTAGTTAATAAGTGTAATGGTTTGAGTTGGCATCGCGATGGTTTGTTTAAACATCTGTCTAAGTCCAATGTAAGAGTTTTGGAAACGTTTTCCAAATAAGAACCGGAATTGTTTTCTAGTATAGAAAACAAGAGATGGAAATGTTTTCCAATGGTAAGAACATATATTTTCTAAATTTAGAAAATAAGAAATATGGAAAATATAGAAAACAGGAGACAAGTAAATAAATGAACTAGAGAGATTAATGTTAAATGATGTTTGGTCGATATAATTTCCATCTGGAAATAATATCGTTGTTTGCACACGTATTTTTCTTTGATAGTTAACTCACCGACTATCGAAGTTTTTGACCATTTTAACGTTGTTAATATGGAGAGACCGGTTGGATTATTATCCAAAGAACCACTCTGTATTGGCATAAGCGTTGCGAATCATATATGCCAAAGATAATTGAAGACGGTGTAAAGTGCAAGTGCTATTGTATAAGTCTTAGATAATAGTGCCTAAGATGGATGTACTGAATAGTGCCTTTGGCTCATCCTGTTCCTGGATGAGTTGTATGGATGAATGTCTGACAGAGTATTTCCAGAAAGGTCACGTACATTGATTTCTTCAACCGTACCAAGAGTGGAAGCGGAGAAGGGCACTTCTTTAGCTAACACGTAATGTACTGTTGTAGACGTAAAATTAGTGATTAAGATGGATTTGACAATGTGGCATTCAAAGTGAATCTGATGTGATGATAAAGCATAACCTCAAGCCTCATCATCCGGTAAATGACATAAATCGGGCAGGCAGCATGGCTAAGTCGGTCGCTCCGAAGTAGGGTGTATTATCACCTATCTATAGAATATTCATTTGCTTCTTTTAATCTATCAATGCTGTCCCATATATATACGGGAAACGGTTGCTGATCCCAACCGTTGGTGATGTACATTCGATACACTCAAGCGAAATGAGTGGTCGGTCATGTGTGGCTGAGTTGCAAGATGTTCTTGTTGAACTCCAGTGTATCGTTCCTAGAGTACACTGATCGGAAGGTGGTTCCATACCTTGCCATAGTTGGAAATCCATTACCCAA
The DNA here is from genome assembly GCA_030737875.1 of Allium sativum. Taxonomy (NCBI): domain Eukaryota; kingdom Viridiplantae; phylum Streptophyta; class Magnoliopsida; order Asparagales; family Amaryllidaceae; genus Allium; species Allium sativum. The sequence goes on along the minus strand of CM060918.1, from coordinate 217,087,815 downwards.
TACGTGCTTGCGGTTTTGATTTTATACTATATAGTAGAACGTGAGATGAAAGCATTCTGCTAGATTGATATCTATTTGTACTTAGACATTATTATAATATCAGAATGATATTGCTTTACAAAGTTGTTTGGATTTTCATAAGGGAAAACCCCGTTCCATTTTCATGGCGTGGTCTTATGAGATATCATTTACTTGTTCAAACTGTTTTTAAACTGTTTTACTCACACCAGTCCATGTTGCGTGCTTGAGGCATATGTGCGCATGATAGGGGGTTCTCGCTTTTCGTTAGGTGGCGAACGGGAGACTCTTGCTCCTACATGTCCCTTTGGTAGGGTTGGTTGTGAAGTCGAAAGGCTGGCCGTAAAATATGGTGCTAGGGTACCAATGTAAGCCACGGTGGGGTATTACCTTGCTGCTTTGGAGGATGGGGATGGTTGCAAAGCCTACTCATTTTTCCGGTTCGTTACAGTTGGTATCAGAGCATTGGTTTAGTTAATACCTTGGCTCTGTGGCGTGATTCAGTAGGGATGGGATTAGTAATATCCTAGACTGAGTTTGAGTGTATATATATATGAGTGCGTATGTGTTATTTGATATAAAAATTTGTTTTATATTATGGAGATTCATTGGTTGAGTAGTTTGTGAATTCTGATCGATAAGTTTGATCCACTGTATCGATAGGGGTTACTAAACACTCGAATACGATGGACCAACATGATATGTTTTGAAATTTACATAGTATAATTGGTTGTGTTGGTTGTTATTATAATCGAATAAGATTATAAAAAGTGAAATAGTTATAAATAACTAATCAGAATTCATATAAGTAAAATATATGAAATAAGATGAAGTAAATCTGAATTTAAATCAGATTGGAATTAAAATAAGGAAATTTTAAGTTCCTAGGAGATTTTAAAAACGTTTTTCAAACTGAAAGTGATATAGTATTGAACTCACTTCGATAGCTGGAAAATAGATTCTGATGATGAATCGCGACATCATCAGTGTTCATTTCTGAGTTCTAAGTGACGGATTACTACCAAAGGTTTTGTTTTTGAATTGTTTTGAGAAAACAAGTTATTTAGAAATTCAGAGGTTTTGAATTGGCATTATGATTTCAAATTGATTTGAAATAAACCAGGAATTTATGTTCTGGAATAAAAATTTAACTAATGGAGTTAAATAAAATGAGATGGTAAAAATAAATTGGAATTTAACTTGAACTGAGTTAAATAAAATTGAATTGGATTAGAGAATAATCTGTTATGGAATTGGGTTGATGAGTCAATAATTTGGAATTTGATATTGGGGTTCGAATGAAATTCGATTTGGATTTGAGGATATGAACTGATTGGAATTTGATTGAGATGACACTGGTATATGCTGAGTTGATAGCATATGGAAGTGATAGAGTTAATATGCCCGACAAAAAGGTACCAGTTTATATTTGATATGAGTTTGGGATTTATGAGCCGAATTGGCAAGTCGCTTGGCTGTTTGATTTTCTTTTGGGTGGAGAAGGCCCAGAGAGGCGAGTTGGAATTTGAGATATTTACCAGTACAAAGGAGGTGCTGGCGAAATTTTCAGAAAGTTAAGGTGTTAGTAAATTTTCAGGATTTTTGAAAATTTAGTTAGTCGGAATATATTAATATTTTAGTCAATATTAATTGGTTCAGTTGAAACCAGAGATAGGAGGTAAACAGATAAAATTTTACCCAGTAGATAGGGTCGTCCCCTACCTTAGCAATTTCGAGGACGAAAATATTTTAAGGGGGAAAGATTGTAATGACCCGCATTTCTGACCGTTGAATAATTAATTTATTTAATTATTTAAATATCGTTGGCGATATCGATAAATGGAATTAAATAATATTGAATATTTAATTAATAATTATAATGAATAATAAATTATAAATATCGAAATAGTCAGATATAGTAGAATTCACAATAGAGAGTGAATTGAATAGTATACGAGATGTAGTTGAGTTTCGATTCGAAATATAATAACGAATATATTGAATCGACGACAGTTGAACGTATAGTTTATAATATATTTATAAACGAGCTCGAAATGGCGCTGCAGTTCGCAATTTGGCGATTTGAACTTCAACTGAATATACAGGGTCCGTTTTAAGTCGGATTTCTGTGAAACAAGAACCGTCAGAACCGATTCGATAATAGTTTTCTAATGGAAGAGAAAAATCGGGATTTCGTCATGTAGATTTTGATTTACGTCCAAATCAAATTCTCAGAAATGCAGCGCCCTGACCATAACGATTTAATTATATTTTATATAAGGAATTTCAATATAAATTGAATATCGATATAATATGGATTTGGAATATCGAGCTATAAATCCATATATGAATATTCTGAAGCTGTGCTATATCCTATGTGGATATAAACGATAATATTAAATTATTAATATTTAATTTATTTAAATATATTTATATATTTAAATAGATTATTCAGAGCTTTAAAAATAGCCACTTTTGCAAACGAAGTCGGAATTCGACGAAACTAATTTTGTTGGATCCGCAATGTCAAATAGTTGTTAGATTTCCAGTTTCGTGATTTTTAGAGTCACTGTGTGGCCGTACGGATTTTTAGAGTGAAAAACAGTCAGTATTTCGACAGCTAAAAATACGCTGTGTGAGCATACGGAGTCGGAATTCGACGAAACCAGCTTCGTTGGGACCGTAATGTCGAACAGTAGCTGCATGTCCATTTTAGTGATTTTTGGGTATCATATATTAGCATACGGATTTTTAAACGATAAGTATGAATAGCGATTGATTATAATTGAATAAAATAATCAATTAAAAATATATTTAAATATTTTTCCTATCATATAAATAGGCCATCTAAACCTAATCTTAGTTACCGAAGTCAACATTTTAATTTGTGGAGCCGCCACAAAATTTCCTCAGCAAAGTGAAAACCCTTTCTTCAAAAATTCATATGAATCCAAACTAAAATCTATAAATCATGGAATAGGTTTAAAGGAATTCGCGTTGAGTTGCTCTTCGATTCTGTGCTACTTTTGTGGCTTTCGATTTCAGTTTGGGGTATCCAATGTTTACAGTAAACCTAGGGTATACTTTAGTGAGCGATTTAAGCAAGGATTCACGAATTTGGTTGGGTATTTGGGTTGAGCGAGTAGAACGACACCTAGTTGCGAAGTTGTGGAGTGAGCGGTGCAGTTCAGGGTGGTGCGACTTCCGGTAGTTAGGGTGAAGACGTCAGGCTAGCTCGAGGAAGAATGCATCGAATTTTGTGTTTTGGGTATAGGAAGAAAGGGAATCGAGAGAGAGGATTTATGGTGAATTTACTTTGATTTGTAAGTGGAAGGAGGATGGATTTGTTTGAGGATGAAGATCGAGAAATGGCTTGCGAATAGGAGCAGGTTACGGTGCTTTTTGTATTTGGGAAGAAGGACTTGGTTTCGGTATTGGGTACTAAAGGGAAATGGGCTAGGATGTCAAAAGGGGTAAGGCCCATTAAAGAAAATCCAAGTTATTTTACAATTTAAATTGTATATCAACTTGTAATCAGTATAACTTGATCATATGAAATCAGAATCACGAACCGTAAGTTGCGTTGGGACCGTATGGACGGGAGCAACACAATGAAGCTGACTGGAAGTGGATTGGAGCTAGTTTGAAATTACGGCGAATTAAACTGTTTGATTCAAATCAAATAACAGTTTATCGTTCTTTAACGATGAACTGCAAATGTGAGTAAAACTCACCAACTTTGAACGGTTATATTTTTATAATGTATTTTTAGAACTGTTAGTCATCTGTTGATTTCTGTGTGTTGGTTGATTGATTGAACTGCTAGTCAGTTAGTTGAAATTATATATATATATATATATATATAAATAAACCGTTATATATATATATATTGATTCTGTTTATCAGAATAATTCGTACTGAACTGTAATAGATATTGATTATACTGTGTAACATCTGTGATGTAGGAAAACAGGTTGGAGGGACCCAACTGGGTTCCTCAATATTTATAATACTATTTTGATTCATATATTCTGTTATATGATGTGATATATAATCTGTGTTGATTATATGTGTTTGGACGATATTGAATATCGTGATTTGAGGTGTTGAATACCATAACATACCGAAATGTTGATAAGGGGATTTTCAAAGTGATGTCGAAAATAAGATATTTATAAATGGAATATTTATAAATAAGAGATATTTATAAATTTGAATATTTATAAATAAGGAATATTTATAAATTGAGATATTTATAAATAGGAGATATTTTTTAAAAAAAAAAAGGAAAATAAATTCAAAACATTTCTTTTTGAATGGAAAGGCCTGTGTGGTGGGTTTGGGGATTTTCCCAATACTACCGATACAAAGGAGGTTATGGCGAATTTTCCCGGGAATTTAAGGAGTTAGAATATTTTTAAAAATAAAACCAAAAAGGGAATATTTGCAAAACCATTTGCAAATAGAATTGAAAAAGGAATATTTGCAAACCATTTGCAAATAGAAAATAGAAAGAGAAAGGTTTGTAAACCATTTTCAAACCAAATAGAAAGAGAAATATTTGTAAACCATTTACAAATGAAATTTGGATAAGGAATATTTGTACACCATTTACAAATGAAATTGAAAGGAGATATTTGTAAAAACCAATTACAAATAGAATTGAAAGGAAATATTTAGAAAATAAATAGAGTTAAAAAGGGAAGTTGTTTATAATGGGATAAGATGTTACAAAAAGGAAAACGTTATTAAAAGGAAATCATTTGTAAAGTGAAGAACCGTTACTAAAAAAGTGAATCTTTATAAATGAATAAACGTTGTTAAAAAGGAGATCTTTTTAAATGGATAAACGTTATCAAAAAGGAGATAATCGAATATGGTATTCGAAGTTAGATAATCGAATATGGTATTCGAAGATAGATAATCGAATATGGTATTCGAAGTTAGATAATCGAATATGGTATTCGAAGTTAGATAATCGAATATGGTATTCGAAGTTAGATAATCGAATGTGGTATTCGAAAGTTAGTAAATCGAATATGTTATTCGAAAGAGGTTAGTCGAGTCGAGTTAGTTGAGTAGAGTTAAACCGATAGAGTTAACCATCAGTTAGAGTTAACCACCAGTTAGAGTTAATCAGTTAGAGTTAACCAGTAGAGTTAATCAGTTAGAGTTAACCAGTAGAGTTAATCAGTTAGAGTTAACTAGTAGAGTTAATCAGTTAGAGTTAACCAGTAGAGTTAATCAGTTAGAGTTAACCAGTTAGAATATATCAGTAGAGTTAAACCAATAGAGTTAATCAGTTAGAGTTGATCAATTAGAGTTAATCCAAATGAGATGCCATTTAGTACGACTGCTAGCGTAATTCGCAGGGCTGCAGATAGGCTAAGGCGGTCGGATGTTTCCTGAGGGAATCAGGCGTAACCATTGTGATCGCTGCGACCTAGAGTCAAGCGAATGGTGTTAAATCGAATACCAGTTATTCGATAGGAGTTAATCAAGTTAAGTTAAGTAGAATAAGTTGAGTTAACCAGTTAGAGTTATCCAAGTGGAGTTGATCGAGTAGAGTTATCGAATATCACTTATTTGAAGTAGAGTTATCGAATAAAGTGTATTCGAGAGAAGAGTAATCGAATATAGTTTATTCGAGTGGAGAAATCAAATGTTATTCATTTGATAAGAGTTATCGAATATTATTTATTCGAAGAAGAGTAATCGAATATTGGTTATTTGAAGTTAGTTAATCCGAAGGAGTTAGTCAAAGTTAGTTAATCCAAAGGAGTTAGTCGAAGTTAGTTAATCCAAAGGAGTAAGACGAAGAGTTAATCCAAAGGAGTTTGTCGAAGTTAGTTAATTCAAAGGAGTTACTTGAAGTTAGTTAATTCAAAGGAGTTAGTTGAAGTTAGTTAATCCAATGGAGTTAATCGAATATTGGTTATTCGAAAGGGGAGTTATCAAATCTAGTAAAGTTAAAGGAGTTAATCGAATATAGTTTATTCGGATAGAGTTAAAGGAGTTAATCGAATATAGCTTATTCGAATAGAGTTAAAGGAGTTAAATGAATATAGTTTATTCGAATAGAGTTAAAGGAGTTATCGAATATAGTTTATTCGACAGAAGTTAAGTGGAAAAGAATAAGTCGATTAGAGTTGAATCATATAGAGTTAACCCAATAGGGTCAATCCAATAGGGTAAATTGAAAGAGTTAATCGAATATAGTTATTCGAAAGAAAGGTTAAGTAAGGAAGTTGGTTAAAGAAATTAAAGTGAACTTTACCTATTTCAAGGTTAGAAATGTTGTTCAGTTAAGGTCTGAGAGGTAGTTCTACCCCAAATTGATTGGCTTCGTTTTTTAATTAAGAAATGGTTACGGTTCGAGAGTGAAGTGGTTAAGTGGATTTAGTTAATAAGTGTAATGGTTTGAGTTGGCATCGCGATGGTTTGTTTAAACATCTGTCTAAGTCCAATGTAAGAGGTTTGGAAACGTTTTCCAAATAAGAACCGGAATTGTTTTCTAGTATAGAAAACAAGAGATGGAAATGTTTTCCAATGGTAAGAACATATATTTTCTAAATTTAGAAAATAAGAAATATGGAAAATATGGAAAACAGGAGACAAGTAAATAAATGAACTAGAGAGATTAATGTTAAATGATGTTTGGTCGATATAATTTCCATCTGGAAATAATATTGTTGTTTGCACACGTATTTTTCTTTGATAGTTAACTCACCGACTATCGAAGTTTTTGACCATTTTAACGTTGTTAATATGGAGAGACCGGTTGGATTATTATCCAAAGAACCACTCTGTATTGGCATAAGCGTTGCGAATCATATATGCCAAAGATAATTGAAGACGGTGTAAAGTGCAAGGGCTATTGTATAAGTCTTAGATAACAATGCCTAAGATGGATGTACTGAATAGTGCCTTCGGCTCATCCTGTTCCTGGATGAGTTGTATGGATGAATGTCTGACAGAGTATTTCCAGAAAGGTCACGTACATTGATTTCTTAAACCGTACCAAGAGTGGAAGCGGAGAAGGGCACTTCTTTAGCTAACACGTAATGTACTGTTGTAGACGTAAAATTAGTGATTAAGATGGATTTGACAATGTGGCATTCAAAGTGAATCTGATGTGATGATAAAGCGTAACCTCAAGCCTCATCATCCGGTAAATGACAGAAATCGGGCAGGCAGCATGGCTAAGTCGGTCGCTCCGAAGTAGGGTGTATTATCACCTTTCTAGAGAATATTCATTTGCTTCTTTTAATCTATCAATGTTGTCCCATATATATACGGGAAACGGTTGCTGATCCCAACCGTTGGTGATGTACATTCGATACACTCAAGCGAAATGAGTGGTCGGTCATGTGTGGCTTAGTTGCAAGATGTTCTTGTTGAACTCCAGTGTATCGTTCCTAGAGTACACTGGTCGGAAGGTGGTTCCATACCTTGCCATAGTTGGAAATCCATTACCCAATACATGTTTGCGGTTTTGATTGTATACTATATAGTAGAACGTGAGATGAAAGCGTTTCTGCTAGATTGATATCTATTTGTACTTAGACATTATTATAATATCAGAATGATATTGCTTTACAAAGTTGTTTGGATTTTCATAAGGGAAAACCCCGTTCCGTTTTCACGGCGTGGTCTTATGAGATATCGTTTACTTGTTCAAACTGTTTTTAAACTGTTTTACTCATACCAGTCCCATGACTGACCCGGAGTTTACTTTGTTGTTTTCCCTAAACTCTTGGGTGCCTAAATTTGTACGGGCAGTCAAGTAGTCGGGATTTTACAGATACACTTGGAGAGCTTGGAGCAGGAGGCTTCAGGATTCTATAGCTATTATTATTTCCGCTGATGTTGTAAGTGCTGTACTCTGATAAGTGATATTGTATATATAACTGTTTGTATTTCAAAAGTTATGTTATATTTTATTCGTTCCGCTGTGAGATTCGTGTTTACTCTGATGATGATGTTCTTCTTCTTTTATTGTATAAGTTCTGCCTTATCTATACTCACCCTCTATTTTCTTTCATTAACAATTCGGTTATTTTCGATCCTTGGATGTTCGATATGTGTCGTATATCGGATAACCAAGATCGCATTTTTCCGGGTCGTTACAGCTATCTATGTACCCATTTTCCATCAACTATCACCAACTATTCAAAGAACACAACAACTACCCAACTTGCTATGTAACAACCCGCATTCTACGCATTGGAGGATCGTAAAATATTTATTTCTTTCCCATATGAAGTTGTATGGTCATGTAACTTCGGGAAACAACCATTAGACTCATTTCCCATGTTCATGATTTTTGTCGATTTTTAAATGACCATTTTGCCCCTAGCTGATCTTGTTTTGGCCATAACTTTTGATTGGAAAGGAATTTTGATCTGAAACCACTTCCATTAGACTCGTATGATGGTTTACCTTTCAGTAGAGTGGTCATAATAGCCAAACGGACTTACCGTTTGGGAGATATGGCTGAAATAAGGTTTGGAAGGTGAAAAACTGCTTAACCGGGCCAAATAGGGTGATTAGTGAATGGGCCCATAACCCATTTCGGGATTAGGGTTATGGGAGGCTAAAAAGGGGTAGAGAATCATTCCATTTCAGTTTTCTAGCCTCCACTTACCTCTTGGAAACCCTAAAAATGGTCTCCAACCTCTAAATCACCTCCAAATCATCTCCTAATCAAGGATTAAGCTTAGCAACATCGAATCAAGGGAGATCTACACCAAATCATCATTGGAGCTGCTGTTTAGCATTGGGATTCGTATCAAATCAGAGATTTATTTCAGATCTTAGTTTATTTGTGGTTAAGGTGAGTGATTTGCATAGTTCCTCACTAATTATGGCTAATTAAGTGTAATTAGTGTTAATTAGCGAATTTAAACATGATAAAGTTTTGGAAAAATATTTATAAAATCAGAAATGATGTTTTAGACCTCTGATATAATTTGGGTTAATTTGGTTAAGTTTTGCTAATCACATCATTAGTTTCACCTAAACATGATTAAGGGGAAATATGGGGTTTTGGGTATGTTTGATCCATTTTAACCTATCATATTGATGTTTTGATGTTTGTGGTTGATTCTCTATGTTTCTATGACTGTATGGTATGCTTTGTGATTGATTAGAAGTGTTAGATTGGTCGAAAACGCCGTCGAGAGGCGAAAATAGCTTGCTGAAATGGTGCAGATTTGGGGTCGAGATAACCGACCGGGGGGGGGGGGGGTTGACCGACCCGAGTTCCTGGACCGACCAGAAATGGTGAAGGAGGACCGACCAATCCTGACATCGAACGACCGACTAGGAATGGTGGAGGAGGACTGACCGACCCTGGCAACGACCGACAAGGATTGGTAAAGTGTTCAACCGACCAGGGGGCAATTCCGACCGACTAGGGACGATGAAAACCGACCAGGGACGATGAAAACCGACCAGGATGAAAGGTGCTTGACCGACCGACCCAAACAGGAGAGAAGACCAATAACCCGAGTTGCAAAGGTAGTCCAAGTTGGAAGTTATGACTCAGGATCCAGATGGGGACCAACGAGTTGACTTCATGAGTTGGACTTTGCTGCGGGACGTGTGCTAAGGAGTTGTCGACGTTCATAACTTCGATTCACCACTGAAAATGGATGATGGGCTACTTATCAGTGCAGTAGAGTCACTATGACTCGAGGGGCAAAGTGATGGTAGCAAGACTACGTTATCAGTGCAGTAGAGTCATTATGACTCGAGGGGCAAGGTGATGCGTAGTAAGACTATGAGCTAGTGCAGTGGGGTCATTGTGACTCCATGGGGCAGAGTGGACATAGTAAGGATTAGTAAGGCTATGAGCCAGTGCAGTGGGGTCCTTGTGACTCTATGGGGCAAAGTGGACATTGCGAAGGATTTGTGGCTACGTTATCAGTGCAGTGAAGCCATTTATGACTTCATGGGTCAAAGTGATCGTAGCAAGGTATGTTGGGTGATCGAAGTGGTGAATATCGTATGCTTTACGCACTGAGTGAGAGATGTGAGGATGGTTGCTATGTTTGATTGTTTTCCATCACTATGACATGCACACCCCCACCTCCGTATCATTAAACCGTTTGATATGGCACCTTAGAGTGTTGTACAGTATGTAGTGCTAACTCTTTGGCTGCAGGTCCAGGTTCAGGTATCTTTTAGTCTACCTGTTATTGTTCTATTTAGATGCTTATCGCTCATACCAGGCTTTATGTCTGACCCAGAGTTTTATGTCTCCTCTTATTACTCTGGGTGCTCACACGAGCAGACTAGAGACAGGTTAGCTGGTGATGCGCGAGTAGCTGATTTGGAGGCGGGTAGGAGGCTTCCACGTATGATATATAGATATTCTCCCTGTGTCGTTGGTGGTCGCTACTTGGGCATTAGTAGTGTACCTCCTTTATCTTGCTTTTTCTTTTGAGACAGTTTGAAAAGTTGTAATAATGTTTAACTGTGGATCATAAGCTGTACTTACATTTTCCGCTGCTATGTTAGTTGCTTCAGCTTATGCACTGTCTCACCTGTTTTATGTCAAGTATGTTATTATTATATTTTATTCTATGCGGTGTGAGACATTCTACAGGTTATTTGTTAGTTCATTTCCTTCTTCCCTTTCCTTCTGACGACTCGTTCCGTGCTAAGTGGACATGTGTACAACGCACCTTTGGAGTAAATGTCAGTTGGTGCGGGGCGGGCATTCACATGCTAATTCCTTTGCTGCCTAGTTATTCAATTAAGTGCATGCCAAACTTAAGAAACATGACGCCCAAGGATCTCATATGTATATATTAGAGCAATGTTCTTCATTTCTTTTTTTCTCAAGTTGAAATACAGTAAAGGGAATGGCAGTTTCATTCATAGAAAAATTATTTTTTGCACCAATAAGTTACCGTAAATCATGATACACATTTATAAAACCTCCAAAATTCCAATGCAACTCGACTGCCATTTCAGAATTTCGAATGACGATACCGATGTAAGGTGTCGAGATCTAGGTTTCCATTTATCTCAAGTTATAGCGATCGTTACGCTGATTCAAGCACGGCTAGGAAATCAGCTAGGAAAAGCGGTCACGTTGGATTTTTTGCAAGTTTCAGTGAAAATTTCTGTCGCACCTGGGATGCTTGGGTTGACGTCAACCGATGACTGAAGCCACCGGAGTGGAGGAGCTGTTCGTCTACAAGTTTGGTTTGGGGAGAGAAAGCGAATGGTGGTTTTCGATATGAAGTATGGTGTGGTTTCACTGATAAACGTGCACAGAGTAGTGAACAGAGAGGAAGTTTCAGCAAAGCTTCATTGGGGAAGAAAGGTTATAAAGGGCTTTAGGTTTGAAGTCGTTGGCTTCAAATGGTTGGGCTTAGGCCTACGTAGCATGCTTTTAAAATAAAATAAAAATACAAATGTGGGCTAGAAGAACTATGAGCTTACTGGCTTTATAAAAAAAGAAAAACTATATAACGTGGAAACAGGTTGGAATGGGAAGGCAGGCGGGTTGACTAGTGAATGGGTAGTATGCGTGAAATTTGTGGGTAAGAAAGGGGTTTTAATGTATGGAAGGAATGTGGTAGGTGGGTTGGTGTTGAAGTGGGCCAAATGTTAGTGGGTAAGGCCAAATAAATTAAAATTTAAGTTTAATGAAATAAATTATCTTATAAATTTTTTTGTATCATATCTCAATCATACGTTCTCAGAATTGGATAAACTTAGTATCATTGGAACTGTGTGGACGGAGACTACGAGAAGGAGCTGGAATGGATGATCATGAAATCAACAAAAAAATTAAATTAAATTAAATGCATGTTTAATTAAATTAAATCGAATCGGTAAATCGATGGATAAAAACCAAGATGAGTTAAACTCACTCAATTCCCCCACTTATATTTTATATAAGTCGGGTTATAGGTTTGTGTGCTATGTTTGCTAGTTGTTGATTGATTTGATTATTGTTTGCAGATATGTTGAATATTTTACTTGACTATTTTAAATTAAATTTTCATTTAATTTAATCAAACCCAATCGTTATTTTTAATGATTACTTCCAATGAAGGTAACTTACCTTGTTAGTTACGTTTATAATAATATAAACGTTTAAAATTGAATTGGATGCTTGAATTAATGATAGTTGATCATTATCAATTAAATTAATTATGCATGTTTATTTTAAATTGTAATATTGACTGGATTAAACCTATTGAATACAGAGAAGAACAGGTTGGAGGAATCCAACCTGATTCCTCAAATTTATTGTTTATTTTCATATGATCATTATATGAACCGTTGAATAAATATGATTGGATTATCGACTTGGTTATTGATCGTTAAACCCGAATTAAACATTTGTTTGATTATTAACTAATGGGTGATATTGATTGAGGAATTTATAGTAGATGGCCTAATAATATACCCTTTTATAAAGAATTATTTACCATTAGGTGAATCATTAGAAATGAAGTTATAAATATTATTTTATAACTGAAGGTAAAATTTGAAATATATTATTTTGAATGGAAGATTATAAAAAGGAAATAAATGTTATGTTTATTATTTAAGTATAAGTAATTATTTATGATTTTATAAAGATGAATTAGATTGTTAAGCAAGTAAGCAAAAGTTGAAGTAATGATTAATAAATGAGATTAATTGTTTATAAGAAACCATTAAATGGGATTATTTTGAAATTGATTATTACTTAATAATAATTGAAGTAAATTAGATTATTTAAGTTAATCATATTACTTATTAATTCAAATGAAAACACAAGTTAAAGTTGATCAACGAGATAATCATGTTTTAGAGTTGACCAAGTCTACTGTTTTAACTAAAATTGATAATTAAATTAGTTTTTCTCAATTAATCTAATGAAATAATTTAATGTATAGTTGTTTAACTTAATAAGATTTCAAAAAGAAATTTAATATTAATTCTAGTTAATAATGAAGTAAACTATGATTTTAATTAAAACAATTTAAAGAATAATTTCTTAAATGAAGTTCATTTAAGAAATCGAAGTTGGTAAAGAAATATAATTGAATTTTAAAGGTAATTTATAAATGGATTTATATTTAAAACAAGTTTGGTAAATTAAGTTATAAAAGAGATTTTGCACGAATACGATAAGCTTAAAACGACTGTTACTTAATACTTGAATTAAGCAAATGAAATCGAGATGAAAAAGGGTTTTATATTAACCCAAAGTTGTACAAACATGTTTATAAAAGGAGATTTGAAGCTAAAGCGTTACTTATAAATTAGCGCAACTTAATAATGGCACTAAGTGAAATGGATGAGATTTGAAATGAGTTATTCCCAAAGGAAATGATTGAAAGGTTAAGAAAAAGGGATTCTTGTAATTGAATTTGCAAAAGGTTTAGTGATAGGATTTGAAATAAAAATTCGGATAATACAGTAAATAGTTTAAAGAAGTTACAGTTTTAACAATTGATGTTTTAGTAATTGACGAATTTAGTAATAATAGTACAATTAAAAGAAGATTTTCTAAAATAAGAAGGTTTTGTAAACTTATATTCTAAATAAAATAGTTAAGTGGTTTGTGAGTTACAATTTGTATCTATCTTAAGATAAGAATGTTGTTGATCAAGGTTTGAGAGGTAATTAAAATACCCTAACTTGAACGACTTTAGAGGATGATATTAGTTGAAATGGTAAAGACGTTAGAAGTGATTTATTTTGAGAAATAACAATGCAATATTATTTGAAGGATTTGAGATAGATATACTAAGATTTCAAATAAAGGAAATAAAAGAATTTAAGGAATTAAATATATATGTTTATATTTCCAACGTAATGGAAATAAAAAGGGCTTGAAGATAAGAAATGATATTTCCGTAGTAAAAGAAATAAAAGGAGATTTTGTGAAAACATAACGATATTTTCAAAGTGAAGAAATGAGAATTGGAATGATCTTATTCTAAAAGAATAAGTGACGATTATTGTTTTCAAATAACGAAACAAAGTATATTTCGTAACTATTGTTTTACGAATGATAAGTAGAATCGATTTTCCAATTATAGGTAATAAGTAATGTAGCAGCAAATGATTTGAAATGGTAATTAAATGGAAAATTTGATATGATTATAAGTTATTTTTCTAAGTATTAAAAAGAAATGGTTTGATAATATTAGCATATTAAAATAAGAAGTGAATACTGAGCTGAAAGATTTAGAAGTTTTAACTAATCGTTCATTATTTTTTTTTAAAATTAAAAAGGCCAAGTGACGTTGTGTACTTAACCAGTAGATCCATTTCATTCTTTTTTATAGTTAAATAACCGACTATCAAATTTTTCCATATGGGTATTGGTACAGAAAGACCAGGATTGAATTTATATTTGGAAACCATTTCGACCAATAAATATGAATATGTAAAAGACGATCGAATGGAGAGATTGAAGACCGTGGATCTTCATAAAACAGAACAATTACTTACAATCTCTGGCTGATCCCTAGAGACATACTGGGATTCTGTTGTGGGTAAAATCTACGGATTGCAAGGACTACTAACTACTGATCCATAGGGCAATTCAAGGATATGGTAGGAGGGTGCCTTCAGTTCATCCTTTTCCTAGATGACTTGTATGGACAAGTGTCTAACCTAATATTTCCAAAGGGACCGCGTACATTGATTTCTTCAAATGTACCATATTTAGTGCCAGAGAAAGATAATTCTTTAGCTTAACAACTAGAGTGTTTTTGTGGATGTCATTTAGTAATATCTGATGGATCTGATGATGTAGCATTCAAAGTGAATGGTGGTCAGATGTTCTAAAAATAATAATGACGGTAAATAAATAAATAAATTATGACCTCAAGCCTCATCAGCCGGGATATGGTTTAAAATCGGGTAGGACGCATGACTATGTTCCCATTTAAAGTGCATATCATTACCCGATCTGGAGAAATCAAATACCTTTGGTTGTCCCTTTACTTTGGTATGCTTTCGGCGGTTGGCTAGCCCCCAACTGTGGTAATGATATATAATCTACTCTTAAAGAAGTGAGGGGCCGGTCATGTTTAGCCAGGTAACAAGATGTTCTTATTGGATGATACCCTTAAACTTAATGAGGTTTTCTCACTCTGGTTCACTAGACTGATCCGGTGTTTGCAATGGTCGGGTTAGACCGGGTTGTATAGGTTCGGGTTAGCAGATGCTGCAATGTCCAAGACATATGATTTATATATAGTGTTTCCATTATTTGTTAAATATGCGGACAAATTGATATAACTGTCCAGATGTGATGATGTACTCTGATGATTGTAAATTTTATTTTCAAGCTCTCAATAAAGATTTATTTCTATAAAATATTTTGTTCTGCTGCGATGTAAGACTCCGACTCTGTGTTTTTTCTTCTTCTTATTCTAACATTCTTCCTTTCTTATCTCACCCTTTTACTTCTTTATTTTAGCTTTCTGGGTTTCGATACTCGGGTTTTCGGATGAGATGTATTGTTGTCGAAATTCGAGCATCGAATTTTTCGAGTCACCACACAAAGAATAAAACAAATGATCTGTCAAAAAGTAAGCGTCACCTCAAGCCTCACAACCCGGAAATGACAAAAATCGAGTAGATAACATGGCTAGTTGGGTCGCACCAAAGAAGGGTGAATTATCACTATTTAGAGAAATTCCTTTTGTTTTCCCACTCTTTTTCGATGCTGCAGCTTTCGGTATCGGCTGTTGATACCAACAGTGGGTGATAATGCATTCGGTCAACTCAACTTGAATGGGTGACCGGTCATGTGTGGCCAGGCTGCAAGAAGTTCTTATTGAACCCCAGTGTATCCCCTCTAAGTTACACTGATCGGTAGGTGGTCCCATATCTTGTCATAGTTGGAATCCAATAGGCAACAAGAGCCATTCAGTTTTTGATTTTATATTATGTATGTGGAGCGTGAGATGCAAGTTTTCTGCTAGATGGTTATTTATTTGATAAAAACTATTATAATATCAGACGATTTTGATATTAAAAATGTTTTTGGGTTACAGTAAGGTAAAAACCGTCCATGTTTATGTTTGGGTAGGTCTTACTATTATTCTTTCTTATGAAAGATTTTTAAAGTTAAATCAACCTGTTCTCATAAGAGAATAACCCGTTCTATTTAAAACATGGTCATATGAAATATTTTTCTTGTTTTCGAGCTATTTTAAAGTTGTTTACTCATACCAGTCCCCGACTGACCCAGAGTTTATATTTTCTGTGTTTTCCTAAACTCTTGGGTACTTGTAACAATTGTTATAAGTAAATAAGTGATCCAGGTAATATATGGAACCCTTTTGAGGTATTTTGGACTGGATTCAGGAACCGTCTTAGTAACTATCTATATCTTAGTATCCAGTTTGTATGATTTACTGGGGCAGTATCATGTGTATTGTTGTGTTCTATTGGTGTACTATGATGTAATAGACTTTGTTATTTACTATTAAGTATGTTATGTGATATTATATTGTCTTAAATTCCGCTGTGAGATTCTGATATTTTTGTTAGTTCTATTCTCTCTATTCTATTTCTTTAATAATGACACGACTTCCGAGGTCATCGAAATTCACGCCGTTACAGTTGGTATCAGAGCGTAAGGTTTACTGAATACCTGGGCTTTGGGTGAGTACTGAGAGAGCGTATTTGTAATTTTAAACTATTATATATATACTTAGTGTGGATTAACACAAGATGTCGACTTAAGTCACCTTTAAAGATACTGATTATCAAACTATTATACCCAAAAAAGTTGAAAATGAGTTCTCGTGGAAGAAGAGGCCAAGGACCGAGTGGGACAAGCACAACAACCAATGGGCATACCATTACCCCAAATCGAGCAGATACTTTAGAAGTAGTCCCCACTCAGACTCAGTCAAACTTTGTAATAATCTGTAAGAATTACACCACTCTTGGACGGAATGTTTTTAAGGGCACCGAATTTTTAGTTGAAGTTCAAGCCTGGATAAGATCGTGTGTGAAGATATTTAAGGGATTGAAGTTGGACGATGAGCAGAAACGTCTATTGGCTTCATGGCAACTTGAGGAAGCCGCAATAATCTGGTGGGATGCCCAAACTACTAATACTCCCGAGGAAGAATTTACCTAGGCAAAGTTCAAGGAAGCATTTGAAGCACAATTTCTGCCAGCCATTGGAAAGACAAGGATGTACCGAGATTTCATTGATATAAAACAAGGACACATGTTAGTAACTAAGTATATGAACATGTCTAATGCACTCTCAAGCTTTGGACTAGATGTGATGACCCCAAACCCCGTACTGACGGCGGCAAGGGTAATCCTTGGAATATAACATAGAAACAGATAACAGCAGAACAGAAATAAATAAATAAACCAGATAATGAACAATAGAATATACTGGATAAACGTAATCATCAGAGTTACACAGTATACAGGATCATACTTAGCACAAATACAGTTCAGCTATATATATATGTCTACAGCGGAAAAACAAACATAATGTACAATCAGAGCTGAACAACATAAAAAGAGATAAATAATAGAATCCATCTTCAGCTCCAGCTATCCAGAAAGAACCAGCTAAACCTGAATACAAGGCTGCCCGTGTAGAAAAAGGGGCAGCCGAGTTTGAAAGTGAAACAAACTACGAGTCAGTCATGGGACTGGTATGAGAAATCTACTCAACACATTTAAAATATGGCTAATCACATGACCACGCCACTTTCGTGGAACGGGTTTACTCCATTGGATTGCTAGTGCTTTAAAACAAATCATCCTTTTAAATATCGCAATGCTTTTTATAAAAATGAAGCCATTATAAGACTCAGTTCCCATCACACAATGCAACGCAAACCGGAGGATAGAGTGTTACCTTATAATGGCCTAGATATGCTTGATACGAATAAAACAAAAGCATTTGATATTATTACTAGTGTTTATATGTTTCAAAAACAATTTATAATCATAAGTATCAATCATAGACAACATTAATGCCCTATACCACTATGTCGCCATATATAGGTATACAATCAAAACCGCACAATCACGTATTTGGAAATTGGATTTCCGTCATGAACCAAGGCAAAAGATAGTCCTTACCGACTTCGAGACAATCTAGCCTACTATGTCTCAGGATCAGAGCTCGAGTGACCATTGGATCGTCAGGGCCGGTCCACCGATGTGGATTAAAATGCCTGAGCAATACGTCTCCCCGCCCTATGGGGCGCAAATGAGCCAACGAATGACTCCATCGGTCCTGGATCGACCGATATATCCGAGACGCCTCGCTATCCATCATCCACATAAGTAAAATGTCAGGCCATGTAAAAACACTAACACAACTCCTAGCTAGAAAGAAACGCAAGCCCTCCCTGATGTCCTCTCCCGTTTCTGGTTCATACCGGGGTGTGAGGTTCGCGAATTCACGTTATACACAAAGCTACGCCACACAGGCGGTGCTTTGATCATCAATTAACAGACTTTGCTTTTCAACAGAAGCCCTGATCCCTGCATCTTAGCATGTCACACAAGTAATTCACACCATGCAACTAATGGCTATCAATCACATAGAATAAATTCCAATGTCAGACACACAATCCATTTACAAGTCCGTTCTGGGTCGGAACGAAACCGGAGGCACTATATACCTCGCAAACCCATCGATCACCACGTACGTCTGGACGATCTCCACGTACCTCGCAAACCCGTCGATTCAGTTATTCAGAATAGGATAAACCTGGTCTTTCTGAGCAACTCGCGTATATAATAAACACGTGCTACACAAACACTACATACACATCATTTCAATTCATTAGTCACTAACCGTAAATCAGTAAGAGAACGATTTCCCAAATAATAACGCCGAAGGCCGAAACCAACATCAGATCAACACCCAGGAAACCATTCGACTTAGCCAACCTTCAGTTAGTTTCTAAATTTCACATCCATATCATTTATAATATTTTATAACGATTTATCGCTATTTTTATTTATTTTAAAATAGCCGATTTATTCAAAACGACGCTACGGGCCATAACGCGGCCGTGGCGCTGTTTTTCTTCAGATTTGATTTACACATATCTGAAAATATAACCGTTCGATCTTCATAAAATTTACATCATTAGAAAGATATTTTCAAAATGAATCCAACGGTTCCAGTTTCGGGAAAATCCGATGGTCGGATCTCCCGGTATAATCGTTTAAAGTTTCGATTTCAAAATACGAACTGCAGCGTCGTTATTCGATTAAATATATATATATATATATATATATATATATAATCAATTCTGGCGCTGTTTTTCTTCAGATTTGAATTAAACATTCCAGACAATCCAACCGTTGGATTTTTACAAAGTTGGTGCCTTTGGAAAGATATTTCCAAAGCGATCCCAACGGTTGCAATTTCAGGAAAATCCGATGGTCGGATCTCCCGCACTAATCGTTTGAAATCACGGTTTCAATATACGAACTGTAGCTTCGTTATTCGATATATTTCAATTCTATTTATATATATATATATATATATATATCGATTCTTCGATTTCAAAACTATATGATTTTCATACATTTGACAAAAATGGTATTTTTATCTAACTGTTTTCTATTTCAACACTTCGCTATTTTTAACAATTCATGTATATAATAAAACTGTGATTTTTAATGTAATACAATTTATTTCAAAACTCGACTATTTTATATACTTAATATAGGTGATAAAAGTAGGATTTTTTATTATAAAGCAATTTATTTCTAAACAAGATTATTTTATATAGTTCATATCGATGATAAAAATTGGATTCTTATTATCAAACAATTTCTTCAAAATATGAATACCATTCAACACATGAATTTCAATTCAACGAATGAATTTCGATTCAACACACAAAGGTTTTCTATAGTTTTTATATATATATATATATAGATAAAAAGGTGATTTTTCTATTTAAAACACGAATACCATTCAACCCATGAATTTCAATCCAACGAATGAATATCGATTCAACACATGAAGGTTTTCTATAGTTTATATATATAGAGTAAAAATGTGATTTTTATTGTTAAAACAATTTATTTAAAACACGAATACCATTCAACACATGAATTTCTATCCAACGAATGGATATCGATTCAACACATGAAGGTTTTCTATAGTTTATATATATAGAGTAAAAATGTGACTTTTATATTTAAAACATGAATACCAATCAACACATGAATTTCAATTCAACGAATGAATATCGATTCAACACATGAAGGGTTTCTATAGTTTATATATATAGAGTAAAAATGTGACTTTTATATTTAAAACACGAATACCATTCAACACATGAATTTCAATTCAACGAATGAATTTCTATTCAACACATGAAGGTTTTCTATACAACAGACGAATATAATTTCAACATAGGAAAATAATTCTAACACATGAATATTATTCAAAATTTCGGTAGTATAACGGCAGGGTAGTTAAAACCGGGACCGTCCCTAGTACGGCTCCTCGCTCTATCTTAAAGCCTCGCATCTTTTGACCAAGGGGAATCATGCATCTAGTTCGCACGCAGGCGGCATGTATATTTTTTTCATTTCCACGAACTAATCCTATGTGGTTTCAACCAAATATTTCTCAACCACAAACGGGTATTTTTCAACCACAATCAATCAGTTTCAACCACAAACAATTTCAATCAACCATTCGCTATCAATCACACCAATCACAACCAATAAATATCGTCCATGGTTTATGGACGAGGGGCGTATATATATATATTTATATATAGCATTTCACTTCTATTTCAACACATATATAATTTTTACAATGCATATACAACTTATACATCGAACGTACAACTTATACAACGCTTATACAAGAGGTGTACAATGCTTATATAACTCATACATCGATTATATAATTCATACATCGTCGTTTTCCATATCGTTTATAAATTAGAATCTTACTTTTCACATTTCGTATATATATATATATATACAATTCACAGTCACAACACAATCAAATAAATCTTCCATGGTCTGTGGACGTATGTGAATAGTTAAGATATGCAGGTGTAATATAAATAACTGTACAAGAAAATTTATAGTGAGAGAATTCTCACCTTGGGATCCACTCCGTCAGTTTTATCTGAATTTCTGTTCTGTTTCAATTTGAAATTGTCTGAAATTCTGACGTGCTCTGTTTTGGATGCGGTCATTTTTGAAATGTAGAGCTCTTCAACATGATTTCAACGCGGCCGACGGTTCGTAAATTCGACCTCGTATGAAGGAGATATGGTCATATTTGCGTTAATTATCAAATTGGATAATTAAATTAATTAATTAAAAAATTTAAACCTTTCTCCTTCCTCAAAACTCAGGCCAATTTAAAACCCTTGCTACTCCGTTCTAGGGTTCCCTGCGCCACCTTCTAGAAGCCATCGCCACCCGATCAAACCCCATCACAACGACGCCCTTACCGTCACCTTCAACCACCAGGAACCGTTCAGAACTCGGTAAGCCCATGGTCATGGAATTTGGGCATGAGCGACAGTCCTTTGGGGGCTCGATTCACCCTCCATCCGCCACCAACAGTGATCATCACCGTTGATCTTCGAGATCCCCTTGAGCTGAGCATATTTCGCTTTGGAAGCTTCGGTATCGATGAACGTGCGAGGAGATCGGAGCGATAATCGCCCTTCATTTTGTAAAATGCGGCGGCTGTAATAAATGAGAGGGTTTTAGGGTTTTCTTCTATTTATATTTATTTTTAATATTATTTTAATTTCTAGAATACCCTTATGTTGATACGAACTTCAAATCGTACCCAACGGCTGTCGCCCCTAGCTAATTACCCCCATTTCGAACACAATGGGATATGTTTCGTAGGCCCATTCGATTGTTTGAGTCAGTTTTTCTTCGAATTAAAATATAAAACATTCAATATTTAATTTGAACGTACATTTCAATTTGCCAGGGCCAAAAACTGATTCTAAAAATTCCCAAAAAATAAATCTAGCTATGTTTTGACGATACGGTCCCAACAAAACTAGTTTCGTCCAATTCTGAGAGCGTTTGAAAAATGGCCCATTTCTGGTCAATCCAATTTAATAGAAATCGACCAAAACACATTTTCCTTTGCCACGTTCAAATACTAGCTTCAAAAATTATGAAATTTGAAACCTAGCAATAACTTCACATCCCGGATCCAACAAAAGTGGTTTCGTTGAATTCCGAGGTCGTTTGCAAAATGGTCGATTTCACGGGCTATATAAATCCCATAGCGACCTTTCTGAAAATTCATTTGGCCATAACTTTTTCTTCTTACTATGAAACTTCGATTTTTCAGATTCTTTAGAAAGGTATTCACTAACAGATTTAAATATTTTTGGTTTCACTCAAATCCGTTTTGTTTTGCACCCGGTACAGTCAGTCAAAGTTTGAATTCAAATTTTGAAACAACCGCACCATTTCAGGCCTTGTTTATAATTTGAATTAATTATATTCCTTTTCAATTGTCGATTCAAACTCAGTTTTCATCTTTATTATCTAAAATATTTATTTTAAATATTTAAAATCCACTATTTTAGCCAATTAAATTTTTTTAAATTGGTTCAGATTTCCCGGGTTGTTACACCAGAGTTGATCAACACTCCTCTGAAGAAAAATTAAATATTTTTAGTTGGACTGAAGGATAGCCTACAAACCAGATTGATGGGACCCTTGAAGGACTTGTTTGTTGAATTGGTAGACTTAGCACTCAGATATGAAGCTTTAGAAGCTAAGAAGCCAGTAGAAAAGGCTCAGACTATAGAAATCAGAGGAGAGAATCCCCTGAAGAGGTAATTCAATCCAAATTGGAAGAACAAGGAAAAGGGAAACACAAGGGAAGGGAAGTCTGAAGATCATTTTAAGAATAAAATATGCCACCACTGCAAACAAAAGGGACATATCACTATATTTTGTAAGAAGTTGGAAGATAAGAAGCCAGAGCAACCCAATAGCAACAGGAACATGGTAATGCTATAGTCTTGACAACTCTATGCTATAGGTGACATCAACTCGAGCACATGATTAAAGGTTGTATGCTTATGTAGAAGACACTACAACCTAAAGCCAATGCCATCATAGATGAGCCATCGACTCCTAAAGACGTGAAAGGAAAAGGAATCCTGGAAGAATTTTAAAGGAAAGGGACAAATGAAATAGGGTTAGTCTAACTATAAGTTAAAAAGAGTTAAATTGATTTAGAAGAGTATTTAGTGGAATTAATATAAGAAATAATATTGAATAGTAAAACAAAATTTCAAAGTATTAATTAGATTAAAACGAACTTGTCGCGATGCAGTCTTAAATTTGAAATTTAAATTGAATATATAAGATTCAATCTTTAGGATTCTTTGAAACAAAAATCATATTTCTTGTTCTAATTGATAAATTAAATAAGGTGTAACGTCCCAGATTTTTGAGCGTTAATTACGAATGTTAAAATCTGTTTATTGAATACACGCATATATGACGTAATTAATAATAATATAGGACATGTATCATATAACTATATAATGTGTATTTAGTATCTAATCACGTCAGAGAGTTACTGTAGCGGACTTACAGTTGTTTTACTCAACAATCGTACTTTGAATCAATTGTGTTATCTAATATAACCTAATATAGAAAATATTTACCGACTTTGTAATATATTGAATCAAGTGTAACTCAACAAATACTATATCATATATTGAATGGTAGTTATAGAAGACAGGTAACCCACATTAATTATACGAATAATATCAAATACTAATTGGATTTAACGACTTACATTATATGAGGTATATAATAAATAATGTATTTAGTTATCAATATAATATCAATGTATTTAGTTATATGACGTGATTAATCAATACAAAAATGTCAGTGTTAACCGATATATCTACTGTGTGTATTCATAAACTAATAAGGGTTAGCAAATTAATTATTAATACACACAACTGTTAATAATAACGACAAACCCGATACTTGTCAAGACTTCCGTTAACCTGATACTTGTCTGAATTTATTAGAATGATAACACTTTGTTTTACGTTTTGGTATCAGAATACTTGTCTAATAATAACCACAAATCATTATCGCAAAAGGTAAAATGTCCTGCATAAGCAACATGCATGGCTTGGCGTACACAACATTGGTGACAACATGAGTAGTCATTTCCTTCTTAAATGCCATGACTGAAATAAATCTTAGCCATAACCCTATATTCATAACGCGCATGACAGTATTCCTCAATTCTCACATGAAATTCTGGGATGAGCTAGTCATTGTACTAAACAATGTTTCTTCTTCTATTTTAATAACCGTCTCCATACCGAATTAACATAAACATTCTTTTTAGATACGTGTGCCCATACATTTGTCCTGTTTTCTCACCTATTTTTCGGAAAACCATCCCTACTTCTTATCTATTTAAACTAGGCAAACTTTACACTACCATCAGAAGAAAATCCTCTTCTTTATTTCTGTAAGAATGACCTGTCCAATAATCGAAAACTAAACAAAAATTAAGAAATTCTTGATCCACCGAACTCGTGGAGACTTACTCTTTACGCCGGTATACATTTTTTTGGGTTGGTTTTCAAGCTGGAGACATTGCGTGGGGTTTATTTTCACATATATGGCGCGTAGGGGAGAGAGGAAGCTAGCACCGATCTGGGGAGGGAGCGCGATGTACGGACATCATGGTGGCAACACTATTAAAGGATCGCTGTTCTCTTTGCAGCGCAAGGAAGAAGCCCGAAAACTCAATGCCAAGTCGAGCCGTGCGAGTTCAACTTTTAGGTAATGCTGCTGTTAAGTTGGGGTAAGAAGGCGGTGATGTCAGACCATTGGAAAAATGAACTGGTGAAGATGGAGTACAAAAGGCAGTGAGAAAAGTAAGAAACTAAAGGCGGTTGCAGTAGTGTGAGGGTAACGGGTTTACGCGGAGGAGCACTGAGGGGCTAGGTTAGGGTGTTATTGTAGTGGTCGAAGAAGGTCACTGGTGATCGAGTGTGGAAGTGGTGGCAAAGTCGAGTATGAGCTGACGTGAGAAATGGAAGATGCAGCCTACATGGAGGAGTCATGCACTTGTATTAGAAAGAAAAGTAAGTCGAAGGAGAAGCTAGAGCTTTGCGTCACTTCATGGCATTGTCATAACGTAGATGACAGTGCAAACATGGGATCGCAAGTGGACTGAGTGGGGAAGTCTTTAACGATGAAGTTTGGTGCGTCAAAGGGTGTGTCCACTAGGTTTAAAGGTGGTGAACTCAAGCTAGGAGTGGATCCGAAAATGAAATGTAGTGGAGAAACTTCGAAGGACGTCGGACTGAGTTGTCGGAGGATGGAAGCAAGGGGTTCGACTCGGTGGGGTCAGACGACACGCAGATGGCCCGAGGTGGCGCTATGTTGAGGAGTAAATTGTGTGGGTGAAGAGAAGGCTAGAGGGGGGATTAGCGGTTTACAAGGCAACTAGAAGTGGCGTGCGTTGCACGCATATAAAGTTTGATGATAATGATATATAGCGGTTTCAAGAGGAGTAGTAAGTCTGGGCTAAGAAGAGAGTAAGAAAGTGGAACAATGGTCTGTGTCTCCTGGAACGAAGCACAAGATCTGTTGAAGGTTTCGGGTGATATGCGGAAGGAAGAGGGGGCCGCGAGATGGTCACTGATGATGTTAGCGTGGATTTTTTGTGGAGGGATGGAGGTGGAACGGGGCTTTGGAAGTCACAGCGGGGTAATAAAATCTTCAGGAACCATAAATTTTATTTATGGAAGAAGTAACTAGCTGCCAAATCCTTAATTAAAGTGGTAATTTAGATAATAAGAAATTAGTTTAATTATGTATTCATTTTAATTTGTTTAAATCTTGTTACATCAATATATTTTCCATACGTTATCAAAATTCCGTAGAATAAGAACAGGTTGGATCACGGAATTGAACACTATGTTGCTGAGCAGGTCTGGACAAAAATGGAAATAGCTAGGATTTCGTGTTATTTTAAATGATGTTTTAAATTTTATGAAGTGACACGTGAACCCTCTATCGAAATAAGGTGAGTTAACCCTCACATTTTTCTGAAATTCTTTGCAATGTTAAATTCATATAAAAATATAATTCACCGTTGATGATAATAATTAGATGATTTCATGCCTTGGTAGATTGGTTGTTTAATAATTGTTGACAAATTATATTTGTCGTATTAGATTACTTTGATTTAAATATTGATTATAGAATATTATCAAATACTATTATCTGTGATGCAGGGATGAACAGGTTGGAGGGATCCAACCGGATTCCTTAAAATACACTGTATGTTGGTTATATTATTTAAATATAGAACTGTTCAACCCATGATATTATATCCCGATTAGATATTGATGATTGATTAGATATTGAACATTTAATTTAAATTCAATAGACGGTATTGGTTTAGTGGTTGGCAGCAAACGATCTAAAATCCCATATAAGACATTAATTTGCAAACGGGCGAATCGATTCATTTAAAGTTATAAAATTTATTTTATAACTAAAGTGAAGCTTAAAATATATTAATAAGAGTTTTAAAATTAGCTGACATTTATAAATCAATCTTTATGGAAATAAGTTATAATAGTATGTATAATGTTTTAATAAGTGTTATAAGCGTATAAATCAGAACTTAATATAAGAATTATTGTTGAAAAATAACTGTTTAAGTAAAATGGTTAAGCGATATTTTTAGATCAATTACTTTAATCTAAGTAAGGTTAACTGAAATCAGTTAAACAAGAAATGATGTAAAGTGACGAAGAAACAATAATTAAATTAATTGGCCTCCGATTAAATCAAATGGAAGTGGTTTAACGAATGTTTATTTAACGGAGCTTAAAAATGATTATTTAATTAGTAATAATTGATATAGTTAGCTATTGTTAAGGAAGTGATTAACAAACCTGTTTAATCACTAACGAAGGGAACTATTCTTATAAATGATGGAGTTAATTACTATTTTAATAATTTACTTTCTTAACGGAATGAGGAATCGAGATTTGAAATGGAACTTAAGTGTATTTCGAAAGAGAGATAATATATCAATGTTAGAAAATGGGCTGTGAAGCAAATAAGATGGTTTGGAATAGGGGTCATTTAATTAAGTACAAGCGAGAGAATTAAAAGAAGATTTTCAATAGATATAAGGGATATGAAATAGTTATCGTCTAGATTTGATTCGAGTTATGGTTAGAAGTGTATAACGAAGTTTAAGCCCAGCCGATGGTTTTAAAATAAGATTTTATTTAAGAAATGGTTCTAAGGGAAAAGATCTGAGCTGCCAATTTACTTAACCGTACTGTTTTGACATTGATAGTTAAAACACCAAACTATCAATGAAAAATATTGGACCTTTTTGACGTGTTGTTTCGAAGAGACCGGATTGGGAACTAGATCCGAAACCACTTCGAATCAATGTTACATAGAAAGTAACTTGAAGAGAATATAGATGGGGCAATTGAAGAATGTAGATCTTTATAAAGCGTAAAAACTACTTATAATCTCTAGTTAGCTCCCGGAGATACACTGCGGTTCTGTCGTGATTAGAATCTACGGATTACAAGGACTTCTCGCTACTGATCCTTGGGGTGATTCCTATATAGGATGCGGTAGGAGAGTGCCTTCGGTTCATCCTATTCCTGGATGACTTGTATGGGCGAACGCATGACAGAGTATTCATAATGAATCATGTACGGTTGATCTCGTAAAATTGTTATGTCTGGTAGCAGTGGAATTCGTTTCTCTTTGCTTTTTAAACCCGTAATATTTTAGGAAATTGATTAGTGATTTGATGGGTTTGATGATGTGGCATTCAAAGTGAATGGTGGCGTGTTGTTCTAGAAGATAAATGTAGCCTCTAGTCTCACAACCAGGAAAAGACAGAAATCGGGCAGGCAGCATGGCTAGATGGGTCATACCTAAGCAGAGTATATGTAACGAACCAAATTTTTTCTATTTTAAACTTTGATATTTATTTGAATTTTGATATTTAAGAAATTTATATTTGTTGTAATTTTGGAATTCAGACTATTTAAATAATTTTTAATTGATTTAACAAGTGTGAATTTAAAATTTTAATCTTTGAATCTGAGTGGTTCATCTAAATTTAGCATTAATAGTGTTTAATCTAGTCATTTTAATATTTGTAAACTTTGATTCTATTTTTAATGATAAGCCATGAACAGATTTATTCTATTTGTTTTGAATTTTTTATTTTTATTTTACTTTATTTAACTTGAGTTTTATTTATAATTAATTTTATATTTGAATTTTGATTAATTAAACGTAATAATTGTTTTAAAAACTAATTGAAATAGTGTTTGAATAATTGCATAAATGATTTAGTAGTTTAAGTTGTAATACTTAATTTATTTATATTTTAATTTGGTTTTGAAAATTTATCTGGGAATTTTATTTGAAATATATTGAATATCCTATTTTAGTTGTATGCACTAGTATGGTATTATACGCTAGTATAAATTGTGGTATATATAAATAAATACAAATAAATAAATATTTGTGTAAATTGGATTTTCCACTTGCCAAATTAGTGCTGAAATGTTAAAACGTGCCATCTTATTTTGTTAATGTATCCACGTGTGTCAACTTCCATGGTCTATACCGTGGTTTCCCCTTTTATTGCTTCAGCCAAAAGCATTTTCTCCAAAATCAAACTTTATTCCCAAACAAAGAGATCACATTTCCTCCTGATTCTTCCACCATCGCATACAATTGAAGCCGCCACCAACCCATCTCAATCTCCATCCACCTTGAGAACTCCAAACCACCGTGAATCTGCTCCTCCTTCAATCGAAACCGCTAGGACCTCGCGCTATCGCCTTCATCTCATGAGTCCGGTTCCTCCACTACAATCGGACTTCCAACGATGTCCCCTCATTCGACTCTGACCCCACCAGCGTTGACGATTGTAGACCCTAGATGACGAATTGCACGCAGGTTTCTGTCCCCAAAGCTCCACCCTCCACAGTTTCAAAGCCAAGGCCATATCCTCAAACATCGTCGCTGCCCAGTCCGCCCTCTGTCATGAGCCATACTCCGGTTGGCAAAACCCACCAACAGTCCACCGCCACAGTCTAATCAGCTCTTCCACCGCAAATCTTCTCCGCCTTTTGTCGCCTTTTTTCGATTTAAGGTGAGTATTTTGCTCACAATCGATTACTATTTCAAGTAGTTTAATTTCAGTTTAAACTAGAGTATAATAGTAGAAATTTTCGATTAACTTGCATTTGGTAAATCATGGTTCTCTTTGAACTATATTCGTCTTGGATGTTTGAAAAACCAGTGTTCAACTGGTGTATGTGTCTTCTTATTCTCATTGTTTGAATTCATGTTCATTTTTAAGCATGGTAGACATTTTTGTCTAGTTTCAGGTTTGTTTACTTTTCAAAAAAAATAAAAATGGTAACAATATCCCTGGTTGTTTATTTGTTTCACACTTGTTTGG
The DNA here is from genome assembly GCA_030737875.1 of Allium sativum. Classification (NCBI taxonomy): domain Eukaryota; kingdom Viridiplantae; phylum Streptophyta; class Magnoliopsida; order Asparagales; family Amaryllidaceae; genus Allium; species Allium sativum. The sequence goes on along the minus strand of CM060918.1, from coordinate 217,058,285 downwards.
GTATTAGATTAATGAATGAAGTATGGTTGTCTGATTCAGCTATAACTATAAGCATATAAGAATTGAGTTGGATTGAAAACCAAACTTAAACATGCCTAGTATGTAATTGGATGATATCAAATGGGAATTGTGAATGAATAGGCATAATTATTGAATGGCTTAATATTTTGTGTTGTGTACGGCATTACTGTTTTCAATGTAAAATCAGTACCAGGTTATATTTAATGTTTGCACTTGTGTCTACTTATGCTTGCATAATATCATCATTCCATAATAATGTGTTTTGACCCTTTGCAAGTTGATATGGTAGTAGTGAGTATGGGAACGTGTGTCTCGAACTTTGGTTAATCACTTTAAAATTTTGGTTAGAACATAACTATTTTATTCCGGTTTTATTGAAATTATCTTACTTGAATAAAGTTAATCCTGATTCGAGTGTTTTTGTGTGTTTTTTATGCAATACGCTCGGGTCAGATACGAGCGTTGCAGATTTTAAAGTGTTTGGCTCGCCAAAAATGGAGAGGATTGTGAAGACGCAAAATGCTAATGCTTGCGCAAGCCCGTCTGAAAGTGTAATCTTTATTTTTAAAATTCTTGCATATAATTTACTTCTTCCCCTGTACAAATTATTTTGTTTAAAACTCTGATATGTGTATAAAATTTTATTCCGCTGCAAATATTGTGTACTGTGATTCTGTGTTTATTTATGTTAAACCTGCTAAGCTAAATAACGATTTGCCGTTTGAGCATCTTGAGTCAGTTTAATTATTGATTCGAGACGGTCGAAAAGGAGCGTCGTTATAATTGGTATTAAGTATTTTCGAACTTTAAATCAATATTATGAAATTAAAACCTGTATAACCTAAACAAATAGATTAAGAAAGAGGGTTTTAAAGATTTTACAAGTCCACAGCTTTGAAATATAATAAAATATCTTTTTCTAAGCTTCCAACATGAAAATTTTGAGCTAAAATTTAAGTTGTGTAAATTAAAACTTTATAACAGTTTACAACAAAAAGAGTTTGATATTTAATAAAATTTCAGGAAGACTTAATAAAGTTGGTAGTAAATGAGTGTTATAAAAGTTACATAACCGAAGAACATAAAAAGAAGCAATTCACTAATATATTCGACATTCTAATGGAAATATGAAGTATCGATTAAAAGCCAATCAAAATGAATGAGTTGGTTCAAAATATTACTAACACGTAATATGAACATAAATGACAAGCATATTTGGAATATAAGAATAACAATTATTTTGTATGGATTTGAATGTAAGGTATAAATGAGTCTTTATTTTGTAGCATGTACATGGAAGTTTACGTATCTCACTCACTTGCTTCTTGCTTATGTTATATATATATATATATATATATATATATATATATTGAATTTACTTTGTATCCTTGATTCTCATTATTGGTTAAGTGTTTTCGTAGGAAGCCATGACGTGTGCTTCGCATGAGAGCTCGTTTTTGCACTAAATGCTAAAAATTTAAGCAAGCATGCTTTTAAATGTTAGTATAAGGTACGCATCTTGAATTTAATACCGTATTTGGGGTTTTGTGTTGATTTTCCCCTATTTAGGGATGCCTCATTGTATAGATGAGATGTATATTTTGTTTTATTGTTGTTTTGTGTACGGGAAAATTTTCCCCATCGAACCGTGCGGGGGAGGTGCTGCCGAAATTTTCCGTAATCCGGGCGTTAGAGAAATTCTCAAGTCTGAAAGTTCTATAACCTATTTTGTTCTAATAAGTTGTAATAAGTAATAATTTGAATAAAATTGAACTAGAACGAGTTTGTTGAAATATCATTCATTTGCTGGCTGGCGTGTTTAGTTTCCCTTGATTTACCGTCACCTTTTGCTTATCGTTCAATCTACTTGTACTTGAATGGTTATCTATCCAGTGCATATTTTTGAACCGTTCAGTTTGCCTCGCATCGGTCAATCTAAGGGCAAGTTGTATTAATAATTTGAAATTATTTATGCAAATTCGATTCGACTTAAATTGAAAGGGGTTTATAAAATGGTTAATAAATAAAATAAGTTCGGCGACTTGAATCCCGAGATTTCAAAAGGATTTGAAAAAAAAAACATAACAATACTATTCGAAAGTATTTGAAATTATTATTGCGAAACGATTTATAACTTCGGGATATGAAATAAAAATGATTTATCGCTAAGATTTGAGTAACCTGTGACTAAAGAAAGGTACAATATGGGTGTAAGCCCTTGATTGATGATGGTCTGCTCTGGGGTCTGGAGAGACATCATTATTCGAAAGCGATACACGTGTTGGCCGTGTCTCATGGCCTTGTCACTAGTAGAAACCTCTCGACTTGGGACGTAAATGTTTTATGTTATTTATCGTAAAATATTTGAAACTGTTCGAAATGATTTTGGTTTAAAAATCCCAAGCGAGTATATTTCGATATGAAAAGAAATGAAGCATTTCAAATGACTTGAAAATAAAAAGGGGATCTTAAATCAAAGAAATTATACCCTGTTGTGATTTTCAAACTATGAAATTCTATGGTTATTTGGTTTTAAAATCTAATATGGTTTTGGTAAATATATTGTCTTATACACACATACACACACATACACACACAGACACACACACACAAATATATATATATATATGGTTTCAGCAACCTCTCCTTTTCGAGGACGAAAAGCTTTAGGGGGGAGATTGTAACGAACCAGATTTTTTCCATTTTAAATTTTGATAGTTTAGAAATTTATATTTGTTGTAATTTAGACTATTTAAATAATTTTTAATTGATTTAACAAGTGTGAATTTAAAATTTTAATCTTTGACTCTGAATGGTTTATCTAAATTTAGCATTAATAGTATTTAATCTAGTCATTTTAATACTTGTAAACTTTGATTCTATTTTTATTTGATATGCTATGAACTGATTTATTTTATTTTTTTTGAATTTTTATTTTTATTTTACTTTACTTAACTTGAGTTTTATTTATAATTTATTTTAGATTTTAATTTTGATTAATTAAACATAATAATTGTTTTAAAAACAAATTGAAATATTGTTTGAACAATTGCACAAATGATTTGGAAGTTTAACTTGTAATACTTAATTTATTTATATTTTAATTTGGTTTTGAAAATTTATTTGGGAATTTTATTTGAAATATATTGAATATCCTATTTTGGTTGTATATACTAGTAAGGTATTATACACTAGTATAAATTGTGGTATAAATAAATAAATAAATAAATATTTGTGTAAAATGGATTTGCCACTTGCCAAATTGGTGCTGAGATGTTAAAACGTGCCATCTTATTTTGTTGATGTATCCACGCGTGTCCCCTTCCATGGTCTATATCGTGCTTTCCACTTTTATTGCTTAAGCCAAAAGCATTTTCTCCAAAATCAAACTTTATTCCCAAACAAAGAAATCACGTTTCCTCCTGATTGTTCCACTGCCACATACAATTGAAGCCGCCACTAACCCATCTCAATCTCCATAACGACCCAGGGGATTTTCGATCCTGGATATCGGCATACAACACTATGTCGATTATTCAAACATCGAAAACGTCAGATAATCCATAAAAGAAATTAGAGGGTGAGAATAGATAAGATAGAAACTTATAACAGAAGAAGAAGAAGAACACACAGCATCAGAGTAAACATGTATCTCACAGCGAAACGAATAAATATATTTCATATCATAACATTGAAATAAAAAAGTATTTGTATACAATACCATTATTAGAGTATAACACTTACAAAACAGCGGAAATAACAATAGCTATATAATCCTGAAGCCTCCTACTCCAGCTCTCCAAATATATCTGTAAATCCCGACTACTTGACTGCTCGTATGTAAAAACACGTATTTCGCCCGACCTTAATCGATCGCTAGATCGATTAAAATCGTTCAAAACCCCTATACGTTAACTTTGGGAATACAATACAGAACAATAACAGCAGACTTTTATAAACATTACAACAATTGTAACACCCCACCTCCGTTAAGGACACTCACAAAGGGAATGCCTTAACTTTGGTGGAGCATTTTAGTAAACAGAGCAGAAAATTTCAAGACGGATAAACAATACTTTAGAAATTATAACTTTATTACAGCAAAAACAGAAATCAGTTTTGTTACATCTTTACCAAAAACTCAAGTACATAAATATCAGTCTTGCTCAGAAAATCTAAAGAGTACAAAACTTTAAAATCATAATCACCATAGAAGCTGCCATAAGGAGTCAAGCCATAGTTTAAGCACTCTAAGTACTTCAAGCAGAAGAAATCTGGATCAAGCTAAAGTATTCCCTCCTTGGAAAACCTGGGAGGGGAAACGGAAGAAAAAGGGGCGAAAACAAGCAAGGTCAGACATAAATTCTGGTAGGTCCAATGACTTTCAGCATATGAACAGATAGTAATAATTATGGCATGAAAATAAGCTGGATAAGAGATAACCGTTACAGGAGCAGCAGATGTACTTAGGTTAAACAGAAGAAACTAAAGAATATTACTTTTCATTTCTCTGCACTAATACTAGTATAATAGGATTAGGTCTCACCCCAATATCTAAACTGAAACAGAAACGGGAATAGAATAATTTCCAGAGAAGCGAATGATAGTATTGGGCCTTTACCACCCCAGCAGAAACAGACAGAAAATGAATGCTAATAATGGGCCTTTTCCACCAGAATAGAAGGTACAAAAACAGAAACAGATTAATTCCTATGGAAACAGAATGTAGAAATAGGTGTACACTAGTAAATGGGCCTTTATCACCCGATCAGACGGTACCACGCAGAAACAGACAGGTGTTACCACCCAACAGAAGCAGACGGTACTAGCAGAAACATAAAGAACTAAGTGTACCCTAAAACCCTACCCCAAGCGATCGGCTCCCTAATACATAAATACCCTGTGTCGGCCCCACAGTAGGGTGTATCACTCCCTAAAGTGACAACCAATTGGCACAGACCTATTTACAGATGTCACGACGTCTTACATCCTCAGAGGCAGACCGGGATCCATGCACGCACATGACCCAGTTGGAACACACCATCAACAACCCTTGCCATTATCAGAATGAATCACTTATAATTAGTTCAGTAAGCGTGCCCGGACCCTACCTACTGTTAGGTCAAAGTTTTGATACCAGAAATGGTTACTGACTAATATGGGTCCCAAACAACAGATGACACAAGTAATTTCCCTTCCAACCTTATGTCTCTAGACTAACAGATTTCAAATTAACTTGTTTACAAGTTTAGACATACAGAGTTCAGATCAACTAGTTCATAGATCAGACAAGTTTTCAGACTAATGGATCAGATATACGGATTTATCAGATTTACAGATTTGTCTAATTTTTAATTGGGTCTATAGATTCACGAAACGGGTTTGTTAATTTCATTAGTCCAATTGTTTTAACTCTATCCACCAAACACATTTTAGACATCATATTTATCCCAGATTTGCACTAATTAAATATTAATGCATAGACCTCTTACATTAGGTTAGTAGCTTGTGGCCGCTGTATATGCCGGGCGGTTCTGGGCAAACTTCTGCCACAAGCCAGACCTAGCCTTGTGTCTAAGCATATTTTATTTATGCCTACGACCTCTCACATTAGACTGACAGTTTGCGGTCGCTGGTTAAGCCAGTTGGTTTCGGGCAGGCTTCTACCGCAAACAGAGTCTAACCTCGTGTCATAGCCAATTCATTCCGACTCAGATTTTTCAGATATCAGACTAATTCTGTTTATTTAACAGATTAAACTTCTTCATAGGATATAACAGATTAATCAAATTTCCATGTTCCACTAAATCTTAGGTCGAGCCTACGGATTTCCATACCCAGATTACCATTATCTAGTTTCAACAGATCTGACAATTCAACGGGTAGCAGGTCTAGTAGTTTAAGCGATTCAACAGATTTAGCAGATAACAGATTTAGCAGTTTAGGCAATTCAACAGTTTTAGCAGATAACGGGTTAGGCAATTTAACAGATTTAGCAGATAACAGATTGAGTAGATTATATATATATCTAAAACTCTATTTACATATCTTGCCTAATCATAAATTTAGCCTAAACTTACATGCCTAAATCAAGGTCATAATTCATAATACAATATATGCCCCAAATTTTAGCCTTAATATTCCCATTTATAGTTCATGTCAAAACTAGATTTAATATTCTAGTTCACCATTTATGTCTAAGACTAACACACATGTAAATCATTCTCTATTATAGCCAACACAGATTATGCCAACACATTTGCTATGCCATATTTACTTAATTAAGCTACGCCTAACCCCCGTATAACATGTTTCCACAAGTTCTCTAAATACTCATGAAATGGCCCTATAGGCTCGACGTACATAACAGTGAATGGGAATAAACTAGCAAAGTTACATACTAAATATGAGATCTAACATCATTAAGGGAATAGGCATAAGAAACTAACTACAATAGTTATAGGTAACTAACCACAATAGTCATGGGCGACTGATCACAATAGTTTCTTATTCAATGTCATAGGCAATAGGCTCATAATCATGAATCATAGTCATAGGCAATAGTCTCATAGTCAATGAATCATAGTCATAGGCAATAGTCTCATAGGCCACAGTTTCATTTCCAATTATTCATTATTATTTGTCCCAAAATTTAGCGTTCGTGCGTTAATCCCTTATGAGAATCGGCGCAGGCTCGTAGTAGCCTGGCTATAGAACAGAAAGAAGAAAGAGGTACAGAATAGTCACAGAAAAACAGTTCTGACAGATAACCTCAGATTCAGATTTATAATCATGCCACAACCATAATTAAAGTTTATATTGGAAAATAACTTTACTTGCCTTTCGTGGTTTTAAGAAAGGATAATAAACTGTTGTTAATGCAGAAATGCGGAATTATTCCTCTTTAATTGTTGTTGTAGCTCTAAACTTTGATTTGAGATTTGATTTAGCTTTTAATTCTATTGAAGTTGGAAGAAGATGCATCAGTCCAAGTTTTGATTCCAGCAGGGTAGCGATGCCATTTTTAATTTTAATTAGAACAGAGGCAGAATATAGACAGAATGAAATTGTGTACAGAAAATGAGGCTAGGGGCTATTTATATAGGATTAAGCGTACAAATCTAGACAGAAACGAGACCGGATACATCAGAATGAACCAGGTTCAAAAACTGGGTTTCGGGAGCAGGTCGACACCCAGGTCGACTCCCCAGTCGACCTGGTCATGGGGAGGTCGACACCCTAGTTGACTGCCCAGTCAACCTGGTTGGAGGGGGGGTCGACTCCCCAGTCGACCTGGGTACATGGGCGGGAATTTTCCCGTCAGCTTTCTCTGGGTTTGAATTTTGAATTTCGGGATTTATTTTTGAGCTGTTTTATTTTATTTAAATTCCTGAAACTTCAGAGGGTCATAACTTGGTCACACGGACTCCTTTTTCGAAAACTCGGACTCGTTTTCAAGCAGAATTTCGAGACGAACGCAATGGCACAACCCATTTCCCTTGATTATTATTTTAAAAATTAATTATTCTCTGATTTGTTACTTATACGTTCACAGAAAATACAGGGTGTTACATTCTCCCCTCCTTAAAGGATTTCGTCCCCGAAATCTTCAAGCTTAGAAGAATGTGTCCTACCATCCAGTCATCCATCTACTCAATCATCATCCACAATCATCCATTGTCCTTAGAAAACTTCTAATGTTGTATGAACATATGCAAAAGTGTGTGTATATATTCCTTATCTAATACAAAGATCAGGCGGTCCACTGATTCAGTTGACCTCCTTAATGTGAACTATGTCAGTGTCATGAGTCCAACATGTATGCAATTTTCCTATAATACATATCATTCTTATATGAGTGTCGACCATTCATTCATATGCAACATCCATGTGATGAGTCAATCATTTTGCATCCACAGAAATTGAAAATGCTCACACATCCATATGCAGTATGAGAGAGTATTCGAGCCGATCTAGTGCCTAATGTGTGTATATGCATCCACTAGAAACCACTTGCATCCACTTGCAACCATCAAACATAACATGTCACAAACACATGTTTACATCCATTAGTTTCTACCTAAAGTTCGAAGATTCGATCGATAGGATACAGTCGAATGATGGAAGCGAGTACATATAAAATAAAAACTTGGTTTCCATTAGACCTTGGTTGAGAGACAAATTCCCCTAAGTATCAACCCCGAAGACCAAAATCAACATCAGATTGACACCCAATGGATTACCCTCTTTAGACAATGTCAAATCTGGAAATCTCAACCTTATCAGAAATACTTAGATATTTACAGATTACTGGTACAGATCAGATTACTAAATGATTCTTAGGAAACTAAGCATGATAAAAACCCAGAATGTATGCGTCATAGTCAACTTAACGCTCAACACAGATACCCAACTTACCACGCTTAGATGAGTCATAACCCTTATGGGTCTGAGTCTACAGCGAAATCAGAAACAATACTAGTATTCAAGTGCAGAGTATCGATTACAGAATCGAAATGCCAGAAAAAGAGTTTTAACTCAAAAATCAGATAAAAAAATTAAACCTCCTACCGAAAGTTTTCCTATTTCTATCCTATCCACTAGCCTCGAGAGTGTTTGCCTGCCTTCCAGAAGTTGGTTTTGCCCTCTGTCCTTGCCCTCGTTTCTTCGGATAGTCCCTAGTGAAGTGTCCCATCTCACCACATTTGAAGCAAGTGCCCTTTCTTTTTCTGCAATCCTTGTTCAGATGAGTCGAGCTTCCACAAGTAAAGCACTTTTTCTCCTTCTTATCTTCAGACTTTTCACCCTTCTTTTGTGTTTCCTTTTTGGGCCATGCTTTCTTGTTCTGTGGTTCTTCCTTCTTTGCCTCTTTCTTGCCGTTGTCTTCCTCGTGCAGTAGTGCCATATCCACCAATCTCTCGTAAGTCGCTCCCATGGGTACATGGGTCATGGCTAGGCTGTGCAGTGGCTCGTTCAATCCTTTAACAAAGCGGAGAGACTTTTTATGCTGGGTGTTGACTAAATCTAGTCCAAACCTAGCCAGTTGGTTGAACTGGTTGATGTATTACTTGACCGTCATACTTCGTTGCTTAAGAGATAAGAACTTTTCCAGTTGTAGACTTTGTTCAGCTTGCGAGAGGAATTTCATCTCAAACCTTGTTCTGAAATCCATCCATGTTTCAACTGGCCTCTCGGCGTTAGTGACTTCCCACCAATAGGAAGCTTCGTCCTTGAGCAACCATACCGCCAATTGTACCTTCTGCCTATCGTACACCTCGAAAATAATGAACAGATCCTCAGTTTCTTTGAGCCAGTTCCTCGCTTCTACGAACGATTCAGTTCCCTTGAAATCCTTTCCACCCATGGCCCTAAAATCTTTACAGATCTTTGAGAAAGCAATTGCACGAGGTGGGGACGAAGGAGGAGGAATCGCTGTAGCTGGAGGAGGAATATCTGTTGGGCCTGCATCGTTGGCCCTAGCCTCTAAGTACCTCCTAAAGCAGCCAGGTATTGGCACGCCCTCTGGAAAGTTAAGATTCTCAGACATGCTGGAATGAAAGAAAAAGATTAAAATGGAGAATTGAAAAGATAGATATATGGCTTTTTGGGGATTATATTTTTCAAAAATAAGCTTTACTTTTGAAAATACTTCCTTTTAAAACCTTTTTGAAAATAATTTTCAAAAACTTTACCCAATCTGGTAACCTTCAGCTCTGATACTAAGTGAAACACCCCACCTCCGTTAAGGACACTCACAAAGGGAATGCCTTAACTTTAGTGGAGCATTTTAGTAAACAGAACAGAAAATTTCAATACAGATAAACAATACTTGAGAAATTATAACTTTATTACAACGGAAAACAGAAATCAGTTTGGTTACATGTTTACCAGAAACTCAAGTACATAAATATCAGTCTTGCTCAGAAAATCATCAGAGTACAAAACTTTAAAATCATAATCCCCACAGAAGCTGCCATAAGGAGACAAGCCATACTTTAAGCACTCTAAGTACTTCAAGTAGAAGAAATCCGGATCAAGCTAAAGTATTCCCTCCTTGGAAAACCTGCTGGGGAAACGGAAGAAAAAGGGGCGAAAACAAGCAAGGTCAGACATAAAGTCTGGCAAGTCCAATGACTTTCAGCATATGAACAGATAATAATAATTATGGCATGAAAATAAGTTGAAAAAGAGATTACAGTAACAGGAGCAGCAGATGTATTTAGGTTAAACAGAAGAAACAGAATAATATTACTTTTCATTTCTCTGCGCTAAAACTAGTATAACAGGATTAGGTGTCACCCCAATGTCTAAACTGAAACAGAAACGGGAACAAAATAATTTCCACAGAAGAGAATGCTAGTAATGGGCCTTTACCACCCCAACAGAAACAGACAGAAACAGAATGCTAATAATGGGCCTTTACCACCCAAACAGAAGGTACAGAAATAGAAACAGATTAATTCCTATGGAAACAGAATGTAGAATTAGGTGTACACTAGTAAATGGGCCTTTACCACCCGATCAGACGGTACCACGCAGAAACAGATAGGTGTTACCACCCAACAGAAACAGACGGTACCAACAGAAACCGACAGAACTAAGTGTACCCTAAAACCCTACCCCAAGCGATCGGCTCCCTAATACATAAATACCCTGTGTCGGCCCCACTGTAGGGTGTATCACTCCCTAAAGTGACAACCAATTGGCACAGACCTATTTACCGATGTCACGGCGTCTTACATCCTCAGAGGCAGACCGGGATCCATGCACGCACATGACCCGATTGGAACGCACCATCAACACCCCTCGCCATTATCAGAATGAACCACTTATGATTAGTTCAGTAAGCGTGTGCGGACCCTACCTACTGTTGGGTCAAAGTTTTGATACCAGAAAGGGTCACTGACTAATATGGGTCCCAAACAATAGACGACACAAGTAATTTCCCTCCTAACATTGTGTCCCCAGACTAACAAATTTCAGATTAACTTGTTTACAAGTTCAAAATACATAGTTCAGATCAACTAGTTCACAGATCAAACAAGTTTTCAGACTAACGGATCAGATACACGGATTTAACAGATTTACAGATTTGTCTAATTTTGTAATTGGGCCTACAGATTCACGAAACGGGTTTGTTAAATTCATTAGTCCAATTGGTTTAACTCTATCCACCCAACACGTTTTAGACATCATATTTATCCCAGATTTGCATTAATTAAATATTAGTGCACAGACCTCTCACATTAGGTCGGCAGCTTGTCGCCGCTAGATATGTCGGGCGATTCTGGGCAGACTTCTGCCACAAGCCAGCCCTAACCTCATGTCTAAACATATTTTAGTTATGCCTACGACCTCTCACATTAGACTGACAGTTTGCGGTCGCTGGTTAAGCCGGTCGGTTCCGGGCAGGCTTCTACCGCAAACAGAGTCTAACCTCGTGTCATAGCCAATTCATTCCAATTCAGATTTTTCAGATATCAGACTAATTTTGTTTATTTAACAGATTAAACTTCTTCATTGGATATAACAGATTAATCAAATTTCCATGTTCCACTAAATCTTAGGTCGAGCCTACGAATTTCCATACCCAGATTACCATTATCTAGTTTCATAAGATCAGACAATTCAACGGGTAGCAGGTCTAGTAGTTTAAGCGATTCAATAGATTTAGCAGATAACAGATTTAGCAGTTTAGGCAATTCAACAGTTTTAGCAGATAACGGGTTAGGCAATTTAACAGATTTAGCAGATAACAGATTGAGTAGATTATATATACATCTAAAACTCTATTTACATATCTTGCCTAATCATAAATTTAGCCTAAACTTACATGCCTAAATCAAGGTCTTAATTCATAATACAATATATGCCCCAAATTTTAGCCTTAATATTCCCATTTACAGTTATGTCAAAACTAGATTTAATATTCTAGTTCACCATTTATGTCCAAGACTAATACACATGTAAATCATTCTCTATTATAGCCAACTCAGATTATGCCAACACATTTGCTATGCCAGATTTACTTAATTAAGCTACGCCCAACCCCCGTATAACATGTTTCCACAAGTTCTCTAAATACTCATGAAATGGCCCTATAGGCTCGATGTACATAACAGTGAATGGGAATAAACTAGCAAAGTTACATACTAAATATGAGATCTAACATCATTAAGGGAATAGGCATAAGAAACTAACTACAATAGTTATAGGTAACTAACCACAATATTCATGGGCGACTAATCACAATAGTTTCTTATTCAATGTCATAGGCAATAGTCTCATATTCGTGAATCATAGTCATAGGCAATAGTCTCATAGTCAATGAATCATAGTCATATGCAATAGTCTCATAGGCCACAGTTTCATGTCCAATTATGCATTATTATTTGTCCCAAAATTTAGCATTCGTGCGTTAGTCTCTTATGAGATTCGGCGTAGGCTCGTAGTAGCCCGACTATAGAACAAAAAGAAGAAAGAGGTACAAAATAGTCACAGAAAAACAGATCTGACTGATAACCTCAGATTCAGATTTATAATCATGCCACAACCATAATTAAAGTTTATATCGGAAAATAACTGTACTTGCCTTTCGTGGTTTTAAGAAAGGATAATAAACTGTTGTTGATGCAGAAATGCTGAATTATTCCTCTTTAATTGTTGTTGTAGCTCTAAACTTTTATTCGAGATTTGATTTAGCTTTTAATTCTATTGAAGTTGGAAGAAGATGCGTCAGTCCAAGTTTTGATTCCTGCAGAGTAGCGACGCCATTTTTATTTTTAATTAGAACAGAGGCAGAATATATACAGAATGAAATTGTGTACAGAAAATGAGGCCAGGGGGCTGTTTATATAGGATTAGGTGGACAAATCTAGACAGAAACGAGACCGGATACATCAGAATGAACCAAGTTCAAAAACAGGGTTTTGGGAGCAGGTCGGCCCCCAGGTCGACTCCCCAGTCGACCTGGTCATGGGGAGGTTGACACCTAGTCGACTCACCAGTCGACCTGGTTGGGGGGGGGATCGACTCCCAGTCGACCTGGCTACACGGGTGGGAATTTTCCTGCCAGCCTTCTCTGGGTTTGAATTTCGAATTTCAGGCTTTATTTTCGAGCTGTTTTATTTTATTTGAATTCCTAAAACTTCGGAGGATCATAACTTGGTCATACAGGTTCCCTTTTTTGAAAACTCGGACTCGTTTTCAAGCAAATTTTGAGTCGAACGCAATGGCGCAACCCGTTTCCCTTGATTCTTATTTTAAAAATTAATTATTCTCTGATTTGTTACTTATACGTTCACAGAAAATACGGGGTGTTACAATAATGTTACATCAGAGTACAGAATATCAAAGTACATCGATACATAAAATACAACGGAAGACTTGTCACAATAAATTATACAATACACAGCTGAAGACTTTCTATGCTCTGGACATAGCTTTAGGCTTTGATCCAGAATCCTGCTCAAGAGATAAATATCTGCAAAAAGCTACTCGACTGCCCGTGTGGAAAAGAGGGCACGCAAGTTTGCAAAGTGAAACAAACTACAAGTTAGTCATGGGACTGGTATGAGAAATCTTCTTCTACATTATCTAATAAGGTGACAAATCATAGGACCACGCCGCTAACGCAGAACGGGTTTACTCCATTGGATTGCCAGTGCATAATTTAAACAAATTTTATTCAAAACAGCACAATGTCTTTTTAGAAAAATGAAATCATTATAAGACTCAAGTCCCATCACATAATGAAACGCAAACCAGAGGATAAAGTTTTACCTTATCATGATCAAACATGACTTGATACGTATAAAATAATATTTTAATATTATTATTAGTGTCTAATTAGTATTAAAATACTTCAAAGTAAACGTATCAATCCTAGATGGCATAGGTACCATATACTGTGTCGCCATATATAGATTTACAATCAAAACAGTAGCGTCGTATTAGAGATTTGGTTTCCACCATGAAATCGAGGCTAGGGATCATCCTCTCCGATTTGAGACACTCTAGCAAATGCCTCAGGATTCCCCGTAGTGAACTCTTAGAGCGGTAGGACCGGTCCACACCTACGTTAGTCGATTAGTTATGCCTGAACACACGCATCCCGGTCCTTTTGGACCTCCAGTATGACCACTGTTGGATCTAGATTAACCCTAGAGGGGGGGTGAATAGGGTTTATCACAGTTTTTAACTAAATTAAAATTTAACGAGATATATAATAATAAACAGATCACAGAATATAGCAGAAAAAGAAATGCAGGAAATAAATCACACACAGATATACATAGCTTCGGCAAAACCCTGCCTACTACTGCATTTCTAAGGTTTCTACTAGGTGATAGAATAGATCCCGCATACAAGACCATGTACACTTGCGACTCTCGCTCCTATTCTAACCCTACGCTCAAAACCCTAGATTGACCAATGTCCCCTCGATCATATTCTCCCTAGGTTTACAAACGCTAGAAAACTGCCAGTTAAATCCTAACTGGATTCCTAGAATTTTACAGACTTCTAGAAACTGTTTGAGTAGGATTACAAAATTGAAAACAATATAAAAAACAAGTAAATCAAACCCTAGTTCAAAAAGAATTTAAACACCCCTTTATTAAAACGTGGCCGACCCATTTAATTCCTTAGCCCATTTGCAACAAAAATTGTCGGCCTCTCGTATTCTCTGATGAAATAGAAATGGCAGCTGGGAATAAGAAATTGAAACTAGGGTTTGCTGAAATACACCCAAATCGAGTTCAATTGCTTGTGAAAAAGATTTCTCTGATGATCGAATTCTCTAATGCTCTTGAGTTGCTGAATACTTTTTGTGCTTCAATTTGGGATTTCTCTTCCTCTGGCTCTCGATCGAAACAGTGAGTTTTCTGAATGTTTTGTTTTGAAAAGCTTGAATGATTTTGTGGGTTTTTTCGATTTGAAAATGTTGGGTTGGTCTTCGATGTTCACTTGCCTGTGATGTAAAGGGTGAAATATATAGGTTTTTGAAAAACCTAAAACTCTGATTTCGATTATATGACCTGGCATGATATTTCGATTTTCCCTTTTTGGTATTCCTTTGATTGAATGAGACCCGAAACAAATCTGAGCAATTCAGAAAACATATAAATTTTGTGGTCCACTTTGGTATTGATTGTTGCTTGAATTGTTACATTGCTGAGATTAATTATTGCCTTTTATTCTGCCTTGAATGAAATTCTCTTGAATAACAAATGTGATTTTTTGGTCTTTGATATTTTCAATTCTGGAAACAAACCTCGAAATTGATTTGAATGGTTTAGTCCAAAGGCTTGATTCAATTGTTTCAGGAAATAAACATTTTGATTTGTAGAACACTTTGCCATATATAAACATGCTGAATTGTTCTTGCTATGAGTTAGGTCGATCTATTCTTTTTATAAAGAATTGACTTTCTTGCATGTCCAAACTTGATTGACACTTGAATGAATTCATGCCGATTTTAAGTCCTGAAATTCAGGAAATACATCTTACAAAATATTGTGAATACTGAATTTTTTGGAATCCATTAAAAAACTTGTCAAACAGGAAACTATCTCAAAAAAAGAATTGTATGCTAAAACAGAAAACTGATTTCTTGATTGAGTTTACCTTAAAACTGCTTTCAGTCGATAACACAGCACTGTGATTTCTTGAGACAGTTGTAATACCCCGCCTCCGCTAGGGTCACTCGCAAAGGAATGCACTAGCTTTAGAGGGGCATTATTGGTAAACATGCACAGAAATATCACAAGACAGAACATATAAAATAGCGGAAGTAAAATCAAACTTTCATAACATGAATAAATAAGGTCTAAAGCCTTTTACATCAGAGTACATCAAAACCTGTCATGCAATAGTAAAGAAGCATAAAGACATTTTCATAAATTATTCCCCAAGTAAAAACAGTAAAGTAGCCATTAGCCAAGAAAAGTCCAAGCCATCCATGATGACCTTCAAGCAGAAGAAGTCCGAACTAAACAACAGTATTTCCTCCCTGTAACCTGGGGGGGAAACGGAAGAAAAGAGGCGAAACAAAACGGGTCAGTCAAAAAGACTGAGTAAGCCCTATCTACTATTAGCATAAAAACTAGTAAAGTTAACTGACATGAGAAACTGAGATGAACATAAGCATGATAACAAGATAGATAAGCTAAATCAAAATAATAGGATGAACTACTGAACTCAGATAAACTAAGGTGTCATGATAAATTACGATGTCAAGATAAAACAAGGTATCACATCGTCAGGTTTCTATCAATTATAATATCCCCAAGATATCTGTCACGTATAACGCCCCGTGATATCTATCCTGTATTTTAGCTCTGCACCTACCGTACTAGTATCCCCACCGTGTCATGTGTTAACCAAGAATGACCCTCACTCAAAAGTCGTGTAATGGTCCATGTCAACCTAATATATCGCATATATAGGTTACTCAACTTGTATGTTTTATTCCATGTAAATGTTCAGTCCCTTGCCGTAGACCATACGGGCTTTCCCATGAGATTCTATATTACTTTAACATAGTTCCATGATCCTTAAGATCGGTTTGGACTGTTACCCTAAACCTAGCTAGGGACTTCCAACATGAATTATTGTTTGTACAACTAGGACTTATGCTACCTAGGGCTGCTAGGGATTATGCTTACCTATTGCACGTTTTCGTATCTCGGTTTGGGTTCAACCACCTAGGGCCACTAGGGATTACGCTAACCGCCAACCGCGCCCTTTTTCCCATGCATTCATCGTGAATCGCTTTTCCATGACTGTATGCACATGTATCACATCGTGCCATCCGAGTCCTGTCACAGGGCAAATCAAGAAATACATGACTCGGTCGGGAGCTTTCGATTTATCTGCCGATGCAGATGCTAAGGTCTGTTTTTCTTATACGTGGCTATGGTCCCACGAGACCACTCCCTCAACTAGTGAAAGACAAGACAGGATAAATCCTGTATGAGAACACAACACTGGCCAACCCACATCCAAGCCTTACCGCAACCATAATTAGATAGCAATTATGGTCTTTTGGGTGTTCTCTGCCTTTCCGTACGTACACGCTTGACCAAAGATGGTAGGTAGCCTGACGAAATGCTATCTAGGGTACGACCGTGTATCGTCGACTATCCCCTATCCATCCCCGTCTTTAGGTCGCTCGTATGGCAACCAAGGCATACTCTTGGTTCTTCTAACGCAGACCTTAACCTCTCATGAGCCTAGTATAATCACCTGGCAGCTCATGGAGGGATACCAAGAATATCCTCACGTTCCCCGAAGCCGCTGCTTCGTTACCCAGTTCGCTGGAGCCTTTATCTAAATCAGATACTTGCTCCTACTCGTATACTTAAACGATGACCTACCGTATCAGGTTACTCATCTATCTATGAACTGGTCTAAATTTCCTTGACTAAGAATCATTACTTAGTTATTCTTCAACTAAGGTTTACCACTTAGCATTGTTCCTGTTATCCTTGTTAACTACGGTTATCCACCTAATCCTCAGAACTAGGGTTTACATAATGGATTAAGTGTCACTTAAGTTCATGACTTAACCCGTCTACCAATCCTGTCAAAATTGGCTAAGTATCCAAGTTCAAGGCATAACCCTACAAACCATGCTCAAGTTGGTTAAGTATATTAAGCAATTCACGACTTAACCTCGTCCAATTATCATTCTAGATTGGTTAAGTATATATTAACTTGACCCTATCAATTTACTTAGTCAAATCGGTCAAGTGTATTCAAGCGATTCGTGACTTAGCCTTGTCATGTTTTCACGTTATATTGGTTAAGTATTGGTTAACTTAACCACAATAAATTAACGAGTTAGATTGGATAAGTATAGGTCACTTAACCACATCAATTCATCATGTTTAGATTAGTTAAGTGTTTAACTTAACCCCATTAAACTACCAAGTGGGATTAATTAAGTCTAGGCTAACTTAACCCTATCCGATTTCCATGTTTAGACTAGTTGAGTCTAATCTTAACCCCATTCGTTAACCGTATTTTTCGGTTAAGCGTCATTAAGAAAACTTACTTAACCTTACCAAGTTATCGCGTTGGATTGATTAAGTGTTGGTTAACTTAACCCCATCCACTAGTCATATAAAAATGGTTAAGTGTCATTAGGCAAATCAAGTTACTTAACCTACCCAACCTTGTCATATTTTGTTAAGTATCATTAGCCTAATCAAATTACTTAACCCATTTGTCCATGTCATATTTGGTTAAGAGTCATTAATCAAATTAACTTAACCCTATCATGTGGCATTAATTACTTAATGCACCTTCACCTCTCACATTAGACTTTGTTGTGGTTACTAGTTAAGCCGGTCGGTTCCGGGTAGCTTTACACCACAACTTGGTCTAACCTCGGGTTCAAGCACAACATGACCAACTTCTCACATTGGGTCCTATTGTTTGCAACTACTAGTTAGGCCGGTCGGTTCCGGGTAGTTTTACGTTGCAAACTCAACCCAACCTCGAGTTGGCCACACTTATATTATCTAAGTGTCATGTCCATCATGTTTCCCAAAACATGTTACAAGTTTTCAAGCATTTGGGTAGACCTAACTTAATAGGTAAATTCCCAAAGGGTAGACCTAACTTAATAGGTAAATTCCCAAGCTTATGTTTTTATGCATACTTACATGTCAACTTCCATGTTATATTTCAAGTCATGTTTTCAAGTTGTATTTTCATGTCATTAGAAATTACCCATAACATAACCCAACGCTTTTAAACTCGCATATACGTTCGCGACAACGTAATGAATTAAAAGAAGAGACTTGGCAAAGGCATGACAAAAATGGATATTAAGCCACAAGTTAATCATGGTGGCAAATGAGGCACAAATGTGTTCATTAACTTGCATGTTACATTCTTAAGCCTCAAAACATGCATAAACCCAAACTTGGCACATAAGCGAATCATGGTGACAAAAGATATGGAATGATGACTAGTAACTCACATATATCATCATATAAGGGTTATGACTTCATATGCAAGTTGACATAAAGGTTATGAGGATTCTCATGTTGCCTAATGCAACATTTCAACGTAAAGGTTGTAGCTTTTAGCTCACAAGATCAAGATAATGACTTCATAAACTTGCATGACATGATAGCATGTATCATACTCAATGATCAAACCCAAACTTGCAACATGAACATTTAACTTCATAGTTAATATCTAAGAGTAGGGAAAGGGCTTACATTGCTATGAAGGCACAAAAGATATGACAAAGCCCTTATGCAATCAAATAGACCCAAAATGCAAGCTCTAACATAAAAACCCTTGAGCCAAAATGATCAAAACCCTTGCTTTATGATGCAAAGATAGAAACTTGACTTGAATGCAAGCTAATGACACTCATACAAGCTTGAAAACACTTGTATGCATGGAAAATCTCTCATAGAAACCATTTAGAAATTTTATGAAGAGAGTGGAGGCCATGAGAGGTAAAATTTTGCCATAGTTTAGTTGCATGAATGAATAATGAGGATTTAGGATAGGTTAGGGTCTTATTTATAGATTAGGCAAGTGTTTTAGGCCATAGGATTAAACCTACATTCAATCCAAGCCATCAAAGCATGTTTTGGGGAAGAAGTCAAGTGTAGGAACCATCTAGGGCCTTTAGATTAAAGATGAACCATGAGAACCATCCAAATGCAAAATCTGCATTTGAGCGAATCGGCCCACGGGTTGACAGCCAAACACCCTGGATTAACCCCTAGTCGACCCAGCAGGCTCGGGTCGACCTCAAAAATCGGCCGGTTCGGTTATTCCCCTCTCCCAATTCGCTGTTTTGAACATTTTTGTATATTTATTTATTTAATTTTCAATTATATATATATATATATATATATAAATATCAATATATATATATATTTCTCTGCTCAACCCATTTCACTTAATTAAGTATACTTTAATTTGGGAATTTTTCGTGAAACTTCGCGAGGCCATATCTTGGTCATACGGACTCCGATTTTCGAAAACTCGGACTCTATTTCGCGTATTTTTCCGAGACGAACGCAATGGCATAGCCCGTTTCCCTTGATTCAGATTTTACAGTTTAAATCTGCCTCCATTTATGTTATAACAGGTTATTGAAAATACGGGTTGTTACAACAGTAGAAATGCGGACTTTATTTCTTCACAAAAAAATGCTCCATTTGCTTCATGAATGATCTTACCAAAGAAAAGAATTGCCAAAAGATTTGTCCCTGATTTAGTTCTAGAACCAAGAGAAAATGTTCTTGTTTTCTTGATTAGCTCATGTTGCTTGAGATGTGTTCACTGTTTTAAAAACTATGACCATGTACATCCACACATTTACTTGTGTTTGTTGTTGTACTTTTCCACTTGCTGTTTTGATCTCTTAACCATGAACAATGCACACTGACTTGTTTATTTGAATTGTTGCAATGCCATAACGTCCCTGCTGCACTCATATATGCATTCATCTCCATGCTATGTTGAACATGTCCTGCATGTGTTCTACCTTGTGTTTCTTTATGCTATATTACTTTTTTTTTTTTGCACATGAACTTCATGCTCAATGTTACTCTGAGCTACTCCACTGACTTGTGCATGTTGTACCACTGTGTATGCACACTTGTGCACGACCCAAGAACTTTTCCAGAAATATGTTTGCTGCACCATTATGCCTCACTATTTGAGAAGTGTTTGAGGAGCTCGACCATGTGTTGACTGCCGTACACTTGAATGTGTATTTGATCAACATGCACTGTATTGTCATCATGTTGTTTCATGATTACACCACCCATGTTCATTTTGCACTATTTGTTGTGAGCTCGACCATTATAATTGTTGCTTGAACTCTTTGATCTTATATGTTTGAACAACATTTGTACTGATTTGCATAGTCTTGAGCTCGACCAATTTTACTCTTTGTTGGCTTGAATCATGCTTTGTTGACTTTGACATTCGCACTGTGTCGAGCTTGGTCCATGTGACTGCTCCACAGCTGTATACACTGATTGGCGAGGCAGCGCACACGTGTATTTATACACGTGTGTATTTGCAGCCATCAGAAATTTTCCTGTCCCTATACATATACAAATTGTCTATCTAGACACAGATGAATCAGGTCAAGTCATGAAAAATGATGAGAAACACACCGAAATTTTGAGGCAAATAAAATTTTAAAAATAAAATTTATATTCGCATGCATTTAGTTTTATTTCTATTGCAGTATACTCTGTGTTTTTTTTTCATATGACAGGTGAGGATGATTGGACTGACGGACAACAGTGAGCTGGACTGACAGTGAAGACTGTGAAGACAGAAGATAAAAAAACCGAAGATGATAGAGAAAAGTATATGTGTTAGTTTATGAGTGTTTATATCTGAAATGTAAACAAAGTGAATGATGTAACAGTGTCAATGTATATATGAAATGTTTATCAGTGATATGTACAAATAGTGGAGTGTACTGTTTGAAATGTTGAAATAAAATATCATATTTAAATAAAATACTGTTTGAATATTTAAATTCGTGTACAGTAGTATTCTGTTTAAATATAAATATTGTATTCATGTCTGTGATGTGATGTAACAGTACAATAACAAAACACATTTATAATAAAATATATTTGTTTGTTATCATCAAACAAAAATCATATAATTGTGTATACAACACCGTTATATACAACAACCACATCCGGCCTATAAATCTAAGGTTCCTCATAATCCATCATCCACATAAGTTAAAATGTCAGGGCTGGTAGGTCATTGACACCACTCTAGCTAGAATGAAACGTGTGCACTCCCTATGGTTCATATCCCGTTTTTGACTCATACTGGTGTGTGAGGCTCGCGAAGTCTTGCTATACACAAAGCTATGCCTAAATAGGCTATGCTTCGATCATCAACCACAAGGCTCTGCTTTTCAACAAAAGCCTTGATCCATGCATCTTAGCATGCCACATTGTCAATCCATACCATACCATTGATTCCTACCAATATATAACCTCTAAGCTCGTACGTCTCAGAGAAGGGTGTTAAACACCAAACAGATATACATTAGCAGAGATCAACGAATACAGCATAAAGGAATACAACGTCAGACATACCATCCATTGACAAGTCCGTTCTATATCTGAACGAAACCGGAGGAACCTTATTCCTCGCATATCCGAACAATCAACAAGTACGTCCGGACAACTACCACTGCAGCCCCTTCAAGGTAGCTACTCCAATCACAGGCGTCAGTAGTCCTCATCCATTCAATGTGAAGATCGTCGGTCTTCAATCACCGTCTTCAAATCTTCGACTAAAATTGTCATAGTAATTATTTGAAATGAGTTGAACTCGGTCTTTTCAAATAATCTTCGAATAATTATCATTTTAATCATTTCATACTGCTATCTATTTATAACGAACTATCGCTATTTTTATTTATTCAAAATAGCTTAATTATAATCAAACGACGCTACGGGTCAAAGGCATGCCCTGGCGCTATTTTTACCAAAATTTGATTTGCACTTATCTCGAAATGAAACGACCCAAACTTCCCAGTAAAGAAAAGCCTGAATTTCTTTGAGAACAACACACATTATAAGACCAACTGAAGAACATTTTATTGCTGATTTCAACAATTACATCAGAGTACAAGAAAATAACATAGTATGAATACTTATTACATAATTGAAATACAATGATATCAGAGATTTAAATTACATTTAAATAGCAGTCGAAAAATAATACAAATATACAATTGAAAGGAATATACGAATACAGAGCTTTCTGAATACCGCTTCACCTATAAACCAGGATCCTGTAAATATATTTGTAAAAGGCTATTCGACTGCCCGTGTGGAAAATATGGGCACCTGAGTTTGCCAGTGAAACAAACTACAGGTCAGTCATGGGACTGGTATGAGAAATCTTAACTTAACCTATATAATAATAATAAGGCTAATCACAAGACCATGCCGCTAACGCGGAACAGGTTTACTCCATTGGATTGCCAGTGCATAAAATAATGTAAATCGTTAAACAACGCAATGCTTTTTAGAAAAATGAAACCAATATAAGACTCAAGTCCCATCACACAATGCAATGCAAACCGGAGGATAGAATTTTACCTTATAATGGTCAAAAGATACTCGATACGATAGAACGGATTTAATATTAGTGTGCATATATATGGGTATATATATTTCAAAAAAAAACATTTCAATCATAATGTATCAATCATAGACGGCATAGTACCCCATCCTACTATGTCGCCATACTAGTCCTACAATCAAAACCGCAAGGTCGTATTGGAAATTGGATTTCCATCATGGGTCGAGGCTAGGGATCGTCCTCTCCGATTCGAGATACTCTAGCAAATGCCTCAGGATTCCCCGCAGTGAACCCCTGGATCTTCAGGGCCGGTCCACACCTGTCGAAAGTGGATTGGCAATTCCTGAATACACACTTCCCTGTCCCTTTGGACCTCCATATGACCACTTCCGGCCTATAATCCCGAGGCGCCTCAAAATCCATCATCCACATAAGTAAAATGTCAGCACTGGTAGGTCCCTAACACCACTCTAGCTAGAAAGAAACATGTGCATTCCCTGCAATCCTAATTACCGTTTTTGACTCATACCGGGGTGTGAGGCTCGCGAAGTCATGCTATACACAAAGCTATGCCGTAATAAGCTATGCTTTGATCATCCCACAAGGCCCTTCTTTTCAACAAAAGCCTTGATCAATGGCATCTTGGCGTGCCACATTGACAATTCACGCCATGCAATCAATCACTATCAATATATACCAGGGTATTAAGCAGAGAATAAATTCTCCACCACCAATCAGATATACATTAATAAAAATCAATTTAATTCACATGGAACGAAATCCAATGTCAGACACGCATCCATTTACAAGTCCGTTCTGGGATTGAACGAAACCGGAGACACCTGAGAGATCCTCGCATATCCGGACAATCAACAATACGTCTGGACGGCTACCACTGAAGCCCCTTCAAGGTAGCTACTCCCATCATGGGTCTCAGTAGCAACACATCCATTCGATGTGAAGATCTTCGGTCTTCAATCACCGTCTTCAACTTTGACTATTCATCGTCGTAGTGATTATTCGGAATGGGTTAAACCCAGTCTTTCCGAATAACTCGCGTATCTTTATAATTAAAAAATCAAGTTCTATAAAAACACATCAAATGCCTCATTCCAATTCAGAATTAATTTTCTAATAAAATATTCACATTTTTCTATCTAAAATAAATTCTTTAATTTTACCCTTAAATCTTTCTTTTAAGGATTTATTGAAACCCCAATTTGGTTTTAAATATCAAAAATCATTATTCAATGATTATTTAAATTTAAGAAATTAATCTTATATTTAACTGGGTTAAAGAACGAACGTCATTTAAAACATAGTTCACGGTAAACCCAAAATCATCTTCCATAAAATATGGAATCTTCACAGAAATCAAATCATTATAAATTTCTGTATCCGACCAATAATATAAATGTAATAACGGCAAAGCCTCTTAAATTCCATATGTAGTATCGGTCTTCTTTTATATAAGCTTATCTTGGTTATTATTAATTCGAATTCCATTCAATTGCAATGTAATATATTAAATTGAAAAACTTTACTTTTGGAAAATTCCCATTTACACCTTAATGAAAGATTTATAAATTCCAAATCATATTTCACTGCCAGTTGGTTTAAAGAACAAATGTTGCTTGAAAAACCCAATTCACAGTAAACCCAACTCACATTTTATCTTATTCCAATTACTAAATATAACTGAAAACTTTAATAATCTTAATTAGAAGATTTATTCTTTTCTCAACTAGGTTTAAGAAAGGTGTTATTCAGACACCATTGATGACAAACCCAAATTCAATTTATTCAATTTAATTTACAATTAAATATTAGCAAATTGTGAAACTTCATTAAATTTAAATTTAATGATTTATTCTAGTTAATAACTAGTTCATTTCAATAAAAATATTTTTTTTTAAAATATATTCTTTTTCTAAAATATCATTTTTCTAAGAATATTCTTCATTGGAATGTGACTCACTCAATAACCATATGTTGCATGTAATCAATAATCATGATACCTAATTATCAAACATCCAAATAACAACCAGAGTGAATTCTACAACTAAATATTGGGATTAGTGTCTATCAAATATCATCCCAATACCCATGTGGGGTTTCATCTAATAAACAAATAATAAATTATTTGTGCACTTGGGCGATGTGTAAAAATTATCATCCCAATCACATAAACAAGTCGGATGACTTGTAAATGGAAGTGTAATATTCAATTTGAATATACTAAACATTATATTTAATACATCAAACATTTCAGCATCACATACATTTATTTCAATTCTTTTTATTGTGAACAAATGACAATAAAAATCTATTCTTTTAATTCAATTCTTTTTATTTTTGACACATGACAATAAAAATCTAAAATTTCAATTCTAATGACAAATGGCAATAAAATGTCATTTATTCTAATGGCACAATTTACAACCAAGTGTTATTTTAAATATAATGTCACATTTATAATTAACATGCATGTCATTTGATAATTAACATAAATGACATTGTATAATTAAAATATATATCATTGCATACAAATTCTAATGTATGCATTTACATTAAAATGATATGTTCCTTTTTAATTTAATCCTTATGTATACATTTGCGTTAAAAATGTATGTTCATTATGGATACAAATCCTAATGTATGCATATGCATTAAAATAATATTTCCTCTTATATATATAAATTCTGATGTATACATTTACATTAAAATGACATTTTTGTTTAATCCCTTTTAAACAAACAAAAATGTAAATCTTTGTCTAATCCCTTTTAAATAAACCATAATATAAATTTTTGCCTAATTCTTTTAAATATACAAAAATGTATATTTTTATCTAATTGTTTTAAGTACACAAAAATGTATATTTTTATCCAAATATTTTGGTGTAATCCTTTTTAATTACCAAAAATGTATATTTTGGTCTTATCATTTTTAATTAACAAAAATGAATATTTTTATTTCATTCTTTTTAAGTGACAAAAATGTCTATTTTTGTCTGATTCTTTTAATGTTAACAAAAATGATTATCTTTGTCTAATTCTTTTGATGTAAACAAAAATGTCTATTTTTGTTTAACTCTTTCTAAGGAGCAAAAGGATTATTTTTAACTACTTCTTTTTAATATACAAAAATGTACATTTTTGTCTAATTCTTTTTAATATGTCAAAAAGAATGTTTTTAATTCATTCTTCATAAAGTGACCAAAATGAATGTATTTACTTCATTCTTTTCAAAGTGTCAAAGTGAATGTTTTTATTTGTTAAACATGACATTTTACCTATTTCATTCCTTTACATTAAAGATGTGCATAAGAACACAATCCTCTTTATATTGCATATAAATATGGTCTTCTTGGTATTACATAAAAATGTAATCTTTTTCATCATATAAAAATGTAACCTTTTTATATTTCATAAAAGAATGTAAACTATTTTGTTTCCTAAAAATGTAAACTTTTTATGTCACATAAAAATGTAAAACTTTTTTATTCTTTTATTACATTATATAAAAATGTAATCCTTTCTTTTCTTATATTACATTTATGAAAAATGTAATCCTTTCCTGTCTTTTGTTACATCATATAAAAATGTAATCTTTTCTTTAATCCTTTTTAATGATCAAAATGTAATCTCTCTTCTTAATGAATAAAAATGTATTTTTGGTTAAACTCTTTTTAATGACCGAAAAATGATTATTTTGGTTAAACTCTTTTATTTATGACCAAAAATAAATGTTTTTTTTCATTCCTTATAAATGACAAATTGTGTATTTTTACTTCGTTCTTTTCTAATGTGACAAAAATATCTCTTTTTGATGTAAACAAAAATGATAATTTCAATTTAACAAAAATGTGATAATTTGTTTGATTCTTTTAATGTAAACTGAATGTGATGATCATGTCTAATCCTTTTAATGTAAACAAAATGGCTATTTTGTATAACCTTGTTTTTAAATAAACAAAAATGTTTATTTTATCATATTTAACATTTCTAAACAAAAATGTTTCTTCTATTCTCTAATCAAGTTTTGACAATTAATACGACATGTTTATGCTAACATAAAAAGGTAATTTTATGTATTCACAAATTTCTAGTCTCACTTAGCAAAATAAAGATGCTAACTTTATTTCAAACATGGAATATATGTTTACATCTATTCCATAACAGACATGATGTATATATATATATATTTAATTTAAAAATTCCCTAATTAACATAATTGTTAATTTCAACAATTTAACAAACATACTTGTGACGATCCAAAAACCCCGTGACTCGGTGTTAAGGATAATCATCGGAATATAACACATTAATCATCATTAGCAGATCACAGATAATAGCTTAAACAGAGAACAGAATAATTTACACACATATGACAGCGGAATCATATAGATATCATCACATCAGAGAAGCACAGTACAGGATACAACTTAGTGCTTAATGATACATAGTCATTCACCATCGCCTGAGGTGGAATCATACATAAAGAGTACACAAAATAAATATCAGTCTACATCGCCAATGGCGAATCATAATATAGATACAATAATGGCGGAGAAAATCCAAGTCAGCACGGTGTAGTCAAGCTTCGCCATGAGCCAAAAGTGCGTCAGAAACCTGTAACTAGGCTGCCCGTGTGAAAATGAGGGCACCCGAGTTTGCAAGGTGAAACAAACTACGAGTCAGTCATGGGACTGGTATGAGAAATCTACTTAATTTATTGACAACAATAATAAGGCAAATCAAAGGACCACGCCACTTTCGCGGAACAGGTTTACTCCAATGAGTGCTACTGCATGAAATAAAGTAAATGATTAAATCATCGCAATGCTTTTTATAAAATGAAGCCATTATAAGACTCAGGTCCCATCACACAATACAACGCAAGCCGGAGGATAGAGTTTTACCTTATAATGGCCAAAAATGCTTCATACATATAAAACAAAAGTGTATGATATTGTAACGGCTGGAAATTTCTGGCTCCTCGAGAGTTGGAAATTCCGAGACATTAGTGAAAGAAAGTAGAAGGTGAGGAAGAAAAGATAGAACTAATAGAATAGAAGAAGAAGAAGAACTTACATCATCAGAGTAAACACGAATCTCACAGCGGAACGAATAAAATATAACATAACTTTGAAATACAAATCAGTACTCGTATATACATACCATTTCAAAGTACAACACTTAACAACACATCGGAATAATAATAGCTATAATCCTGAAGTCTTCTGCTCCAAGCTCTCCAAGTGTATCTGTAAAATCCCGACTACTTGACTGCCCGTACAAATTTAGGCACCCAAGAGTTTAGGGAAAACAAAACTAAACAAACTCCGGGTCAGTCATGGGACTGGTGTGAATAAAACTCCAACACTTGGTTAAATAAAGGATATCTTTCTGATAATAAAATAATGTCTAAATACAAATAGATATCAATCTAGTAGAACGCTTGCATCTCACGTTCCACATTCATAGTATACAAATAAAACCGTGAGCGCTTATTGGAGATTGGATTCCAAAAGACAAGGTATGGGAGCACCTCCCGATCAGTGTACTCTAGAGGAGATACACTAGGGTTCAACAAGAACGTCTTGCAACCCGGCCACACATGACCGTTCACTCATTTAGCTTGAGTGTAACGAATATATTATCACCGATGGTTGGGATCAGCAACCATCCTTCCCGATAAGGGACAGCATTGAAATAGATTATAAAGAAGTACAATTGAATATTCTCTAGATGGTGATAATACACCCTGCTTGGGTATGGCCCAACTAGCCATGCTGCCTAGCCCAACTTCTGTTATTTTCCGGTTGTGAGGTTTTGAGGTCACGTTTATCACTTTGACAGATTATGTCTTCAATTACTTTGAATGCCACATCGTCATACCAGCCAAATCATTATCGATTTCTCAAGGCATCACGGGTATAAAAGCTAAGAGAAACGAATTTCTCCGCCACCAACGTAGTACGTTTAAAGAGATCAACATATATGATTCGTTAAGAATACTTTGTCAGACACTCGTCCATATACGTTGTCCTGGGACTGAACAAACCGAAGGCACTATTCAGTGAATCCATCCTACCTAGGCTTTTCACAATAGCCCTTGCACTTCACTTCGTCTTCAATTATCTTCAGCGTACTTGATTCACAACGCTTATGCTAATACGGAGTGGTTCTTCGGATAATAATCCAACCGGTCTCTCCATATTTACAACATAAGTATGGTCAAAACTTTGATAGTCTGTGATTCAACTATCAAATGAAAACATGTCGGTGTACAAACAACGATCTTATTTCCAAATGGGAATTCGATCGATCAATCATATGTTCATATTTCCTTATTTCATATATTTAGAAAATATATGTTATTAATCACTGGAAAACATTTCCATAGCTTATTTTCACATCACTATTCTTTCGCATCTATCAGTCCCTAACTGTAACTAGTATGAGAATAATTCTCTAAGTATCAATCCGGAAGGTCGAGACCAACATCAGATCGTCACTTAGAAAACCGTTCAACTTACCCTCTCCAGTCAGTTTCTGAATTTGCTTAACTCTATTTCTTAAATTCTTATCATGAAAACATTTCATTTTCTATGTTTAGAAAACATATCTGACTATATTTGGAAAACGTTTCCAAAACTCATTTACGGATTTCCAATGAACGTTGTATAAAACATCGTTTCGCTTAATCCATTGATCGCTTATTACTTAACCATATTTCAAATCAACCTTTTCTATCGAACCACAACTATTCCTTTGTCAATTCTGAAGTCAATCAAGTTGGGGTATAATTACCTCTCAGACCTTAATTGAACAACGTCCTTTACTGTGAAATAGATGAAGCTCATCACTCACTTTTTCCAATCATCTGTTTACGCAAATTCTCGGATTCAGGTTACGAATCCACTACTTAAATGACAGTGTTTGATTATAACTATAACGTTATAATTCCTACTTCTGCAATATCTAACCTAAATTATAACTTTATCTTCTCACTCGAATAATTTAACAGACACCTAATTTCTAAATCAATAACTAAATCTTGATTTAAACCCTGGAAAGTAAATAGTACTTTCCCGAATTCACTATAATTGAATTCGACGTATTACTCTCTTTCGAGTAATCTCTATTCGATTAACTCCTCTTCGAATAACCTATATTCGATTATCTCTCTTCGAATAACTTATATTCGAAATCTCTCTCTTTCGAATAAACAATATTCGATCTCTTTCTTTCGAATATGCCATATTCGAAAATCTCCTTTCGATTTACTAATTGATAACTCCTTTCGATCAAACTAAAATCGATAACTCCTTTAACTCTATTCGAATAACTAATATTCGACTAACCCCGTTGGATCAACTCATTTGATTAACTCCTTCGAATAACTAATTCGAAAAACTTTCCTTCGAATAACCAATATTCGATTTACTCTAACTCGATTAACTTAATTCTAATCGATTTACTCCATTTCGATTCAACTTAATTCAAATCGATTAACTTAACTCAAATTGATTAACTCCTTTCGAATCACTAAATTCGATTTAACTCTAATTGAATAACTAATATTCAATTAACTCTTACGTGTTTAACTCTATTTGAATAAGTAATTCAAATCACTCTAATGTGTTTAACTCTATTCAAATATCTAATTCGAATAACTCATTTTGAATAACTAAATTCGATTAACTCTTTTAACTTTACTCGAATAACTATATTCGATTAACACCTTCTTTCGAATAACTATATTCGATTAACTCTTCGACTAACTCCTTTGGATTTACTAACTTCGAATAACTCCTTTGGATTAGCTAACTTCGAATAACTCCTTGGGATTAACTAACTTCGAATAACTCCTTTGGATTAACTAACTTCGAATAACTCCTTTGGATTAACTAACTTCGAATAACTCCTTTGGATTAACTAACTTCGAATAACTCCTTTGGATTACTAACTTCGAATAACCAATATTCGATAACTACTCTTCGAATAAATAATATTCGGTAACTCTTCTCAAATGAATAACATTTGATTTCTCCACTCGAATAAACTATATTCGATTACTCTTCCCTCGAATACTCTATATTCGATAACTCTACTTCGAATAAGTGATATTCGGCAACTCTACTCGATTAACTCCACTTGGATAACTCTAACTGGTCAACTCTAACTGAGTAACTCTAACTGATCAACTCTAACTGATCAACTCTAACTAGTCAACTTTAACTGGTCAACTTTAACTGGTCAACTCTAACGGTTTATCTTTAACTGGTAAACTTTAACTGGTTAACTCTAACTGGTCAACTCTAACTGGTCAACTCTAACTGGTCAACTCTAACTGGTTAACTCAACTGGTTAACTCAACTGGTTTAACCTAACTAGTTAACTCGTCTTGATTAACTAAACAAATCCACTTAGTTTAACTTAGCTAATTCACGTTGATTAACTCTAACCGATTCACTTAGTTTAACTCAACTAATTCACTTCGATTAACCACTTAGTTAACTTAACTAATTCACTTCGATTAACCACTTAGTTTAACTTAACTAATTCACTTCAATTAACTCGACCAATTAACTTGGTTAACTCCTATTTATTTAACAAATAAATATCTCCTTTAGTTTAATTCTATTTATTTAATCTCTAAATAAATATCCTTTATATTTCTTTTAACGAATATAATTCCTTTATAGTTTGATTAACAAATATATCCCCTTATATTCGATTAACATATATATTCCCTTGTATTTGATTTACAAATATAATTCTTTTATATTTGTTTTACCAACTATATTCCTTTATATTCAGAATCCTTTTTCTTATATATATATATATATATATGTATATATATAAAATCCCTTGATTTTATATAAATAAACTATTTTCAAAATATACTTTGAAAACCCTCCCCTATATTCTGGTATTTCTCATGGTATTTAACACACCATATAACAACGATAAATATCGTCCCACCACACATAATCACACAGATTATATACATCACATTATATATCACAATATAAAAATTACAGTAAAATAACTGTTGTGGAATCCTGTTGGATTCCTCCAACCTGTTTCCCTGCATCCACAGATGTTAAACAACACCAGTATAATATTCTGATAAACAGAATCAACATATAACTATTTGACGGATTATATATATATATACATACGTAAATATATATATAAAATCTCTACTAACTGACTAGCAGTTCAAGCAAACAATCAACACACAGTCAATCAGACAATTTTAACAGTTCTAACAATACAACATGAAATTATAAACTGTTCAGAGTTAGTGAGATTTACTCACATTGGACGATCATCGTTAATAACGATAACCATCGCTTGATTCAGACGGACAATTTATTTTGCTATAAATTGTAACGAGCTCAGATGGACTTGCGGTCAGTCTCATTGTGTAGTGTCCGTCCATACGATCCCAACGCCACTTACGGTTCGAAATTCTGACCACATACGAACGAGATATTAAATAAACAAGTTCGTACTCTTATTTGAATTTAAATAACTTAAATTAAAATCTTGTTGGGCTAACCCCATTTCTTGGCCTACTAGAAACGTCGGACCTGACCCAAATACCTTTCTTCCCCAATGTCGATTTCAACACAGAAACCACGTTCACCATGGCCAATATTCAGGCTTCCACCGCTCCTCCTCTACTTCACGGTTCTTCCTGAGACCACGACATTTCGACTCCTCGTCGAAAACCCCTTCTCCCTGTTACCACCAAACGCAGATCGAAACCCCAATTGGATATCCGACAGTCGCGTCGTCCATACAGGGATCGACAACTTTGAATTCTAAAAATTTCCACAAAATCCAACCAGATGTGGTTTCATCCCTCAAATCCGAAAATGACTTCAAAAACATGAATCGTTGCTTCAGGGTTCAACCGAACCCAACCCTAGCTAACAAAAACCCACGCTGTATCAATGTCGATATCCGCAAACTTGAATCTCATGCTCCAAACATGGTATAGAATCGAAGCGCAACTCACCAGCATCCCAATTACACCTGTCTCCTGATTTATCGAATTTTCTTTGGATTGATTTGGATTTTTCTTTCTGTGTTATGTGTTGAGAAAATTGGAAATCGTTCTCTGTTGTTTGGTTTTATATTGTCATGGTTTGAAACGTGGAGCTGGGTTCTACATCTGTAAGTAGTGGCTGAAATTATGAGATGTGTGGCCTCCTTGTTGATCACAGAAAATAGTTAAAGATATTTTTGTGTTAATATTTTATTTTATTTCCATCATTTTCTATTGGCTTATGCATTCTAAAAATCCCTACGAACATGTACGATGCCTAAAAATCACCAAACTGGACATGTAGCTAGAGTTCGATATTACGGTCCCAACAAAACTGGTTTCGTCGAATTCCGACTTCGTCTGCTCACACAACGTATTTTTAACTGTCGAAATACTGATTGTTCTTCACTCTAAAAATCCGTACGGCCACACAGTGACTCTAAAAATCACGAAACTTGACATCTATCAACTATTTGATATTGCGGATCCAACAAAACTGGTTTCGTCGAATTCCGACTTCGTTTGCAAAAGTGGCTATTTTTTAAAGCTCTAAATAGCCTATTTAAATATATAAATATATTTAAATATAATTAAACTTGATATTTAAAATTAAATATTATCGTCTATATTCACTAAGGGATATCATACAGCTCCAGGGTAAATATATACTCGTTATTCCGAGTTCAGATTGATTTGATATTCAATTTACATTGAAAAATCCTTTTATAACGTAAATAAAGCGTTACTAATTATAAAGGAATTTCATAGCGACTTTTCTGAAATTTGATTTGGACATAACTCAAAATCTACACGACGAAATCCTGATTTTTCTCTTCCACTAGAAAGATATACTCCACCAGCTCCACACGTTTCTTGTTTCACAGAAATCCGGCTTAAAATGAATCATGTACATTCAGTTGAAGTTCGAATCGCCAATTTACGAACTGCAGCGCCATTTTAAGCTTGTTTATAATTATAATTATAAATTATAAGTTCAAACGTTTTACTTTAAGTTATCGATATCGCCAAATCGATATATAAATAATTAAATAAATTAATTATTCGACAGCTAACAAAACGCGCCATTACAGACTTCCCCCCTTAAAATAATTTCGTCCTCGAAATTGCTAGGTTAGAAAAATGCTACTAACTCTACTAACTAGATTTAAAAATCCCCCTTTTTTTTTGTTTACCTCTAAATTTCAGTTTCGACTGGACTCATTTAGTTTTAATTAATTTATTAAATCATTTCCGACCAACTAAAATTTTCAAAAATTCTAAAAATTTTCTAACACCTTAAATTTTCGAAAAATTTCGCCATAACCTCCTTTGTACGGCTCAATACGTCAAACCACAACTCGCCTCTCTAGGCCTCCTCCAATCCCAAAAGGAAATCGAAATAGCCAAGCGGCTTGCCAATTCGGCTCATAAAATCCAAACTCATATATGATATAAACTTGTACCTTTTTGTCGGGCATTTAACTCTATTCCTTGCATCTGCTACCACTTCAACATATACCAATGTTATCCATTCCAATTGATCTCCAATCAGTTCATATCCTCAAATCCAAATCGAATTTCATTCGAACTCTAATATCAAATTCCAAATTATTGACTTATCAATTTGGTTCCATTCTAGATTATCTCTAATCCAATTCAATTTTATTTAACTCGGTTCAAGTTAAATTTAATTTATTTTTACCATCTCATTTTATTTAACTTCATTAGTTAAATTTTAATTCCAAAACTTAAGTTCCTGGGTTTCTTTCAAATCAATTTGAAATCATAATGCCAATTCAAAACTTTTGAATTTCTAAACAACTTGTTTTCTCAAAACAATTCAAAAACAAAATCTTTAGTAGTAATCCGTCACTTAGAACTCAGAAATGAACGCTAATGATGTAGCTACACTCATCAGGGTTATTTTCCAGTGATACAAGTGAGTTTAATAGTATATTTCTTTTCAAAATCATTTTAAACCTTTTCATTTTGAAATATATATTCAAATATTTTTCACACTGCTTGAAAACATTTCAAAATCTCCCAGGAACTTAAAATTTCCTTATTTTAAATTCCAAATTCTGATTTAAATTCATATTTAATTCAAACTATTTCATATATTACATTCATATGAATTCTGATTGGTCATTTATAACCATTTCACCCTTTTATAATCTTATTCGATTATAATAACAACCAACATAATCAATATACTATAATAATTTCAAGATATATATTTCTTCTATAAACAAATATATTTTGGGAAAAATTATTTCATTTACCCTCTTTCAAAACATACCATGTCAGTTCATCGTATTCGAGTGTTTAGTAACCCTTATCGATACAGTGGATCAAACTGATCGACCAGAATTCATAAGCCACTCAACCAATGAGTCTCCACAATATAAAACCATTTTATATTGAATAACAATTACGCGCTCATATATATACACTCAAACTCAATCTAGGATATTATTAATCCCATCTCTATCGAGTTATGCCACAGAGCCAAGGTAATCACTTAACTTAAGCTCTGATACCAACTGTAACGGCTGGAAATTTCCGACTCCTCGAGAGTCGGAAATTCCGAGACGTTAGTGAAAGAAAGTAGAGGGTGAGGAAGAAAAGATAGAACTAATAGAATAGAAGAAGAAGAAGAACTTACATCATCAGAGTAAACACGAATCTCACAGCGGAACGAATAAAATATAACATAACTTCGAAATACAAATCAGTACTCGTATATACATACCATTTCAAAGTACAACACTTAACAACACAGCGGAATAATAATAGCTATAATCTTGAAGTCTTCTGCTCCAAGCTCTCCAAGTGTATCTGTAAAATCCCGACTACTTGACTGCCCGTACAAATTTAGGCACCCAAGAGTTTAGGGAAAACAAAACAAAACAAACTCCGGGTCAGTCATGGGACTGGTGTGAATAAAACTCCAACACTTGGTTAAATAAAGGATATCTTTCTGATATTAAAATAATGTCTAAATACAAATAGATATCAATCTAGTAGAACGCTTGCATCTCACGCTCCACATTCATAGTATACAAATAAAACCGTGAGCGCTTATTGGAGATTGGATTCCAACAGACAAGGTATGGGAGCACCTCCCGATCAGTGTACTCTAGAGGAGATACACTAGGGTTCAACAAGAACGTCTTGCAACCCGGCCACACATGACCGTTCACTCATTTAGCTTGAGTGTAACGAATATATTATCACCGATGGTTGGGATCAGCAACCATCCTTCCCGATAAGGGACAACATTGAAATAGATTATAAAGAAGTACAATTGAATATTCTCTAGATGGTGATAATACACCCTGCTTGGGTATGGCCCAACTAGCCATGCTGCCTAGCCCAACTTCTGTTATTTTCCGGTTGTGAGGTTTTGAGGTCACGTTTATCACTTTGACAGATTATTTCTTCAAATACTTTGAATGCCACATCGTCATACCAGCCAAATCATTATCGATTTCTCAAGGCATCACGGGTATAAAAGCTAAGAGAAACAAATTTCTCCGCCACCAACGTAGTACGTTTAAAGAGATCAACATATATGATTCGTTAAGAATACTTTGTCAGACACTCGTCCATATACGTTGTCCTGGGACTGAAAAAACCGAAGGCACTATTCAGTGAATCCATCCTACCTAGGCTTTTCACAATAGCCCTTGCACTTCACTTCGTCTTCAATTATCTTCAGCGTACTTGATTCACAACGCTTATGCTAATACGGAGTGGTTCTTCGGATAATAATCCAACCGGTCTCTCCATATTTACAATGTAAGTATGGTCAAAACTTTGATAGTCTGTGATTCAACTATCAAATGAAAACATGTCGGTGTACAAACAACGATCTTATTTCCAAATGGGAATTCGATCGATCAATCATATGTTCATATTTCCTTATTTCATATATTTAGAAAATATATGTTATTAATCATTGGAAAACATTTCCATAGCTTATTTCCACATCACTATTCTTTCGCATCTATCAGTCCCTAACTGTAACTAGTATGAGAACAATTCTCTAAGTATCAATCCGGAAGGTCGAGACCAACATCAGATCGTCACTTAGAAAACCGTTCAACTTACCCTCTCCAGTCAGTTTCTGAATTTGCTTAACTCTATTTCTTAAATTCTTATCATGAAAACATTTCATTTTCTATGTTTAGAAAACATATCTGACTATATTTGGAAAACGTTTCCAAAACTCATTTACGGATTTCCAATGAACGTTGTATAAAACATCGTTTCGCTTAATCCATTGATCGCTTATTACTTAACCATATTTCAAATCAACCTTTTCTATCAAACCACAACTATTCCTTTGTCAATTCTGAAGTCAATCAAGTTGCGGTATAATTACCTCTCAGACCTTAATTGAACAACGTCCTTTACTGTGAAATAGATGAAGCTCATCACTCACTTTTTCCAATCATCTGTTTACGCAAATTCTCGGATTCAGGTTACGAATCCACTACTTAAATGACAGTGTTTGATTATAACTATAACGTTATAATTCCTACTTCTGCAATATCTAACCTAAATTATAACTTTATCTTCTCACTCGAATAATTTAACAGACACCTAATTTCTAAATCGATAACTAAATCTTGATTTAAACCCTGGAAAGTAAATAGTACTTTCCCGAATTCGCTATAATTGAATTCGACGTATTACTCTCTTTCGAGTAATCTCTATTCGATTAACTCCTCTTCGAATAACCTATATTCGATTATCTCTCTTCGAATAACTTATATTCGAAATCTCTCTCTTTCGAATAAACAATATTCGATCTCTTTCTTTCGAATATGCCATATTCGAAAATCTCCTTTCGATTTACTAATCGATAACTCCTTTTGATCAAACTAAAATCGATAACTCCTTTAACTCTATTCGAATAACTAATATTCGACTAACCCCGTTGGATCAACTCATTTGATTAACTCCTTCGAATAACTAATTCGAAAAACTTGCCTTCGAATAACCAATATTCGATTTACTCTAACTCGATTAACTTAATTCTAATCGATTTACTCCATTTCGATTCAACTTAATTCAAATCGATTAACTTAACTCAAATTGATTAACTCCTTTCGAATCACTAAATTCGATTTAACTCTAATTGAATAACTAATATTCAATTAACTCTTACGTGTTTAACTCTATTTGAATAAGTAATTCAAATCACTCTAATGTGTTTAACTCTATTCAAATATCTAATTCGAATAACTCATTTTGAATAACTAAATTCGATTAACTCTTTTAACTTTACTCGAATAATTATATTCGATTAACACCTTCTTTCGAATAACTATATTCGATTAACTCTTCGACTAACTCCTTTGGATTTACTAACTTCGAATAACTCCTTTGGATTAGCTAACTTCGAATAACTCCTTGGGATTAACTAACTTCGAATAACTCCTTTGGATTAACTAACTTCGAATAACTCCTTTGGATTAACTAACTTCGAATAACTCCTTTGGATTAACTAACTTCGAATAACTCCTTTGGATTACTAACTTCAAATAACCAATATTTGATAACTACTCTTCGAATAAATAATATTCGGTAACTCTTCTCAAATGAGTAACATTTGATTTCTCCACTCGAATAAACTATATTCGATTACTCTTCCCTCGAATACTCTATATTCGATAACTCTACTTCGAATAAGTGATATTCGGCAACTCTACTCGATTAACTCCACTTGGACAACTCTAACTGGTCAACTCTAACTGAGTAACTCTAACTGATCAACTCTAACTGATCAACTCTTACTAGTCAACTTTAACTGGTCAACTTTAACTGGTCAACTCTAACGGTTTATCTTTAACTGGTAAACTTTAACTGGTTAACTCTAACTGGTCAACTCTAACTGGTCAACTCTAACTGGTCAACTCTAACTGGTTAACTCAACTGGTTAACTCAACTGGTTTAACCTAACCAGTTAACTCGTCTTGATTAACTGAACAAATCCACTTAGTTTAACTTAGCTAATTCACGTTGATTAACTCTAACCGATTCACTTAGTTTAACTCAACTAATTCACTTCGATTAACCACTTAGTTAACTTAACTAATTCACTTCGATTAACCACTTAGTTTAACTTAACTAATTCACTTCAATTAACTCGACCAATTAACTTGGTTATCTCCTATTTATTTAACAAATAAATATCTCCTTTAGTTTAATTCTATTTATTTAATCTCTAAATAAATATCCTTTATATTTCTTTTAACGAATATAATTCCTTTATAGTTTGATTAACAAATATATCCCCTTATATTCGATCAACATATATATTCCCTTGTATTTGATTTACAAATATAATTCTTTTATATTTGTTTTACCAACTATATTCCTTTATATTCAGAATCCTTTTTCTTATATATATATATATACATATATATATATATATATATATATAAAATCCCTTGATTTTATATAAATAAACTATTTTCAAAATATACTTTGAAAACCCCTCCCCTACATTCTGGTATTTCTCATGGTATTTAACACACCATATAACAACGATAAATATCGTCCCACCACACATAATCACACAGATTATATACATCACATTATATATCACAATATAAAAATCACAGTAAAATAACTGTTGAGGAATCCTGTTGGATTCCTCCAACCTGTTTCCCTGCATCCACAGATGTTAAACAACACCAGTATAATATTCTGATAAACATAATCAACATATAACTATTTGACGGTTTATATATATATATATACATACGTAAATATATATATAATCTCTACTAACTGACTAGCAGTTCAAGCAAACAATCAACACACAGTCAATCAGACAATTTTAACAGTTCTAACAATACAACATGAAATTATAAACTGTTCAGAGTTAGTGAGATTTACTCACATTGGACAATCATCGTTAATAACGATAACCATCGCTTGATTCAGACGGACAATTTATTTTGCTATAAATTGTAACGAGCTCAGATGGACTTGCGGTCAGTCCCATTGTGTAGTGTCCGTCCATACGATCCCAACGCCACTTACGGTTCGAAATTCTGACCACATACGAACGAGATATTAAATAAACAAGTTCGTACTCTTATTTGAATTTAAATAACTTAAATTAAAATCTTGTTGGGCTCACCCCATTTCTTGGCCCACTAGAAACGTCGGACCTGACCCAAATACCTTTCTTCCCCAATGTCGATTTCAACACAGAAACCACGTTCACCATGGCCAATATTCAGGCTTCCACCGCTCCTCCTCTACTTCACGGTTCTTCCTGAGACCACCACATTTCGACTCCTCGTCGAAAACCCCTTCTCCCTATTACCACCAAACGCAGATCGAAACCCCAATTGGATATCCGACAGTCGCGTCGTCCTTACAGGGATCGACAACTTTGAATTCTAAAAATTTCCACAAAATCCAACCAGATGCGGTTTCATCCCTCAAATCCGAAAATGACTTCAAAAACATGAATCGTTGCTTCAGGATTCAACCGAACCCAACCCTAGCTAACAAAAACCCACGCTGTATCAATGTCGATATCCGCAAACTTGAATCGCATGCTCCAAACATGGTATAGAATCGAAGCGCAACTCACCAGCATCCCAATTACACCTGTCTCCTGATTTATCGAATTTTCTTTGGATTGATTTGGATTTTTCTTTCTGTGTTATGTGTTGAGAAAATTGGAAATCGTTCTCTGTTGTTTGGTTTTATATTGTCATGGTTTGAAACGTGGAGCTGGGTTCTCCATCTGTAAGTAGTGGCTGAAATTATGAGATGTGTGGCCTGCTTGTTGATCACAGAAAATAGTTAAAGATATTTTTGTGTTAATATTTTATTTTATTTCCATCATTTTCTATTGGCTTATGCATTCTAAAAATCCCTACGAACATGTACGATGCCTAAAAATCACCAAACTGGACATGCAGCTAGAGTTCGATATTACGGTCCCAACAAAACTAGTTTCGTCAAATTCCGACTCCGTCTGCTCACACAGCCTATTTTTAACTGTCGAAATACTGACTGTTCTTCACTCTAAAAATCCGTACGGCCACACAGTGACTCTAAAAATCACGAAACTTGACATCTAGCAACTATTTGATATTGCGGAGCCAACAAAACTGGTTTCATCGAATTCCGACTTCGTTTGCAAAAGTGGCTATTTTTTAAAGCTCTAAATAGCCTATTTAAATATATAAATATATTTAAATATAATTAAATTTGATATTTAAAATTAAATATTATCGTCTATATTCACTGAGGGATATCATACAGCTCCAGGGTAAATATATACTCGCTATTCCGAGTTCATATTGATTTGATATTCAATTTACTTTGAAAAATCCTTTTATAACGTAAATAAAGCGTTACTAATTATAAAGGAATTTCATAGCGACTTTTCTGAAATTTGATTTGGACATAACTCAAAATCTACATGACGAAATCCTGATTTTTCTCTTCCACTAGAAAGATATACTCCACCAGCTCCACACGTTTCTTGTTTCACAGAAATCCGGCTTAAAATGAATCATGTACATTCAGTTGAAGTTCGAATCGCCAATTTACGAACTGCAGCGCCATTTCAAGCTCGTTTATAATTATAATTATAAATTATAAGTTCAAACATTTTACTTTAAGTTATCGATATCGCCAAATCGATATATAAATAATTAAATAAATTAATTATTCGACAGCTAACAAAACGTGCCATTACAGATATTATTACTAGTGCATATATGTTTCAAAAGCAAATTCAATCTTAAATATCAATCCTAGACGGCATGGGTACCATATATCATGTCGCCATACTAGTATTACAATCACATTCGCATATTTCGTATTGGAAATTGGATTCCTTCATGAGTCGAGGCAAGGGGCAAGCTCCTCTCCGATTCGAGACACTCTAACAAATGTCCCAAGACCCCACTATTATCCTTGGATCTTCAGGGCCGGTCCTCTCTTACTTTTGAGGATTGGCAATTCCCGAACACACGTTTCCCAGTCCTTACAGACCTATATCGAGGCGACTCGCATTCCAACAACCACACAGATGAAAAGTATATATAATGTCAGGGCTGGTAGGTCACTGACACCATCTTAGCTAGAAAGAAACGTCGTGCTCTCCCTGCAGTCACTCTCCTGTTTTTGACACATACCGAGGTGTGAGGCTCGCGAATTCACGTTATACACAAAGCTATGTCACACAGACCATGCTTTGATCATCAACCACAAGACTTTGCTTTGCAACAGAAGCCCTGATCATATGCCACTTAGGCGTGCCACACAGGCAATCCACTCCATGCGACTAATTTCCATCAATACATAACCTCTGAGCTCGTACGTCTCAGAGAAGGGCGTTAAGCAAGAGAATAAATTCTCTGCCGCCAAACAGATATATATTTAACAGAGATCAATCAACACAGAACAAAATCCAATGTCAGACACACAGTCCATTTACAAGTCCGTTCTGGGTCTGAACGAAACCGGAGGCACCAATTCCTCGCATATCCGTACAATCAACAGTATGTTTGGATGGCAACTACTTCAGTTCCTTCATGGTAGCTACTCCAATCACGAGCATCAGTAGCGCCCATCCATCCAAAGTGAAGATCATCGGTCTTCGACCGTCTTCGACTCTTTGACTTCTCAACGTCGATCGATTATTTGAAATGAGATAAACTCGGCCTTTTCAAATAATCCATGCATATTTAGATTTTCAAATCAATTTGTCACATGGTTGGTCTATTCAACATTCACTTTTCAGCTCTTTAGTTATAATTTTCATGTTAAATACATTCAACCATCACATATCAAGCAAACACAACAAAATGGGATTATTTTCACTCTATATCGTCTATAGTATTTTATAACGATATATCACCATTTTTATTTAATTTAAAACGGCCAAATTTAATTAAACGACGTTTCAGGTCGTATCGATGCACTGGCGCTGCTTTTCACTAATTTTGTTTTACACATATCTGAAAATCTAACCATTGGATCTTCACAAATTTTATATCATTAGGAAGGTCATTTCAAAACGAATCCAACGGTTTCAGTTTTGGGAAAATCCGACGGTCGGATCTTCCTCACTAGCCATTTGAAATTACGATTTCAATTTACGAACTACAGCATCGTTATTCGATTTAATTTAATTATATTTATATATATATATATAAATATAATCGTTCTGGCGCTGTTTTTCTTCAGATTTGAATCAAACATTCCAGACAATCCAACCGTCGGATCTTCACAAAGTTGGTGCCATTGGAAAGATATTTCCAAGGCGAACCCAACGGTTGCGGTTTCGGGAAAATCCAATGGTCGAATTTCCCGCACTAGTTGTTTGAAATCACGGTTTCAAAACACGAACTGCACGGCCATGTTTCGTTTTAATTTTATTTATATTTATATAAATATAGTTCATTCAAAAATTCCTATATCGTTTTCACTTCAATTATTTCACTAACGCCTTTAAATTTTGGAAAATTTCGCCATAACCTCCTTTGTACGGGAGGGGCTGGGAAAATTCCCAAATAGCCACACGGGCGTCTCATGTCAAAAAGAAAAAGAAAAAGCCAAGCGGCTAGCCAACAGGCTCATAAAATCATCACCCAAACAAAACAGTAAATGTCTACCTATTTGTCGGGCACAAAATTTTATTCCTCTTCTCTAGCCCCTTTGCTATAACCTGTTCAATAAATATGCATGTACATATATACAGTTTTTATCACTTATCATTTTCCATTCAACTTCATATTTGATTTAATTTGGTTTAAAAACACCATTCATTCTAATGTTGCATGCATAGGCTAAAATCACATCATTAGCTAATTAATGTATATTTCAACTCATGCACATTTATTTGAACAAGTGGCTATTTTTAACACTTCACATTTCAAAGATGATAATTTTGGCGAACTAAAATAGATTTCAACACATGACTATTTTATTTAGTTCCTATGCATGTTAAAAATAATATTTCATTCACAAATATTTATTTCAACGTCTGCATATCTTTAGCATATCACATATATGATAAAAATGATATTTTTATCATTTAAAATATTTATTCGACAAATGGATGTTTTCAACACTTCATAGTTTCAATAAAAATGTAATGTTTATTGTTCGGTCTTTTTATTCAACACATGAACTTTTCCACTACACACACTTCTCAACACGTGGGCATTTCCACACATGGATATTTTATTTATGTGGTTCATATTAGAAAGATGGAATTTTTATTGTTTAAACATTTCATTCATTCACAATTGAATTTAATTTTCACACATCACTTTTCAACACATGAACATTTCCACACATGGATATAGTTTCAACATATGACTTTAATTTCAACGCATGAAAATAATTTCAACATATGAAAATTATTCTATCACATAAAGATTATTCAAAATTTCGGCAGCATAACGGCAGGGTAGTTAAAACCGGCACCGTCCCTAGTACGGCTCCTCGCTCTACCTTAAAACCTCGCTATTTTTGACAATGGGGATTCATGAATCTAATTCGCATGCAGGTGGCATGTTTATTTTTATTTCCATAAATATTTCCAATTCATTTCAATCACCAATGGGTATTTTTCAAACACAACCAAACAATATCAACCACAAACAATTATTCAACCATTCGTATTTTTCCATCCAATATTTCACACCAATTCACAACAATAAATATCGTCCATGGTTTGTGGAAGAGGGAAGTGTGTGTGTGTATATATATATTAATATAA
Organism: Allium sativum; assembly: GCA_030737875.1. NCBI lineage: Eukaryota > Viridiplantae > Streptophyta > Magnoliopsida > Asparagales > Amaryllidaceae > Allium > Allium sativum. The sequence continues at coordinate 217,013,302 of CM060918.1, read as the reverse complement.
TTACTATATTTCACTTGCATTTCAACACATATATCAATTATTCTATGCATGTAAAATTCATACTTCGCTTATATAGCTTATACTACGCATGTACATGAGGTATACAACACGTATGTAATTTATATTTCGCTAATATAATTTACACACGACATTTTCCATTCAAATTTATTTAATTTAGATTTCTCACATTGGTTTGCGGAGTGCTAAAAATCGTAGATGACTCAGAAAAATTCGCGGCTTCTTCTATGTGGTAGAGAGCATCCTTACGGTCCCGATGTTTCGTGTTTCATCGAATTTCATCAACACACCAAAAAGATATGATTTTTCAAAGTGCAAACATAAAAAATAACTCACCTTTCACGATGGTTCAAAACTAGGTTTGCAGTTTTCGCGAGAACCGGGGCACGAGGGGATGATCGGCGAGTTGGACGTGGAAGAGGGAAGAGAGGGCTACCTATCGGTAGTGGTTTGGTGGCGTTCGGTGGTCGGGATCGTCGGCGGCGGCGCTAGGAAGGTCGGGGCTTTCTGGGCTCGATTCGGGCGGAGGATGGGTCGGTCGGGGACGTGGTGGGGTCGGATTTGAAGGGGAGGCGGAGGCGCGTCGAGGGGTGGCGGTGGCGGAGGTTGGGAGCGGCGGAGGCGAACGGAAAATGGGCTGGAAGGTTGGAACGACGTTGATCGTCTAGAGCGAAGGTTTTTTAGTTTTTTTTTTTAAATAATGAATGGAGAAATATGATTGGTCGATGGTTTTAATATATTTTTAAATAGTGTTTTCTCAAACGAACTCCTTTTCAAACCCAACGATTGTCGCCCCTAGCTAAATACCACCATTCCGGACACAATGGGATATGTTTCGTAGGCCAATTTGACTGTTACAGTCAGTTATTTTTCAAATTAAAGTATAAAGCATTTTATTTTTAACTCTAAACACACATTTCAATTTGCCAGGGCCACAAACTGATTCGAAAAATTCCAAAAAAATAAATCTAGCTATGTTTTGACGCAACGGTCCCAACAAAACTAGTTTCGTCGAATTCTGAGATCGTTTGAAAAATGGCCATTTTCTGGTCGATCCAATTTAACAGAAATTGACCAAACGCATTTTCTTTTGCCACGCTCACATACTAGCTTCAAAAATTATGAAATTTGAAACCTAGCAATAGTTTGACATCCCGAACCCAACAAAAGTGGTTTCGTCGAATTCCGAGATCGTATGCAAAATATCAATTTTCCAGGGCTACATATTCTATATAGCGACCTTTCTGAAAATTCATTCGGCCATAACTTTTGATTCCCGTTATGAAACTTCGATTTTTCAAATTCGTTAGAAAGGTATTGACTAACAGATTTAAATATTTTTAGTTTCGCTAAAATCCGTTATATTTTCCACCTTGCACAGTGAGTCAAAATTTGAATTCAAATTTTCAAACTGACTCACTAGTACTAATTCACTATTTTATTTAAATATTCTATTTCAGTTGTTCGAATTCCTTTGAAATGACCAATTTAAAATTTTTAAATTGGCCCATATTTTCCGGGTTATTACAATCTCCCACACTTAAAACTTTTCGTCCTCGAAAAGGAAACAACAGTAAAGTAGGAAACAAAATGTAAAAGCAAAGTATTGTAAAGGTACCTTGCACCGGAGTTAGTCAGAGTTATCCACTCTGCATTTGGGGGTAAGCTTGCTTAATGCTTTCCTCAGTCTCCCAAGTATAGTCTCTAGGATCACTGCTCGACTGCACTTTAACTAAATGAACCTTTTTGCTTCTTAGTTCTCTAGTTTCTTTGCCAACAATCTTTAATGGCTCTCTTCTGAGTGTTAATTCTAGAGTTATGTCTACATCCTGTTGCGCTGCTTCTTCTACAACAAGATCCGGATCATGCACATGTCTTCTAAGTTGAGATATGTGAAATACATCATGCACTCCAGGCAACCAATCTGGTAATTGAACCCTATAAGCAAGAGTCCCAATTCGTTCAAGTATAGGAAAGGGACCAATAAATCTCGGTGCCAACTTCCCAGTTTTGCCAAATCTGATTACTCCTCTCATCGGAGAAACCTTCAAATAAACATGATCACCAACTGCAAATGTCAAATCTCTCCTTCTAGAATCTGCATAACTTTTCTGTCGGCTTTGGGGGGGTTCTCAAACGCTTTTTGATGAGTTGACTTTATTAGATGCTTCTCTAATCATATCGGGTCCTAACACAAGTCTATTGCCAGGTTCTACCCAACATACTGGAGATCGGCAGGGTCTGCCATATAATGCTTCAAATGGCGACATTCCCAAACTTGCTTGATCTCTATTGTTATATGAGAATTTTGCCAAATGCAAATGATCTTCCCATGACCCACCAAAATCAATTATACAAGCCCGCAATAAATCTTCTAGAATTCTATTCACCCGCTCAGTTTGGCCATCTGTTTGAGGGTGATAAGCGGTGCTAATATTCAGTTTCGTTCCCAATTCTGTTTGGAATGCCTCCCAGAATTTGCTAGCAAATATCGGGTCTCTATCACTGACTACGCTGATGGGAATTCCATGCAGCTTAACGATTTCTTTGAAATATATTTGTGCTAGACTTTGAGCGGTTCTATTGGATCTGATAGGTATAAAATGGGCAGTCTTCGTGAAGCGATCTACGATTACCCAAATGGTGTCATTACCTTTCCTGGTTCGCGAAAAGCCATCTATGAAATCCATAGAAACCTGTTCCCATTTCCAACCTGGGACTTCCAACGGTTGCAACAATTCAGCTAGCTTCTGCTGGTCGCTCCTGACCAATTGACAAGTAGGGCATCTGCGAACATACAAAGAAATATCCCTTTTCATTGCCCTCCACCAAAAAGTGCGTTTGATATCGCTGTACATTTTACTCACACCTGGATGGATGCAAAATTTGGATTTATGGCATTCATCCAGCACTTCTCTTTTGAGCTCAGGAAGGTTGGGAACACAAATTCTCCCATTCAGCCTCAAAACTTCATCTTTATCTACCTGAAAACTTGAGGGCTCTCCCTTCTGGATTCTCCCTTTTATCTTTTGAATGAAATAATCATTCCTATGGAGAGCACATATCTTATCGATCAAGCTAGGTGTAATTATAAGATGGGCAATGATTGCGGTTTTTCTACTAAGCGCATCCGCTACAACGTTAGCCTTCCCTGGCGTATACAGGATATCAAGATCATACGCTGCAAGAAATTCTAGCCAACGCTGCTGTCTCAAATTCAGATCTTTCTGGGTGTATAGATACTTCAATGATTGATGATCTGTGTACAGTATAAATTTCTCGCCCAATAAATAATGCCTCCATATTTTCAATGCAAAAACGATGGCTAGAAACTCAAGATCATGAGTCACATAATTCTTCTCATGCGGTTTCAGTTGGCGGCTTGCATAAGCGACTACTTGGCCTCTTTGCATTAACACTGCACCAAGGCCTCTAATAGAAGCGTCTGTCCAAACCGTTAAATCCCGATTGCCATCAATAATGTTTAACACGGGAGCAGTGGTCAGTTTCGATTTCAATTCCTGGAAAGCTTCTTCACAGTCATAAGTCCACTTAAACTTCTCATGTTTCTTCGTGAGCTTCGTTAACGGACCGGATATCTTTGAAAAATCCTTAACGAACTTTCGATAATAACTAGCCAACCCCATAAAACTTCTAACTTCTGTGGGAGTAGTGGGTTGTTTCCAGTCTTGAATTGCTATTATTTTGCTTGGGTCAACAGAAATTCCTTTCCCTGACACGACATGGCCAAGAAATTTGACTTCTTCTTGCCAGAAGACACATTTAGAGAATTTGGCTTTGAAGACGTTCTTCCTTAGATTCTCCAATACTTGTTCTAAGTGTTTTTCATGCTCGGATTTTGATTTGGAGTAGATTAAAATATCATCGATGAATACGAGGACAAATTTATTCAGAACTCCCCTGAACACTCTATTCATTAGATCGACAAAGTATGCTGGAGCGTTACACAGGCCAAACGGCATTACTAACCATTCATAAAATATGTCTGGACCTCTGAAAGCTGTCAAAGGAACACACTCTTCTGCTATTCTCAATTGATGAAAACCTGTAGCTAGGTCCATTCGGGAAAATACTTTTGCCCAATTCAATTGGTCTAGCAAATCGTCGATGCGGGGTAATGGATACTTATTTTTAAGCGTCTGTTTGTTGAGGTCTCAGTAATCAACGCATAATCTAAGAGTACCATCTGACTTTGGGACAAACACAACACCTGCACCCCAATTAGAAAAACTAGGTCGGATTAGACCCTTCCACAACAGTTGACGAGTTTGATCGCCTAATTCTTCTTTTTCCTTCGGCGTCATTCTGCGAATTGGATGTACCACTGGTCTGGCATTGGGAATTAGATCGATTAGGAATTCTATTTCTCTTTGCAGAGGTAAGTTTTCAGCTTCAAACACATTCGGAATTCTTCTCTATTTGGATTCGAACCATGACAGGGTACCGTAATATATCCAAGCTTCGTTCGAATTTTAACGATTCTTTCTGCACAATTTACCTCAGCTTCGTATTTCGTTAACCAATCTAGCCCGAGAATGATATCGAATTTGGGAAAATCCATAACAGTTAAAACAAAGGGAAACTTGTAGGAAGAATAAGAGACTGGCACTCTACAATATGAACCGAGAGTAATAGGACCCCCTATCGGGTTATGAACTTCCACTGATTCTTTGAGCTTTCGCTGTTTTAACTTTAATTTATGCACTGTGTTTTTAGCAATAAAACTACGCGACGCACCCGTGTCAAACAATACAGAAACAGGAATATTTTTAATTATAAGGGTACCTCCCAAAACATCGGGTTTACCTACTCCATCGGAAGCAGATGGCGGGCTTGACCCGTCATACACGTGAGCTACTGTGGCCTTCTTCAGCAAAGGACAGTCCTTGACCAGATGATCGGTCTTGCGACAGTTGAAGCACGAGCGAGGGTTCTGGGAGCCTTGGCTCGAACCTTGAGAATTGGTTCTCTGCCTTTTCGGAGCTGTGCAGACATTTGAGTAGTTCCCCGGCTTGCCACAGTTAAAGCAGTTTCCTCTTGGCGGCTTATTGGTTTGTGGATTCGAAGAAGCCGCTTGGCTTGACTCGCCTTGATTTACAGCAGGCTTGCGCTTATTCCCGGCTTGGCTTTTAGCACGGTCCTGCTCCAGATGCCTATGGTCTAGGTCTTCGTAGTTGCATGTCATTTCCACCAGTTCGTTGAATTCCAACTTGACATGGGCCATGGCTCTATCATGATACTGTCGCCTTAGCCCAAGGATAAACCTCTTATTTTTGGATTTCGCAGTGGCGATGAGCTCCGGAGCATAGGGCGACAACAGTGTAAATTTATTCAGATAATCCTGCATGGAAAGATCCCCTTGCTGGAGGTTGGCGAAGTCATCGTGCATTCGTTCTAAAGCTTGTTCTGGGACATATTTCTCCTTGAAGAGCTCTTTGAACCCATCCCATGTTCTTCCAGCTTCTCTATTCCCGGCGGTGAGAGATTCCCACCATAGTTTAGCTTGTTCCTGCATAAGCCAGGCGCCCATAATAGCTTTATCTTTGTCTCCAAGCCTTAAGCCTTCAAGAATTTTCTCGCATGTTTTGAGCCATGCAAGGGCCTCTATTACGGTGCCAGTTCCCGAGAAGGTCTTGCCTCCTAAGTTCTTATATCTCTTGGCTACATGGTCCAGCTCGAAGTATTGAGCAGCCGGAGGTTGTATCAAAGGTCCTTCTTGAACTGGGGCTTCTGCCCTTCCTCGGCCTCGGCCGGCACGGCCTCCTCTAGCGGCGGCTGCCCTGGTAGCCATTTGTCAAATTCTGTATAAGCAAGGAAAGAGTCGGCTAACAGAAATGATAGTTTATTGCATAGTTAAGCAGAAAATTTACGGAAAGATAACGATGGACTGATCAAATTGTTTTTGCTACTCTACTCGGCTCATTCTAGGACTTTACTAGTCCTATCTCTAATGAGTGACTCGCCTTAGAATACTACTGATTCTATTTTGACGAAGTGTTTAATGTGTTAGACTCCAGAACTAAGGTTAACCAAAGCTCTGATACCAGCTGTGACGATCCCAAAACCCTGTGACATGGTGTTAAGGATAATCATTGGAATATAACACATTAATCATCATTAGCAGATCACAGATAATAGCATAAACAGGGAATAGAATAATTTACACACATATGATAGTGGAATCATATAGATATCATCACATCAGAGAAGCACAGTACAGGATACCACTTAGTGCTTAATGATACATAGTCAGTCACCATCGCCTGAGGCGGAATCATACATAAAGTGTACACAAAATAAATATCAGTCTACATCGCCAATGGCGGAATCATAATATAGATACAATAATGGCGGAGAAAATCCAAGTCAGCACGGTGTATTCAAGCCTTGCCATGAGCCAAAAGTGCGTCAGAAACCTGTAACTAGGCTGCCCGTGTGAAAATGAGGGCACCCGAGTTTGCAAGGTGAAACAAACTACGAGTCAGTCATGGGACTGGTATGAGAAATCTACTTAACTTATTAAGAATAATAATACGGAAAATCAAAGGACCACGCCACTTTCGCGGAACGGGTTTACTCCAATGAGTGCTAGTGCATGAAATAAAGTAAATGATTAATTCATCGCAATGCTTTTTATAAAATGAAGCCATTATAAGACTTAGGTCCCATCACACAATGCAACGCAAGCCGGAGGATAGAGTTTTACCTTACAGTGGCCAAAAATGCTTCATACGTATAAAACAAAAGTGTTTGATATTATTACTAGTGCATATATGTTTCAAAAGCATATTCAATCATAAATATCAATCCTAGACGGCATGGGTACCATATATCATGTCGCCATACTAGTAATACAATCACATTCGCATATTTCGTATTGGAAATTGGATTCCTTCATGAGTCAAGGCAAGGGGCAAGCTCCTCTCCGATTCGAGACACTCTAGCAAATGTCCCAGGGCCCCACTATGATCCTTGGATCTTTAGGGTCGGTCCACTCTTACTTTTGAGGATTGGCAATTCCTGAACACACGTTTTCCGGTCCTTACAGACCTTTATCGAGGCGCCTAGCATTCCAACAACCACACAGGTGAAAAGTATATATAATGTCAGGGCTGGTAGGTCACTGACACCACCTTAGCTAGAAAGAAACGTTGTGCTCTCCCTGCAGTCACTCTCCCGTTTTTGACTCATACCGAGGTGTGAGGCTCACGAATTCATGTTATACACAAAGCTACGTCACACAGACCATGCTTTGATCATCAACCACAAGACATTGCTTTGCAACAGAAGCCCTGATCATATGCCACTTAGGCGTGCCACACTGGCAATCCACTCCATGCGACTGATTTCCATCAATACATAACCTTTGAGCTCGTACGTCTCAGAGAAGGGCGTTAAGCAAGAGAATAAATTCTCTGCCACCAAACAGATATATATTTAACAGAGAACAATCAACACAGAACAAAATCCAATGTCAGACACACAGTCCATTTACAAGTCTGTTCTGGGTCTGAACGAAACCGGAGGCACCAATTCCTCGCATATCCGTACAATCAACAGTATGTTTGGATGGCTACTACATCAGTTCCTTCATGGTAGCTACTCCAATCACGAGCATCAGTAGCGCCCATCCATCCAATGTGAAGATCGTCGGTCTTCAACCGTCTTCGACTTTTCGACTTCTCAACGTCGATCGATTATTTGAAATGAGATGAACTCGGCCTTTTCAAATAATCCATGTATATTTAGATTTTCAAATCAATTTGTGACATGGTTGGTCTATTCAACATTCACTTTTCAGCTCTTTAGTTATAATTTTCATGTTAAATACATTCAACCATCACATATCAAGCAAACACAAAAAAATGGGATTATTTTCACTCTATATCGTCTATAGTATTTTATAACGATATATCGCCATTTTTATTTAATTTAAAACGGCCAAATTTAATTAAACGACGTTTCAGGTCGTATCGATGCACTGGCGCTGCTTTTCACTAATTTTGTTTTACACATATCTGAAAATCTAACCGTTGGATCTTCACAAATTTTATATCATTAGGAAGGTCATTTCAAAACGAATCCAACGGTTTCAGTTTTGGGAAAATCCGACGGTCGGATCTTCCTCACTAGCCATTTGAAATTACGATTTCAATTTACGAACTACAGTGTCGTTATTCGATTTAATTTAATTATATTTATATATATATAAATATAATCGTTTTGGCGCTGTTTTTCTTTAGATTTGAATTAAACATTCCAGACAATCCCACCGTCGGATCTTCACAAAGTTGGTGCCGTTGGAAAAATATTTCTAAGGCGAACCCAACGGTTGCGGTTTCGGGAAAATCCAATGGTCGGATTTCCCGCACTAGTCGTTTGAAATCACGGTTTCAAAACACGAACTGCACGGCCACGTTTCGTTTTAATTTTATTTATATTTATATATTTATATAAATATAGTTCATTCAAAAATTCCTATTTCGTTTTCACTTCAATTATTTCACTAACGCCTTTAAATTTTGGAAAATTTTGCCATAACCTCCTTTGTACGGGAGGGGCTGGGAAAATTCCCAAATAGCCACACGGGCGTCTCATGTCAGAAAGAAAAAGAAAAAGCCAAGCGGCTAGTCAACAGGCTCATAAAATCTTCACCCAAACAAAACAGTAAATGTGTACCTATTTGTCGGGCACAAAATTTTATTCCTCTTCTCTAGCCCCTTTGCTATAACCTATTCAATAAATATGCATGTACATATATACAGTTTTTATCAGTTATCATTTTCCATTCAACTTCATATTTGATTTACTTTGGTTTAAAAACACCATTCATTCTAATGTTGCATGCATAGGCTAAAATCACATCATTAGCTAATTAATGTATATTTCAACTCATGTACATTTATTTGAACAAGTGGCTATTTTTAACACTTCACATTTCAAAGATGGTAATTTTGGCGAACTAAAATAGATTTCAACACATGACTATTTTGTTTAGTTCCTATGCATGTTAAAAATAATATTTCATTCACAAATATTTATTTCAACGTCCGCATATCTTTAGCATATCACATATATGATAAAAATGATATTTTTATCATTTAAAATATTTATTCGACAAATGGATGTTTTCAACACTTCATAGTTTCAATAAAAATGTAATTTTAATTGTTCGGTCTTTTTGTTCAACACATGAACTTTTCCACTACACACACTTCTCAACACGTGGGCATTTCCACACATGGATATTTTATTTATGTGGTTCATATTAGAAAGATGGAATTTTTATTGTTTAAACACTTCATTCATTCACAATTGAACTTAATTTTCACACATCACTTTTCAACACATGAACATTTCCACACATGGATATAGTTTCAACATATGACTTTAATTTCAACGCATGAAAATAATTTCAACATATGAAAATTATTCTAACAAATGAAGATTATTCAAAATTTCGGCAGCATAACGGCAGGGTAGTTAAAACCGGCACCGTCCCTAGTACGGCTCCTCGCTCTACCTTAAAACCTCGCGGTTTTTGACAATGGGGATTCATGCATCTAATTCGCACGCAGGCGGCATGTTTATTTTTATTTCCACAAATATTTCCAATTCATTTCAATCACCAATGGGTATTTTTCAACCACAACCAAACAATATCAACCACAAACAATTATTCAACCATTCGTATTTTTCCATCCAATATTTCACACCAATTCACAACAATAAATATCGTCCATGGTTGTGGAAGAGGGAAGTGTGTGTATATATATATATATATTTATTATAATTGCTATATTTCACTTGCCTTTCAACACATATATCAATTATTCTATGCATGTAAAATTCATACTTCGCTTATATAGCTTACACTACGCATGTACATGAGGTATACAACACATATGTAATTTATATTTCGCTAATATAATTTATGCACGGCATTTTCCATTCAAATTTATTTAATTTAGATTTCGCACATTGGTTTGCGGAGTGCTAAAAATCGTAGATGACTCAGAAAAATCCACGGCTTCTTCTATGTGGTAGAGAGCTTCCTTGCGGTCTCGATGTTTCCCGTTTCATCGAATTTTGTTAACACACCAAAAAGATATGATTTTTCAAAGTGCAAACATCAAAAGAACTCACCTTTCACGATGGTTCAAAACTAGGTTTGCAGTTTTCGCGAGAACCGGGGCACGAGGGGATGATCGGCGAGTTGGACGTGGAAGAGGGAGGAGAGGGCTACCTATCGATGGTGGTTTGTTGGCGTTCGGTGGTCGATTTCGTCGGCGGCGGCGCTGGGAAGGTCGGGGCTTTCTGGGCTCGATTCGGGCGGAGGAGGAGTCGGTCGGGAATGTGGTGGGGTCGGATTTGAAGGGGAGGCGGAGGCGCGTCGAGGAATGGCGGTGGCGAAGGCTGAAAGCGGCGGAGGCGAACGGAAAATGGGCTAGAAGGTTGGAACGACGATGATCGTCGAGAGCGAGGGTTTTTTTAGTTTTTTTTTTAAATAATGAATGGAGAAATATGATTGGTCGATGGTTTTAATAAATTTTTAAATAGTGTTTTCTCAAACGAACTCCTTTTCAAACCCAACGACTGTCGCCCCTAGCTAAATACCCCCATTTCGGACACAATGGGATATGTTTCATAGGCCAATTCGACTGTTAAAGTAAGTTATTTTTCAAATTAAAGTATAAAACATTTAATTTTTAACTCTGAACGCACATTTCAATTTGCCAGGGCCACAAACTGATTCGAAAAATTCCATAAAAATAAATCTAGCTATGTTTTGACGCTACGGTCCCAACAAAACTAGTTTCATTGAATTCTGAGATCGTTTGAAAAATGGCCTTTTTCTGGTCGATCCAATTTAACAGAAATTGACCAAATGCATTTTCTTTTGCCACGCTCACATACTAGCTTCAAAAATTATGAAATTTAAAACTTAGCAATAGTTTGACATCCCGGACCCAACAAAAGTGGTTTCGTCGAATTCCGAGGTCGTATGCAAAATATCAATTTTCCAGGGCTACATATTCTATATAGCGACCTTTCCGAAAATTCATTCGGCCATAACTTTTGATTCCCATTTTGAAACTTCGATTTTTCAGATTCGTTAGAAAGGTATTGACTAACAGATTTAAATATTTTTGGTTTCACTAAAATCCGTTATATTTTCCACCCTGCACAGTGAGTCAAAGTTTGAATTCAAATTTTCAAACTGACTCACTATTTCTAGTTCACTATTTTATTGAAATATTCTATTTCAATTGTTCAAATTCCTTTGAAATGACCAATTTAAATTTTTTAAATTGGCCCGTATTTTCCGGGTTATTACAATACTACTAATAGATCAAATCAGCCCAAACATGGTTATGATTATCAAATATTAATTATATAATAAAAGAATATGATTTCTCACCCTAGTTTGAAGCGGATCTAAAATTCTAGCAATTTCAGATTTTGTTCTACTTAGTTCAGAAGCATAGACCTTGCAGAGGCGATTCCAACGCAATAAGTTTTGTGTCATTCCGTTCTGATTTATAGATGTTATGATCATTTATATTTTGGATTACAAAATAAAAATAATTAAGATAATAATTTAAACTTTAATTACTTTATTGGGCCTCTAATCCTTCTTCCTCTTCCTCATTAACAGCAGGAACCCATAAACCCAAACTTTGATTATTAGGTTTCCAAATCGCAGCCACCCTAGGACACCGGAACACGATCGGCCTTCACTACCTCCACCGCCTTGGAACCCTCCCTACGCGCCACCGACATGGGCCAACTCGCACGCATCTCGAGGGAGAAAAAGGGGTTCGAACGTGCCACCTCTCTTGCCGGAATTCCACCACCACGTCGTCCAAAACCGATCACCAACCTATATAAATGGAGCTAGAGAAGATCTTAACTATTTGGCTTTGGATTCATTGATTAATTCGAAGTGGGATAGGAGAAATTAAGGATTGAATTTAGAGCATCTTCGGCCATTGGTTTCATGTATACAGCGGTTGTACATGTTAGTGGATTAGGGATTTGGGAAAAAGGACAAAAGCATTTTTATAATACTTTATTTCTAATTTTATAATTAAACCCATACATTCTTATTCCTTAATGTATTTGGAATATTTTTGAATCATCCAAATTTAACATTTACATCTTTCCTACTAAATAGTGTGTATATTTGCTTTAATATAAAGCTATTATGTAACAACTTACATACTCAAGAATGTATTCCATATTTAAATAAATTTTATCTATAGTAGATTAAGACCATTTTTCGACTCATTTTTTTTTTCTTTTTATTAAAAGTTATGAAACAAAAATAGGAAATCATATCAATTTTAATTATCTATCTTTCTGTAACATTTTTTATTATTATGCAAAGAAACTCAGCAAGCCAGTTATTTGGTGAGTATGTATATCAACCATTTTCAGAATATAACCAACAAGGCAATTACAAATTTGACAATAGGGCAAAGTTTTGTTTTTATTCCAGAAACCATGCATGTGCATTACCAATAAATACGTTTTATGTTTTAATTGTGTTTTATAAATGTTTCCTTAAATCCCTTTTTGATTACATGCTATAATGACACATTTATTCTATTTTTAATTATTATTCAGATTTCAAAAGTAGATGACAATGAAAGAGAGAGAGAGGATAAAATGGAAAGAATTAATGTTAGATTAATTCTATTTGTTTATGAACATATAGTCTACATTTTGAATTTCAAAAAGTTAAATTTGAATTGACAGGGGAAATATTTAAGAGGACGGCCAAAGATATGTACATATACATATACATACATATATATATATATATATATATATATATATTGTCAGAATTTATTTCATTTATAACCTACACATTATTTTCAATCAATGAAATAATAAATGTCACTAAAGTTCCTAAGACATTTTTAATGTTAACATATTTGTCAATCAAGCATCCTTTTTTAATGAATCATATTACATATTGCACATTTACAATAAAAATATAATCTTTTATTTTAAGCTTCTTTACATTAAACAAATGTTGCATAAGAATATAATATTTTTATATTACAAAGAAAAAAATGTAATCTTTTTTCCTTTGTAAAGAAAACGTGATCTTTTTATTTGTAAAGAAAATGATATCTTTCTATTGTAAAGAAAATGTAATCTTTTCTATATTACCGAAAAATATAAATTTTTATGTTACATCATTTAAACAAGCTATGAATCATTTGACTGAATCATTATTACATAAAAATATGAATTTTTATGTTATAACAACTTTCCTATTTCAACAAATGTTCACTTTTCATATTTCCTTCTTTACAATAAAAATGTAAACTTTTTATTGTTTAACCTTTTTGTTAATAATATATTTTTTTTAAAAAAAAAGTTTCTAAATTCTGATGCATTTTCTATTTAAAATTTCTTAAAATAAAAATTTAAATTGCTTCTTATTTTCCGGGTTGTTACAATCTCCCCCACTTAAAAACTGTTTAATTAACCAACACAACTTTAAATTTTTATTTATTGGTTTCAATAATTTTATTAGTTAAATTAATTATCATTCCAATAATTTTTGTAGTTAAACTAATAATCAAACATCACAACCAGCAATCAATTAGGTGATTAACTTTTCAAATATATAACTTTTATATATAGTCAAAAATCATATTTTTAGTGCAAATCACAGCAATATATTCTATATTTTTGGTTCTCATACCAGTCAATTAGAAATATATAGAAATCCCACTTTCAAAACATGAACATAAATACTGGTGATGGTTGACCTATCACCAGAATTACCTCCGGGCGACTGGAGTGTGGTTCTATATCTATCAACTATATTAAAACTTCGAATATCCGTTAATTACTTGTATATTCAAAATCTTTATATATTCGATTGTCCAAATTAAAATATAATAATATACACAAATAAGTATTTTAAGATAAAATTTTCAAAACTAAATTTGTTTTCATTTTTATTTAAAAAAAAATAATACTCTTCACACAAGTTCTAGGATGCTTCTGATCCCATCTCTAACGAGTTATTCTCATTGGATATTACTAATCCAATCTCTGATGAATTCTTTCGTTCGGTTCTTATGTGCCTTGTTCTCCATCTCTTTAAACTGTAAAAACCCGTGACTTCCCCGTGAAGGAAATCCTGGATAGTTCGAGGAAAAGCCACAAAATAACGCAGACGGGAGAACATTTCATTGTATATTACAACAATTCCATCAGAATACAAGAATATACAGAGTATAAATAAATAAATATTACACAGAAAATATCAGAGATTATAATACATTACGTAGTACTGGAAAATAATACAATACACAACTAGAAGAGATATACGGATACAAAGCTTTCCGGATATCATTCCAGCTGTAAACCAGGATCCTGTGAATATAAATCTGCAAAACCAAAACTACTAGCTGCCCGTGTCAAAATAAGGGCACCTAGAGTTTAGGTTAAAACAATAAACTCCAGGTCAGTCATGGGACTGGTGTGAGAACTAAAACAGTTATTAATCTTCATTTTAAAGTTAGGTAAATCAACGGACCACACCGCTAACGCGGAACAGGTTTCCTCCAAGAATACAAGTGGATAAAACAAACAGTGCAATGCTAAATAAAGAAAAATGAAGCTATTATAAGACCCATTCCTATCACACAATGTAACGCAAGCCGGGGGATATGGTTTTCCCTTATAATAGCCAAACATGCTTAGTACGTTTAAAACAAATCATTTGATACTATTATAAGTGCATAGTGTATAAAACAACTTCAAATCATAAATATCAATCATAGGCGGCATGGGTACCATATATCATGTCGCCAATACTAGGCTCTACAAACAAAACCGCAAATGTCACGTATTTGGAAGTTGGGTTTTTATCTGTGAACCGAGGCAAAAGATAGTCCTCAACTGATTCGAGACGCTCTAGCCCGTGTCTCAGGAACAGAACGCATCGTCCCTTGGAGGACAGGGCCGGTCCACCGATGTGGATTAGACAAAATCCTGAACACTGCGTTTCCCCGCCCTTTGGGGCGTAGGTGAGCCAACTAAATGACTCCATCGGTTTGAGAACGACCGATATATCTGAGGCGCCTCGCAACAGCAACAACCACATAAGTCAAACTCATCAGGGTGTGTAAAACCACTGACGCCACTTTTAGCTAGAAGAAAACGCATGTCCTCCCTGAGGTCCGTCTCCCGTTTTTGGTTCACCCCGGGGTGTGAGGCTCGCGAATCAACGCTACACAAAGCGATGCCACATCAGGCAAACCACTCCATGCAACCGATATCAGTCACACAAAATGAAATCCAATGTCAGACACACAGTCCATTTACAAGTCCGTTCTGGGTCTGAACGAAACCGGAGGCACCTAGTACCCCGCATATCCATCGATCTCCAAGTACGTCTGGATGATCAACAACTGTTTCCATCTTCTTGGGTGTACATCCCAATCAAGATCGTCAGTAATCACCCAAACGACGTGAAGTCCTCTGGTCTTCGACCACCGTCCTCATCTTTGACTTATCGTCGTATCAGTTATTCAGAATGGGATAAACCCGGTCTTTCCGAATAACTCGTGTATATTATAAACAAGTGTTACACAAACACAACATACGCCTCATTTCAATTCATCAGTCACTAACCGTAAATTAACAAGAGAATAATTCCCCAAATATTAACCCCGAAGGCCGAAACCAACATCAGATCAATATCCAGAAAACCATTCTGCTTAGCGAACCGGCAGTTAGTTTCTAAATTTCACATTCATAGGGAAAGGTTCCAATTAATTTTATCAAAGATAAATTCCTTGAATTTATTCTTTAATCTACTTTTGAATTTCAATTCAACTAGTCAGGATTAACGAACCTTACCGAAGTAATCATTTGTTTTAATTTCCCTATCCCAACCTATTCATCCCATGAAGTAAAACTGGTAATACTTCATATCTAACACCACGGTGCTATCGGTAAATTCAATTACCATTTCACGTTCAAATCTAATTAAATATTTAACTATCGCCTGGAGCAAAACTGGTGATACTCCATTCTCGATCATTTCAATCTAATTAAAGATTCATTAAAACTCCACTTAGTTTTAATCCGTGACAGGGTTAAAGAATCAGTGTCATTTAAAACACGGTTCACGATAAACCCCACAATCACATCACATTTCAATCAGTCCCTAACCGTAAATTAACAAGTGAGCAATTCCCTAAGTATTAACCCCGAAGGCCGAAACCAACATCAGATCAATACCCCAGAAACCATTCAACTTAACTAATCTCCAGTTAGTTTCTGATTTTCTTAACTCCTTTGGGTCTAAGAACAATATTATTTAAGATACCGTTCACGACAACCCAAACTCACATTTCATTAATTAACGGGTTAAAGAACAAGTGTTATTTAAAACACTGTTCACGATAAACCCAAAAATCAATACCAATTCAATTCCAATTAAATATTATTTATTTGGTACACTTCATTAAATCTAAATAAATAGATTTAATATTTTTCTCAACTGGGCTTAAGAACAGTGTTAAAGAAGACACCATTCACGACAAACCCAAATCACATTTGATATTAAATACAAGGCTTTGAATAGAAAATATATCAGCTTATATTCAATATCAAATTCTACGACCAACAAATATCGTATTGGAAATAACGATATTAATATATCTTTCAAATTTCCATAACAACATCTGTATAATCACGAAACCCAACATCGAAATGTTCCAAAGACAATTTCGATTCAAATCCATTCCAATTCAATTTTTGGAAATTCTGGTTATATTTCAAAACCAATTCAAATCCAGTTTATTTATTTAAAAATAAATAGAATTATAATTCTAGTTCAAAACTAGTTCATTTTGATAAAAATCTATTTTTATCTTTTCAAATATGGAGTTTTTCATCACAGTTCTTCCCAAATCATTTCTTATGATTTTACACAAATTATTACTATTTTTAATAATTTTATCAAGGCCCGTACAGTCGATTTCCATCAACGGCCATCGAACTGCACTTACAACGACCTTTTCCAAATTTGATTTGGACATAATTCCAAATCCAACCGTTAGATTTCTAATTTCCAATATTCGTTAGAAAGCTCTTTTCGATACAAACCCAACGGTTCCGGTTTTAGGAGAATCTGATGGTCGGATCTCCCGTAATATCCGTTCGAAGTCAATGGTCGAAATTCGCGAACTACCGTGGCACGGCGCGTTCTATTCAGGCCATTATATTATATATATAATATATACTTCGTCGATTTCCTTTTAAAACGTATTATATAAATCATTTTAAATTCATTTTCAAAACAATTTCAACTTCTTTTTCAAATTCAAATCAAAATTGAATTTTCCCTTACAAATTTGTTTTAAATTCATTTCAAATTGATTTCAATTCAAATCGATTTTGAATTCAATTTCAGTTCGTTTTCAATTCAATTCAATTTCAGTTCGAATTCATTTCTATTGAATTTCAATTCTATTCAATTTCAATTCGAATTCATTTCTATTCAATTTCAATTCTATTCAATTTCAATTCGAATTCAATTCTATTCAAAATATCAGATTTTGAAATCACTTTCGATGTTCATTATAAAATGAATAAAATTGATATAAATATCGTTCACATCAAAATGGCGTAAATCTAATTAACACGGCTTCATATATTCCTATTTTCAAATATTCTATTTTAAATATTTCCTTTTCAAATATTTCTATTCAAATATTTCTTTTTCAAAACTGGAATGAGGCCCAATCAATTACCATATAATGTTAATCATATGGATTTCCTACAACACATGTATACAATAACAACGATGAATAATCAACCATCATCCAAAGTGCATTCTACACTGTATAAGCAACAAATATAAATATTCAACGCTTATAATAGCCTGTCAATCAATCGATCGACATACAACTAAACAATCGGGATAAGTGTACGTCAAATATCATCCCAATACCCGTGTGGGGTTTCAAACAATCAAACACAGATTTTATTTGTGCAGTTGGGCGATGTGTAAAATTTATCGTCCCAATCAACATCAGTCAAATGTGTGTATATAAATAAATCGTCCGATTTGTTTATTTTTATTTCATTTCATATACACGTTAAAAATTCTATTTTTAACAATAAAATATTTTCCACTATAAAATATTTTATTTCAACTATATAAATATTTTATTTCATTTCACATCACATCACACAATCAACTACACATCAAAATCAAACAAACAAGCATACAAGCCGTCCATGGTCTGTGGACGATGGGTGTCAGGTGCTACTAAACACCGTCTGCATCCTAGTATATATTTCAACTGGAAATAAAATTAAAAAGTGAGAAGTTCTCACCGACTAGCTAATCCAAACGCCTCGAGTCTTCATATGTAGAAAATCTCCGCCGTTTCTTCTTTCATCACTTTCGTCATCCGTATTCACTACATATATAAAAATCGAATTTTTACTTTGCTATTCAATATATAAAAATCGAATTTTTACTTTGCTATTCAATCTATAAAAATCGAATTTTTACTCTCACTACTATATAAAGATCAATTTTTTACTAGTTATATAAGATAAAAATCGTATTTTTATTCTTCCTATACTATAAAAATCCTATTTTTACTATCCACATTATATAAAAATCATATCTTTATCTTCTATAAATTAAAAATCGAATTATTTTTATTCTTTCTAAAATATAAAAATTATATTTTTAACCTTTCTATCATATAAAGATTATATTTTTAATATCTACATCTTATAAAAATTTCGCCTTTCTACTTATAACAACATCGTCTTTACTTCACTAAGAATCAAATCTTTATAGCATAAAAAAATCAAATCTTTTTATTGCAAAAATCCCTTCCTTTCAATTTGGTAGAATATATAAAATTGATTTATATTTCAAAAAAAAATCAGAAAATAAACAAAGCCATTTTAATTATCCTAAACTGAATATTTAAAGTAAATTAAAAATAAAAATAAGATAAAATAAAAAAAGGAAAGAACTTACAGCGTCTAGAAGAGGGGGGTCTCGAGCTGACGGAGCTCGCGTCGAAGCCGCGGATGGTCGGGGCGACTCGAGCGCGGAGGACTGCGGAGGGCGGGGGGGGGGGGGGGGGGTTGCGTTGTGGTGGCACAGGGTGGTTTGGGGGGGCTCGGGGTCCCGAATTGGGGGGAGGGACTTCGATCGACGAGGAGTGGAGAAGAAGAAGGTGGTGCGGAGGAGATGTGGCACGGCGGTGGGGCCTTCTGGCGGTGGCGCGCAGACGAGGTCGGAGGGGTTAAGCACTTTTTTTTTCTTTCTTTCTTTTTCCTTCTAATTTGGTCAACGAGAGGGAAGAGGGAATATAAAGGAGAGAGAGAGAGAAATAATATATATTTTATTATTTAATTTATTCTATAAAGCAACTTTTATTTTCGACCTCGAAACGAGACACACCGCCTGTCGTCCAAAGCTAATTACCCCCATTCTGAACATAATGGGATATGCATAGCAAGCTGATTCGATCATTTCGATCAGTTTTCGTCAAAATTAAAATATAACTCTATATATTGAATTTGAACGCGCATTCCAATTTACAGGGGTCACATACTAAATTTAAAAATTCCCGAAAAATATTTTTTAGCTTCGTATTGACGATACGGTCCTAACAAAACTAGTTTTGTTGAATTCTGAAACCATTTGAAAAATGGTCATTTTCCAGTCGATTAAAATCAACTAAAACTGGTCAAACGCGTTATCCTATGCCACGCTCATATATTGATTCGAAAAATTATGAAAATTGGCACCTAGCGATAATATGACATCACGGATCCAACAAAAGTGGTTTCGTCGAAATCCGAGGTCGTTTGCATAATTCCCATTTTTAAGGGCCTGAATTCCATAGCGACTATTCAGAATTTTCAACTGGGCATAACTTTTGACCCCCGCTATGAAATCTTGATTTTTCAGATTCGTCGGAATGATATTATCAATTAGATTCGAATACTTTTGGTTTCACTTAAATCTGGTTTATTTTGAATCATGCACATTCATTTGAACTTTGAAATCGAATTATCGAACTACTGCGCCATTTTCAATTCCTTTTATAATTTAAAATAAATTTTTGTATTCTAACGACGGCGAATATAGATATATATGTTCTAATCTATTCGAAATAAATTCCTTTTCATTTTTATTTAAAATAATTCATTTCAAATAATCAAAATTCACTAAAATTGCCAAAATAAATTTATTAAATTGGCCGAGATTTCCGGGTTATTACATAAACCAAAGCTCTGATACTAACTGAAATGACCCAAACTTCCCCGTAAAGGAAAGCCTGAATTGCTTTGAGAACAACACACATTAGAACATAAACTGAAGAACATTTTATTACCGATTACAACAATTACATCAGAGTACAAGAAAATAACAGAGTATGAATACTTATTACTCAATTAAAATACAATAACATTAGAGATTTAAATTACATTTAAATAGCAGTGGAAAAATAATACAAATATACAACTGAAAGGAATACACGGATACATAGCTTTTCGAATACTGCTTCAGCTGTAAACCAGGATCCTGTAAATATATCTGCAAAAAGCTACTCGACTGCCCCTGCAGAAAATATGGGTACCCGAGTTTGCCAGTGAAACAAACTACAGGTTAGTCATGGGACTGGTATGAGAAATCTTAACTTAACCTATATAATAATAATAATAATAATAATAAGGCTAATCACAGGACCATCCGCTAACGCGGAACATGTTTAGTCCATTGGATTGCCATTACATAAAATAAGGTAAATCGTTAAACAACGCAATGCTTTTTAGAATAATGAAACCAATATAAGATTCAAGTTCCATCACACAATGCAACGCAAACCGGAGGATAGAGTTTTACCTTATAATGGTCAAAAGATACTTGATACGATAGAACGGATTTAATATTAGTGTGCATATATATATATATGGGTATATATATTTCAAACAAAACATTTCAATCATAATGTATCAATCATAGACGGCATAGTACCCCATCCTACTATGTCTCCATACTAGTCCTACAATCAAAACCGCAAGGTCGTATTGAAAATTGAATTTCCATCATGAGTCGAGGCTAGGGATCATCCTCTCCGATTCGAGACACTCTAGCAAATGCCTCAGGATCCCCCGCAGTGAACCCTTGGATCTTCAGGGCCGGTCCATACCTGTTGAAAGTGGATTGGCAATTCCTGAACACACGCTTCCCGGTCCCTTTGGACCTCCATATGACCACTTCCGACCTATAATCCCAAGGCGCCTCAAAATCCATCATCCACATAAGTAAAATGTCAGCGCTGGTAGGTCCCTCACACCACTCTAGCTAGAAAGAAACGTTTGCACTCCCTGCAATCTTAATCACCGTTTTTGACTCATAACGGGGTGTGAGGCTCGCGAAGTCACGCTATACACAAAGCTATTGTAACAGCCCGCACCTCCGTTCATGCAAGATATTGTCCCCAACTTAGCCACCGTATAGGTGTGGGGTTTTGTTCCTCAAAAGGCCTCGGCTAAGTTTCGAGATCCGCCAACACATGGCGTTGCCACACAAGCTGAACCAACCTCCCTACTAACACCGATATTGTCCCTACTTTGCCACCTATCAGGTGTAGGGTTTTCCATCACTAGGCCTCGACGTTAGTAAGATATGGGCTCAACTATATAAGTACCCACTTCACACAGGCTTCCACGGTGTGGGACTTAGGGTTGTTACAGTTATGTCGTAATAGGCTACGCTTTGATCATCCCACAAGGCCCTTCTTTTCAACAAAAGCCTTGATCAATTGCATTTTGGCGTGCCACATTGACAATTCACGCCATGCGATCAATCACTATCAATATATACCAGGGTGTTAAGCAGAGAATAAATTCTCCACCACTAATCAGATATACATTAATAAAAATCAATTTAATTCACATGAACGAAATCCAATGTCAGACACGCATCCATTTACAAGTCCGTTCCAGGTTTGAACGAAACCGAACACACCTAAGAGGTCCTTGCATATCCGGACAATCAACAATACGTCCAGACGGCTACCACTGAAGCCCCTTCAAGGTAGCTACTCCCATCATGGGTTTAGGTAGCAACACATCCATTCGATGTGAAGATCGTCGGTCTTCAATCACCGTCTTCAACTTCGACTCTTCATCTTCGTAGTGATTATTCAGAATGAGTTAAACCCGGTCTTTCAGAGTAACTCGCTTATCTTTATAATTAAAAAAAATCAAGTTCTATAAAACCACATCCAATGCCTCATTCCAATTCAGAATTATTCTTCTAATAAAATATTAGCATTATTCTATCTAAAATAAATTCTTTAAGTTTATCCTTAAATCTTTCTTTTAAAGATTTATTAAAACCCCAATTTGGTTTTAAATATCAAAAATCATTATTCAATGATTATTTAAATTTAAGAAATTAATCTTATCTTTAACTAGGTTAAAGAACTGATGTCATTTAAAACATTGTTCATGGTAAACCCAAAATCATCTTCCACAAAATATGGAATCTTCGCAGAAATCTAATTAATATATAATCGTTATAAATTTCTGTATCCGACCAATAATATAAATGGAATAACGGCAAAGCCTCTTAAATTCCATATGTAGTATTAGTCTTCTTTTACAGAAGCTTATCTCGGTTATTATTAATTCGAATTCCATTCAATTCCAATTTAATATATTAAATTGAAAAACTTTACTTTTGGAAAATTCCATTTAAACCTTAATGAAAGATTTATAAATTCCAAATCATATTTCACTGTTAGCTTGTTTAAAGAAGAAATGTCGCTTAAAAACACAATTCACAATAAACCCAACTCACATTTTATCTTATTCCAATTATTAAATATAACCGAAAACGTTAATAATCTTAATTAGAAGATTTATTCTTTTCTCAACTGGGTTTAAGAAAGGTGTTACTGAAGACACCATTCACGACAAACCAAAATCCAATTTATTCAATTTAATTTTTAATTAAATATTAACAAATTGGGAAACTTCATTAAATCTAAATTTAATGATTTATTATAGTTAATAACTAGTTCATTTCAATAAAAATATATTTTTCTAAAATATATTCTTTTTCTAAAATATCCTTTTTCTAAGAATATTCTTCATTGGAATGTGACTCTGTAATATCCCATATTTTTGGTAGCCAATTAATTTATTTAATTTATTATTTTAAATATTTTATTTGGAATATTAATCGTTTTTAATATTGAATTTGTTATTTAAAACAAAGTTTTATCGTTAATTTTATTTATATTTATAAATCGAGCTCGAAATGGCACGGCAGTTCGTAAATTGAATTTTTGAACTTTAACTGAATATACAGAATTCGATATAAGTCAGATTTCTGTGAAACAAGAAACGTTGGGACCGTGCCGATGATAATTTTCATATAAAGGAAAAAAATTCAGATTTCGCGTTATAGTTTGTTAGTTATAGCTAAATCAAAATTTAAAATAGTCGCTAGGGAAATCGTTATTAAATTATAGACCTTTAAAATAGTCATTTTGCAAACGGTCTCTATTTTCGATGAAATCAGTTTCATTGGGACCATATCATTAAATTATTTTATGCTGTTGAATTGTGTGGCAAACCAATGTCATATGTGGTCACAGCAGCCACAAACGTCGTTCAGTTCTATAGCGTGTAGTTAATTTAATAAATGGGTCTTTTGAGTGTAACTTGAGAAGATGGTCGAATTAGGCCATGAAACCAGTTTCGTTGAGTTCGTATCGTAGATTAGAGTCAGAATAGATATATATTTTGTTATTTTTGGAGGCCGTGAAATTGGGTGTCCGAAATGGCATCGCGGTGCACGTAAAAATAGCCTACCGGGGAAACAGTCTCGAAATGCGACAAAACTAGTGCCATTGGATTCGTAATGATAAATTATTGTAAGAAAATCAAATTTTGTGTCAATCGGACATACCATTTGACCGTGGCAATGATAAACGCCCTTGTTTTTATTTAATCGGTTATATTATTTGACAGGGGTAACTTTAAACGAATAAACGACTGGCCAAACGAACTCCAAATTCAACGAAACAAGTTTCATATGAAACCTTAGGAAGAGGTCTAGTGAAATGTCAAGGCCTCATATTTTTTAGGATTTTTTCTGTAATTTTAAGAAATTAATGCTCGGCGTTTTTCATCGATATTTTCTAAAGGATTTTCGCAAACGATGTCGGAATTCGACGAAACCTGTCCCATTAGATCCGGAATTTATTTTTATGCCAAGATTAGTAGTTTTCGCCTCAATTGAACATTGTATGTGATGATTTTTAACATGAAAACTCACTGCAAGTTTGGTTATATTATTTTATTAATAAAACCATCCGTTCACTTTGGAAATGTCTTTGCGCTACCTACTTCTGTTACATGCGTCCCTTTCTTTTCATATTTTATTACTTCCGCATATTTCTATTTCTTGCCACACAAAACTTTGTTTTCCTGTACGTTTCTTGAGAGCCAAACAATCCTTTTTCCTTGCACGCCAATCAACTAATACCCGTGCGCACCAAGTAATGTTTTGAGCTCTGCACCACATCAGCTACCCTATATAACTACTGCTGCAAACCTATACATCAATTACTTGTTCACCACGGAGTGCTCTCTATAAAAGGACTGTTACTTTTCCTCTTCGCTGTACAGAAAGAAGAAAAAAAAAGTTGCGTCAAAAATAAAATAAAATATAGAAGGTGGACAGAAAAGAAGTAGGGCGTGCGGTGATTTCAGAAATAGTGTAGGCTTCGGTCTTGTGCTTGGGTGGAGGATGGTTTTGAAATATACAATGAAGTATGGTGAAGTAGAGAAGGGAAGGATGGAAAGAAGTAAGGGATGGATCATAGAATGTATGGGGTTGGTCTGTGAAGTGGTGTGCATGCATGGATGGAGCGTATCAAAAGTTTGGAAAGAAGAAGAGGGGTGTTCGGAAATGTACATAGGAGGGTAAACGAAAAAAAAAGGAAAAAAAAAAGAAAAAGAAAAAAATCAGAACGTGAAAAAGGGGATGCGGTTCAAAACATGGAGAAGGGGAAGTGGATACATATTACTGGAGTAGTTGCATGAATTGGGAAGGATTCAATGGGTGCCTGGCCATATTTATAAGGTAAGGTTAATAAGCATTTATTTAAGGAATAAGTAATTTAAGTTAAGGGAAGTATAATAGAATGTGCCTGATTAATATAACGTGTAACGTATGGTGCGCGCCTAATCAAATATATGCTGAACATATCTAAACAGAGTATTATCAACATTAGTAGAATTATAAGTAATATATTATTAGGTATTAGTAATATTTAAGAAAATACCATTTTAAAGTGTAGTCGTGTCTTACAGCAATAGTATTGGACGGAACAAGTGGCGCCAAGTCTGTATCGACGTGCACAACCGGATGAAAACTGATTTGATCAAAGTTGGCAGCTACTGGAATGTAACACCCCACGTCCATTAATGTTACTCACAAAGGGAATGCATTAACTTCCATGGAGGTTATAAGTGAATATAGAACAGAAAAATTACAACAAGACACATAATAACTAGTACTTGGAAATCTAAAACTTTATTTCATTGCAGCGGAAGTTAAACATGTTCGTTACATCATAAAAACCACAAATCAGAGTCAAGTACAATATCCATCTTGATAAAACAAAATACATAATCCCATTACATAAATAGCCATTAAAGAGGATAACAAGCTGGACTTTACTTCAACGATCCAAGCTTTCCAAAAGAGAGATAAAGCAATCCAATCATGCTCCACTAGAGCTGGGCCCACCCTGAGGACCTGGAGGGGGAAAAAGATAGAAATGGAGGGGGTCAGACATAAAGTCTGGCGAGTATGATAATTCTAACAATACTATTATCAAAATAATTAGACTGAGGCATAAGCTGGAAAACAAGGAAATGTCTATGAACTATTGGGTATGGAAGAGCAGATAAAGATAACGTTAAAGGCACACCTAATACTAACGAATAATTACTACACTACACCACACCAGTCACCCTAAAGGTTGATCCCACTTGCTTCACTTAGAAATTATATAAATAGCTTGGTGTACCCCTAGCTGACTACATAGGTGCCGCCTGCCCCTATCTCCGCTAAGTGTAACCCACTGCCCACTTGCGATCGGCTCCCTACTCGCAGATACCGGTGCTGGCCCCACAGTGGGGTGTATCACTCCCCTAAAGTGGCAACCCGATACAACTTGAGAATGCACGACTTATACCTACACGATGCAACAACGTCTTACCTACTAGCCCGGGTCCACACACGCATATGAAACCCGTTGGACTTGCGTTGCCAACGCTACCCCATTTGGCCTCGTATAGTCAAACCCAGTATGCGTGTCCCGTCCTCGACTTGGGTCGAGCCCACAAAGATACGTTTGGGTTACTGGTTGAAATGGCCCCCCACAAGATATTCACCTAAGCTTGTCCCCACTAGTACATCCCACTTAACCCTCTTAGTCATGTTCATTTACAGGTATGTTTGGTTAAGTCTTACTAATCGTATTTCAAATGCCACTAAAGGCACCCACTAGATTCCTCATGCCACCCAAGGTACCTACTTAACCCCCATGTCCCACCTTACATATTTATCTGGTTAAGTATTTCTTAATTCATTCAGGCCATAACCTCATAAAGACCTCTCACATTAGACTGGCGTTTATGGCAGCTGGATTCGCCGGGCGGGTCCGGGCAGTCTTATACCATAAAAGAGTCTAACCTCGTGTCTTTACAACTGTTATGCTTTAGTTTGGGCCTAGTACCTCTCACATTTGGCTGACATTTGTGACTACTGGATTTGCCGGGCGAGTCCGTGCAGTTTTACGTCACAAACGAGTCCGACCTCATGTCCTAAGCATTGATTAACACTTTTAATCTTTTACCCCAGTTTTAAATATATCCCTATTCAAATCATTAATTATTCCAATTTTAAATGATGTCCATAATTGACTCAATTATGGCCATCCACTTACAGTATGCAAAATCATATCAATTGCACCCCTATTTCTTAATATTAAATACTTAATATTACCCCTACCCCACGTTATACGTTCGCTTATTCAACGCAAAATATACATTAGACTTGAATAGTCTAACTCATAGCACAAAGATAAATTATCACAACATATAGACAAATAAAATAGATCTAATCATAATAGGGGTGAAACTTGCATAAAACTACACATGTCATGGATCTAAAGGTGTCAACTTGTTTGGTTAAATGTCACAACTTACATAATATGATCATAATCCAAATTCATGTATAAACTTGCATATGTGGTTTATGCAACATAATGATGATGTGAACTAGCATCTAACACATAGAACTCACACATGTCATAGCACAATTCTAGATCTAAATAGATGTCATGGCATATGTTCATAATCTTTACTAATCAATCTAAACTTGCATACATGATTTGTCATATAGATCAACATAGCCCAAATAATATCAACATTATGATTTGATTAACGTGAACTAATTAGCATAGATAATAACATCATGACTTTATAACATGTATGCTTTATCACAACTTAGAATAGAAAACTACAACCTATACAATATCATCATAGCATGATTTACAACATATAGGATATCATCATCTCCTAACATAAGATTTACAACATACATGATAGCATAAGGTTTACAACAACATATATGACAATTCACATCATTTTCTTATGATCCATATCACATCTTAATCTAATTAGTTTGCTAATAATCTTGTAAAGATCATCATACTCACAATTAGAGAAGAAAGAGAGTCTTGATTTGCTTTAGAGTTGAGTAGAATTAGGGTTTTGATTAGCTTTCTTCCTTCTTAGTTGGCGGCGGCTACACTGAGTTCCATGGCGATGGCATGACGGTGGTTATTCTATTTTTCATGTGATTTAGAGTGAGAGACTACCTGGGTATTTATAGAATTTAGTATTCATTTAGACCGTCAGATCAACTCAGAACTAACCTGAACTGTTAAATTTGCCAACTCAGCCCTAAAGACACATCAGCAGCTCAAGATTAGGCTCAGTCAAACCCTAGCCGACTGGACCAGGTCGACTGCGCAGTCGACCTGGTCCCTGGGGTGTCGACTGCCCAGTCGACTCCCCAGTCGACCTGGGTGCTGGGCGGGAAATTTCTTGCTTAGCCTGTTTGACTTCGAATTTTGAATTTTAAATTTTCTGAAATCTATTTTGAATTTTCTGAAACTTCTGATGGCCATATCTCCTTCATACGAAGTCCAAATCACGCAAACTCGGACTCTATTTCAACCAGAATTCTGAGACGAACACAATGGCGCAACCCGTTTCCCACAATTCTCACGTCTGGGATTAGTTATTCTTTAATTTGTGAATATTAATATTTACAGAATTACGGGGTGTTACATTCTCCCCTCCTTAAAGGATTTCGACCCCGAAATCTTCAAGTCAAGAAGAATGTATATCCTAACATCCAATCGTCCATCTACTCAACCATCAAACACAGGCATCCATTGTCCTTATAGACTTCTAATGCTTTCATGTTTAAATGCGCAGTGTGTGTGTATGTCCATATCTAATGCAAAATCAGGCGGTCCACTGATTCAGTTGACCTCCTTATTGCAAATCATGATAGTGCCATGCGTCCATTATGTATGCAAAAGTTCCTAAATGCTACATATTATCTCTATATGCGTGCACAATCATCATCTGAATGCAGCATCCATATGATAAAAAAAATCCTCATACATCCATTTTACTAAATACATCCATATATATGCAATATGCAATATGAAGTGACTGAGCCGATCTAGTGCCTAATAGTGTGTGTATATGCGTCCACGAGCAAACAATTGCATCCACTTTGCATCCATCATACGTAACATGTCTCAAACACATGCTTCAACCATAGGATTATCCTAACTAAAGGTCAAAGATACTAGCGAGAGGACATACTAAAGATAAGATAAGTACAAGCTAAGCGATAGAGGAGAAATTAAAAGACATACCCTCAAAAAGAAAATGGTACAACGAACGCATCTTCGCTTCTGTCTCCCAAGTAGCGTTGCTCTCATCATCTCCCCATTGCACTTTGACTAGTCTGACCTCTCGATTCCTCAACTTCTTGATCTCCGACCCAAGAATGCATGTAGGAGCTCGTCGAATCGTCGCATCACGCTCTATCTCCACCTCTCTAAGAAAGCTCAGCTCTACCACTTCCGCGGTCTCGTGCAAGCACTTCCTCAAATGTGACACATGGAATACGTTGTGTACACCACTAAGTCTCTCAGGCAACTGCACTCTATACGCCATCTGTCCAATCTTCTCCTTAATAGGAAACGGCCCTACGAACCTTGGTGCTAATTTCCCAACGGACCCAAAGCGAACAACGTTCCATAATGGAGACACTTTGATAAAGACCATGTCCCCAACATCAAACTCAAGATCTGTCCTCCTTTTGTCTACATAAGATTTCTGCCTATCTTGCGCCGTCTTCATCCTCCTTCGAATCAAGTCGATCTTTTCCGAAGTCTCTCTAATCATATCGGGCTCAAGTAAGATCTTATCTGTAGATTCCCGCCAACATGTAGGTGAACGACAAGGTCGTCCATAAAGAGCTTCGAAAGGTGCCATGCCAATGCTAGATTGAAAGCTGTTATTATATGTGAACTCCACCAATGGAAGATGCTCTTCCCACATACCCCTAAAGTCTAGGATACATAGCCTCAAAAGGCCCTCTAGAATATGATTCACCCTCTCGGTTTGGCCTTCCGTTTGAGGATGATACGCGGTGCTCAAACATAACTGAGTCCCTACCGCCTCTTGCAAGCTTCTCCAAAATTCGCTAGTGAAAATAGGATCGCGGTCGCTCACTATGCTAGAAGGAACACCATGCAAACGAACTATCTCTCGAACGTATACAGAAGCTAACCATGGAGCAGTCCTCTTACTCTTCACGTGAATGAAATGGGCGCTCTTAGTAAGTCTGTCTACTATAACCCAAATCCCCGTATTACCCTTCCTTGATCTTGATAATCCATCAACAAAATCCATCGAGACACTTTCCCACTTCCATTGCGGAACCTCCAATGGGTGAAGCAACCCACTGGGTTTATTTTGCTCCACTTTTACTTGTTGGCACACCAAGCATCTAGCGACATACTCGGCCACATCCCTCTTCATACCGGCCCAAAAGAAAACTCGCTTCATGTCTTTGTACATCTTGTCCCCGCCGGGATGAATGGTCATCTTCGAATGATGTACTTCGTTAAGAATAGCCTTCCGCAAACCTTCGTCTCGAGATACACAAAGTCTACTATCCCTACGTAACCAACCCTTATCTTCTAGGTTATACCTACAGAGATGGCTTGATGACTCCCCTCTTTTGAGCTTTTCTACTAACTCAACCAACTGTGGGTCGTCTCGCTGTGCCTCACCAATCCGTCTCAAAAGCGTAGGTCTAACCTCAAAGGATGCTAGCAAACCGGGTACGAAGTCAATGGAAGGTGTAAAGTCAAACGTAGAAATGAACTCTAAACTTCTCCGCTCAACAAACAAAGGACTTAAGGATAATCTTTTTCTACTTAAGGCATCGACCACTACGTTACCCTTGCCAGGGGTATATGCTATCTCGAAGTCGTAGGATGCTAAGAACTCCATCCACCTTTGCTGCCTTAAGTTCAAGTCCTTCTGAGAGAGAACAAGTATTTTAGCGATTTGTGGTCAGTGAACAATTTGAGTTTCTCCCGAAGAAGATAATGGCGCCAAGACTTAAGCGCGAAAATAATTGCGGCTAACTCTAGGTCATGTGTAGGGTAATTATTCTCATGCGCTCTCAACTGTCTTCCCCCATAGGCTATTACCCTTCCCTCCTGCATTAAGATTTCACCTAGACATGTCCCACAAGCATCGGTATAAACAGTAAACGGCTTACTCCCGTCTGGCAGCACTAAGACTGGAGCTGAGGTCAATGCTGTCTTTAAATGTTGGAACGCACCATCACAATCTACGTCCCATGTGAAGACTAAGTTCTTCTTCGTCAAGCGTGTCAATGAAGCTGATATTTTTGCGAAGTCTTTGATAAACTTCCTATAGTAGCCAGCCAACCCCAAGAAACTCCTTACTTCGGTGTCATTTTTAGGGACTTTCCAATTCGGATGGCCACTACCTTCGCGGGATCCACAGCTATCCCTTCTTTGGAAACCACGTTCCCTAAGAATCGCACTTCCTCTCTCCAGAAGTGACACTTAGTAAATTTAGCTTTAAGGTTATGCGCTCGTAGAGTCTCCAACACTTCCCTAAGATGTAGGGCATGCTCTTCTTCATTCTTAGAAAAGATCAAGATGTCGTCTACAAAGACCACCACGAATTTATTAAGGTACTCCCTAAACACCCTACTCATCAAATCAACAAAGTATGCGGGGGCGTTTGTCAGACCGAAGGGCATCGCTAGCCATTCATAGAAACCATCCGGAGTCCTAAAGGCAGTTTTGTCTATGCTATCCTCAACCACTCTCAACTGATGGAATCCAGTGGCTAAGTCCAACTACGAAAACATTAAGGTGCCAACTAACTGATCGAAGAGATCGTCAATCCACGGCAGTGGGTGTCTGTTCTTCTTCGTAAGCTTATTATGTTCTCTATAGTCCACACAAAGTCTAAGGGACCCATCTGCCTTCGTGGAAAATACTACTGGAGCACCCCACTCCGATATACTTCGTCTTATTAACCCCTTCTGAAGCAACTCCTTCACTTGCTTATTGAGTTCCCTCCTTTCACGAGGAGCCATGTGGCGTACTGGCAAAGATACTGGTTTTGCATTATCCACAAGATATATTCAAAAATCTATCTCCCGCTTCGGAGGCAATCCCTTCACCTCCTCAAACACATTCGAGTACTCTCGGACCACTCTAACAGATCGTAGATTCTCCACAGACGCGTCAAGCGATTCTAGATAACTTAGCATAACAGAATTTATGGGATTACAAAAGATTTCAAGAGCGTTACAAAGGCGAGTCATGAGCCTAACTACTCTCCTCTCACAATCAAGAACGGCCCCATTTCAGGATAACCAATCCATTCCTAAAATTAGCCCATAGCCCGTGAAGCCCAAAACATAAGTATCACATCTAAACTCAATGCTAAGTATAGAAATTTCCAAATCCAAACACATCATGGACAAATAAGCTGAGCCCCCAATTGGATTCGAAACAACTAAGGGATCCTCTACTAAACTGGTGTTTAAGTGCAGTGATTCAACTAATGATGTAGAGGTAAATGATTGCGATGCACCCGAATCGAATAAGGTACGGACAGGATGATCAAACATAAAAACTAAGCTTTCAACAGAAATGGTTCTACCTCGTTCTTGCAGCGGTGGGACCGCGAGAGCCTGAACTTGTCCCCTAGCCTTCCCTGGTGCCATAAGAGCCTGCACCTGTCCTCCCGAGGTAGACCTTGCCCTCTGCCCCTTCTTTGGGCAGTCCTTCACTAGATGTCCCGCTTCACCACAGTGAAAACAGCCAGTCTTCTTTTTCTTTCTGCAATCCTTGCTGAGATGGCCTGGTGTCCCACAGTTAAAGCATCTCTTCTTTCCTTTGCCATTATTGTCTTTTCCACCGTTCTTTTTTTGCTGTTGTGGTTTCTTCTGATCCCCTTTCTTCTCGGGTGCCTTATTAGCATTAGTGCCTTTCTCCTCGTGCATGAGTGCCATGTCTACTAGCTTCTCAAAGGTGGCCCCCATAGGGATGTGGGTCATAGCCAACCCCTGCAACAGCTCATTCAAGCCATTATTGAACCTCAGAGCCTTCTTCTCTGGCTTGTTCACTAAGTCCAAGCCAAACCTTGCTAACTGATTAAATTTGTTGACATATTCTTTCACTGATGAGCTTCCTTGCTTCAATGTCAAGAACCTTTCCATATATAGATTCTCTTCTGCCCTTGAGAGAAACTTTGCCTCAAACCTACGCCTGAAATCTGCCCAATAATCAACATGACGCTTCCCATTAGTGACCTCCCACCAAAACGAGGCCTCTCCCTTCATTAACCAAGCTGCTAATTTGATTTTCCTCCCTTCTTCTACTTCAAAGATTTCTAGCAATTCTTCCACCTCCTTAAGCCAATCTCTAGCTTCCACAAATGTTTCTGACCCTTGAAAAGGTTTTCCACCCATAGCCTTAAATTCCTTGCACGTCTTTGCAAAAGTATCTACGCGAGGAGGAGCGAGCGCAACTGGTGGTGGAGGAACGTTGGCTGGACCTGCAACAGCCCTTGCCTCCAATAACCTCTTATACCATCCTGGTATCGTAACACCATCCGGAAGGTTAAGATCTTCAGCCATGCTGAAACGAAAAAGGAAAGATTCAAAATGGAGAATTCGAAAGATAAAGATATATGGCTATTGGGGATTTTGTTTTTCATAAAAACTTTTCTCTTTAAATTACTCATCAAGACATGTTTTTGAAAACACTTCTTCCAAAAATACTTTAGAAAAATAGTTTTTCTAAAAAAAAATTATATGTTCTGGTAACCTGGCTCTAATACCACGTGTAACACCCCACGTCCATTAATGTCACTCATAAAGGGAATGCATTAACTTCCGTGGAGGTTTTCAGTGAATATAGAACAGAAAAATTACAACAAGATAGATAATAAGTAGTACTTGGAAATCTAAAACTTTATTTCATTGCAGCGGAAGTTAAACATGTTTGTTACATCATAAAAACCATAAATCAGAGTCAAGAACAATATCCATCTTGATAAAACAAAATACATAATCCCATTACATAAATAGCCATTAAAGAGGATAACAAGCTGGACTTTACTTCATCGGTCCAAGCTTTCCAAAAGAGAGATAAAGCAATCCAATCAAGCTCCAATAGAGCTGGGCCCACCCTGAGGACCTGGAGGGGAAAAAGATAGAAATGGAGGGGGTCAGACATAAAGTCTGGCGAGTATGATAATTCTAACAATACTATTATCAAAATAATTAGACTGAGGCATAAGCTGGAAAACAAGGAAATGTCTATGAATTATTGGTATGGAAGAGCAGATAAAGATAACGTTAAAGGCACACCTAATACTAACGAATAATTACTACACTGCACCACACCAGTCACCCTAAAGGTTGATCCCACTTGCTTCACTTAGAAATTATATAAATAGCTTCGTGTACCCCTAGCTGACTACATAGGTGCTGCCTGCCCGTATCTCCGCTAGGTGTACCCCACTACCCACTTGCGATCGGCTCCCTACTCGTTGATACCCGTGCTGGCCCTACAGTGGGGTGTATCACTCCCCTAAAGTGGCAACCCCATACAACTTGAGAATGCACGGCTTATACCTATACGATGCAACAACATCTTACCTATCAGCCCGGGTCCACACACGCATATGAAACCCGTTGGACTTGCGTTGCCACCGCTACCCCGTTTGGCCTCTTATAGTCAAACCCAGTATGCATGTCCCGTCCTCGACTTGGGTCGAGCCCACAAAGATACGTTTGGGTTACTGGTTGAAATGGGCCCCCACAAGCTATCCACCTAAGCTTGTCCCCACTAGTACATCCCACTTAACCCTCTTAGTCATGTTTTTTTTTGAGCAAAAGATGTGTGATCTTCCAATAGAAAGAGAGCACACATATATATAATAAAAAAGATGTGATACAATATATCCAATACAGACCAGAACGATCGTCTCACATAGTAATGTAGGGGATAATAGATTTATGAGTTCCGGCAAGGCCACCACCCATCATACTTCATTATCGAATTCCGGCAAGGCCACCACCCGATAAGAAGTATATCTATTCCCATACATTTGACAATCTATGTGTATAAAAAGAGATGAAGTAAATCACTAAAAAATACAAACACCCCTTCTCCATATCTACTAATATAACCAAAGCAAGCAAATCTAAATGGTCAATCCAAAAATAGCAACTCCAATACTCCACAGTTACATCAACAACCTGTAATCTGAAAAACTGAAGCAAAATTATCAGTAACTTACACATATATATGAGTATATGCCTATATATATATATATATATATATGTATGTATAGACATCAACCATATATATATGTATAAAGAGAAAGACATAAGAAATAAACAAGCGAGAGGAAAATATCAACCCAAAACAAGAATCAGCATCCCAGACGAGGACTATTGCATCTAAAATAGCTATTAATACGAATGAATAAACTCAGGTTAGATCTTACTTTTAACAAAAAAACACCCAAATTGCAAATTACCAAATAGTTTATAGTGCGAATTGGACTTCCAAATCAAACAGAAATTTGCTATGTTAATTATTAAATTATCCTTTGATACAGAGACTGAATGGAAGGTTCTCTGGTTTCTCTCAACCTAAATGAACCAACTAATGAATATTACTAAAGAATCAAATATGTATTTCTGTCTGGAATTGTATCTTAATCTATAACGATTCCAATAATCAATACAATTACTAAGGGAACTAAAACCGTCAAAAGTAAAAATCCTAATAATTATATTGAAAACAGAAAAGGTAAAGTAGCAGAAAAAAATAAATGATCTACGTCCTCCTCCCCTGTATTACAAAAACAACATTTTATATCAAAAATAACATTTTTCCTTTTTAACAACTCAATCGTATTGAGCTTCTTGTGGACGATCAACCACATTAGAAACTTTGCTGTAGGTGTAGAATTAGATTTCCATAGGAATTTAAAGGGGTATAATGATATACCAGAGAAATTAATAAAACTATACATAGATTTAATAGTGTAAACCAAACCCTTATCCATGCCCCAGCTAATAGAATAGCTATTAATATCTACATGGTACAATGCTAATTTGGCTTTTAGTAAGGCCAATTGTCTTAATAAATCTTCCTCTAAAATATTATCAAAGGAGAATTCCCACGGAGGATCTAATTCCGCTATGTAAACATCCTTAATTAAGGCATTCTTAAATCTACA
The DNA here is from genome assembly GCA_030737875.1 of Allium sativum. Lineage (NCBI taxonomy): Eukaryota > Viridiplantae > Streptophyta > Magnoliopsida > Asparagales > Amaryllidaceae > Allium > Allium sativum. The sequence continues at coordinate 216,977,236 of CM060918.1, read as the reverse complement.
AATATTAAAGAGCTTACTAAATTCAATTTTAAGTGGCACACTTGATATCCAAGCATCATGCCAAAAATAAGTAAGGTTCCCTGAATGTACTAACACTTTGCATCCTATATTATAGAAGTCAAAGCAATACAAAACGGATTTCCAAAAGTGAGATAATTTATTATCCTAACTACCTCCATTACCAATAAAAAAACTCTCCTCTTGAATAATAAAATTTGGAAACGATATACTTCCAGGAAGATTTCACTTCTGGACATCTATATTTCCATAACCATTTCGCAAGCAAAGCAGAGTTAAAATTATGTAGATTTATGATTCCCAAACCCCCCTCTATCTTAGATTTACAGCATATTTCCCAGTTAACTAGACATTTATAACTACTACAACTAGAATCACCATTCCTAAGATAATTACGTCTAAAGCTATCAATTTTCTCAATGACCCATTTGGGAAATCGATGAACAGCCATCCAATAAGAGGGAATAGCTGATAAAACCGAATTATCTAGAACTAATCTACCTGCTCTGGACAGGAATTTATTGTTCCAGTTAGATAGTCTACTACTAATCTTATCAATGATGACTATCCAGTCTTCCTTTTTAAGCTTAGACGGTCTTATCTTAAAACCTAAATAATCGAAAGGAAATTTCATAATCGAACAGTTCAAAGTGTTTGCCACTAAAGTCTCAATATTGTTAAAATCATTAATGACCATCACTGCACTCTTATCAAAATTAATACTTAGACCAGATAACATCTCAAAACTATAAAGTATAAATTTAAGAGCAATAATATGCTCAGGCAGATGAGAAGAAAATAACAAAGTATCATCCGCAAATTGCAGAATTGATAACTCGTTGTTAAATTCCTCATTCCCAACACTACCTATTATACCTAAGCTCCCCGCTCTCTTAATAATTTTTTAGAAGACATCAACTGCTAAGTTAAATAGAAAAGGCGATAAAGGGTCGCCTTGTCTAAGACCTCTCTTGGATTGTATCTTCTTACCCAATACCCCATCTACAACAATGCTGGAACAACCAGATCTACGTAACAACATGATCCAGTTAGTCCATCTAACACTAAACCCCCCAGCAAGACATAATTCACATACAAAGTCCCAATCAATTGAATCGAATGCCTTCTCAAAGTCCAACTTCAGTATGGAACATGTTATATTGTTCTTAGAACAAACATTGATATATTCTTGAACCGCTGCTACACCATCTACTATATTCCTACCTTTAATAAAAACTGTTTGAGAATCATCTATAAGGACATTCATCTTACTACTCAACCTATTCGCTAAAACTTTAGATATGATCTTGACAGAAACATTAATAAGAGAGATAGGTCTAAAATCCTTAAGGGAATTAGCCCCCTCTCTCTTATGAATAAGAATGACGTTGGCAAAGTTAAAACTACATAAACGCAAATCACCACTATAAAATTCATTAAATAATTCAATAATGTCAAACTTCAAAACTTCCCAAAATTGTTTGTAGAAATTAACAGAGAAACTGTCAGGTCCAGGAGCTTTGTCGCTAGGCATATCGCTAATTGCCTTCCAAATCTCCTGCTCTGAAAACGGTTTATCCAAATCTATAAGACTTACCCTAGATTCGGAAGGATATAAGTCATTCCATCTAACATTAGTTCTTCTCTTAATCTTAGAACCGAAAATCTGATTATAATATCTAGTGAAAGCTTCATTTAAATCCTTCTGCAAAGACAGTTCTACATCATTTACAATAATCGAGCGAATCATATTTTCACGTCTCCTTTTATTAGCCACACTATGGAAAAACTTAGTGTTATTATCTCCTTCCTTGATCCATTGTATGCGGGACCTTTGCCTCCACATGGTCTCTTCCTTTTCTAAAATCTGTTTAAGATCTTGTTTAAAATTGCAGTATCTTTCTTTCTCAATGAAATTGAGAACCCTGGTTTCACAAATTTTATCCAACTCTAACAGATCACACATAATCTTGTCTTTTTTAAATCTAACATTACCAAAAATATATTTATTCCAACGCTTAAGAAAGAATCTCAACTTACCTAACTTCGCCACATAAATCTTAGCAGAATTACCTCTATAAATATTATTAAAATAAAACAAGGCCTTCCATTTCATAGCAACAAGATTAATGAAACTATGATCTAGTAACCACGTCTTTTCGAACTTAAAACTATTACTAATAGAAATATTTGAATTACACGTAAGAATAATAGGGCAATGGTCAGAGAGTAAAAAAGGTAATCCTTTGACTTTACAGATCGAATATCTATCTTCTATCTCAGAACTAATAAAGAATCAATCTAATAGTGCAAAGGAAGGGCTATCACGGACATTCGACCAAGTGAACAATCTATTTTCAAGAGGAATCTCAATTAAATTACTGTCTAATATAAAGTCATTAAATTCCTCCATATCAGAGAAATCACCTTCTCGTGGTGATCTCTCACCTAAAAATCTAGTGACATTAAAGTCCCCCCCCCCACTATCCACAAATTAGGAGAAATATTCCTAAAACTAGAACACTCCTCCCATAGGACTCCCCTTTCCTCTTTAGTGTGGGGGCCATATACATTTGTGATGCCCAAAAAAGAATTATCAGAAAGGGATTGCAAGATAATATGTAAAGAATGTAACTTTGGATACTCAAGTACCAGTCTGTATTGACTGTCTTTCCAACCAATCATAATTCCTCCGGCTGTACCAACTGCCGGAAGACAAGACCAGTTCCGGAAAAGGGACCCTCCTAGACTAATATAGAACCTAAAATCAGGATATTCAATTTTTGTCTCTTGAAGTAAGACAATATCAATGTGATTATCTCTAAAAAAAGTCCTAATTTTAGCTCATTGTTTAGGTTTATTTAGACCCCTAACGTTCCAACTAACGATCCTCATCTACTCAATGAAGAGACCCTTTCTAATTCTCTACTCATATTATACTCCGCATCAATCTCAATGTCAGAAAAAATAAAGGCTGTATCATTGGCCAGCTAAAATAGCTGACCGGTCGATAGACTACTCAATGCAAATGGGGAATAATCACTACCATACTAAGAAGACATACCTGAGCCCCGCTCCGAATTGCTTCTGCTAGCATTCGGACATGGAGACCTACCTCGAAAAGGAGAGGAACTGGACCTGATCCTGATGCTGCGACGAATCAACCCAGTACTGGGTATTACCCTCCTACGCCTCCCCCTCCTGGATGATGGCATAGATACATCACAACACAAAGAATGATCACTGCTAGTCTCGACCCTCTTAGTCATGTTCATTTACATGTATGTTTGGTTAAGTCTTACTAATCCTATTTCAAATGCCACTAAAGGCACCCACAAGATTCCTCATGCCACCCAAGGCACCTACTTAACCCCCATGTCCCACCTTACATGTTTATCTGGTTAAGTATTTCTTAATTCATTCAGGTCATAACCTCATAAAGACCTCTCACATTAGACTGGCGTTTATGGCAGCTGGATTCGCCGGGCGGGTCCGGGCAGTCTTATACCATAAAAGAGTCTAACCTCGTGTCTTTACAACTGTTATGCTTTAGTTTAGGCCTAGGACCTCTCACATTAGGCTGACATTTGTGACTACTGGATTTGCCAGGCGGGTCCGGGCAGTTTTACGTCACAAACGAGTCCAATCTCGTGTCCTAAGCATTGATTAACACTTTTAATCTTTTACCCCAGTTTTAAATATATCCCTATTCAAATCATTAATTATTCCAATTTTAATGATGTCCATAATTGACTCAATTATGGCCATCCACTTACGGTATGCAAAATCATATTAATTGCACCCCAATTTCTTAATATTAAATCCTTAATATTACCCCTAGCCCACGTTATACGTTCGCTTATTCAATGCAAAATATACGTTAGACTCGAATAGTCTAACTTATAGCACAAAGATAAATTATCACAACATATAGACAAATAAAATAGATCTAATCATAATAGGGGTGAAATTTGCATAAACCTACACATGTCATGGATCTAAAGGTGTCAACTTGTTCGGTTAAATGTCACAACTTACATAATATGATCATAACCCAAATTCATGTATAAACTTGCATATGTGGTTTATACAACATAATGATGATGTGAACTAGCATCTAACACATAGAACTCACACATGTCATAGCACAATTCTAGATCTAAATAGATGTCATGGCATATGTTCATAATCTTTACAATCAATCTAAACTTGCATACATGATTTGTCATATATATCAACATAGCCCAAATAATATCAACATTATGATTTGATTAACATGAACTAATTAGCATAGATAATAACATCATGACTTTATAACATGTATGCTTTATCACAACTTAGCATAGAAAACTACAACCTATACAATATCATCATAGCATGATTTACAACATATAAGATATCATCATCTCCTAACATAAGATTTACAACATACATGATAGCATAAGGTTTACAACAACACATATGACAATTCACATCATTTTCTTATGATCCATATCACATCTTAATCTAATTAGTCTGCTAATAATCTTGTTAAGATCATCATACTCACAATTAGAGAAGAAAGAGAGTCTTGATTTGCTTTAGAGTTGAGTAGAATTAGGGTTTTGATTAGCTTTCTTCCTTCTTAGTTGGCGGCGGCTACACTGAGTTCCATGGCGATGGCATGACGGTGGCTATTCTATTTTTCATGTGATTTAGAGTGAGAGACTACCTAGGTATTTATAGAATTTAGGATTTATTTAGACCGTCAGATCAACTCAGAACTAACCGGAACTGTTAAATTTGCCAACTCAGCCCTAAAGACACATCAACAGCTCAAGATTGGGCTCAGTCAAACCCTAGCCGACTGGACCAGGTCGACACCCAGGTCGACTGCGCAGTCGACCTGGTCCCTAGGGTGTCGACTGCCCAGTCGACTCCCCAGTCGACCTGGGTGCTAGGCGGGAAATTTCCCGCCTAGCCTGTTTGACTTCGAATTTTGAATTTTAAATTTTCTGAAGTCTGTTTTGAATTTTTTGAAACTTCCGATGGCCATATCTCCTTCATACGAAGTCCAAATCATGCAAACTCGGACTCTATTTCAACCAGAATTTCGAGACGAACACAATGGCGCAACCCATTTCCTAAAATTCTCATGGCCGAGATTAATTATTCTTTAATTTGTGAATATTAATATTAATAGAATTACGGGGTGTTACATGGAATTTTAATTAAATTAAACGTCAGTTTAATTAAATTAAAACGGAAAGTTCAGCGACAAACGAACCAAGGTGAGTTAAACTCACTCAGTTTCCCCCTACTTATATTTTTATAAGTTGAGTTTTATAATTGTGTGCTACTTGTTAATGGTTGTTTGTTTGTTCGTTGTTGATTTTTTATATTCATGTATGGACTGAACAGTTAAATTAAACGTTCGTTTAATTTAATTATAAACTAATCATTATTTTCTAATGATTAAATCCAATTGAGGTAACTTACCTCGGTGGTTACGTTTATAACACTATAAACGTTATGATCAAATAGTTGAATGCTTGAACTGCTGTTATTATCCCAGTATTGACTGTTACAGTTATTTTTGACCGTTATTATTAAACTGTTTTATTTCATCTGTCTAGATGAAAACAAATATTGAACTGAATGATTTGAATTGCAGTAACCATTGTTTTGCAGGAAATAACAGGTTGGATAATATTGATAACATTTACCAATATGATAAATTGTTTGTTATGAAACGTGAAATTTGTTTATATTCCACGGTTTGGTACTATAGTAGCCATTTGCCTCTTTAGTACCGTCGATTAAAAGAAATGATTTTCGAAATCGATATTAATTGGATTTTGAGCGGTTCTAAAGTTATAAATATATTCCTTTATATGATTTTAAAATACGACTCTTATGTCAAAGATAAATAGTCGAAGCTAATTTACAAATTTATAACTAACAGAAATGTAAGAGATTATCAAATAAATGTTTAAACGATATAAATTATCGAATTGGCTATTTAAATGTTGAAGTGATTTTGTAAAAGCCTTATCGGTCGGAAGGGAAGTTTAATTGTAGTTCAAAATAGTATCATTGGATCGTGAATACACGGGAATGCGTAAAAGAGTTCAAAGAGAAATGTTTTGTGATAAATGATTGTTTTTAACAAACGGTGCTTTAAATATACGAAATGCGATTTAATATCATTTCGTGAATAAAGTTAACAAATCAACAGATTTGAAATGAGTGGTGATTTGGAAATGGGATTTCATATTTTAAATGGAATCAACGTTAAAAATACCAAATATGGATTTATAAATGAAATGTATAAAATGTAGTTAAAGAAGTAAAAGTGAAAACGAATAATAAGTGGTTGTAATTAATTTACAAAAGATTTTGAAAATGGAAATTTAAGAAATGGAATCGAAGTAGTAAATAAAGTTAACGGTTTGTAAATTGTGTTTGTAACACTGGTTACAAATGCAGTAGATTATTTTTAGATATGAGATTTTATAAAGGATCAGTATATATTGAACAATGAAGGAGTTGTCAAGTATGATTTAAAGGGTATGTGATAAACATAAGTAGAATTGTTCGATAAATATCAATATAAGAAATTTGAAAGGATAACAATATAACAATGGTATAGGATATTAATATAAGATTTCAAAAAGCGTTGTTTATATAAAAACAAATGAATTTGAATTGTCGAAATGGAAATATTGAAATAAAAGGGTATCAAGGAAGATTCTATTTATTATAGAATCAAAGTTCGTATATAATATTGTAAATGATTACTAATATAAATCGAAAGGATTTAACAAGAGTTTACTTAACAATTAGTTAAGTAAACGCGGTCAAGATTTAATGACGATTTGAAAGTGAAAATATGTTGTTAATAAACTTCTATTTATTCTGAAGATATGAATGTTGTTGGTCAAGGTCTGAGAGGTAAATAAAATACCCCAACTTGAACGACTCCATGATTATCTAGGAATGGTATTAGTTTATAAACAAGAGAAATTGAGGGAAACATAAGTTATGATCTGCGTTAATGATATTATAAACTGTTTTCGAAAAGTTTTGTAAGATTGAATAAACAGAATCTAGAGAATATTCTTATTTTGAAAAGGGATGTTTCAAATATTGAAAATAAATGAATATAATTGACGGACGGTTCGTTTAAGAGGCTGAATGATACTAAATATTGAATCAGTGGATCCATTTTTTTTATGGATGCATAGTTGTTTTATTTGATAACCGACTATCAAATCTGACCCATACGACTGTTGGTACGGAAAGACCGAGATTGAATGTATTCGAAAACCATTCCGTCCAGCAAATACGAATACAATGAAGATGCTGATTCAAGATAGAGCTACTAAAGACCGTGGATCTTCATAAGCAGAAGGATTACTTAAAATCTCTGACTTGCAACCAGAGATATACTGTGATTCTGTCCTGATTGGAATCTACGGGTTGCAAGGACATCTCGCTACTGATCCATGGGGTGATTCCTATATTGGATGCAGTAGGGGAGTACCTTCGGTTCATCCTGTTCCTGGATGACTTGTATGGATGAATATCTGACAGAGTATTTTCAAAAAAGTCACGTATATTGATTTCTCCAACCGTACCAAGAGTGGAAGCGGAGAAGGAAACTTCTTTTAGCCAACACATAATGTATTGTTGTGAACGTCAATTAGTGACTATTGATGGATCTGACGATGTGACATTCGAAGTAAATATTATGTGCTGATAAAGCGTAGACTCAAGCCTCATCAACCGGGAAATGACAGAAATCGGGTGGGCAGCATGGCTATGTGGGTCGCTCCCATTAGAGTGTATAATCACCTATCTAGAGAAATTCCTTTTGTTTATTATTCTATCTATTCTGCCCATTCGGGAACACTGGTTTGAGTCCAACCGTTGGAGATATACATTCGATACACTCAAGTGAAATGAGTGGTAGGTCATGTGAGGGCCGAGTTGCAAGACGTTCTTGTTGAACCTAGTGTATTCGTCTCTAGAGATACACTATCGGCAGGCGGTCCCATACCTTGTCAAGGTCGGAATCCAATCTCCAATAAGCGCCAGTGGTTTCGTTTGTATACTATATATGTGGAGCGTGAGATGCAAGCGTTCCACTAGATTGATATTTACTTGTATTTAGACACTATTATAATATCAGAAAAGATATTGATTTTAAACTGTTTTTGGGTTATCATAAGGTAAAAACCGTCCGTATTTATTTGTGGATTTGGCCTTATGATTATCCTTTCCTTTCGAAAAGATTTTGACTTTAAAAATCAAATTGTGTGATACCCTTAATACTGTGCGAGTTTTTCTCACTCTGGTTCACCAGACTGACCCGGTGTTTTGTAAATGCTCGGGTTAGACCGGGTTGTGCAGATTCAGGTTATCAGTGCTGTGAAGTCCAGAGATGAAGTGGAGGCGTTCAAACGTATGATACTATTCCGCTGTGTGTTGTATATGAGGGCAGGTTATTATAACTGTCCAGATATTTTGATGTGCTCTGATTTTGTAAGTATTATTTCGAACTCTCAATAAAAGTTATTTCTATTATATTTTGTTCCGCTGCGATGTAAGACTCTGTGTTGTTTCTTCTTCTTCTTCTATTCTAATATTTCTTTCTTATCTCACCCTCTAATATTCTTTCTAATAACTATCCAGTGGTTTTGATACTTGGGTTCTGACAAGTGATACAGGATTAGTGTATTAATATCGGAATTCAGGTGTCGAAATTCGCCGGGTCGTTACAGTGGTATCAGAGCTATTGGTTTAGTAATAACCTTGGCTCTGTGGTGTGACTCGATAGAGATTGGGTTAGTAAAACCCTAGATCGAGGTTGAGTATATGTGTGTGTGTATATATATATATGTATGTATGTATGTATATGAGAGCGTATTTGTAAATTTTATATACAAATGTTTTATGTTTTGTAAAGAGGGTGAATAAAAAAAATTTACCCGAAATATATTTTGTATAAAAAGGAATAATTTTGTTACTGAGATATTGTGAGTTGGTTGGTTTGAATGAATTCAGATTGAATTAAAAATTTGAATTGAAACTTAACTGGGTTAAGTAAAAATTAAATTAAGATTAATACTGAACGAAATTAATAATTGATCTAGTGTCAATTGATTGGTATTGAAATATGTTAAACTAAGGAAAATATTAAATCGAATGATTTGGTAGAGTTGGTGATACATTGGTTGTTGATTGGGTGTTAGATGGGCCGAATATAAATTCATTAACAATTTTCAAAGTTGAATGAATTGGAAATTGAATTCCAGAAATATAAATTCAAAAGAAAACACATATGAAGTGAAACTGGATAATCTAAACTTGTGTTTGCATATGAATGATGGTATATATTGGATTGTGGGAAATTACCTAGTATTCTGGTTAATAACTGGAAGGTTATTGAAAATTTCATGGGTTGCTTATATGTTGAATCGAGTAAATTCAGGTACCAGAAGGCTGGAGAACTGAGTTTGGTTGAGTGAATCGCAATAAATAGACAAAGTATGCTCAATAGCACTTGAAAAGGTACGCTTACGCGAAAATATAAACTTTGGTTTTTCTTTGATTTTTGTTTTCCTACCATGCGGGTCGATGTATATGTATTTCTTGAACCTGCGATATTGCAGATGTCACTTCGTGTAGGGGAGACTCTACCGAATTTTTCCGGGAATTTAAAGTGTTGGAAATTTTTTGATAGTTTTGAAAAATTTATATACGATATTGATTTGGTTTTCGATTTTAAATAAAATTGGATTTGGAAATTAATGGTTTAGTAACGTTCTTTCTTACCTTAGCAATTTCGAGGACGAAATTATTTTGAGGGGGGAAGAATGTAATATCCCGTATTTTTGGTAGCCAAATAATTTATTTAATTTATTATTTTAAATATTTTATTTGGAATATTAATGGTTTTTAATATTGAATTTGTTATTTAAAACGAAGTTTTATCGTTAATTTTATTTATATTTATAAATCGAGCTCGAAATGGCGCGGTAGTTCGTAAATTGAATTTTTGAACTTCAACTGAATATACAGAATTCGATATAAGTCGGATTTCTATGAAACAAGAAACGTTGGGACCGTGTCGATGATAATTTTCATATGAAGGAGAAAAATTCAGATTTCGCGTTATAGTTTGTTAGTTATGGCTAAATCAAATTTTAAAATAGTCGCTATGGAAATCGTTATTAAATTATAGGCCTTTAAAAATAGCCGTTTTGCAAACGGTCTCTGTTTTCGATGAAATCAGTTTCATTGGGACCATATCATTAAATTATTTTATGGTGTTGAATTATGTGGCAAACCAATGTCATATGTGGCCACGGCAGCCACAAACGCCGTTCAGTTCTATAGCGCGTAGTTAATTTAATAAATGAGTTTTTTGAGTGTAACTTGAGCAGACGGTTGAATTAGGCCATGAAACCAGTACCGTTGAGTTCGTATCTTCGATTAGAGTCATAATAGATATATAATTTGTTATTTTTGGAGGCCGTGAAATTGGGTGTCCGAAATGGCATCGCGGTGCACGTAAAAATAGCCTACCGGGGAAACAGTCTCGGAATGCGACGAAACTAGTGCCATTGGATTCGTATCAATAAATTATTATAAGAAAATCAAATTTCGTGTCAATCGGACATACCGTTTGACCGTGGCAACGATAAACGCCCTTGTTTTTATTTAACCGGTTATATTATTTGACAGGGGTAACTTTAAACGAGTAAACGACTGGCCAAACGAAATGAAACAAGTTTCATACGAAACCTTAGGAAGAGGTCTAGTGAAATGTCAAGGCCTCATATTTTTAGGATTTTTCTGTAATTTTAAGAAATTAATGCTCGGTGTTTTACATCGATATTTTCTAAAGGATTTTCGCAAACGGTGTCGGAATTCGACGAAACCTGTCCCATTGGATTCGGAATATTTTTTTATGCTAGGATTAGTAGTTTTCGCCTCAATTGAACATCGTATGTGATGATTTTTAACATGAAAACTCACCGCAAGTTCGGTTATATTATTTTATTAATAAAACCATCCATTCACTTTGGAAATGTCTTTGTGCTTCCTACTTCTGTTACATGCGTCCCTTTCTTTTCATATTTTATTAGTTCCGCATATTTCTATTTCTTGCCACACAAAACTTTGTTTTCCTGTACGTTTCTTGAGAGCCAAACAATCCTTTTTCCTTGCACGCCAATCAACCAATACTCGTGTGCACCAAGTAAAGTTTTGAGCTCCGCACCACATCAGCTACCCTATATAACTACTGTTGCAAACCTATACATCAAATACTTGTTCACCACGGAGTGCTCTCTATAAAAGCACTGTTACTTTTCCTCTTCGCTGTACAGAAAGAAGAAGAAAAAGTTGCGTCAAAAAAAATACAGAAGGCGGACAGAAAAGAAGTGGGGCGTGCGGTGATTTCATAAATAGTGTAGGCTTCGGTCTTGTGCTTGGGTGGAGGATGGTTTTGAAATATACAATGAAGTATGGTGGAGTAGAGAAGGGAAGGATGGAAAGAAGTAAGGGATAGATCAGAGAATGTATGGGGTTGGTCTGTGAAGTGGTGTGCGTGCATGGATGGAGCGGATCAAAAGTTTGGAAAGAAGAAGAGGGGTGTTCGGAAATGTACACAGGAGGGTAAACGAAAAAAAAAAATCAGAACGTGAAAATGGGGATACGGTTCAAAACATGGAGAGGGGGAAGTGGATACATATTACTGGAGCAGTTGTATGAATTGGGAAGGATTCAATGGGTGCGTGGCCGTATTTATATGGTAAGGTTAATAAGCATTTATTTAAGGAATAAGTAATTTAAGTTAAGGGAAGTATAATAGAATGTGCCCAATTATTATAATGTATAATGTATGGTGCGCGCCTAATCCAATATATGCTGAACATATCAAAACATAGTATTATCAACATTAGTAGAATTATAAGTAATATATTATTAGGTATTAGTAATATTTAAGCAAATACCGTTTTAATGTGTAGTCGTGTCTTACAGCAATAGTATTGGACGGAACAAATGGCGGCAAGTCAGTATCGACGTGCAAAACCGGATGAAAACTGATTTGATCAAAGTTGGCAGCTACTGGAATTTTAGTTAAATTAAACGTCAGTTTAATTAAATTAAAACGGACAGTTCAGCGGCAAACGAACCAAGGCGAGTTAAACTCACTCAGTTTCCCCCTACTTATATTTTTATAAGTTGGGTTTTATAGTTGTGTGCTACTTGTTAATGGTTGTTTGTTTGTTTGTTCGTTGTTGATTTTTTATATTCATGTATGGACTGAACAGTTAAACTAAACGTTCGTTTAATTTAATTAAAAACTAATCGTTATTTTATAATGATTAAATCCAATTGAGGTAAATTACCTTAGTGGTTACGTTTATAACACTATAAACGTTATGATCAAATAGTTGAATGCTTGAACTGCTGTTATTATCCCAGTATTGACTGTTACAGTTATTTTTGACTGTTAATATTAAACTGTTTTATTTCATCTGTCTAGATGAAAACAAATATTAAACTGAATGATTTGAATTGTAGTAACCACTGTTTTGCAGGAAATAACAGGTTGGATAATATTGATAACGTTTATCAATATGATAAATTGTTGTTATGAAATGTGAAATTTGTTTAGATTCCACGGTTTGGTACTATAGTAGCCATTTGCCTCTTTAGTACCGTCGATTAAAAGAAATGATTTTCGAAATCGATATTAAATGGATTTTGAGCGATTTCAAAGTTATAAATATATTCCTTTATATGATTTTAAAATATGACTCTTATGGCAAAGATAAATAGTCGAAGCTAATTTACAAATTTATAACTAACAGAAATGTAAGAGAATATCAAATAAATGTTTAAACAATATAAATTATCGAATTGGGTAATAAATGTTGAAGTGATTTTGCAAAAGCCTTATCGGTCGGAAGGGAAGTTTAAGTGTAGTTCAAAATAGGATCATTGGATCGTGAATACACGGGAATGGGTAAAATAGTTCAAAGAGAAATGTTTTGTGATAAATGATCGTTTTTAACAAATGGTTCATTAAATATACGAAATGCGATTTAATATCATTTCGTGAATAAAGTTAACAAGTCAACAGATTTGAAATGAGTGGTGATTTGGAAATGGGATTTCATATTTTAAATGGAATCAAAGTTGAAAATACCAAATATGGATATATAAATGAAATGTATAAAATGTAGTTAAAGAAGTAAAAGTGAAAACGAATGATAAGTGGTTGTAATTAATTTACAAAAGATTTTGAAAATGGAAATTTAAAAAATGGAATCGAAGTAGTAAATAAAGTTAACGGTTTGTAAATTGTGTTTGTAACACTAGTTACAAATGAAGTAGATTATTTTTAGATATGAGATTTTGTAAAGGATCAGTATATATTGAACAATGAAGGAGTTGCCAAGTATGATTTAAAGGGTATGTGATAAACATAAGTAGAATTGTTCGATAAATATCAATATAAGAAATTAGAAAGGATAACAATATAACAATGGTATCGGATATTAATATAAGATTTCAAAAAGCGTTGTTTATATGGTTTTAAAAACAAATTAATTTGAATTGTCGAAATGGTAATATTGAAATAAAGGGGTATCAAGGAAGATTCTATTTATTATAGAATCAAAGTTCGTATATAATATTGTAAATGATTACTAATTTAAATCGAAAGGATTTAATAAGAGTTTACTTAACAATTAGTTAAGTAAATGCGGTCAAGATTTAATGAGGATTTCAAAGGGAAAATATGTTGTTAATAAACTTCTATTTATTCTGAAGATATGAATGTTGTTGGTCAAGGTCTGAGTGGTAAATAAAATACCCCAACTTGAACGACTCCATGATTATCTAGGAATGGTATTAGTTTATAAATGAGAGAAATTGAGGGAAACATAAGTTATGATCTGCGTTAATGATATTATAAACTGTTTTCGAAAAGTTTTATAAGATTGAATAAACTGAATCTGGAGAATGTTCTTATTTTAAAAAGGGATGTTTCAAATATTGAAAATAAATGAATATAATTGACGTACGGTTCGTTTAAGAGGCTGAATGATACTAAATATTGAATCAGTGGATCCATTTTCTTTTATGGATGCATAGTTATATTATTTGATAACCGACTATCAAATCTGACCCATACGACTGTTGGTACGGAAAGACCGTGATCGAATGTATTCGAAAAACATTCCGTCCAGCAAATACGAATACAATGAAGATGCTGATTCAAGATAGAGCTACTAGAGACCGTGGATCTTCATAAGTGGAAGGATTACTTAAAATCTCTGACTTGCAACCAGAGATATACTGTGATTCTGTCGTGATTGGAATCTACGGGTTGCAAGGACTTCTCGCTACTGATCCATGGGGTGATTCCTATATTGGATGCAGTAGGGGAGTACCTTCGGTTCATCCTGTTCCTGGATGACTTGTATGGATGAATGTCTGACAGAGTTTTTTCAAGAAAGTCACGTATATTGATTTCTCCAACTGTACCAAGAGTGGAAGCGGAGAAGGAAACTTCTTTTAGCCAGCACATAAAGTATTGTTGTGAACGTCAATTAGTGATTGTTGATGGATCTGACGATGTGACATTCGAAGTAAATATGATGTGCTGATAAAGCGTAGACTCAAGCCTCATCAACCGGGAAATGACAGAAATCGGGCAGGCAACATGGCTATGTGGGTCGCTCCCATTAGGGTGTATAATCACCAATCTAGAGAAATTCTTTTTGTTTCTTATTCTATTGATTCTGCCCATTCGGGAACGGTTGTTTGAGTCCAACCGTTGGTGATATACATTCGATACACTCAAGCGAAATGAGTGGTCGGTCATGTGAGGGCCGGGTTGCAAGACGTTCTTGTTGAACCCAGTGTATTCGTCTCTAGAGATACACTATCGGCAGGTGGTCCCATACCTTTTCAAGGTCGGAATCCAATCTCCAATAAGCGCTAGTGGTTTCGTTTGTATACTAAATATGTGGAGCGTGAGATGCAAGCGTTCCACTAGATTGATATTTACTTGTATTTAGACACTATTATAATATCAGAAAAGATATTGATTTTTAACTGTTTTTGGGTTATCATAAGTTAAAAACCGTTCGTATTTATTTGTGGATTTGGTCTTATGATTATCCTTTCCTTTCGAAAAGATTTTGACTTTAAAAATCAAATTGTGTGATACCCTTAATACTGTGCGAGTTTTTCTCACTCTGGTACCAGACTGACCTGGTGTTTTGTAAATGCTCAGGTTAGACCGGGTTGTACAGATTCAGGTTATCAGTGCTGTGAAGTCCAGAGACGAGTTGGAGGCGTTCAGACGTATGATACTATTCCTCTGTGTGTTGTATATGAGGGCAGGTTATTATAAATGTCCAGATGTTTTGATGTGCTCTGATGTTGTAAGTATTATTTCAAGCTCTCAATAAAAGTTATTTCTATATTATATTTTGTTCCGCTGTGATGTGAGACTCTGTGTTGTTTCTTCTTCTTTTTCTATTCTAATATTTCTTTCTTTCTTATCTCACCCTCTAATATTCTTTCTAATAACTATCCGGTGGTTTTGATACTTGGGTTCTGACAAGTGATACAGGATCGGTGTATTAATATCAGAATTCAGGCGTCGAAATTCGCCGGGTCGTTACAGACTCACTCAACAACCATCTGTTGCATGTAATCAATAATCATGCTACCTAATTATCAAACATCCAAATAACAACCAGAGTGAATTCTACAACTAAATATTAGGATTAGTCTATGTCAAATAACATCCCAATACCCATGTGGGGTTTCATCCAACAAACAAATAATAAATTATTTGTGCACTTGGGCGATGTGTAAAAATTATCGTCCCAATCACATAAACAAGTCGGATGACTTGTAAATGGAAGTGCAATATTTAGTTTGAATATACTAAATATTATATTTAATACATCAAACATTTCAACATCACAAACATATATTTCAATTCTTTTTGTTATGAACAAATGACAATAAAAATCTAGTCTTTTAATTCGATACTTTTTATTTTTGACAAATGACAATAAAAATCTAAAATTTCAATTCTAATGAAAAGTGGCAATAAAATGTCATTTATTCTAATGGCACAATTTACAACCAAGTGTTATTATAAATCTAATGTCACATTTATAATTAACATGCATGTCATTTAATAATTTACATAAATGACATCGTATAATTAACATATATGTCATTGTTGTTTGCATACAAATTCTAATGTACGCATTTACAGTAGAATGATATGTTGTAACAACCCGAAAATCTAGGCCAGTTTAAAATTTTTATTTTGGCAATTTTAGCGAATTTTTATTATTTAAAATGAATTATTTTAAATAATATCGACGAGAAAATTTCTTTTGGATAAAATTCAATCGTATATAGTTATTCGAATCGTCGTTAGAATATAAATAATTATATATAATTATAAAAGGAATTGAAAATGGCCCTATAGTTCGATAATTCAATTTCAAACTTCAATTGAACATACTGGGTGCAAAATAAACCGGATTTAGTGAAACCAAAAATAATGGGATCTAATTGTGACTATCTTTCCAACGAATCCGACAAATTGAAATTTCATAGCGGGAATCAAAAGAAATGTCCAGTTGAAAATTCTGAATAGTCGCTATGGAATTCAGGCCCTTAAAAATAGACATTTTGCAAACGACCTCAGATTTCGACGAAACCACTTTTGTTGGGTCCGTGATGTCAAAATATTGCTAGGTTTCAAATTTCATAATTTTTCGATTCAATATGTGAGCATGGCAAAGGAAAACGCGTTTGACCAGTTTCAGTTGATTTTAATCGACTGGAAAATGGCCATTTTTCCAACGGTCTCAGAATTTGACGAAACTAGATTTGTTAGGACCGTATCGTCAATACGAAGCTAGAAAATATTTTTATGTAATTTTTCTAGTTAGTATGTGACCCCAGTAAATTGAAATGCGCGTTCAAATTCAATATATAGAGTTATATGTTGATTTTAACGGAAACTGATCGAAACGATCGAATCAGCCTACGATACATATCCCATTGTGTTCGGAATGGGGGTAAATAGCTATGGACGACAGGCGGTGGGCCTCGTTTAGAGGTCGTATGTAAAAGTCAACTTTTTAAAGTTAAATAATTAAATAATTAAAAATTTAGAAAACCCTCTCTCCTCTTCCCTTTATTCTTTCTACCCCCCTTCCTTCAGTCAAAATCGAAAACAAAAAAGAAGAAGAAAAAAACGAGCGGAATCGAAGACCCCCCCCAGCGGCGCGGACAACCGCGGAGACCCCCCCCAGCGGCGCCGACAACCGCGGAGACCCCCCCAGCGGCGCCGACAACCGCGAAGCCCCCCCCCCCCCAGCGGCGCCGACAACCGCAAAGCCCCCCCCCCCCTGCGCGCAACCGCGAAGCCCCCCCTCATCCGCACCCTCCTCCGCCTCTTCTTCCTCCTCCGACGACAACCGCCGCCTGAAGCATCGAACCCCGACCACCAGCAAACCCTGCCTCCGACGGTGAAGCTCCTCCCCTACCGCCAAGCCTTCCTCCGATCAACGTAAGATTTTATTTAATAAAGATTCGATTTTTATGGCTAATAAAGAGATAGATTTTGATAAATAGAATGAAGAGATTAATAAAAATATGATTTTATGTTTTTAAAGTAATAAAAATATGATTTTTATATTTTAAATTATTAAAAATATAATCTTTACTATATAGAAGATGTAAACATATGATTTTTGTTTAGGTAGAGAATTAAAAATATAATTTTTACATGATAGGAATATTAGAAATATCATCTTTAAATTTGAAAAGGCGAAATCTTTATATAGAGAATAGCGAGGTAAAAATATAATTTTTATCTATATAGTAGCAATGTAAAAATAGAATTTTTATCCATATAGCGTAATTATAAAAATTCGATTTTTATATATTGAATAGTGAAGTAAAATTTGGACTTTTATATATTGAATAGCAAAGTAAAAATTCGATTTTTATATATTGAATAGCGAAGTAAAAATTCGATTTTTGTATATTGAATAGCGAAGTAAAAATTCGATTTTTGTATATTGAATAGCGAAGTAAAAATTCGATTTTTGTATATTGAATAGCGAAGTAAAAATTCGATTTTTATATATTGAATAGCGAAGTAAAAATTCGATTTTTTTATATTGAATAGCAAAGTAAAAATTCGATTTTTATATATTGAATAGCGAAGTTAAAATTCGATTTTTATATATGTAGAGAATACGGGCAAAGAAAGTGACACGGGGCAAGAACGGCAAAGATTTCTGTACAAGAAGAGTCGTGGCATTGGATTAGCTAATCTGTGAGAATTTCTCACTCTTTGATTTAATTTTCTAGTTATATATATATATATATATACTAGGATGCAGACGTTGTTTAGTAGCACCCGACACCCGTCGTCCACAGACCATGGACGGCTTGTATGCTTGTTTGTTTGATGTTGATGTGTAGTTGATTGTGTGATGTGATATGAAATGAAATAAAATATTTATATAGTTTTAAATATTTTATAGTTAAAAATAGAATTTTTAACGTGTATATAAAATGAAATAAAAATAAAAAAATCGGACGATTTGTTTATACACACACATTTGACTGATATTGATTGGGACGATAAATTTTACACATCGCCCAACTGCACAAATAAAATCTGTGTTTGATTGTTTGAAAACCCCACATGGGTATTGGGATGATATATGACATACACTAATCCCAATAATTAGTTGTATGTCGATCGATTGATTGACAAACTGTTATGAGCGTTAAATATTTATATTTGATGCTTATACAGTGTAGAATGCACTTTGGATGATGGTTGATTATTCATCGTTGTTATAGTATACATGTGTTGTAGAAAACCCATATAACATTATATGGTAATTGGTTGGGCTTCATTCCAGTTTTGAATAGAAATATGTGAAATAGAAATATTTGAAATAAAATATTTGAATAGAAATATATGAAGCCGTGTTGATTAGATTGACGCCATTTTGACGTGAACGATATTTATATCGATTTTATTCAAATTGAAGTGAATATTAAAGTGAATTGAAATTAGAATCTAATTGAATTGAAAATGAATTGAAATTGAATATAAATGAATTCGAATTGAAATTGAATATAAATGAATTCGAATTGAAATTGAATATAAATGAATTCGAATTGAAATTGAATATAAATGAATTCGAATTGAAATTGAATATAAACGAATTCGAATTGAAATTGAATATAAATGAATTCGAATTGAAATTGAATAGAAATGAATTCGAATTGAAATTGAATTGAAATTGAATTGAATTGAAAATGAACTAAAGGTGAATTCAAAATCTATTTGAATCGAAATCAATTTGGAATGAATTTAAAACGAATTTATGTTGGAATATTCAATTTTGATTTGAAATGGAATATAAAGTTGAAATCGTTTTGAAAATGAATTTAAAACGATTTATAAAATTCATTTCGAAAGGAAATCGACGAAGTATATATTATATATATTATATATATTATATATATATATATATATATAATGGCCTGAATAGAATGCGCCGCGCCGCGGCAGTTCGCGAATTTCGACCATTGACTTCGAACGGATAATACGAGAGATCCGACCATCGGATTCTCCTAAAACCGGAACCATTGGGTTCGTATCGGAAAGAGCTTTCTAATGAATATTAGAAATTTGAAATCTAACGGTTGGATTTGGAATTATATCCAAATCAAATTTGAAAAAGGTCGCTGTAAGTGCAGTTCGATGGCCGTTGATGGAAATCGACTGTACGGGCCTTGATAAAACTATTAAAAATAGCAATAATTTATGTAAAATCATGAGAAATGATTTGTGAAGAATTGGGATGAAAAACTCCATATTTGAAAAGATAAAACTAGATTTTTATCAAAATGAACTAGTTTTGAACTAGAATTTCAAATTCTATTTATTTTTAAATAAGTAAATCGAATTTGAAATGGTTTTGAAAATAAGCAGAATTTCCAATGATTGCATTGGAATGGATTTGAATCGAAATTGTCTTCGAAATATTTCGATGTTGGATTTCGTGATTATACAGATGTTGTTATGGAAATTTGAAACATATAGATATATATATCGTTATTTCCAATACGATATTTGTTGGTCGTAGAATTTGATATTGAATATTAGCCGGGATATTTTCTATTCAGAGCCTTGTATTTAATATCAAATGTGATGAGACGACCCGATTTCCCGTTCTCATGGAAACAAGGTTATCTTTTGGAATATAACACAGAAACAGATAATAGCAGAACAGAATTAAATAAATACACCAGAATGAACAACAAAATATACTGGATAAAAGTAATCATCAGAGTTACACAATATACAGGATCTTACTTAGTACAAATACAGTTCAGCTATACATAAATGTCTACAGCGGAAATAAACAAAATATGTACAATAGGAGCTGAACAGCATAAAAAGAAATAGATGATGGAATCCATCTTCAGCTCCAGCTATCCAGAAAGAACCAGCTAAACCTGAATACAAGGCTGCCCGTGCAGAAAAAGGGGCACCCGAGTTTGAAAGTGAAACAAACTACGAGTCAGTCATGGGACTGGTATGAGAAATCTACTCAACACATATATAATTGGCCAATCACAGGATCACGCCACTTTCGTGGAACGGGTTTACTCCATTGGATTGCCAGTGCTTTAAAACAAATCTTTCTTTTAAACATCGCTATGCTTTTTATAAAAATGAAGCCATTATAAGACTCAGTTCCCATCACACAATGCAACGCAAACCGGAGGATAGAGTTTTACCTTATAATGGCCAAAATATGATTGATACGAATAAAACAAAGGCATTTGATATTATTGCTAGTGTTTATATGTTCTGAAAACAATTTCGAATCATAACTATCAATCATAGACGGCATTAATGCCCCATACCACTATGTCGCCATATATAGGTATACAATCAAAACCGCACGATCACGTATTTGGAAATTGGATTTCCGTCATGAACCAAGGCAAAAGATAGTCCTTACCGAATTCGAGACTGCCTAGCCCGAGTCTCAGGATCAGAACGCATCGATCCTTGGAGCGACAGGGCCGGTCCACACGGAGTGGATTAAAAATGCCTGAGCACTACGTTTCGCCGCCCTTTGGGGCGTAAGCGAGCCAACAAGTGACTCCATCGGACCCGGATCGTCCGATCTAACCGAGGCGCCTCGCAACAGCAACAACCACATAAGTCAAACTCGTCAGGGCGTGTAAAACCACTGACGCCACTTTTAGCTAGGAGGAAACGTAGGCCCTCCCTGAGGTCCGTTCTCCCGTTTTAGGTTCATACCGGGGTGTGAGGCTCGCGAATTCACGTTATACACAAAGCTACGCCACACAGGCGGTGCTTTGATCATCACCACAAGACTTTGCTTTTCAACAGAAGCCCTGATCACTGCATCTTAGCATGCCACACAGAATAAATCCTATGTCAGACACACAGTCCATTTACAAGTCCGTTCTGGGTCTGAACGAAACCGGAGGCACTAAATACCTCGCAAACCCATCGATCACCACGTACGTCTGGACGATCACCACTCATTATCCATATTTCGGGATGCCTCCCAATCAGGACCTCGGTTACCATCCAAACGAGGTGAAGATCTCCGGTCTTCGACCACTGTCTTTATCTTCGACTTTCAATCGTCGGTCAATTATTTGAAATGAAAATTAACTCGGCCTTCTCAAATAATTCACGTATATTTAGAATTTCAATTCAATTTATTTCAATGGTTAAATTATTCTACAACACCAATTTTGTCCTTTAATGTAATTTTCACACCAAACACATTCAACCATCAAACTTCACATAAATCAAGCAAATTCAGTTTATTTCCATTCCATATCGCTTATGATATTTTATAACTATTTATCGCTATTTTTATTTATTTTAAAATAGCCATTTTATTCAAAACGACGCTTTGGGCCATACAGCGGCCGTGGCGCTGTTTTTCTTCAGATTTGATTTACACATATCTGAAAATCTAACCATTGGATCTTCACAAAATTTACATCATTAGAAAGGTCTTTTCAAAACGAATCCAACGGTTCCAGTTTCGGGAAAATCCGACGGTCGGATCTCCCGGTACAATCGTTTGAATTTTCGATTTCAAAATACGAACTGCAGCGTCGTTATTCGATTAAATATAATTATATTTATATATATAAATAAATATAATCGTTTCTGGCGCTGTTTTTCTTAAGATTTGAATTAAACATTCCAGACAATCCAACCGTTGGATTTTTGCAAGGTTGGTGCCGTTGTAAAGATATTTCCATGACGAACCCGACGGTTGAGGTTTCAGGAAAATCCAATGGTCGGATTTCCCGCACTAGTCGTTTGAAATCACGGTTTCAAAATACGAACTGCACGGCCTCGTTTCGTTTTAATTTTATTTATATTTATATATTTATATAAATATAGTTCATTCAATGATTTCTATATCGTTTTCACTTCAAATATTTTTCTAACACCTTAAAATTTTGGAAAATTTCGCCATAACCTCCCCTGCACCGGGAGCATCGGGAAATCGCAAATAGCGTTCCCGGTCCTTCTAATCTCAAAAAGAAAAAGAAAAAGCCAAGCGGCTAGCCAACAGGCTCAAAATCATCACGCAAACAAATCAGTAAATGTGTACCTATTTGTCGGGCACAAAATTTTATTCCTCTTCTCCAGCCCCTTTGCTATAACCTGTTCAATGAATATTGCATGTACATATATATACAGTTCTTATCATTTATCAATTTCTATTCGATTTCATATTTGATTTCTATTTGGTTTAAAAACTCCATTCATTCTAATGTTACATAAATAGGTGCAAATCATTTCATTAGCTAATTAATGAATATTTTAACTCATATATGTTTATTTTGAACAAGTGGCTATTTTTAACACTTCACATTTCAACGATTTATGCATACAATAAAAATGTGATTTTTATTATCAAACGATTTATTTCAAAATATGAATACCATTCAACACATGAATTTCTAAACAACGAATGAATATCAATTCAACACATGAATGTTTTCTATAGTTTCTATATGTAGATAAAAATGTGATTTTTATTATTAAACGATTTATTTCAAAATATGACTACCATTCAACACATGAATTTCTAAACAACGAATGAATATCAATTCACCACATGAATGTTTTCTATAGTTTCTATATATAGATAAAAATGTGATTTTTATTATCAAACGATTTATTTCAAAATATGAATACCATTCAACACATGAATTTCTAAACAACGAATGAATATCAATTCAACACATGAATGTTTTCTATAGTTTCTATATATAGATAAAAATGTGATTTTTATTATCAAACGATTTATTTCAAAATATGAATACCATTCAACACATGAATTTCTAAACAACGAATGAATATCAATTCAACACATGAATGTTTTCTATAGTTTCTATATATAGATAAAAATGTGATTTTTATTATCAAACGATTTATTTCAAAATATGAATACCATTCAACACATGAATTTCTAAACAACGAATGAATATCAATTCAACACATGAATGTTTTCTATACAATGAATAAATATAGTTTAAGCATATGAAAATAATTCAAACACAAGAATATTATTCAAAATTTCGGCAGCATAACGGCAGGGTAGTTACACCGGGACCGTCCCTAGTACGGCTCCTCGCTCTACCTTAAAACCTCGCGGTTTTTGACAATGGGGATCATGCATCTGGTTCGCACGCAGGCGGCATGTATATATTTATTTCATTTCCACAAACTAATCCTATGTGGTTTCAACCAAATATTTCACAACCACCAATGGGTATTTTTCAACCACAATCAACCAATATCAATCAAAAACAATCCCAAATAACCATTTTGCTATCAATCAATTTTCACACCAATTTCAACCAATAAATATCGTCCATGGTTTGTGGACGAGGGGCGTATATATATATATATATATATATTTATATATAGCAATTCACTTTCATTTTCAACACATATATATAATATTTTTAAATCAGAAATCTCACCAATAGCTATCCAATTCCACGACTCTTCCTTTAGAGAAATCTTCGCCTTTTTGTCACTTTCACCCGTATTCTCTACATATGTAAAATTCAAATTTTTACTATGTTATTCAATATATAAAAATCGAGTTTTGACGTCGCTATTCAATATATAAAAATATGATTTTTACTTCGACTTTCAATATATAAAAATATGATTTTTACTTCGACTTTCAATATATAAAAATCTGATTTTTACTTCGACTTTCAAATCTCCTTTTAGTTTACAAATCATTTTAAAATCAGTTTTTAAATCATCTTAAAAATCAGTTTTTATACTTTTATAAAATTCAGTTTTTATTCTTTTATAAAATTCAGTTTTTATACTTTTATAAAATCAAATCAATTTTATACTTTTAAAAATCAATTCGGTTTTTAAACCTAAAAAATCAATTCAGTTTTATACTTTTATTTTTATAAAATAAAAATAAAATAAAAATATAAAAAGAAATACTTACAGATAGGGGGGGGGGTTTCTGCAGTTCGTCGGCGGCAAGGCGGAGTTGGGCTTCGAGGTGGCGGCTCGGGTTTCGAACGGTGGTGGCAGGAGGAGTTGCTTCGAGGGGGGGTGGCGCGACGTCTTCGCGAGGGGCTCGAGGGCTTCAAGGGGGGGCGCGGCGACTTCGAGGTGGTCGGCGGCTTCGGGGTCAGCGTCGAGGTTTGGAGGGAGGACGTCGGCTTCTAGGTTTAAGTTTTTTTTTTTTTTCTGTTTGAAATCGAAATGAAAAGGGGGGGGGGGGGGCAGAACGAAGATAAAGGGAGGGAAAGATTATATTTTATTTTTTTTATTTTATTTAATTATTTATATTTTGCAAAAAGGTTGACTTTTACATACAACCTCGAAACGAGGCCCACCGCCTGTCGTCCATAGCGTTCAACCCCCATTCCGAACACAATGGGATATGTATCGCAAGCTGATTTGATCGTTACAATCAGTTTCCTTTGAATTTACATTTAAATCACTATATTGAATTTTAAACGCACATTTCAAATTACCGGGGTCACATACTAACTAGAAAAATTCCAGAAAAAATATTTTCTAGCTTCGTATTGACGATACGATCCTAACAAAACTAGTTTCGTCGAGTTCTGAGACCGTTGGAAAAATGGCCAATTTCCAGTCGATAAAAATCAACGGAAACTGGTCAAACGCGTTTTCCTTTGCCACGCTCACATATTGATTCGAAAAATTATGAAATTTGAAACCTAACAATAACTTGACCCTGCGGATCCAACAAAAGTGGTTTCGTCGAAATCCGAGGTCATTTGCAAAATGTCCATTTTTAAGGGCCTGAATTCTATAGCGACTATTCAGAATTTTCAACTGGACATATCTTTTGATTCCCGCTATCAAATTTCGATTGGTCGGATTCGTTAGAAAGATATTCACTAACAGATTTAAATATTTTTGGTTTCACTAAAATCCGGATTGTTTTGCACCCGGTACAGTCTGACAAAGTTTGAATTCAATTTTTGAAACTGCCACGCCATTTCAGGCCTTGTTTATAATTATAATTAATTATATTCGTTTTCAAATGTCGATTCAAACTTAGTTTTCATCGCCATTATCTAAAATATTTATTTTAAATATTTAAAATCCATTATTTTAGCCAATATAAAAAATTTAAATTGGTTCAGATTTTCTGGGTCGTTACAATCTCCCCCACTTAAAACTTTTCGTCCCCGAAAAGGAACAAAGTCGAAAGTGGTTTGATAAATCTACAATCACACAACACAACAACCAATCCAATTGTTTTTAACCTTTCAAAGCCATACAAATTAATTCCTATTTTTCTTCTAAAATCATTCAAACAATTATAATAGAATAGAGAATTAAATGGTGAGGTAAAGTATGGTAAATATACCTTGCACCGGAGTCAATCAGAGATATCTACTCGGCATCTGGGATAAGCTTTCTGAATGCTCTCCTCGGTTTCCCAAGTACAATCTCTCGGATCTCCACTCCATTGCACTTTGACTAAGTGAACCTTCTTGTTCCTCAGCTCCTTTGTTTCTTTGCCGATAATCTTTAGCGGCTCTCGCCTCACAGCTAATTCTGGAGTAATTTCAATATCCTGCTGAGCTGCTTCTTCCACGATCAAGTCTGGATCATGAACGTGCTTTCGAAGTTGAGATATATGAAATACATCATGCACTCCAGGCAACCAGTCTGGCAATTTAACTTTATATGCGAGAGTTCCAATCCGTTCCAGAATAGGAAACGGACCAATAAATTTAGGCGCTAACTTTCCAGTTTTACCGAACCGGATAACGCCTCTCATCGGCGATACTTTCAAATATACATAGTCGCCAACTTCAAAGGATATATCTCTTCTTCTTCTATCGGCATAGCTCTTCTGTCGGCTTTGAGCGGCGAGTAATCGCTTCTTAATAAAATCGACTTTGTCGGCAGCTTCTCGAATCATATCAGGACCCAACACAAGTCTATTCCTAGGCTCGACCCAACAAGCAGGAGATCGGCACGGTCTACCATACAATGCTTCGAACGGCGACATTGTCAGACTCGCCTGGTAGCTGTTGTTATAAGAGAATTCAGCCAAATGCAGATGGTCTTCCCATGATCCACCGAAATCTATAACACAAGCCCGCAATAGATCTTCTAAAATGCGATTCACCCTCTCAGTCTGACCATCTGTCTGAGGATGATAAGCGGTGCTCAAGTTTAACTTCGTTCCTAGCTCGACTTGAAATGCTTCCCAGAATTTGCTAGTGAATATTGTATCTCTATCACTGACTATATTGAGCGGCACTCCATGTAGTCTAACTATTTCCCTGAAGTATATCTGCGCCAGGCTCTGAGCGGTTCTGTTTGATCTGACAGGCATAAAATGGGAGGTCTTCGTGAAGCGATCTACGATCACCCAAATACTGTCATTTCCTTTTCTTGTTCTGGGCAAAACATCAATGAAATCCATGGAGATATGTTCCCACTTCCAGCCAGGAACTTCCAGCGGTTGTAATAATCCAGCCAATTTTTGCTGGTCACTTTTGACTAGCTGGCAAGTAGGGCATCGGCTAACGTATATTGAAACATCTCTTTTCATAGCCTTCCACCAGAATGTTCTTTTGAGATCGTTATACATTTTGGCCACACCAGGATGGATACTCAGCTTGGACTTGTGACACTCGTCTAACACTTCCCATTTTAACTCTGGGACGTCCGGAACACAAATCCTTCCTTTCAATCTCAAGGCCTCGTCGTTATCTATTTGCAAACACGAGGGTTCGCCTTTCTGAATCCTTTTGATCATTTCCTTAATAAAGTTATCCTCCTTCTGAAGAATAGATATTTTATCCATCAAGGAAGTCGTGATAATAAAGCTGGCGATCATTACATTCTTTCTGCTCAGCGCATCGGCCACGACATTGGCTTTCCCTGGAGTATATATAATTTCAAAGTCATATGCTGCAAGAAACTCCAGCCAACGCTGCTGCCTCAAATTTATGTCCTTCTGAGTGAACATATACTTTAACGACTGGTGATCTGTAAACAGTTCAAATCTCTCGCCCAGAAGATAATGTCTCCAGATTTTCAAAGAGAATATGATAGCCAATAACTCAAGATCATGAGTTACATAGTTTTTCTCGTGCGGCTTCAGTTGACGGCTAGCATAAGCAATCACTTGACCTCTTTGCATTAACACTGCGCCAAGGCCTTCTCTAGAAGCATCAGTCCAGACTTTTAAATCTTGGTTGCCATCGATGATGGTTAACACTGGAGCTGTCGTTAATCTCAACTTCAGCTCTTCGAAAGCCTCCTCACTCTCCTGAGTCCATTTGAACTTAGAATGCTTCTTTGTGAGCTTCATTAAGTGGCCAGATATCTTCGAAAAGTCTTTAACGAACTTCCGATAATAGCTAGCCAATCCGAGAAAACTGCGGACTTCAGTGGGAGTACTGGGCTGTTTCCAATTTTGAATTGCTGTGATTTTACTTGGATCCACAGCAATTCCTTCTTTCGATACGACGTGGCCCAGAAATTTTACTTCATCTTGCCAGAAGATACATTTGGAAAATTTGGCTTTTAATACATTCCGTCTGAGAATTTCCAAAACCTGTTCCAGATGCTTCTCATGTTCGGCCTTTGATTTAGAGAAGATTAGAATATCGTCAATAAAAACCAGAACAAATTTATTCAATACTCCTCTGAATACTCTGTTCATCAGATCGACGAAATAGGCTGGAGCGTTACATAATCCGAACGGCATTACTAACCACTCGTAGAATAAGTCGGGGCCTCTGAACGCTGTCATTGGAACACACTCTTCGGCAATTCGAAGTTGATGGAAACCTGTAGCTAGGTCCATCCTTGAGAATACTTGTGCGCCATTTAATCGATCTAACAAATCATCAATCCGCGGCAATGGATACTTGTTCTTTATTGTCTGTTTGTTCAGATCACGATAATCCACACATAGTCGTAGAGTACCGTCAGATTTTGGGACAAATACCACTGCTACACCCCTATCCGAGAAACTAGGCCTGATCAGACCTTTCCATACTAGCTGTCGTGTTTGATTGTCTAATTCCTCTTTCTCTTTCAAGGACATTCTTCGAATAGCGTGAACTACAGGCCTTGCATTGGGAATCAAAGCAATCTTGAAATCTATTTCTCTCTGCGGAGGTAAGCGAACAACTTCTTCGAACACGTCCGCATAGTTCTTGACGACAGGAATATCTTTGATGAGGTCAGGAATATTTTCTGTGGCTTCTGGGGTATTTTCTATTTAAGCTGGAGAAACATCGAGAGCTGACCAGAAATCTTTTCTATTTGAAGTCGGGCCTTCACATGGTATGGTTATATAATTCCCCGATTGGGCCTTTGCTTTAACCACTCTCTCGGCGCATTTAACTTCAGCTTCATATCTAGTTAACCAATCCAATCCCAGAATAAGATCGAATTCATTAAAATTCATGATGATAGAGATAATAGGGAATTTATAGCAAGAAAAAGAGACAGGTACTGCACAAATCCAACTGAGATTGATGGAACCTCCCACTGGATTTTGGACAGTCATTGGCTCTTTGAGCTTCTTCAAATTCAAATCCAGTTTCTTGACTGCACTCTTTGCAATAAAGCTTCGTGACGTGCCTGTGTCAAACAGTACTTTTACTGGAATGTTTTTGACATTGAGCGTGCCTTCTAAAACATCAGATCTTTCCTGAACAGACGAGGATGCAGGTACTTCTACCACTTCATTTACTTGCGCTGCCTTGGACTTCTTAAATTGCTTGCAGTCCTTTTCAAGATGGCCAGTCCGACGGCATTGAGCGCACTTTCTATTCTCTCGGAACTGGTTATCGGGTTTAGACCCCTTCTTTCGCTTCTTCGAGGTTTTACACTTCTTGGTCAGATGCCCCTGTTTATTGCAGTTAGAGCATGTGGCAGTCGTTGCCCGCTCTTTTTCTGATTTAGCCCTTTTTCTCTTGGCACTGGGCTTCTTACTGACATCCGACTTTGTACTGGCCTCTGGACGATCAGTTTCAGACTCTGCTTTGTCACTACAACAGACTTCATCTTCGTCGCGTAACATTCCTTTCTTATGGAGATCTTCATACTGATAAGCCATATAAATCATTTCTGGAAAAGGAAGCTTCACATGCCCCAATACTTTATTCTGGTATTTCCTTTGCAGTCCATGAATAAATCACAGATTCTTTCTCCTCGTATTTTGAATCAGATGGGGAGAAAAGTGAGCAAGTTCATTGAATTTCTTATGATATTCGGGAATGGTCATGTCACCTTGTATTAGATAAGAAAATTCATCACATAATCTCTCGGTTGCTTCGGGAGGAGTGAATCTTTCTAAGAAAATCACTTTGAATCTATCCCAGGTGATATCACCTTCTGGATTATTTCTGATGATTGATTCCCACCAGATTAAAGCTTCTTCTTTGAGCGCCCAAGATGCTACTAACCGTTTCTGGTCATCTCTCAACTGGATATGCTCAAAGATTCTCTCGACAGAACTCATCCAAGCTTGAGTTTGAATAATAGATTCATTGCCCGAGAATTTTTCTCCACCCAGATTTCGATATCTCTTGAATAGAGCCTCTAGATCGGGTTCTGTATTCCTTCTGTTTCTGGCACTCATTTTTCTAGTACTTCTGCAATTAGTAGATCAAGTGTCAGGTCACAGAAAAGATAGTTTAAAATATAGAAACACATACTTCAATGTAAATGTGTCTATCGAGGTGTAATCATTCTGCTTTACTCATACTAGGATATTGCTGATCCTATCTGTATTGAGTTACCCGTCCTAGAACACTACTGGTTCTATTTCTGACGAGTTCGTTCAAATGTTATATTCCAGATCTAAGCTTAACCAAAGCTCTGATACCACGATGAGACGACCCGATTTCCCGTTCTCACGGAAACAAGGTTATCTTTTGGAATATAACACAGAAACAGATAATAGCAGAACAGAATTAAATAAATACACCAGAATGAACAACAAAATATACTGGATAAAAGTAATCATCAGAGTTACACAGTATACAGGATCTTACTTAGTACAAATACAGTTCAGCTATACATAAATGTCTACAGTGGAAATAAACAAAATATGTACAATAGGAGCTGAACAGCATAAAAAGAAATAGATGATGGAATCCATCTTCAGCTCCAGCTATCCAGAAAGAACCAGCTAAACCTGAATACAAGGCTGCCCGTGCAGAAAAAGGGGCACCCGAGTTTGAAAGTGAAACAAACTACGAGTCAGTCATGGGACTGGTATGAGAAATCTACTCAACATATATATAATTGGCCAATCACAGGACCACGCCACTTTCGTGGAACGGGTTTACTCCATTGGATTGCCAGTGCTTTAAAACAAATCTTTCTTTTAAACATCACTATGCTTTTTATAAAAATGAAGCCATTATAAGACTCAGTTCCCATCACACAATGCAACGCAAACCGAAGGATAGAGTTTTACCTTATAATGGCCAAAATATGATTGATACGAATAAAACAAAGGCATTTGATATTATTGCTAGTGTTTATATGTTCTGAAAACAATTTCGAATCATAACTATCAATCATAGACGGCATTAATGCCCCATACCACTATGTCGCCATATATAGGTATACAATCAAAACCGCACGATCACGTATTTGGAAATTGGATTTCCTTCATGAACCAAGGCAAAAGATAGTCCTTACCGAATTCGAGACTGCCTAGCCCGAGTCTCAGGATCAGAACGCATCGATCCTTGGAGCGACAGGGCCGGTCCACACGGAGTGGATTAAAAATGCCTGAGCACTACGTTTCGCCGCCCTTTGGGGCGTAAGCGAGCCAACAAGTGACTCCATCGGACCCGGATCGTCCGATCTAACCGAGGCGCCTCGCAACAGCAACAACCACATAAGTCAAACTCGTCAGGTCGTGTAAAACCACTGACGCCACTTTTAGCTAGGAGGAAACGTAGGCCCTCCCTGAGGTCCGTTCTCCCGTTTTAGGTTCATACCGGGGTGTGAGGCTCGCGAATTCACGTTATACACAAAGCTACGCCACACAGGCGGTGCTTTGATCATCACCACAAGACTTTGCTTTTCAAAAGAAGCCCTGATCACTGCATCTTAGCATGCCACACAGAATAAATCCTATGTCAGACACACAGTCCATTTACAAGTCCGTTCTGGGTCTGAACGAAACCGGAGGCACTAAATACCTCGCAAACCCATCGATCACCACGTACGTCTGGACGATCACCACTCATTATCCATATTTCGGGATGCCTCCCAATCAGGACCTCGGTTACCATCCAAACGAGGTGAAGATCTCCGGTCTTCGACCACCGTCTTTATCTTCGACTTTCAATCGTCGGTCAATTATTTGAAATGAGAATTAACTCGGCCTTCTCAAATAATTCACGTATATTTAGAATTTCAATTCAATTTATTTCAATGGTTAAATTATTCTACAACACCAATTTTGTCCTTTAATGTAATTTTCACACCAAACACATTCAACCATCAAACTTCACATAAATCAAGCAAATTCAGTTTATTTCCATTCCATATCGCTTATGATATTTTATAACTATTTATCGCTATTTTTATTTATTTTAAAATAGCCATTTTATTCAAAACGACGCTTCGGGCCATACAGCGGTCATGGCGCTGTTTTTCTTCAGATTTGATTTACACATATCTGAAAATCTAACCGTTGGATCTTCACAAAATTTACATCATTAGAAAGGTCTTTTCAAAACGAATCCAAGGTTCCAGTTTCGGGAAAATCCGACGGTCGGATCTCCCGGTACAATCATTTGAATTTTCGATTTCAAAATACGAACTGCAGCGTCGTTATTCGATTAAATATAATTATATTTATATATATAAATAAATATAATCGTTTCTGGCGCTGTTTTTCTTCAGATTTGAATTAAACATTCCAGACAATCCAACCGTTGGATTTTTGCAAGGTTGGTGCCGTTGGAAAGATATTTCCAAGGCAAACCCGACGGTTGAGGTTTCAGGAAAATCCAATGGTCGGATTTCCCGCACTAGTCGTTTGAAATCACGGTTTCAAAATACGAACTGCACGGCCTCGTTTCGTTTTAATTTTATTTATATTTATATATTTATATAAATATAGTTCATTCAATGATTTCTATATCGTTTTCACTTCAAATATTTTTCTAACACCTTAAAATTTTGGAAAATTTCGCCATAACCTCCCCTGCACCGGGAGCATCAGGAAATCGCAAATAGCGTTCCCGGTCCTTCTAATCTCAAAAAGAAAAAGAAAAAGCCAAGCGGCTAGCCAACAGGCTCAAAATCATCACCCAAACAAATCAGTAAATGTGTACCTATTTGTCGGGCACAAAATTTTATTCCTCTTCTCTAGCCCCTTTGCTATAACCTGTTCAATGAATATTGCATGTACATATATATACAGTTCTTATCATTTATCAATTTCTATTCGACTTCATATTTGATTTCTATTTGGTTTAAAAACTCCATTCATTCTAATGTTACATAAATAGGTGCAAATCATTTCATTAGCTAATTAATGAATATTTCAACTCATATATGTTTATTTTGAACAAGTGGCTATTTTTAACACTTCACATTTCAACGATTTATGCATACAATAAAAATGTGATTTTTATTATCAAACGATTTATTTCAAAATATGAATACCATTCAACACATGAATTTCTAAACAACGAATGAATATCAATTCAACACTTGAATGTTTTCTATAGTTTCTATATGTAGATAAAAATGTGATTTTTATTATCAAACGATTTATTTCAAAATATGAATACCATTCAACACATGAATTTCTAAACAACGAATGAATATCAATTCAACACATGAATGTTTTCTATAGTTTCTATATATAGATAAAAATGTGATTTTTATTATCAAACGATTTATTTCAAAATATGAATACCATTCAACACATGAATTTCTAAACAACGAATGAATATCAATTCAACACATGAATGTTTTCTATAGTTTCTATATATAGATAAAAATGTGATTTTTATTATCAAACGATTTATTTCAAAATATGAATACCATTCAACACATGAATTTCTAAACAACGAATGAATATCAATTCAACACATGAATGTTTTCTATAGTTTCTATATATAGATAAAAAAGTGATTTTTATTATCAAACGATTTATTTCAAAATATGAATACCATTCAACACATGAATTTCTAAACAACGAATGAATATCAATTCAACACATGAATGTTTTCTATACAATGAATAAATATAGTTTAAGCATATGAAAATAATTCAAACACAAGAATATTATTCAAAATTTCGGCAGCATAACGGCAGGGTAGTTACACCGGGACCGTCCCTAGTACGGCTCCTCGCTCTACCTTAAAACCTCGCGGTTTTTGACAATGGGGATCATGCATCTAGTTCGCACGCAGGCGGCATGTATATATTTATTTCATTTCCACAAACTAATCCTATGTGGTTTTAACCAAATATTTCACAACCACCAATGGGTATTTTTCAACCACAATCAACCAATATCAATCACAAACAATCCCAAACAACCATTTTGCTATCAATCAATTTTCACACCAATTTCAACCAATAAATATCGTCCATGGTTTGTGGACGAGGGTCGTATATATATATATATATATATATATATATATATTTATTTATTTATATATAGCAATTCACTTTCATTTTCAACACATATATATAATATTTTTAAATCAGAAATCTCACCAATAGCTATCCAATTCCATGACTCTTCCTTTAGAGAAATCTTCGCCTTTTTGTCGCTTTCACCCGTATTCTCTACATATGTAAAAATCGAATTTTTACTATGTTATTCAATATATAAAAATCGAGTTTTGACGTCGCTATTCAATATATAAAAATATGATTTTTACTTCGACTTTCAATATATAAAAATATGATTTTTACTTCGACTTTCAATATATAAAAATCTGATTTTTACTTCGACTTTCAAATCTCCTTTTAGTTTACAAATCATTTTAAAATCAGTTTTTAAATCATCTTAAAAATCAGTTTTTATACTTTTATAAAATTCAGTTTTTATTCTTTTATAAAATTCAGTTTTTATACTTTTATAAAATCAAATCAGTTTTATACTTTTAAAAATCAATTCGGTTTTTAAACCTAAAAAAAATCAATTCAGTTTTATACTTTTATTTTTATAAAATAAAAATAAAATAAAAATATAAAAAGAAATACTTACAGATAGGGGGGGTTTCTGCAGTTCGTCGGCGGCAAGGCGGAGTTGGGCTTCGAGGTGGCGGCTCGGGTTTCGAACGGTGGTGGCAGGAGGAGTTGCTTCGAGGGGGGGGGTGGCGCGACGTCTTCGCGAGGGGCTCGAGGGCTTCAAGGGGGGGCGCGGCGACTTCGAGGTGGGCGGCGCCTTCGGGGTCGGCGTCGAGGTTTGGAGTGAGGACGGCGGCTTCTAGGTTTAAGTTTTTTTTTTTCTTTTTATTTTCTGTTTGAAATCGAAATGAAAGGGGGGGGGGGCAGAACGAAGATAAAGGGAGGGAAAGATTATATTTTATTTTTTTTATTTTATTTAATTATTTATATTTTGCAAAAAGGTTGACTTTTACATACGACCTCGAAACGAGGCCCACCGCCTGTCGTCCATAGCGTTCAACCCCCATTCCGAACACAATGGGATATGTATCGCAAGCTGATTTGATCGTTACAATCAGTTTCCTTTGAATTTACATTTAAATCACTATATTGAATTTTAAACGCACATTTCAAATTACCGGGGTCACATACTAACTAGAAAAATTCCAGAAAAAATATTTTCTAGCTTCGTATTAACGATACGGTCCTAACAAAACTAGTTTCGTCGAATTCTGAGACCGTTGGAAAAATGGCCAATTTCCAGTCGATTAAAATCAACGGAAACTGGTCAAACGCGTTTTCCTTTGCCACGCTCACATATTGATTCGAAAAATTATGAAATTTGAAACCTAACAATAACTTGACCCTGCGGATCCAACAAAAGTGGTTTCGTCGAAAACCGAGGTCATTTGCAAAATGTCCATTTTTAAGGGCCTGAATTCTATAGCGACTATTCAGAATTTTCAACTGGACATATCTTTTGATTCCCGCTATCAAATTTCGATTGGTCGGATTCGTTAGAAAGATATTCACTAACAGATTTAAATATTTTTGGTTTCACTAAAATCCGGATTGTTTTGCACCCGGTACAGTCTGACAAAGTTTGAATTCAATTTTTGAAACTGCCACGCCATTTCAGGCCTTGTTTATAATTATAATTAATTATATTCGTTTTCAAATGTCGATTCAAACTTAGTTTTCATCGCCATTATCTAAAATATTTATTTTAAATATTTAAAATCCATTATTTTAGCCAATTTAAAATTTTTAAATTGGTTCAGATTTTCTGGGTCGTTACATGTGCTTTGGGTTTGTCGTGAATGGTGTCTTCATTAACACTGTTCTTAAATCCAGTTGAGAAAAAGATTGAATATTTTTATTTAGATTTAATGAAGTGTACCAATTAAATAATATTTAATTGAATTGATATTGATTTTTGGGTTTATCGTGAACAGTATTTTAAATAACACTTGTTCTTTAACCCGATAATTAATGTGATGTGATTTTGGGTTTATCGTGAACCGTGTTTTAAATGACACTGATTCTTTAACCCCGTTAAAGATTAAAACTAAGTGGAGTTTTAATGAATCTTTAATTAGATTGAAAAGATCGAGAATGGAGTATCACCAGTTTTGCTCCAGGCGATAGTTGAATCCTTAATTAGATTTGAACGTGAAATGGTAATTGAATTTACCGATAACACCATGGTGTTAGATATGAAGTATTACCAGTTTTACTTCATGGGATGAATAGGTTGGGATCGGGAAATTTAAACAAATGGTTACTTTGGTAAGGTTCGTTAATCCCAACTAGTTGAATCGAAATTCAAAAGTAGATTAAAGAATAAATTTTAATGATTTATCTTTGATAAAATTAATGGGAACCTTTCCCTATGAATGTGAAATTTAGAAACTAACTGTCGGTTAGCCAAGCAGAATGGTTTTCTGGATATTGATCTGATGTTGGTTTCGGCCTTCGGGGTTAATATTTGGGGAATTATTCTCTTGATTAATTTACGGTTAGTGACTGATGAATTGGAATGAGGCGTATGTTGTGTTTGTGTAACACTTATTTAAAATATACGCGAGTTATTCGGAAAGACCGGGTTTATCCCATTCTGAATAACTGATACGACGATAATTCGAAGATGAAGACGGTGGTTGAAGACCAGAATTCTTCACATCATTTGGGTGATTACTGATAATCTTGATTGGGAGGTACACCCAAGAGGATGGAAACAGTTGGTGATCGTCCAAACGTACTTGGAGATCGATGGATATGCGAGGTACTAGGTGCCTTCGGTTTCGTTCAGACCTAGAACGGACTTGTAAATGGACTGTGTGTTTGACATCGGATTTCATTCTGTGTGACTGATATCGGTTGCATAGAATTGTTTGCCTGTGTGGCATGCTAGGATGCAAATGATCAAGGCTTTTGTTGAAAAGCAAAGTCTTGTTGTTAATGATCAAAGCACGGCCTTTGTGGCGTAGCTTTGTGTAGCGTTATTCACGAGCCTCACACCCCGAGGTGAACCAAAAACGGGAGACGGACCTCAGGGAGGACATGCATTTTCTTCTAGCTAGGGTGGTGTCAGTGACCTACCAGCCTTGACATTTATATACTTTTCACCTGTGTGGTTGTTGCTGTTGCGAGGCGCCTCGGTTATATCGGTTTCGGCCGATGCATCCTGGTTGGCAGACGGACCAGACTTACGCCCCAAAGGGCAGGGAAACGCAGTGTTCAGGATTTCGTCTAATCCACATCGGTGGACCGGCCCTGACGATCCAAAGGGCGATGCGTTCTTCTCCTGAGACTCGGGCTAGACAGTCTCAAATCGGTTGAGGACTATCTTTTGCCTCGGTTTATAGATGGAAATCCAATTTCCAAATATGTGCCATTTGCGGTTTTATTTGTAAACCTATATATGGCGACATAGTGGCATGGGATGCTCATGTCGCCTATGATTGATACTTATGATTTGAAGTTGTTGTAAACACTGTACACCTATAATAGTATCAAATGATTTGTTTTTAAACGTATCAAGCATTCTTTGGCTGTTATAAGGGAAAACCCTATCCCCTGGCTTGCGTTGCATTGTGTGATAGGACCTGGGTCTTATAACAGCTTCAATTTTTTTTATTTAGCATTGCGTTGTTTGTTTTATGCACTGGTATTCTTGGGAGGAAACCCGTTCCGTGTTATACGGCGTGGTCCCTTGATTTACCGAACTTTAAAATAAAGATTTATAACTGTTTTAGTTCTCACACCAGTCACATGACTGACCTGGAGTTTATTGTTTTGACCTAAACTCTAGGTGCCCTTATTTTGACACGGGCAGCTAGTAGTTTTGGTTTTGCAGATTTATATTCACAGGATCCTGGTTTACAGCTGGAATGATATCCGGAAAGCTTTGTATCCGTATATCTCTTCTAGTTGTGTATTGTATTAATTTCCGCTGCTATGTATTTAAATGTAATTTAAATCTCTGATATTTCTGTGTAATATTCATTTATACTCTGTATATTCTTGTAATCTGATGCATTGTTGTAATAAACAATGAAATGTTCTTCCATCTGCGTTCTATTTTGTGGCTTGTTCTCGAACTATCCGAGCTTTCCCATCTCTTTGGAGACCGAGGGAGTTCGGGTCGTCTCATTGTGGTATCAGAGCTTTGGTTTACAAAGCTCAGAGAACAAGGCACATTAGAACCATACGAAAGAATTCATCAGATATTGGATTAGTAATATCCACTGGGAATGACTCGTTAGAGATGGGATCAGTGGTATCCTAGAACGAGTGTGAAGAGTATATTTTTAAAAATGAAAACAAATTTTGTTTTGAAAATTTAAATCAACTATTCGTATTTGATTATTTATTTTAAATTGATTTGGACAATCCGATATATAGAGATTTTGCATATATGTCTTGCAAACGTGTATTCGAAGTTCTAATATACTGGATAGTTATAGAATCATACTCTAGTTGCCCGGGGATAATTCTGGTGATGGGGCACCGTCGCCAGTATTTATTTTCGAGTAACGAAAGTTAGATTTCTATATTTCCATTAGCCTGGTGTGAGAACCGAAATTAGATAGGGCTTATCGTTGTGAATTGGCATCAAAAACATGATTTTCGGTATATGTATATGTATCAAAGTTATGAATTTCAAAAGCTAATTCACTAATAGATTGATGGTTATGTTGTTTGATTAATGTTTGAATAATTAAAAATTTGAACCATTATGCCTAATTGCATCAAATATTGAATTGTATTGAAAATTAGCCGCATTTGCTTGCATATACATGTACTTACATTGAACAGGTCACAGCAAGGAGGCTAGAGCAGAGAATAAAATTTGTTTGCCCGACAAATAGGTACATGTTTACTACATAATTTACTGTTTTGTTTGGGTGATGATGATTTTATGAGCCTATTGGCTAGCCGCTTGGCTTTTTCTTTTTCTTTTTGAGATCAGAAGGCCTGTATGGCAATTTCGGGATTTTCCCGTGGCTCCCGGTGCAGAGGAGGTTATGGCGAAATTTTTCGAAAATTCCGGGTGTTAGCCAAATTTTTGAAGAATTTGAAAATTCTCAGAAACTGAAAAGTTGGAGAATGGAAGCCAGATCGAACGTAGAGTTGACTAATCAAACCACTTTCGACTTTGTTCCTTTTCGGGGACGAAAAGTTTTAAGTGGGGGAGATTGTAACAACCCGAAAATCTGCGCTAGTTTAAAATTTTTATTTTGGCAATTTTAGCGAATTTTGGTTATTTAAAATGAATTATTTTAAATAATATCGACGAGAAAATTTTTTTTGGATAAAATTCAATCGTATATAGTTATTCGAATCGTCGTTAGAATATAGATAATTATATATAATTATAAAAGGAATTGAAAATGGCCCTGTAGTTCGATAATTCAATTTCAAACTTCAATTGAACATACCGGGTGCAAAATAAACCGGATTTTAGTGAAACCAATAATAATGGGATCTAATTGTGACTATCTTTCCAACGAATCCGACAAATCAAAATTTCATAGCGGGAATCAAAAGATATGTCCAGTTGAAAATTCTGAATAGTCGCTATGGAATTCAGGCCCTTAAAAATAGACATTTTGCAAACGACCTCGGATTTCGACGAAACCACTTTTGTTGGGTCCATGATGTCAAAATATTACTAGGTTTCAAATTTCATAATTTTTCGATTCAATATGTGAGCGTGGCAAAGGAAAACGCGTTTGACCAGTTTCAGATGATTTTAATCGACTGGAAAATGGCCATTTTTCCAACAGTCTCAGAATTTCACGAAACTAGTTTTGTTAGGACCGTATCGTCAATACGAAGCTAGAAAATATTTTTATGGAATTTTTCTAGTTAGTATGTGACCCCAGTAAATTGAAATGCGCATTCAAATTCAATATATAGAGTTATATGTTGATTTTAAACGAAACTGATCGAAACGATCGAATCAGCCTACGATACATATCCCATTGTGTTTGGAATGGGGGTAAATAGCCATGGATGACAGGCGGTGGGCCTCGTTTAGAGGTCGTATGTAAAAGTCAACTTTTTAAAGTTAAATAATTAAAAATTTAGAAAACTCTCTCTCCTCTTCCCTTTATTCTTTCTGTCCCCCCTTCGTTCAGTCAAAATCGAAAACAAAAAAGAAGGAAAAAAAAACGAAACGAACGGAATCGAAGACCCCCCAGCGGCGCCGACAACCGCAGAGTCCCCCCCCTCAGCGGC
Organism: Allium sativum; assembly: GCA_030737875.1. NCBI lineage: Eukaryota > Viridiplantae > Streptophyta > Magnoliopsida > Asparagales > Amaryllidaceae > Allium > Allium sativum. The sequence goes on along the minus strand of CM060918.1, from coordinate 216,936,657 downwards.
GCCGACAACTGCGGAGACCCCCCCAGCGGCGCTGACAACCGCGGAGACCCCCCCCCACCAACGGCGACCCCCCCCAGCGGCGCCGACAACCGCGAAGCCCCCCCCCCCCTCCCCCCCGCGCAACCGCGAAGCCCCCCCTCATCCGCACCCTCCTCCGCCTCTTCTTCCTCCTCCGCCGACAACCGCCGCCTGAAGCATCGAACCCCGGCCACCAGCAAACCCCGCCTCCGACGGTGAAGCTCCTCCCCTACCGCCAAGCCTTCCTCCGATCAATGTAAGATTTTATTTAATAAAGATTCGATTTTTATGGCTAATAAAGAGTTAGATTTTGATAAATAGAATGAAGAGAGTAATAAAAATATGATTTTTATATTTTTAAAGTAATAAAAATATGATTTTTATATTTTTAAAGTATTAAAAATATAATCTTTACTATATAGAAGATGTAAAAATATGATTTTTGTTTAGGTAGAGAATTAAAAATATAATTTTTACATGATAGGAATATTAGAAATATCATCTTTATATTTGAAATGGCGAAATCTTTATATAGAGAATAGCGAGGTAAAAATATAATTTTTATCTATATAGTAGCAATGTAAAAATAGAATTTTTATCCATATAGCATAATTATAAAAATTCGATTTTTATATATCGAATAGCGAAGTAAAAATTCGATTTTTATATATTGAATAGCGAAGTAAAAATTCGATTTTTATATATTGAATAGCGAAGTAAAAATTCGATTTTTATATATTGAATAGCGAAGTAAAAATTTGATTTTTATATATTGAATAGCGAAGTAAAAATTCGATTTTTATATATTGAATAGCGAAGTAAAAATTCGATTTTTATATATTGAATAGCGAAGTAAAAATGTGATTTTTACATATGTAGAGAATACGGGCAAAGAAAGTGACACGGGGCAAGAACGGCGAAGATTTCTGCACAAGAAGAGTCGTGGCATTGGATTAGCTAATCTGTGAGAATTTCTCACTCTTTGATTTAATTTTCTAGTTATATATATATACTAGGACGTAGACAGTGTTTAGTAGCACCCGACACCTGTCGTCCACAGACCATGGACGGCTTGTATGCTTGTTTGTTTGATGTTGATGTGTAGTTGATTGTGTGATGTGATATGAAATGAAATAAAATATTTATATAGTTTTAAATATTTTATACTTAAAAATAGAATTTTTAACGTGTATATAAAATGAAATAAAAATAAACAAATCGGGCGATTTGTTTATACACACACATTTGACTGATATTGATTGGGACGATAAATTTTACACATCGCCCAACTGCACAAATAAAATCTGTGTTTGATTGTTTGAAAACCCCACACGGGTATTGGGATGATATATGACATACACTAATCCCAATAATTAGTTGTATGTCGATCGATTGATTGACAGACTGTTATGAGCGTAATATATTTATATTTGATGCTTATACAGTGTAGAATGCACTTTGGATGATGGTTGATTATTCATCGTTGTTATAGTATACATGTGTTGTAGAAAATCCATATAATTAACATTATATGGTAATTGATTGTGCTTCATTCCAGTTTTGAGTAGAAATATGTGAAAAAGAAATATTTGAAATAGAATATCTGAATAGAAATATATGAAGCCATGTTGATTAGATTGACGCCATTTTGACATGATCGATATTTATATCGATTTTATTCAAATCGAAGTGAATATTAAAGTGAATTGAAATTCGAATCTAATTGAATTGAAAACGAATTGAAATTGAATATAAATGAATTCGAATTGAAATTGAATATAAATGATTTCGAATTGAAATTGAATATAAATGAATTCGAATTGAAATTGAATATAAATGAATTCGAATTGAAATTGAATATAAATGAATTCGAATTGAAATTGAATATAAATGAATTTGAATTGAAATTGAATATAAACGAATTCGAATTGAAATGGAATAGAAATGAATTCAAATTGAAATTGAATTGAAATTGAATTGAATTGAAAACGAACTGAAGGTGAATTCAAAATCGATTTGAATTGAAATCAATTTGGAATGAATTTAAAACGAATTTATGTTGGAATATTCAATTTTGATTTGAAATTGAATATAAAGTTGAAACCATTTTGAAAATGAATCTAAAACGATTTATAAAATTCGTTTCGAAAGGAAATCGACGAAGTATATATTATATATATTATATATATAATATAATGGCCTAAAAAGAACGCGCCGCGCCGCGGTAGTTCGCGAATTTCGACCATTGACTTCGAACGGATATTATGGGAGATCCGACCGTCGGATTCTCCTAAATCCGGAACCGTTGGGTTCGTATCAGAAAGAGCTTTCTGACGAATATTAGAAATTTGAAATCTAACGGTTAGATTTGGAATTATGTCCAAATCAAATTTGAAAATGGTCGCTGTAAGTGCAGTTCGATGGCCGTTGATGGAAATCGACTGTACGGGCCTTGATAAAACTATTAAAAATAGTAGTAATTTATGTAAAATCATGAGAAATGATTTGTGAAGAATTGGGATGAAAAACTCCGTATTTGAAAAGATAAAAATAGATTTTTATCGAAATGAACTAGTTTTGAACTAGAATTTCAAATTCTATTTATTTTTAAATAAGTAAATCGAATTTGAAATGGTTTTGAAAATAACCAGAATTTCCAATGATTGCATTGGAATGGATTTGAATCGAAATTGTCTTCGGAATATTTCGATGTTGGATTTCGTGATTATACAGGTGTTGTTATAGAAATTTGAAAGATATAGATATATATATCGTTATTTCCAATACGATATTTGTTGGTCGCAGAATTTGATATCGAATATAAGCCGGGATATTTTCTATTCAGAGCCTTGTATTTAATATCAAATGTGATTTGGGTTTGTCGTGAATGGTGTCTTCATTAACACTGTTCTTGAATCCAGTTGAGAAAAAGATTGAATCTTTTTATTTAGATTTAATGAAGTGTACCAATTAAATAATATTTAATTGAATTGATATTGATTTTTGGGTTTATCGTGAACAGTGTTTTAAATAACACTTGTTCTTTAACCCGATAATTAATGTGATGTGATTTTGGGTTTATCGTGAACCGTGTTTTAAATGACACTGATTCTTTAACCCCGTTAAAGATTAAAACTAAGTGGAGTTTTAATGAATCTTTAATTAGATTGAAAAGATCGAGAATGGAGTATCACCAGTTTTGCTCCAGGCGATAGTTGAATCCTTAATTAGATTTGAACGTGAAATGGTAATTGAATTTACCGATAACACCATGGTGTTAGATATGAAGTATTACCAGTTTTACTTCATGGGATGAATAGGTTGGGATCGGGAAATTAAAACAAATGGTTACTTCGGTAAGGTTCGTTAATCCCGACTAGTTGAATTGAAATTCAAAAGTAGATTAAAGAATAAATTTTAATGATTTATCTTTGATAAAATTAATGGGAACCTTTCCATACGAATGTGAAATTTAGAAACTAACTGTCGGTTAGCCAAGCAGAATGGTTTTCTGGATATTGATCTGATGTTGGTTTCGGCCTTCGGGGTTAATATTTAGGGAATTATTCTCTTGATTAATTTACGGTTAGTGACTGATGAATTGGAATGAGGCGTATGTTGTGTTTGTGTAACACTTATTTAAAATATACGCGAGTTATTCGGAAAGACCAGGAGTTTATTGTTTTAGTTCTCACACCAGTCACGTGACTGACCTGCAGTTTATTGTTTTGACCTAAACTCTGGGTGCCCTTACTTTGACACGGGCAACTAGTAGTTTTGGTTTTGCAGATTTATATTCACAGGATCCTGGTTTACAGCTGGAATGATATCCGGAAAGCTTTGTATCCATATATCTCTTCTAGTTGTGTATTGTATTATTTTCTACTGCTATGTATTTAAATGTAATTTAAATCTCTGATATTTCTGTGTAATATTCATTTATACTCTGTATATTCTTGTAATCTGATGCATTGTTGTAATAGAAAATGAAATGTTCTTCCGTCTGCGTTCTATTTTATGGCTTGTTCTCGAACTATCCGCGCTTTCCCATCTCTTTCGAGACCGGGGGAGTTCGGGTCGTCTCATATGTTCCTTTAGAATTTAATCCTAATGTATACATTTGCATTAAAAAGGTATTTTCATTATGCATACAAATCCTAATGTACGCATCTGCATTAAAATAATATTTCCTCTTTTATATTTAAATTCTGATGTATAAATTTACATTAAAATGGAATTTTTGTTTAATCCATTTTAAACTAACAAAAATGTAAATCTTTGTCTAATCCCTTTTAAATAAACCATAACATAAAATTTTGTCTAATTCTTTTAAATATACAAAAATGTATATTTTTATCTAATTGTTTTAAATATACAAAAATGTATATTTTTATCTAATCCTTATAAATGACCAACAATGTATATTTTGGTGTAATCCTTTCTAATTACCAAAAATGTATATTTTGGTCTTATCATTTTTAATTACCAAAAATAAATATTTTTTATTCATTCTTTTTAAGTGACAAAAATGTCTATTTTTTTCTGATTCTTTTAATGTAAAAAAAATGATTATCTTGTCTAATTCTTTTGATGTATACAAAAATGTCTATTTTTGTTTAACTCTTTTTAAGGAGCAAAAGGATTATTTTTAACTACTTCTTTTTAATATACAAAAATGCATTTTTGTCTAATTCTTTTTAATATGTCAAAATGAATGTTTTTAATTCATTCTTCATAAAGTGACCAAAATGAATGTATTTACTTCATTCTTTTCAAAGTGTAAAAGTGAATGTTTTTATTTGTTAAACATGACATTTTCCCTATTTCATTCCTTTACATTAAAGATGTGCATAAGAATACAATCCTCTTTATATTGCATTTAAATATAGTCTTTTTGGTATTACATAAAAATGTAATCTTTTTCATCATATAAAAATGTAACCTTTTTATATTTCATAAAAGAATGTAAACTATTTTGTTCCCTAAAAATTTCAACTTTTTACGTCACATAAAAATGTAAAACTTTTCTATTCTTTTATTACATTATATAAAAATGTAATCCTTTCTTTTCTTATATTACATTTACGAAAAATGTAATCTTTTCCTTTCTTTTGTTACATCATATAAAAATGTAATCTTTTTTTAATTCTTTTTAATGATCAAAACGTAATCTCTCTTCTTAATGAACAAAAATGTATTTTTGGTTAAACTCTTTTTAATGACCCAAAAATGATTATTTTGGTTAAACTCTTTTATTTATGACCAAAAATAAATGTTTCTGTTTCATTCCTTATAAATGACAAAATGTGTATTTTTACTTCGTTCTTTTCTAATGTGACAAAAATATCTCTTTTTGATGTAAACAAAAATGATAATTTCAATTTAACAAAAATGTGATAAAATGTCTGATCCTTTCAATGTAAACTGAATGTGTTGATCTTGTCTAATCCTTTTAATGTAAACAAAATGACTATTTTGTCTAATCTTTTTTTTTAATAAACAAAAATGTTTCTTTTATCATATTTAACATTTCTAAACAAAAATGTTTCTTCTATTCACTAATCAAGTTTTGACAATTAATATGACATGTTTATGTTAACATAAAAAGGTAATTTTATGTATTCACAAATTTCTAATCTCACTTAGAAAAATAAAAATTCTAACTTTATTTCAAACATGGAATATATGTTTACATCTATTTCATAACAGACATGAGGTATATATATTTAATTTAACAATTCCCTAATTAACATAATCGTTAATTTCAACAATTTAACAAACATACTACTAATAGATCAGATCAGCCTAAACTTGGTTATGATTATCGAATATTAATTATATAATCAAAGAATATGAATTCTCACCTTGGTTTGAAGTGGATCTAAAATTCTAACAAGTTCAGATTTTGTTCTACTTAGTTCAGAAGCGTAGATCTTGCTGAGCCGATTCCAACACAATCAGTTTCGTGTCATTCCGTTCTGATTTGAAGAAGTTGTGATCATTTATATTTTGGATTACAAAATAAAAATAATTAAGATAATAATTTAAATTTTAATTACATTCTTAGGCCTCTAATCCTTCTTCCTCTTCTTCGTTAACACCAGGAACCCATCAACCCAAACTTTGATTATTAGGTCTCCAAATCGCAGCCATCCTATGACACCGGAACACGATCGGGCTTCACCACCTCCACCGCCTTGGAACCCTCCCTACGCGCCGCCGACATGGGCTAACTCACACGCATCTCGAGGGAGAAAAAGGGGTTCAAACGTGCCACCTCGCTTGCCGGTTCCACCTCCATGTCATCCAAAAACCGATCACCACCCTATAGAAATGGAGCTGGAGAAGATCTCAACTATTTGGCTTTGGATCCATTGATTAATTCGAAGAGGGATAGGAGAAATTAAGGATTGAATTTAGAGCATCTTCGGCCATTGGTTTCATGTATACGACGGCTGTACATGTTAGTGGATTAGGGATTTGGGAAAAAGGACAAAAGCATTTTTATAATACTTTATTTCTAATTTTATAATTAAACTCATACATTCTTATTCCTTAATATATTTGGAATATTTTTGAATCGTCCAAATTTAACATTTACATCTTTCCTATCAAACAGTGTGTATACTTGCTTTAACATAAAGCTATTATGTAACAACTTATATACTCAAGAATGTATTCCATATTTAAATAAATTTTATCTATAGTAGATTAAGACCATTTTTCGACTCATATATTTTTCTTTTTATTAAAAGTTATGAAACCAAAATAGGAAATCATATCAATTTTAATTATCTATCTTTCTGTAACACTTTTTTTTTATTATTATGCAAAGAAATTCAACAAGCCAATTATTTGGCGAGTATGTATATCAACCATTTTCAGCATGTAACCAACAAGGCTGTGACGACCCCAAACTTCCGTAGACCGAAAGTAAGGATAATCATTTTGGAATACAACATATTTACAACAAAAACAGATCTCAGATACTTATTATAACACATAAACCTTTGCAGCAGAAATAAATGTCATCAGCATCACAACAGAACATCAGAGTATGCAGTTTACAGGATCCACTTAGCAATACAGTAAGTCTTAAAAGATAAGGAAATAAATTCCAAATTCCATTACATACATCAAAAGAAAAAGATGGAAAAATGTCTCAAAGCAAAATAAAACTAGAGAAAAGGCCTTCTCCGTCTTCCGTCCAAGCAAGCTCCAATCAGAATGTATCACCTGAACCTGTCAATTGGCTGCCCATGTGGAAAGAGGGCACCCGAGTTTGCAAAAGTGAAACAAACTACGAGTCAGTCATGGGACTAGTGTGAGAATTCTTAACTAAATTAACTATCAAGATGGTGAATCTCAGGACCACGCCGCTAACGCGGAATGGGTTTACTCCATTGGATTGCCAGTGCATAATATTATAAAGTTTATATAAAACAGCGAAATGACTTTTGAAAAATGAAATCATCATAAGACTCAGATCCTATCACACAATGCAACGCACACAGGAGGATAGAGTTTTCCCTTATGATGATCAAACATGCTTAATACGTGAAAAATAATATTTTAATATTATTAGTGTCTAAGCAGTATTAAAATACTTCAATATAAATATATCAATCCTAGATGGCATAGTACCCCATCCTACTATGTCGATGTATATAAGTTTACAATCAAAACTGAAATGTTGTCGTATTGGGAATTGGTTTTCTGTCATGAAATCGAGGCTAGGGATCGTCCTCTTTTGATTCGAGACACTCTAGCAAAAGCCTCAGGATCCCCCGCAGTGAACCTTTGGATGCGGTAGGGCCGGTCCCTACCTAACGGTAGTGGATTAGTTATGCCTGAACACACGTTTCCCGATCCCTTTGGACCTATAATATAACCACTTCCGGCCTATAACAACTCGAGGTACCTCAATCCAAAATCCACATAAGTAAAATGCCGGGCCATGTCAAAACCCAAGCACCACTCCAAGCTAGAAAGAAACGTGTGCACTCCCTACGGTCCATATCCCGTTTTTGACTCATACCGGGGTGTGAGTCTCGCGAAGTCACGATATACACAAAGCTATGCCTAAACAGGCTATGCTTTGATCATCAGCCACAAGGCCTGCTTTTCAACAAAGCCTTGATCATTGCATCTTGGCGTGCCACATTGACAATTCAATGCCATGCGATCGATAACTATCACTACGTATCAGGGTGTTAAGTAGAGAATAAATTCTCTACCACCAAACAGACATATATTAATAGAAATCGATTTAATTAAATGGAATGAATTCCAACGTCAGACACGCATCCATTTACAAGTCCGTTCTGGGTCTGAACGAAACTGGAGACACCAAAGAGGTTCTCGCTTATCCGCACGATCAACACACACGTCCGGACAATTACGGCTTCAACCCAGTCCTGGGAGCAAGTCAGTCCAAGGTATCAGAAGTCATCGTCCATTCGATGTGAAGATCGCTGGTCTTCAACCATCGTCTTCTTACACCTTTGATTTAATCGTCGTGCAATTATTTGAAATGAGTTAAACTCGGCCTTTTCAAATAATTGTCGCATAATTATAATTTAAAACATTTCATATATATTTATAACTATTTATTGCTATTTTTTTTTTATTAAAAATAGCTCGAAATAAATAAACGACGTTTTGGGTCAATGGGTTACTCTGGCACTGTTTTTACCAGAATTTGATTTACACATATCTTAAAATCTAACCATCGGATTTTGATGAAATTTATATCGTTGGAAAGCTCTTCCCAAAGCGGTCCTAACGATTCCAGTTTTGGGAAAATCCAATGGTCGGATATAATCGTTTGAAGGTACGATTGTCAATACGTGAACTACCGCTCTCATTTCGTTAAAATTTATATTTATATTTATATTTATATATATAAACCATTTGATGATTTCCCCTAATCTAAAATCCATTCCTTTTGTATTCTATAAAACAATATTTTTGTCTGTCAATTCTAATGCGACAAAAGTGATGGTTTCAACAATGTATAATTTTATATCAAATAAAAATGACATTTTTGTTTGCCAATTCTAATGCGACAAAAATGATGTTTCAACGATGTATATTTCATATTAAATAAAAATGACATTTTTGTTCGCCAATTCTAATTCGACCAAAATGATGTTTCAACGATGTATATTTCATATTCAATAAAAATGACATTTTTGTTCGCCAATTCTAATGCGACAAAAATGATGTTTCGACGATGTATATTTCGTATTCAATAAAAATGACATTTTTGTTCGCCAACTCTAATGCGACAAAAATGATGTTTTAACGATGTATATTTCATATTCAATAAAAATGACATTTTTGTTCGCCAACTCTAATGCGACAAAAATGATGTTTTAACGATGTATTCTTCATATTCAATAAAAATGACATTTTTGTTCGCCAATTCTAATGCGACAAAAATGATGTTTTCAACGATGTATATTTCATATTCAATAAAAATGACATTTTTGTTCGCCAACTCTAATGCGACAAAAATGATGTTTTAACGATGTATTCTTTCTTTAATTATAAAAATGTGCTTTTATCCTACTCGTTTTTTAAGACATAAAAATGAACCTTTTTATTCTATTTATTTTAAAGACATAAAAATGAACTCTTTATGCTTTTTGTTTTAATAACATACAAATGAACTTTTTATCCTATTTCATTTTTATAACATAAAAATGAACTTTAATCCTACTTCATTTTTATAACATAAAAATGAACTTTAATGTTTTTCATAAAATTTTATTTCCTTTTCTTTTACAATGAAACATGTAAATTCTTTTATCTTTACATTGGGAAAATGTAAACTTTTCATAGTTACAAAGAAAAATGTAAATCTTATACCTTCACATAGGAAAATGTAAATATTATAATTTATAATGTAAATTTCCCATCTTTACATAGAAAAGTATAAATGTTATATTTTAACATAGAAAAAATGTAAATTTTCTATTTCTCTTTATTACAATAGAAAAATGTAAATTTCCTATTACTCTTTATTATAATAGAAAAATGTAAATGCCTTTTTATTCTTTACATTGAAATGTAAATTCTCTTTTATTGTTTTTATTTACATATGTAAATCCTCCTATTTCTTCTCTTTTACATTGAAAAATGTAAATACTTTCTTTTCTTTTCTTCTTCCTTTACATTGAAAATGTAACTCCTTCTTTATTTTCCCTTACATAGAAAAAATGTAAATGTTTTCTATTATTTTTCTTTACATAGAAAAATGTAAATGTTCCATTTTCTTTCTAAGTTTCAATTTTCAACCCAACACCAAAGTATGTTCATTTCAACTAAATAGATATAACGATGAAATTTTGTGTCATTACAACTACGACAACATAACGATGAATTTTGTGTCATTACCACTAAATTAACGTAGCGATGAAATTTTGTATCATTACAACTACGACAACATAACGATGAATTTTGTGTCACTACCACTAAATTAACATAGCGATGAAATTTTGTGCCATTACAACTACGACAACATAACGATGAATTTTGTGTCATCACAACAACGACAACATATGATCGGATGTATAATTTCCATGAATCAAAATAAATGGTCCCACCTTTATTTTGTGAAATCAAATAAAATATATGAACTTTATTTATTTTATAAATTAGAATAAAAGATCAAATCTTTATTTATTATATAAATCCAACTTCTTTTATTTTATAAGTCAAAATAAAAGATCAAATCTTTATTTATTATATCTCAAAATAAAAGATCAAATCTTCTAAAACAAAAGATCATAACTTTATTATATTTTGTTTTCAAAAATAAAAGATCAAAACTTTATTATATTTTTGTTTCAAAAAAAAAAGATCAAAACTTTATTATATTTTTGTTTCAAAAACAAAAGATCAAAACTTTATTACATTTTGTTTCAAAAACAAAAGATCAAAACTTTATTACATTTTGTTTCAGAAACAAATGATCAAAACTTTATTATATTTTGTTTTCACAAATAAAAGATCAAAACTTTATTATATTTTTGTTTCAAAAAAAAAGATCAAAACTTTATTATATTTTTGTTTCAAAAACTAAAGATCAAAAATTTATTATATTTTGTTTTCACAAATAAAAGATCAAAATTTTATTATATTTTTGTTTCAAAAACAAAAGATCAAATCTTTATTATATTTTTGTTTCAAAAACAAAAGATCAAAACTTTATTATATTTTCGTTTCAAAATCAAAAGTTCAATTTTAAGAGAAAGGAATAAAAATAAAAATAAAGGTGAGAACTTTATTATGATTGCATTTGAATTTACAGATCCAAACTGTCATACTATAACATGATATCACAACGAATATAATTCAACTATACAACAATCACCACATAACAGATCAGAAATAACATACAATGATTTAACTGATCGAATATAATTAAATTATTTAATTATTCAAATTCAGAAATCTCACAGTCGTTGAAGATTTTGGCCAAAATTCAAATTGTTCAGAATCAGCTCCAGTCAGTTTAGACACATAGATCTCCGTCATACGATCACAACGCCGCTGAAATCATCGAATTTCGAGTTGAAACGAGTTAGATATGATTAATTTAAGTTATGAAACAATTTAAATTAATTAATTAATAAATTAATAAAGAAAATAACCTTTCTTCCCCCATCAAAAGTATCGGCCGTATGATTTTTCTTTTTGTTCGATTCTAGGTCTGAAATTATCGAACAAACGGACTCAGAAAAATCCAGAAAAAATATATTTGTCTATGTTATGACGATACGGTCCTAACAAAACAAATTTTGTCGAATTCTGAGACTGTTTGTAACGACCCAGGTTTTTGAACGATAAATTTTAAATATTTAATATCGTTTTAAATATTGTGTTGATAATATAAAAGAATTTTTATATTGAATTATCGATTAAATAATCAATATACGATTTAATTCGAATATATTGAATAGTCGTTATACGAAAACATAATATAATTAAATTCAGAATTTAAAACTGAATCGAAACACTTCGGTCAATTAATAATAAATTCTATGTTGAATTAAAACGATAATAATAATTTATTATCGATGAAATTAAATGTTGAAATCTATCTATATTTTAAATCAAATTTAAATTTAATTTCGTTAATTTAAATTGTTCTCTTCTATACAGTCGAACTTAATTTCAAAAACTCGTTCCGTTGAGTTCAGGGTAACGAAATATTTTATATAATAAAATCAGACAAAATCAAATCAGCCGACCTAGGAACTAAAAATCGTGCAACCTATATTATACATCGAGCTGGAGAAATTGTCTTCTGCCCTGGGTATCAAGGAGACAGAGATTTAATGGCGTATGTAGACCTTGTCTCCCTCTCGCCTATTTATACTCGTTTCCCCTTCATTTCATTTGCAGAAATCGAAGGCTTCAAGCCAAGTGAAAATGCCGCTCCATTCCTCAAAATCCCTAAATAGAAAATTGCCCGTTTCTAAAACCTCTCCCCTCCTCAAATTATCGGGATCCGATTGTGGTGCGATACAGCCTGGAGTTCGACGCGTGACAGTATGGAGTTCGCAATAGGGTTTTGGGATTGCGAAGGGTTCGATTCTAAGTCGCGTTGATTTAGAGGTTGCCATTTCTACAAGGTCATGACCGTCGGTGTGTGGTGCGATGCCTGGAGTCGTTGATTTGGGGAAACTGGATTCGATTGAGGAGTTCTGGTGGTTGATTTGGAGATGGTGCGATGAAGTGGTGATAACCGTGGTTTGAAATAGTTGAACTGTTTCTACTGGGAAGGGGAAGACGATGGATTGGTGTAGGGTGTAGCCGAGGGGTTTGCACTTCATACGGTGGAAGCTTCGGCAATAGTGGGACTGTTATCCCATGATCGATCTGATTTTCGCAAATAGAGAGGCTGCGGTGTATTCGGTGAGAATGGAGAAAAAGAGTTAAGATGGATTTAAGGTAATTTATTTTTAGTTATTTAGTAAATAATATAATAAGGATTTTTATTAATTAGTTTTTAAAATGGGTCATTTATTATTTAGGAAATAGTTTATATAAAAGAAACTAGTTGGTAAATATATAAATGGTAGAATAATTTGTTGAGTATGGAAATTGGCACTGACTACTAAGCTTGGAATATAAAAGCCGAAAGGAAATTATTGAGTAAATCATTTAATGGAACATAAATTATATTGATTAAGTTAGAAGGAATTTAATAACCATTAAAAGAAGAGAAAAATAGAGGAAAGTTATTTATTTATTTTGATTTAATAAATAGATGGTTAATCGGTAAAATTAAATAAAATTATCGCAGGATCAAATATCATTCGAGAAGATTAGTAGCCGGTAATTTCAAGATAAACAGGATATTCGACAACTGCAAATCGAGGTGAGTAAATCTCACTCACCTTTAGAATTATTTTTATTTCATTAAAAATAATTGTTTGTTGCTTGTGTGAATGTTTTCTGGTTGTTTTATATATATTAGTTATTTAGGCTATATATATATATATTGGGTTGATTGATTGGTTGGTTGGATTCCCGCAGTCTCATTAGCGGATGCCCGCGGTACCATAGCGGATGATTACCCTATACGCCCCACGCTATGATTAGTGGATGACCTTCTATACCGCGATATTCTGCCACGAAGCAGAATGGGTATTATTTATGTGCTAACATCTGTGGATGCAAGAAAACAGGTTGGAGGAATCCAACTGGATTCCTCAAAAATATATTATCTGTTTGTTTGTTGTTTGTTTGATTACATATATAATTTTCATATATGATGTGTTAAAAATCAAATGATTGAAAATTTGGTGATTTGATTGGTTTAAATATCACTGGGCCAAGTGTTAATCTATTTAAATATCGTGGAAGGATATTTGAGATTTAAAAAGGGAAAATTCTATTTTTAAATAGAATTTGAAATTTAAATGGAAATAAAAATATAAACTTGTTTGAAAAATAAAACAAGTAGATTCTTTATAAACGAGGTTTAAAAAAAAATTTATAACGAAATTATAAATGAAGTGAAAAGAATTATCATTTGATAATTCAGAAATAGAAATACAAGTGCGAAATTGGAATTTGAAATGAAATTTCAAATAGGATGTGAAATGGAATTTTTAAATATATAACTCAAATGAAATTTGAGTTTAACATTTGAATTTTAAAAGGAGTTTAAATATTTGAATTTTAAGAGGAGATTGAATATTAGAAATTCAAATAGAAGTTCAAATAGAACTCGAATAGATGAAATTAGAATGAAAAATAGAATTTGAATTCAAGGAATTAAAATAAAATTTGAATTCAAAGGAATTCGAATAAAGAAATTCAAATAGAGATTTGAATGTGGAATTTCAAAATAGAATTTGAAATATAGAATTTCAAAGAAGAACTGAATAGAATTTGAAATATAGTATTTCAAGGAAGAATTCAAATGTGAAATTTGAATAAAGATTTGAATGGAATTTAAATATGAAGTTTGAATAGAGATTTGAAATAGAAATTCGAGTATTGAATTTGAACATGGAATTGAATACAGAAATTCAAGTAGAAATTTGAATATGAGATTTCAAAAATAGAATTTGAAATAAACTTTGAAAATAGGATTTCAAAGTAGAATTGGAAATAGAATTTCAAATAGGATTTCAAAATAGGAAATCCAAATGGTTTTGAAATGGAATTTGAATTCAAGGGGATTCAAATGGTTTTGAGTGAAGAAATTCAAATGGTGTTAAAAATGAGTTTGAATATTAGAATTCAAATGGGGCTGGAAATGAATTTGAATATTAGAATTCAAATGGAAAATGAAATTTGAATATAAGAGATTCAAATTGAATTCAAATAGGATTTGATCTATGGGATTTGAATATGAAATTCAAATGGGTTTTAAACTATGGAATTTTGAATATAGAATTTAAAAAGGAGTTTGAATATTTGAATTTCAATAGAATTCAAATATAGAAATTGGAATATAGAAGTTCAAATGGAATTTGAAACATTTAGAATTTCAAATAGAAATTTAAATGGAGTTTGGATATTTAAATTCAAGTATGAATTTCAAATATAGACATTCAAAAAGGAGTTGAATTAAGGTGGAATTTAAATAGAGGATTTGAAATGGAGTTCGAATAAAGGATTTGAAATAGAATTCGAATAAAGGATTTCAAATGGGATTTGAATACAGGATTTAAAACTATGGAATTTGAAATGTAAAGATTCAAATGGAATTTGGAATATATATATCTATATATATATATATTAGAAGGGAGTTGAATTCATTTAACAAAGTTTAAAAAGTTTATATATATAAATATAATTAAAACGAACTCGCCGCAGCGATGTAGTTCGTAAATTGGCGATTCGAACTTCAATTGAATATACAGAACCCAATTGAAGTCGAAATTCTTTGAAACAAGAAACGTCAGGAGCGGTTTGATAATAGTTTTCTAATGAAAGAGAAAAATCTGAATTTCGTCGTATAGATTTTGAGTTATGTCAAAATCAAATTTTCAGAAAAGCAGCGCCAGAATCGTTTTAAAACCATAATGGTTTATTTAATATTATTTAAGCGAGAAAATCCGAAGTTTTTATTTAGAAAATTTCAGAGTTGAGTTGTAAAATATATGCAAATTCAAGTTGTGTAAATGAATATGATTTTTGAAACAGAAACCAGATTTTGATTTATTGAATAGAATTAACTAAATTGAATAGAAATTAGTTAATGAGATTTCGAATGAATATTGGGGTTTGAATAAGTGAATTCGATTTGAGAATTTATATTCGAAAGAGAAAAGAGAACTAGAATTGAAATCGAAATTCAATTTGGTTATGAACGAGTTAAATATTTTGTTTGAACATGTTATGTTCAACAAAGAAGTGAAATAGGCAAAATGACTAATTAAAGGGTAAATGGGCGAAACTGAATTCAAACGATTAGATGGTATTGAATTGAATTGAAAACAGGTGAACATGTGTAAGCAGGTTTGATATGAAGTATATGAAGATTTTAATTTTTGTGCCCGACAAAAAGGTACATGTTGAATTCATATATGAGATTTTATGCGCCGTATCGGCAAGCCGCTTGGCTTTTCCTTTTTCTTTTTGATTGAGGAAGATACCGGGAAGATATTTGAAATTTCCCGATGCTCCCGATACAGGGGAGGTTATGGCGAATTTTTCCGGGTATTTAAGGAGTTAGAATATTTTTAAGAAATTTGACAATTAGAAATCTATATATCGATATACATAGAATTCGATAAGGAAACGAAATCAAAAATAGCGTAAAGGGCCAAGATTGATTATTGAAAATATTTGGGTAACAAATATTGATAAGGAAATGGAGAAGAGATTTAATTAATGAAATATTAATTAAAGAGCCCAGTGATTTGTTTGATATGTTTGGATGAACACTTGTTTTTATTCGATAGTTAAATCACAGACTATCGAAGTTTTGACCATCGTTGTCAATATGGAGAGACCGGTTGGATTATTATCCGAAGAAACACTCCGTATCGGCATAAGCGTTGCGAACCAAGTATGCTGAATATATTGAAGTCGGAGTAAAGTGCAAGGACTCTTTCTATTGAATAGAAATAGTGCCTTCGGTTTCGTTCAATCCCAGAACGAACGTTAATGGACGAATGTCTGACAGAGTATTTCCAATGATCAAATGGGTTGGTCTGTATGAATGTATATGGTTGCAACGGATTTATTCCCTTAGCATAACATCCAGAATATTTGTGCAAACTCAACTAATGATTAACGGATCTGACGATGTGGCATTCAAAGTGATTGTGTTATCAATGGATGGTAAGTATGCGTAGCCTCAGGCCTCAACAACCGGGAAAGGACAAAAATCGGGCAGGCAGCATGGCTATGTGGGTCGCACCCATTAGGGTGTATAATCACCTATCTAGAGGTTCATTTAATTTCTTATTCTATTCGATGCTGTCCCATTCGGGAAACGGTGGTTTGAGTCCAACCGTTGGTGATATACATTCGATACACTCAAGCGAAATGAGTGGTCGGTCATGTGTGGGCCGGGTTGCAAGACGTTCTTGTTGAACCCAGGTGTATTCGCCTCTAGAGATGCACTGTCGGAAGGTGGTCCCATACCTTGTCATGTTGGAAATCCAATCTCCAATAAGCGCCATGCGGGTTTTGATTTTATACTACGTATGTGGAG
Organism: Allium sativum; assembly: GCA_030737875.1. NCBI lineage: Eukaryota > Viridiplantae > Streptophyta > Magnoliopsida > Asparagales > Amaryllidaceae > Allium > Allium sativum. Next base: position 216,919,445 of record CM060918.1, on the reverse strand, counting down.
CGTGAGATGCAAGCGTTCTGCTATTTGGTTATTTACTTGATGTAGACATTATTATAATATCACTGGATTTTCGATATCAAAGTGTTTTGGGTTATAGTAAGGTAAAAACCGTCCGTGTTTATGTGTGGGCTAGTCTTACTATTACCTTTTCTTTGAAAGGATTCTTAAAGTTAAACAAGTGGTTGGAGTTTACTCACACCAGTCCCATGACTGACCCAGAGTTTATTTTGTTTTGTTTTCCCTAAACTCTTGGGTGCCCAAATTTGTACGGGCAGTCAAGTAGTCGGGATTTCACAGATTTATTTGAAGGAGCTGGAAGCAGGAGGCTTCACCGGTTAGCTATAGGCTATCATATATTACGCTGTGGACCTTGTTTGTATCTGGAAACAGGTGTTTATAACTGTTCCAGGAATGGTTGTTGTGCTCTGATGATGGTATGTACATAAAGTTACTGATTTGTATTTCAAAGGTTATGTTATATAATATATTTTATTCGTTCCGCTGTGAGTTGTGATCTTCGTTTTTCTTCTATTCTAAGTTTTCTATCTTATCTATTCTCACCCTCTATCTTCTTTCTATTAATGGTTCGTATTTCTATGTTATTTGGGTTGGACGTGTGGTGTATTTAGTCAACTCAGATAGCTCAGATTTGCGGGTCGTTATAGTTGGTATCAGAGCTTAGGTTGAGCGAATACCTAGGCTTTGGTGGGATTGTACTCATTAGAGATAGGGTCAATAGTACCCTAGAATGAGTCGAGCATATATATACGAGAGAGCGTATTTGTAAATTGATACAAAAATTGTTTTATATTGTGTTGGCTAGTCTGTTGAGTGGTTTATGAATTCTGATCGAATAGTAGGACGCCACGAAGTCGATAGGAATTTCTAAACACGTGAACAGAAGATTGAACATGATATTGTTTTCAAGTGGGTAGATGAAATAATTTTACCCAAAATTATATTTTGATATAGAAAGAATAATTTCTGAAATTATTATATTATATGGATGTGTTGATTGATATCATTATAATCCGACGAGATTATAAAATTGTAATGGTTATTTATAACCAAATAAAATTTGTATATGAATGAAATACATACAAATGGGAGGAACTGGAATTAAATTCAAACCAGGATTAAGAATTCAAAATCCTGGGAAGTTGGAAATATTTTTCAAAGTATATTAAAATAATATAGATTTGTTTAGAAGGATTTGAAAGAAAATCATTTTAGATGAATTTTGAAATAATAAAGCACTGAACTCACTTCGGTGCCTGGGAAATAATTCTGATGATAGTCGCGACATCATCAGTGTTCATTTTCGAGTTCCTAAGTGATGGATTGCTACCTTAGATAGTTTTTGATGGAAATTTGTTTTGAAAGGAAACAAGTAGATTGAAAATTCAAATGTTTTGAATTGAGATGAAAATAAATATAAGTATACATTTATGTATTTCAAAGGATTTGAAATAAAAACCCTGGGATTTGGATTCTGGAATTAAAATTTAACTGAAGCAAGTTAAATGGTTCGAGGTGAATAAATTGACTAGGATCAATTTGAAATAAATTGAAATGAATATGAATTAGAATACATATGAATGGAAACCAAAAGTTTTGGTTGAAATTAAAGTCATAGAAATATGAGGAGTTGAGTTTCAACATAAGTGAATTTTTGAAAAGTAATAGGTTTGTACCATTTTCCTACCTTAGCAATTTCGAGGACGAAATTATTTTAAGGGGGGAAGAATGTAACGACCCAAGTTTTTGAACGATAAATTTTAAATATTTAATATTGTTTTAAATATTGTGTTGATAATATAAAAGAATTTTTATATTGAATTATCGATTAAATAATCAATATACGATTTAATTCGAATATATTGAATAGTCGTTATACGAAAACATAATATAATTAAATTCAGAATTTAAAACTGAATCGAAACACTTCGGTCAATTAATAATAAATTCTATGTTGAATTAAAACGATAATAATAATTTATTATCGATGAAATTAAATGTTGAAATCTATCTATATTTTAAATCAAATTTAAATTTAATTTCGTTAATTTAAATTGTTCTCTTCTATACAGTCGAACTTAATTTCAAAAACTCGTTCCGTTGAGTTCATGGTAACGAAATATTTTATATAATAAAATCAGACAAAATCAAATCAGCCGACCTAGGAACTAAAAATCGTGCAACCTATATTATACATCGAACTGGAGAAATTGTCTTCTGCCCTGGGTATCAAGGAGACAGAGATTTAATGGCGTATGTACACCTTGTCTCCCTCTCGCCTATTTATACTCGTTTCCCCTTCATTTCATTTGCAGAAATTGAAGGCTTCAAGCCAAGTGAAAATGCCGCTCCATTCCTCAAAATCCCTAAATAGAAAATTTCCCGTTTCTAAAACCTCTCCCCTCCTCAAATTATCGGGATCCGATTGTGGTGCGATACAGCCTGGAGTTCGACGCGTGACAGTATGGAGTTCGCAATAGGGTTTTGGGATTGCGAAGGGTTCGATTCTAAGTCGCGTTGATTTAGAGGTTGCCATTTCTACAAGGTCATAACCGTCGGTGTGTGGTGCGATGCCTGGAGTCGTTGATTTGGGGAAACTGGATTCGATTGAGGAGTTCTGGTGGTTGATTTGGAGATGGTGCGATGAAGTGGTGATAACCGTGGTTTGAAATAGTTGAACTGTTTCTACTGGGATGGGGAAGACGATGGATTGGTGTAGGGTGTAGCCGAGGGGTTTGCACTTCATACGGTGGAAGCTTCGGCAATAGTGGGACTGTTATCCCATGATCGATCTGATTTTCGCAAATAGAGAGGCTGCGGTGTATTCGGTGAGAATGGAGAAAAAGAGTTAAGATGGATTTAAGGTAATTTATTTTTAGTTATTTAGTAAATAATATAATAAGGATTTTTATTAATTAGTTTTTAAAATGGGTCATTTATTATTTAGGAAATAGTTTATATAAAAGAAACTAGTTGGTAAATATATAAATGGTAGAATAATTTGTTGAGTATGGAAATTGGCACTGACTACTAAGCTTGGAATATAAAACCCGAAAGGAAATTATTGAGTAAATCATTTTATGAAACATAAATTATATTGATTAAGTTAGAAGGAATTTAATAACCATTAAAAGAAGAGAAAAATAGAGGAAAGTTATTTATTTATTTTGATTTAATAAATAAATGGTTAATCGGTAAAATTAAATAAAATTATCGCAGGATCAAATATCATTCGAGAAGATTAGTAGCCGGTAATTTCAAGATAAACAGGATATTCGACAACTGCAAATCGAGGTGAGTAAATCTCACTCACCTTTAGAATTATTTTTATTTCATTAAAAATAATTGTTTGTTGCTTGTGTGAATGTTTTCTGGTTGTTTTATATATATTAGTTATTTAGGCTATATATATATATATATTGGGTTGATTGGTTGGTTGGATTCCCGCAGTCTCATTAGCGGATGCCCGCGGTACCATAGCGGATGATTACCCTATACGCCCCACGCTATGATTAGTGGATGACCTTCTATACCGCGATATTCTGCCACGAGGCAGAATGGGTATTATTTATGTGCTAACATCTGTGGATGCAGGAAAACAGGTTGGAGGAATCCAACTGGATTCCTCAAAAATATATTATCTGTTTGTTTGTTGTTTGTTTGATTACATATATAATTTTCATATATGATGTGTTAAAAATCAAATGATTGAAAATTTGGTGATTTGATTGGTTTAAATATCACTGGGCCAAGTGTTAATCTATTTAAATATCGTGGAAGGATATTTGAGATTTAAAAAGGGAAAATTCTATTTTTAAATAGAATTTGAAATTTAAATGGAAATAAAAATATAAACTTGTTTGAAAAATAAAACAAGTAGTTTCTTTATAAACGAAGTTTAAAAAAAAAAAATTTATAACGAAATTATAAATGAAGTGAAAAGAATTATCATTTGATAATTCAGAAATAGAAATACAAGTGCGAAATTGGAATTTGAAATGAAATTTCAAATAGGATGTGAAATGGAATTTTTAAATATATAACTCAAATGAAATTTGAGTATAACATTTGAATTTTAAAAGGAGTTTAAATATTTGAATTTTAAGAGGAGATTGAGTATTAGAAATTCAAATAGAAGTTCAAATAGAACTCGAATAGATGAAATTAGAATGAAAAATAGAATTTGAATTCAAGGAATTAAAATAAAATTTGAATTCAAAGGAATTCGAATAAAGAAATTCAAATAGAGATTTGAATGTGGAATTTCAAAATAGAATTTGAAATATAGAATTTCAAAGAAGAATTGAATAGAATTTGAAATATAGTATTTCAAGGAAGAATTCAAATGTGAAATTTGAATAAAGATTTGAATGGAATTTAAATATGAAGTTTGAATAGAGATTTGAAATAGAAATTCGAGTATTGAATTTGAACATGGAATTGAATACAGAAATTCAAGTAGAAATTTGAATATGAGATTTCAAAAATAGAATTTGAAATAAACTTTGAAAATAGGATTTCAAAGTAGAATTGGAAATAGAATTTCATATAGGATTTCAAAATAGGAAATCCAAATGGTTTTGAAATGGAATTTGAATTCAAGGGGATTCAAATGGTTTTGAGTGAAGAAATTCAAATGGTGTTAAAAATGAGTTTGAATATTAGAATTCAAATGGGGCTGGAAATGAATTTGAATATTAGAATTCAAATGGAAAATGAAATTTGAATATAAGAGATTCAAATTGAATTCAAATAGGATTTGATCTATGGGATTTGAATATGAAATTCAAATGGGTTTTAAACTATGGAATTTTGAATATAGAATTTAAAAAGGAGTTTGAATATTTGAATTTCAATAGAATTCAAATATAGAAATTGGAATATAGAAGTTCAAATGGAATTTGAAACATTTAGAATTTCAAATAGAAATTTAAATGGAGTTTGGATATTTAAATTCAAGTATGAATTTCAAATATAGAAATTCAAAAAGGAGTTGAATTAAGGTGGAATTTAAATAGAGGATTTGAAATGGAGTTCGAATAAAGGATTTGAAATAGAATTCGAATAAAGGATTTCAAATGGGATTTGAATACAGGATTTAAAACTATGGAATTTGAAATGTAAAGATTCAAATGGAATTTGGAATATATATATATATATATATATATATATTAGAAGGGAGTTGAATTCATTTAACGAAGTTTAAAAAGTTTATATATATAAATATAATTAAAACGAACTCGCCGCAGCGATGCAGTTCGTAAATTGGCGATTCGAACTTCAATTGAATATACAGAACCCAATTGAAGTCGAAATTCTTTGAAACAAGAAACGTCAGGACCGGTTTGATAATAGTTTTCTAATGAAAGAGAAAAATCTGAATTTCGTCGTATAGATTTTGAGTTATGTCAAAATCAAATTTTCAGAAAAGCAGCGCCAGAATCGTTTTAAAACCATAATGGTTTATTTAATATTATTTAAGCGAGAAAATCCGAAGTTTTTATTTAGAAAATTTCAGAGTTGAGTTGTAAAATATATGCAAATTCAAGTTGTGTAAATGAATATGATTTTTGAAACAGAAACCAGATTTTGATTTATTGAATAGAATTAACTAAATTGAATAGAAATTAGTTAATGAGATTTCGAATGAATATTGGGGTTTGAATAAGTGAATTCGATTTGAGAATTTATATTCGAAAGAGAAAAGAGAACTAGAATTGAAATCGAAATTCAATTTGGTTATGAACGAGTTAAATATTTTGTTTGAACATGTTATGTTCAACAAAGAAGTGAAATAGGCAAAATGACTAATTAAAGGGTAAATGGGCGAAACTGAATTCAAACGATTAGATGGTATTGAATTGAATTGAAAACAGGTGAACATGTGTAAGCAGGTTTGATATGAAGTATATGAAGATTTTAATTTATGTGCCCGACAAAAAGGTACATGTTGAATTCATATATGAGATTTTATGCGCCGTATCGGCAAGCCGCTTGGCTTTTCCTTTTTCTTTTTGATTGAGGAAGATACCGGGAAGATATTTGAAATTTCCCGATGCTCCCGATACAGGGTAGGTTATGGCGAATTTTTCCGGGAATTTAAGGAGTTAGAATATTTTTAAGAAATTTGACAATTAGAAATCTATATATCGATATATATAGAATTCGATAAGGAAACGAAATCAAAAATAGCGTAAAGGGCCAAGATTGATTATTGAAAATATTTGGGTAACAAATATTGATAAGGAAATGGAGAAGAGATTTAATTAATGAAATATTAATTAAAGAGCCCAGTGATTTGTTTGATATGTTTGGATGAACACTTGTTTTTATTCGATAGTTAAATCACAGACTATCGAAGTTTTGACCATCGTTGTCAATATGGAGAGACCGGTTGGATTATTATCCGAAGAACCACTCCGTATCGGCATAAGCATTGCGAACCAAGTATGCTGAATATATTGAAGTCGGAGTAAAGTGCAAGGACTCTTTCTATTGAATAGAAATAGTGCCTTCGGTTTCGTTCAATCCCAGAACGAACGTAAATGGACGAATGTCTGACAGAGTATTTCCAATGATCAGATGGGTTGGTCTATATGAATGTATATGGTTGCAACGGATTTATTCCCTTAGCATAACATCCAGAATATTTGTGCAAACTCAACTAATGATTAACGGATCTGACGATGTGGCATTCAAAGTGATTGTGTTATCAATGGATGGTAAGTATGCGTAGCCTCAGGCCTCAACAACCGGGAAAGGACAAAAATAGGGCAGGCAGCATGGCTATGTGGGTCGCACCCATTAGGGTGTATAATCACCTATCTAGAGGTTCATTTAATTTCTTATTCTATTCGATGCTGTCCCATTCGGGAAACGGTGGTTTGAGTGCAACCGTTGGTGATATACATTCGATACACTCAAGCGAAATGAGTGGTCGGTCATGTGTGGGCCGGGTTGCAAGACGTTCTTGTTGAACCCAGGTGTATTCGCCTCTAGAGATGCACTGTCGGAAGGTGGTCCCATACCTTGTCATGTTGGAAATCCAATCTCCAATAAGCGCCATGCGGGTTTTGATTTTATACTATGTATGTGGAGCGTGAGATGCAAGCGTTCTGCTATTTGGTTATTTACTTGATGTAGACATTATTATAATATCACTGGATTTTCGATATCAAAGTGTTTTGGGTTATAGTAAGGTAAAAACCGTCCGTGTTTATGTGTGGGCTGGTCTTACTATTACCTTTTCTTTGAAAGGATTCTTAAAGTTAAACAAGTGGTTGGAGTTTACTCACACCAGTCCCATGACTGACCCAGAGTTTATTTTGTTTTGTTTTCCCTAAACTCTTGGGTGCCCAAATTTGTACGGGCAGTCAAGTAGTCGGGATTTCACAGATTTATTTGAAGGAGCTGGAAGCAGGAGGCTTCACCGGTTAGCTATAGGCTATCATATATTCCGCTGTGGACCTTGTTTGTATCTGGAAACATGTGTTTATAACTGTTCCAGGAATGGCTGTTGTGCTCTGATGATGGTATGTACATAAAGTTACTGATTTGTATTTCAAAGGTTATGTTATATAATATATTTTATTCGTTCCGCTGTGAGTTGTGATCTTCGTTTTTCTTCTATTCTAAGTTTTCTATCTTATCTATTCTCACCCTCTATCTTCTTTCTATTAATGGTTCGTATTTCTGTGTTATTTGGGTTGGACGTGTGGTGTATTTAGTCAACTCAGATAGCTCAGATTTGCGGGTCGTTACACTGTTTGAAAATTGGATATTTTTCAGTCGATTAAATTTGACTGTAATCGACCAAACACATTTTCCTTCGCCACGCTCACATATTAAATCGAAAAATTCTAAAAATTGAAACCTAGCAATAATATGATATTCCGGTTCCAATGAAAGTGCTTTCGTCGAAAACAGAGATTGTTTGAAAATTGACTATTTTTACTGGCTTTAATATTATTTAAAAATGAAAATTTTAATTTCTGTCATATTTTTCCACCAAATAATTTAAAATAAAAAAATTAAATTGGTTCGGATTTTCTGGGTCGTTACAAATGCAATTACAAATTTGACAATGGGGAAAAGTTTTGTTTTTATTCCAGAAACCATGCGTGTGCATTACCAATAAATACGTTTTATGTTTTAATTGTGTTTTATAAATGTTTCCTTAAATACCTTTTTGATTACATGCTATAATGACACATTTATTCTATTTTTTTTATTATTCAAATTTCAAAAGTAGATGACATTGAACGAGAGAGAGAGGATAAAATGGAAAGAATCAATGTTAGATTAATGCTATTTGTTTATGAACATATAGTCTACATTTTGAATTTCTAAAAGTTAAATTTGAATTGACAGGGGAAATATTTAAGAGGACAGCCAAAGATATGTATATATATATATATATTAATATATATATTGTCAGAATTTATTTCATTTATAACCTACACATTATTTTCAATCAATGAATTAATAAATGTCACTAAAGTTCCTAAGACATTTTTAATGTTAACATATTTGTCAATCAGTCATCCTTTTTTAATGAATCATATTACATATTGCACATTTACAATAAAAATATAATCTTTTATTTTAAGCTTCTTTACATTAAACAAATGTTGCATAAGAATATAATCTTTTTATATTACAAAGAAAAAAAAAATGTAGTCCTTTTTCCCTTGTAAAGAAAACGTGATCTTTTTATTTGCAAAGAAAATGATATCTTTCTATTGTAAAGAAAATGTAATCTTTTCTATATTACTGAAAAATGTAAATTTTTATGTTACATCATTTAAACAAGCTATGAATCATTTGATTGAATCATTATTACATAAAAATGTGAATTTTTATTTTATAACAACTTTCCTATTTCGACAAATGTTCATTTTTCATATTTCCTTCTCTACAATAAAAATGTAAACTTTTTATTGTTTAACCTTTCTATTAATAATATATATATATATATATATATATATATATTTAAAAAAAATTCTAAATTCTGACGCATTTTCTATTTAAAATTTCTTAAAATAAAATTTTAAATTGGATATGATTTTCTGGGTTGTTACACGAAATAACCGTTGGATTTCAAATCTTAAATACTCATTGGAAAACTCTTTTCGATACGAACCCATAGGTTCTGGTTTCAGACGAATCCGACGGTCGGATCTTCCGCTATGTCAAATCAAAGTTAACGGTCGAAATTCGCGAACGGTCGCTGCGCGAAATGTTCTATTCAAACCATTATAAATGTATAATATATATTTCATCGATTTCCATTCTAAACATATTCTAAAATGTTTATAAAATCATTTATAAAACGATTCCAACTTTTATTTCAATTTTAAATCCAAATTGAATATTCTATCTGTTATTATATTAAAATAATATTATTTCCAAAATATTAGTTTTGAAATTTGCTCTTTTAATGTTCATTATAAAACGGATAAAATAAATCGATAAACACGTTCGGGTTAAAATGGCGTTGCTATTTAAAACATATTAAATAGCCCAATTCATTATCGTTTTCATTTATATTTTATACTGGGCCAGACCTCCTACATTAAGCCTACAACTTTTGGATGCTTGATATGCCGGTTGGTTCCGGGCAGGCTTATCCCACAAGTTGGGCTTAACCTCGTGTCAAGGCCCGTTTCGTATTTGCGCACTTGGACCACTCACATTAGGCCCCACATTTGTGGCTACTGGATATGCCGGTTGGGTCCAGGCGGACTTCCACCACAAATGTAACCTAACCTCGTGTCCAAGTACAATTATAATTTATAATTATAATTATTTCATTGGGAAATATTATTTTAAACATCCTTTATTTTAAAATATCATAATTTTAAAATATCTCCTATTTTAAAATACAACTTATTAAAATATTCTACATAATAGAAATATGATCTTTTTATTTAATTGTAAAAAAAATACTTTGTTTCCATATATCCTAACTTACATTTCAATTTTTAGTAAAAATTGAACTTTCCATATTATTATAATATAATAATAAAAATCTTTTCAAAGTGTTCAATTCTGAAATCAATCTTTTTATTTTAACATATGACCAAAAATGTAATCTTTTAATTCAGTCCTTTTTATGGAAACTTTTTAACAATAAAGATATAATCTTTTTAACTCAATCTTTCCATTGTAACTTTTAAACAATAAACATACAATCTTTTTAGTTGTCACTACTGAAACCATCATTTAATTACCTAATTGAATATTAGATTAAGATATTCTTTTAATCCTAGATTGGAATGAGACCCAACAATTTCCATATAATTAAATTACATGGATTCCAGCATTGCATTAATTCCATAATAATGACAAAACATTCAAATAACAGCCAAAGTGCAATCTACAACTAAACACATGGTCAAATATCAACCAAAGACCCGTGTGTTGTTTCAACAAACACAAATTCGAATAATATATTATTAATTGTGCTTTTGGACGATGTGTGAAAATTTATTATCCAATCAACATAAACAAGTCAGGAAACTTGTTATGGCTATGCAAACATGTTTTGGAAAATTAAAAAGTAATAACATTATTATAACATGCTACATGATTCCAATTCCAAACTTTTCACCAAACAACATCCAAATCAAAATTTATCCAACAAACAACAATTCCAACACATATAATTTATTTAAATTTAATTATAAAATAAATAACTATTCAGAAATTTGAGTGAGATAAAAGTTCTCACTCCATTTAAATGATACAAAGATGAATGTTTGGTTACATTCTATTAAATTTGACAAAATGAATGTTTATTTATTTTCTTATTCAAATTAGACAAAAAATGATTGTTTAGTGCCATTCTTTTAAATTGGAAAGAATAAATGTGTAGTGACCCGCAAATCCGTACTATCTAAGTTGACTAATAACACCACACGTCCAACCCAAATTGCACAGAAATATGAATCATTATTAGAAAGAAGTTAGAGGATGAGAAATAGAAAGAAAGAGATATTAGAATAGAAGAAAAACGAAGATCACAAACTCACAGCGGAACGAATAAAATATATTAAATAAATAACTTTTGAAATACAAATCAGTACTGTATATACATACCATTATCAGAGCATAACAGTTATTCCTGGTACAGTTATAAACACCTGTTTCCAGATACAACATAGCACACAGCGGAAATATGATAGTCTATAGCTAACTGGTGAAGCCTCCTGCTTCCATCTCTTCCAAGTGAATCTGAAAAATCCCGACTACTTGACTGCACGTACAAATTTGGGCACCCAACAGTTTAGGGAAAACAAAATAAACTCTAGGTCAGTCATGGGACTAGTGTGATTAAACTACAACCATTTGTTCAACTTTCAAAATCCTTTCGAAAGAAAATATAATAGTAAGACCAGCCCATACATAAACATTGATGGTTTTTACCTTACTATAACCCAAAACACTGTGACACGGAAATCCAGTGATATTATAATAGTGTCTAAATCAAATAAATAACGATCTAACGGAACGCTTGCATCTCACGCTCCACATATATAGTGTAAAATCCAAAAGTGCAAGGCGCTTATTGGAGATTAGATTCTGATTATGACAAGGTATGGAACCACCTTCCGATCAATGTACTCTAGAGGAGATACACTGGGGTTCAACTAGAACATCTTGCAACCCGGCCCACACATGACTTACCACTCATTTTGCTTGAGTGTATCGAATGTATATCACCAACAGTTGGGATCAGCAACCGTTTCCCTAAAAGGGACAACATGGAATAGAATAAGGAATTAAATGAATCTCTAGATAGGTGATAATAGACCCTAATGGGAGCGACCCATATAGCCATGCTGCCTGCCCGATTTTTGTCATTTCCCGGTTGTTGAGGCCTGAGGCTACGATTACTTTCCATTCATTGATAACACAATTACTTTAAATGCCACATTGTCAGATCCGTTAATCACTCATTGATTTGCACAAATATATTCTGGATATTATGCTAAGGGAATAAATCTGTTGCCACCATGTATATTTATACAGACCAACATATTCAATCATTGGAAATACTTTGTCAGACATTCGTCCTTTTACGTTCATTCTGGGATTGAACGAAACCAAAGGCACAACTTCTGTTAATAGAGAAAGCCCTTGCATTTTACTCCGTCTTTGATTATCTTCGTATAATCTGATTCGCAATGCTACTGCCAATACATAGTGATTCTCGGATAATAATCCAACCGGTCTCTCCATATTGACAACGATATTGGCAAACACTTCGATAATTGGTTATTTAACTGTCGAAGAAAAACTAATACTCATTCACAGCTTCAAACAATCACTGGGCCTTTAATAAATATTTCATTCATTAATTTAATCACTACCGCATTTCCTTATCAATATTTGTTAGCCAAATATTTTCAATAATCATCTTGGTCTCTTAGGGTGTTTGGAAAACATTACCAAATATCAACTTCTTTTATTTTCTATATTTAGAGAATATCTTCTATTTAAAATTGGAAACATTCCACTTACTTATCTCTTTCATGCCAGTTCATTTTTACTCTCAGGAAATACTTATTTATTATATTTCCAAAATTTCACTTCTTTGGGTTAAAACGACTTTTGTAACAACAACCCAAAATACTGTCTTCGACTAATTTTTATTCAACATTCCTCTTCGAGACTGGATCTTGTTATTTATCAGTCAAAAATGAAATCAATCAAGTTGGGGTATGACTACCTCTCAGACGTTGACTAAAGATATTATTAACTTCAAAACAGACAAGACCGCTAACTCGAATAATCAACACCATATTAAACCAATTTTCCATTCCTAAAGTGTATATACATTTCCCTTTCTATTTTTACTCGATCAAAATTCATAGATTTTCTTTTCGTTTATTATATACTATTTTTAGTTCGTTTCCTTATGGAATTCTATTGATATCGATACATTGATTTTTAATTATCAAAATTTCTTAAAAATATTCTAACTCCTTAAATTTTCGGAAAATTTCTCCATAACCACCTTTGTACCGGGAGCATCGGGATATTTCAAATAGCCTCCCATGGCCCTCACCAATCTAGAAGAAAAAGAAAAAGCCAAGCGGCATGCCGATACGGCGCATAAAATCTCGTATATGAATTTAAACATATACCTATTTGTCGGGTACATAAATTAAAATCTTCGTATACTTTATCCCATACCTGTCTAACACATACTCACCTGTTTTCAATTCAGTTCAACACTATCCAATCGTTCGAATTCAATTTCGCTCATTTATTCTTTAATTAGCTATTTTGTCTATTTCACTTCTTTGTTTGAACATAACATGTTCAAATAAAATATTTAACTTGCTCATAACCAAATTGAATTTTCAATTTCAATTCTAGATTTCTTTTCGATTTCGAATATAAATTTTCTAATCGAATTCACTTATTCAAAGCCCAATATTAATTCAAAATCTCATTAACTAATTAATACTCGAATTAGTTAATTCTATTCAATAATCAAAAAAAAAAAAATTTGTTTTCTGTTTCAAAAATCAATTCATTACTCCACTTGAGTTCACATATAATTTAAAACTCAAAATCTGAAATTTTCTAAATAGAAATTCGGATTTTATTCGCTTAAAATCCTTTTATAAAATTAAATAAACCGTTATGTTATTAAATGGTTGTGGCGCTGTTTTTATGAAAATTTAATTTTGATATAACTCAAAATCTATACGACGAAATCCAGATTTTTCTCTTCCATTAGAAAACTATTATCAAATCGGTCCTGACGATTCTTGTTTCAAAGAATTCCGACTACAATTGGGTTCTATATACTCAAATGAAGTTCAAAACACCAATTTACGAACTACCGCGCCGCGGCGAGTTCGTTTTAATTATATTTATATATAAATAAATATACGTTTAAAACTTTGTTTATAATAAATTCAACTCCATTCTGATATATTTTTAATATATATCAAATCAGTTTCCCAATTTAACATATTTTTGATTATCTATAATTGTCGATTTTTCCTTACTCGGTAATATAATTGTTTATACTTCGATCTTCTATATTTCATTCAATTACTTTGACATATTATAAATCCTTTGGAGTTATTTCTATTCTGTTTAAAAATCCGCATTCTGAAATATATTTCGTCTTTCCCATTTTGAAATGATTTCAACTTTTTATATTTCAAATTCTATTTGAAATTTCTATTTTCAAATTCTATTTTCAGATCTCTTTAAAATTTCTATATTCAAATTCCATTTTTCAATTCTATTCAAATTCTATTCAATTCTATTCAAATTTCTATATATTCAAATTTTATTCAAATTCTATATTCAAATTCTAGTCAAATTCTATTTATTCAATTTGACTTCTATTTAAATAAAATTCGAATTAATCGAATTCAAATCATAAATCCTTACAGATTTATATTAGTTCAATTTATATTCTGAACATCAGAATAAATTCCATCGTTTATTACTTTAAAATGATTTCCCCATTTCTACTTTTAAATTTACATTTGAAGTTAAATATTCAAATTATCAAATCATAATTTTTCCACTTTATTTCTATAACCACTTGTTTATAATTTCATTTCAATTATCTGATTATCCAACGAAAATCAATCTATTTTATTTATAACCCGACGTAGTCAAGTTCAAACATAAATCCTACGGATTTATTCAACTTTTAGTTACATTCCGAATATCGGAATAAACTTCAACGTTTATTTTATAAAACGATTCCAAGTCCTCAATTTAAATTCATATTTTGAATTTAAATATTTAAATTATCTAAATGATAATTTTTCACCTTTCCATTTACAAATACCATCATTGAACAAGTCTTTCTTTCAAATAAATATTTCTCCTTTGGAAAAATATATTTTCCCTTCCCAAAGTCACACTTGTATTTCTATTTTTTGAATTATCCAATGATAATTCATTTCACTTCATTTATAAACCTCGTTTATAAATAAACTATTTATAAACTTCGTTTATGAAGGAACTACTTGTTTTATTTTCCCAAACAAGTTTATATTTCAAATCAATTTAAAAATTCATATTCTATTTTAGAAAAATAGAATTCCCCCTTTTAAATCTCAAATACCCATTTCAGGGTATTTTTATAAATTAACACTTAGGCCTAGTGATATTTAAAAACCAAACAACCAAATTATTTATTTCAGGTTTTCTAACACATCATATATGACAATATATATGCAAACAAATAAACAAACAGATAATATATTTTTGAGGAATTCAGTTAGATCCCTCCAACCTGTTTTTCCTGCATCCACAGACATTAGTTAACATAGTAATACTCATCCTGCTTCGAGGCGGGGTATCGCGGTATGAAGGTCATCCACTAATATATATTTGTGGGGTTGTGACGGCCCGCCCCGCACCAGCCTGCATTTCCTCCAAAAGTGCGCTGTACACGTGCCCGACTAGTATGGGACGGTCGTCAAGTGAAAGGAAAGAAGAGAATGAACTAATCAAGGAACCTGTAGAATGTCTCACAGCGCATCGAACAAAATATAATAATAACATATTGACATAAAACAGGAGAGACAGTGCATAAGCTGAAAATCAAAACTAAACATCATAGCAGCGGAAAATTCAGAACACAGCTTATTACAACTTTCAAACTGTCCCAAAGCAAAAGAAAGCTAAAATGGAAGATACACCACCAATGCCCAAGCAGTGATCTTCAACAACACAGGGAGAGTACTATATATATATGTTACGTGGAAGCCTCCTGCTCGTCTCCGGATCATCTACCCGTGCATCACCAGCTAACCTGTCTCTAGTCTGCTCGTGTGAGCACCCAGAGTAATAAGAGGAGACATAAAACTCTGGGTCAGACATAAAGCCTGGTATGAGCGATAAGCATCTAAACAGAATAATAACAGGTATACTAAACCATACCTGAACCTGGACCTGCAACCAAAGAGTTAGTACCACATACCGTACAATACTCCAAGGTGCCATAAAAAAAAATGTAAGAATACGGGGGTGGGGTGTGCATGTCACAATGATAGCAAACAAATCATCCATAGCAACCATCCTCACATCTCTCACTCAGTGCGTAATGCGTACAACATCTACCACTTTGGAACACTAGACAAAATGAGGTAACGACGAATCCCGACTTGTAGAAACCCTGCTGTGACCAAGCCAAACACTTGGAGTCATGACCAAACATTTCAATGACCCACTTCATTGGTCGTAGCCCTTGGTTCTACCGATGCCATAATGGCCCTGAATCCGCCTTCGTACCTCCTACCATAGTGGTCCAAAGCTATAGACGTCGATAACCCCTTGGCACGCGTCCCGCAGCAAAGCCCAACCATGAAGCGAACTCGTTGATTCCCATCTGAATCCTGAGCTCTAACTTCTCATTTGGACTTCCTTTGCATCTCGGGTTTGGTCGAATTGGAGTGGGTCTTCAGAAGAGTCGTCGTGCAGTCCTGGAGTTCGGTTCGGTAGTCATCATCTTCGTCGGTTCGGTTCGGTAGTCATCTTTTCCATTCGGTTCGGTGCTCCTTCGGTTCGTCTCCACTTGGTTCGGTTCGGAAGTGTAGTGCCTATTCTCTGGTTGGTTCAGTGGTTGCTCCCTTCTAAGTTCCCATACTCGATCCTGTCCTTCTCCAATTGCCGATCCGCTCCGCCCCCTTTAGCTTACTCCGATCCGATCCTCTCCAATCCGATCCGCTCCACAGCTCCGATCCGATCCGCTCCCTAGTTTCGATCCGATCCGCTCCCTAGTTCCGATCCGATCCCTAGTTTCGATCCGATCCCCCCTTGTCCACTCCAACTCCAAGTAAACGGCCTTCCTTCTCGCCAAGCCTCCTCCAGTGACAAGTTCCAATCCAGTTCGAATTCCCTTGGTCAGTTCACAAATCCGATCCGACCCCTTTCTCCGATCCGAACCGGTTCGGAACCTGCACACTTCTGCAACTTTCCAGCGAGCTTTCTACGTCATTCGACGGCATTTTCGACCAATCTAACTATTCTAATCAATCATAAAACATACCATAGAGTCATAGCAACATGTAAGAACAACCACAAACACCTAACAACAATTCAAATGAACCAAAATGGATCAAAAGTGGCTAAAACCTCACATTTTCCTATAATCCCTCTTAATCATGTTTAAGCATACGATTAGCAAAACACATCGAAATTAACCCAAATTTCTAACAGAGCCTTAAAACATTATTTTAGAATTTTAAGAATTTTTCCAGAATTTATTTACGTATAAATTCGCTAATCTTCACTAATTACCCTTAATTAACTGTAATTAGTGTCAAAACGATGCTATCACTCACCTTGGCCACAAATGAAACACCAAATCTGAAATACTCTCTGTTTGGGTCGAATTCCTATGTATAGCAGCAGCTCCAACCTTGCTTTGTTGCTATTTGGCCTTGCTTTGATGTAGTTTAGGCTTAATCTTCACTAAAATGTGTTTTGGAATGGTTTTAGAGGATGGAAGCCATTACTAAGGTCTCAAGGAGGTTTATGGCGGCTCAAAACTGAAATGAAAGTGATAACCTAACCCTAATCAGTCCTCCTATACCTCTAAACCCGAAATTCCCCTTGGGCCTAGCTGCTAATCACCCGGTTAAGCCCAATTAAGCTGTTTTTCACCATCTGAAACTTGTTTCAGCCATGTCTCCCAAACGGCAAGCCCGTTTGGCTAATGTGACCACTCTACGGAAAGAGAAACCATCATCCGAAGCCAATGGAAGTGGTTTCAGGTCAAAATTCATTTCCAGTCAAAAGTTATGGCCAAAACAGTGCCAACTAGGGGTAAAATGGTCATTTAAAAATCGGGAAAAATCATGAACATGGGAAATGACCCCAATAGTCGTCTCCCAAAATTACATGACCATACGACTTTGTATGTGACAGAAATAAATATCCTACGATCCTATGATGCGTAGAATGCGGGTCGTTACACTCTCCCCCCCTTAAGAAATTTCGCCCCCGAAATTCCTTAACCCAAAACATACAAAGGATCCCGCATGCCTAACAACCACATACAACAATCAAACATGCAAAACAAGCAAACAAGCCTATCCTAGCATGCGGAAAACTAAATCAAAGTCAAAATCTTACTAGGCAAAGAGTTCTGGGTGTGTCTTCCTAATGTTCTCCTCTGTCTCCCAAGTACAATCACTCTCGTCCTCGCTCCACTGTACCTTGACTAGCTTCACCGCCTTCCTTCGAAGTTGCTTCATGTCGTGCTCGACAATACGGGCCGGCTTGCAGTTCCCAACCGCCTCGGGTTCTACTTCGAAGTCCTCTAACTGATCAGGTGAGATAGTCATATCTGAGTCGTGAACGAACTTCCTTAGTTGGGAAACTTGAAATACGTTATGAACTCCCGCCATCTTCTCCGGTAAGTCAATTCTATATGCCAAATTCCCGACTAGTTCAAGAACAGGGAATGGGCCAACAAATCTTGGTGCCAACTTGCCTCTCCTGCCAAATCGTATTACGCTCTTCAACGGAGAAATCTTGACAAACACCAAGTCGCCAACGGAGAATTTTAAGTCTCTTCTCCTTTTATCGGCATAACTCTTCTGCCTATCTTGGGTAGCCTTCATTCGTTGTTGAATGGTCTTGATCTTATCTGAAGTTTCCCTCACCACATCTGGTCCAAGCATAAACTTCTCGCCAGTCTCTATCCAACATGATGGTGAGTTACACGGCCTTCCGTACAAAGCTTCAAACGGAGCCATACCGATACTGGATTGGTAGCTATTATTATATGCAAACTCTACTAGATGCAAATGGTCATCCCATGATCCACCAAAATCCAATATACATGCTCTCAAGAGATCTTCCAAAATACGGTTCACCCTCTCCGTCTGACCGTCGGTCTGAGGATGATATGCGGTACTGAGATGTAACTCTGACCCTAGAGCCTCTTGTAAGCTCTTCCAAAACCCACTAGTGAACAACGGGTCTCGGTCGCTCACAATGCTTTTAGGTACTCCATGAAATCTCGCTACCCACTTCATATACAATTCTGCTAACTTAGCTGCCGTTCTGGTCGATTTGACTGGTATAAACCTTGCACTTTTAGTCAGTCGATCTACAATTACCCAAATGCTGTCATATCCCGATCTAGTCCTTGGTAAACCATCGATGAAATCCATCGAGACTTGCTCCCATTTCCATTCGGGAATTTCTAAAGGCTGTAGCAACCCACTAGGCTTCTTTTGCTCGGCTTTAACTAGCTGGCAATTCATGCACTTGGATATAAACTTCCCAACGTCTCGTTTCATTCCTTCCCAGTAGTAGGTCTGCTTCATATCTCGATACATCTTATTACCACCGGGGTGTATAGTCAGCTTTGAGTGATGACATTCTCTAAGCACTTCATCTCTCAATCCATTGACATTGGGTACAACAAGCTTTCCATTCTTCCTAAGCCATCCATCTCGATCAAGCCCATACTTGTTCATCTCCTCATCGATGTCCATCTCTAACTTGGAGATGATTTCCAATAGATTAGGATCGTCCCTCTGACTAGAGCCGATCCGCTCAATCAAAGTGGGTCTGACCGTCAAACTTGCTAACATTTCTGGATCCAATTCGCACTTTGGTCTGAAATCAAACCCCGCGATAAACTCCAGTTGCTTCCATTCAAGGAACATAGCCCCTAAGCTGGCATGTTTTCTACTCAATGCATCAGCCACCGCATTGCCCTTTCCTGGTGTGTATGCGATGTCAAAATCATAGGAAGCTAAGAACTCTAACCATCTCTGCTGACGGAGATTTAAATCCTTCTGGGAGAATAGATACTTCAACGACTTATGATCTGTAAACAGCTCAAATCTTTCTCCCAAGAGATAGTGTCTCCACATCTTTAACGCGAACACGATCGCTGCCAATTCTAAATCATGGGTAGGGTATCTTCTCTCGTGCGGTTTCAATTGCAGACTTGCGTAAGCTACAACCCTACCGCCTTGCATCAATACAGCACCCAGTCCGGTACCACAGACATCCGTGTATACCGTCATCTCTTCATCCCCCTTAGGAATGACTAACACTGGTGCGCTTGTCAACTTGTCCTTTAGACTTTTGAATGCATTCTCGCAACTTTCATCCCAGACAAAAGCTTGATTCTTCTTGGTCAACTGGGTCAATGGTGCTGCTATCTTGGAGAAACCTTGGATAAACTTACGATAATACCCAGCTAACCCCAAGAAACTTCTTACATCTGTTGCATTCTTGGGCGTAGGCCAATCCTGTACCGTAGCCACCTTCGCTGGGTCCACGGCAATCCCATTTTCTGATACAACATGGCCCAAGAACCTCACTTCCCTCTTCCAGAAGTGACACTTAGAAAACTTTGCTTTCAATTGGTGTTTTCTCAACACCTCCATCGCTACTCTTAAATGTTCCTTGTGTTCTTCCTCTGTCCTCGAATAGACCAAAATATCATCAACGAACACAAGGACAAACTTATTCAACTGATCTCTGAATACCCTATTCATAAGATCCACAAAATATGCTGGGGCATTGGTCAGCCCGAATGGCATGACCAACCACTCATAAAACCCAAACGGCATCCGAAATGCCGTTTTAGCTATACTCTCAGCTTCCACTCTAAGCTGATGAAAACCTGTCGCGAGATCCAACTGAGAAAATACTCTCGCGCCACTCAACTGATCAAACAAATCATCTATCCGTGGTAGAGGATACTTGTTCTTCCTCGTCACTTTATTCAACTCGCGGTAGTCTACACACAAACGAAGGGAACCATCCGCCTTGGTAGCAAACACAACTGGTGCTCCCCATTCAGAAACACTCCTTCTGATAAATCCCTTCTTCAAAAGATCGCTGACTTGCACCTCGAGCTCTCGCTGCTCTCTTGGTGCCATACGACGAAGTGGCATCACTATAGGTCTGGCATCCTTTACCAAATCAATACGAAACTCAATCTCTCGGTGTGGTGGAAGTCCGGTCACTTCTTCGAAAACCTCCGGATACTGGCCAACCACGGGCAAACCTGACAACTCACTATGCGGAATATCAAGGGAGTTTAGAAAACTAGCCAATACCCCCTTACTGGGTAGACCACCAAACACTATCCTCCGCCCATCATCCGCTCTAGCTGTCACCAACAAGCCCTCACAGTCTACCACCACCCCATATCTTTGGAGCCAATCTACTCCCAAAATAATGCCAAACCCAGTAAAGCCCAAAACAAAGCAATCACAAACAAACATGCATCCATGACTCGATAAGACCACATTACGACAAATCATGCTAAGGCTAGTAGAACCACCAATCGGGTTCGTCACTACTAAAGGTCTATCGACAATCTCGGGCTCCAATCCCAACCTATCTACCAGGTCACTAGATATGAAAGAACTGGAAGCTCCGGTATCAAACAAAACTCTAACAGGAACATCATAAACAGAAAGCATACCTTGAATGACGACATTCTTTCCCTTCTCCGCCGCAGTTGGGGCATTCGACGAAGAAGGAATAGCATTAAGGGCATATGCTTTCACCATTTGCTCTTCTTTAGGGGGTTGTGGACACTTGTCCTTGTGATGTCCCATTTGGCCACAGTTGAAGCACTTCCTATCCGCTGGCTTGGCCCGACAATTACTAGCATAATGGCCCTTCTTACCACAGCTGAAGCACTCCACATCTTGCTTATTCTTTTTCTTCTGGCCATCCTTAGCCTGATTCTGCTTTCTCTTATTCTGGGAACCACCTTTGCCTCCACCACTAGCTTGTGGCTTTGGCTCATCTGCGGATGCAACCTCAGTCTTCGGCTTAGGGTAGAGACTTTCTGACCTTAACGCTTTCCCCACAATCGATTCAAACGTCTCATCGATGTGGTTAATAAGTTTTTCCCCCAAGTACTGATCCAAACCAGTTATGAATTTCTCATTCTTTTTCTCGGCAGTATCTATAAGAGATAACCCATATTTTGACAAAGTGTCAAATTCAGCAATATACTCCGAGACAGCCCTGCCATTCTCCTTGAGCTCCAAGAATTTCTTAAACAACATTGACTTTTGAGCAGCTGGAATGAACTTCTCACTAAAGCGAGCCTTAAACTGCTCCCAAGTAATCTGGTCTTCGAGAGTAGCTGCCTTTATAGCATTCCACCAATTCACTGCCCGCCCTTGCAGCTGACGGGACGCTAGCTTTCTCTTCATCGCATCCTAGATACCCAAATCCTCGAAGATACGTTCGCAACTATCTACCCAATCCTGAACATCCGTAGCCGACTCCGTTTCATGGAACGGCTTCCCACCAAGGCTAGTATAATCCTTATTCAGCTTGGCGATGTCGACTTTTGGTGCCTGCACTATTGGACCACCACCATTTCCACCATTGGGAGCTGCCCTCTGTACATCTCTAAGCATCTCTCTCATGAGGTCAGTAAACATCGTCCTCATGTCAGCAGCATTCCCATTATTGGCCCCTCTACCGGTACCTCTAACATATCGGCTCATCGTCAATCTGAAAAAGGAAATGATTAACGATTCCATAGTGGTGCTAGTGCAGTACAACTTCATCCATATACTACTAATAGTATATATATATATATAGCTTTTAAAAACCAAAGTAATCACAAATACGCTCTCTCTTATACGTATATTATCTCTCCTTGATGGTTTCCCTAGGTTAACTACGCAACCTAGAGCTCTGATACCAAGTGTGACGGCCCGACCCGCACCAGCCTGCATTTCCTCCAAAAGTGCGTTGTACACGTGCCCGACTAGTATGGGACGGTCTTCAAGAGAAAGGAAAGAAGAGAATGAACTAATCAAGGAACCTGTAGAATGTCTCACAGCGCATCGAACAAAATATAATAATAACATACTTGACATAAAACAGGAGAGACAGTGCATAAGCTGAAAATTAAAACTAAACATCATAGCAGCGGAAAATTCAGAACACAGCTTATTACAACTTTCAAACTGTCCCAAAGCAAAAGAAAGCTAAAATGGAAGATACACCACCAATGCCCAAGCAGTGATCTTCAACAACACAGGGAGAGTACTATATATATATGTTACGTGGAAGCCTCCTGCTCGTCTCCGGATCATCTACCCGTGCATCACCAGCTAACCTGTCTCTAGTCTGCTCGTGTGAGCACCCAGAGTAATAAGAGGAGACATAAAACTCTGGGTCAGACATAAAGCCTGGTATGAGCGATAAGCATCTAAACAGAATAATAACAGGTATACTAAACCATACCTGAACCTGGACCTGCAACCAAAGAGTTAGTACCACATACCGTACAATACTCCAAGGTGCCATAAAAAATAATAATGTAAGAATACGGGAGTGGGGTGTGCATGTCACAATGATAGCAAACAAATCATCCATAGCAACCATCCTCACATCTCTCACTCAGTGCGTAAAGCGTACGACATCTACCACTTTGGAACACTAGACAAAATGAGGTAACGACGAATCCCGACTTGTAGAAACCCTGCTGTGACCAAGCCAAACACTTGGAGTCATGACCAAACATTTCAATGACCCACTTCATTGGTCGTAGCCCTTGGTTCTACCGATGCCATAATGGCCCTGAATCCGCCTTCGTACCTCCTACCATAGTGGTCCAAAGCTACAGACGTCGATAACACCTTGGCACGCGTCCCGCAGCAAAGCCCAACCATGAAGCGAACTCGTTGATTCCCATCTGAATCCTGAGCTCTAACTTCTCATTTGGACTTCCTTTGCATCTCGGGTTTGGTCGAATTGGAGTGGGTCTTCAGAAGAGTCGTCGTGCAGTCCTGGAGTTCGGTTCGGTTCGGTAGTCATCATCTTCGTCGGTTTGGTTCGGTAGTCATCTTTTCCATTCAGTTCGGTGCTCCTTCGGTTCGTCTCCACTTGGTTCGGTTCGGAAGTGTAGTGCCTATTCTCTGGTTGGTTCGGTGGTTGCTCCCTTATAAATTCCCATACCCGATCCTGTCCTTCTCCAATTGTCGATCCGCTCCGCCCCCTTTAGCTTACTCCGATCCGATCCTCTCCAATCCGATCCGCTCCACAGCTCCGATCCGATCCGCTCCCTAGTTTCGATCCGATCCGCTCCCTAGTTCCGATCCGATCCCTAGTTTCGATCCGATCCCCCCTTGTCCACTCCAACTCCAAGTAAACGGCCTTCCTTCTCGCCAAGCCTCCTCCAGTGACAAGTTCCAATCCAGTTCGAATTCCCTTGGTCAGTTCACAAATCCGATCCGACCCCTTTCTCCGATCCGAACCAGTTCGGAACCTGCACACTTCTGCAACTTTCCAGCGAGCTTTTTACGTCATTCGACAGCATTTTCGACCAATCTAACTATTCTAATCAATCATAAAACATACCATAGAGTCATAGCAACATGTAAGAACAACCACAAACACCTAACAACAATTCAAATGAACCAAAATGGATCAAAAGTGGCTAAAACCTCACATTTTCCTATAATCCCTCTTAATCATGTTTAAGCATACGATTAGCAAAACACATCGAAATTAACCCAAATTTCTAACAGAGCCTTAAAACATTATTTTAGAATTTTAAGAATTTTTCCAGAATTTATTTACGTATAAATTCGCTAATCTTCACTAATTACCCTTAATTAACTGTAATTAGTGTCAAAACGATGCTATCACTCACCTTGGCCACAAATGAAACACCAAATCTGAAATACTCTCTGTTTGGGTCGAATTCCTATGTATAGCAGCAGCTCCAACCTTGCTTTGTTGCTATTTGGCCTTACTTTGATGTAGTTTAGGCTTAATCTTCACTAAAATGTGTTTTGGAGTGGTTTTAGAGGATGGAAGCCATTACTAAGGTCTCAAGGAGGTTTGTGGCGGCTCAAATCTGAAATGAAAGTGATAACCTAACCCTAATCAGTCCTCCTATACCTCTAAACCCGAAATTCCCCTTGGACCTAGCTGCTAATCACCCGGTTAAGCCCAATTAAGCTGTTTTTCACCATCTGAAACTTGTTTCAGCCATATCTCCCAAACGGCAAGCCCGTTTGGCTAATGTGACCACTCTAAGGAAAGAGAAACCATCATCCGAAGCTAATGGAAGTGGTTTCTGGTCAAAATTCATTTCCAGTCAAAAGTTATGGCCAAAACAGTGCCAACTAGGGGTAAAATGGTCATTTAAAAATCGGGAAAAATCATGAACATGGGAAATGACCCCAGTAGTCGTCTCCCAAAATTACATGACCATACGACTTTGTATGTGACAGAAATAAATATCCTACGATCCTATGACGCGTAGAATGCGGGTCGTTACAGGGGTGTATAGGGAAATCATCCGCTATGAAACTGCGGGCATCCGCTAATGAGACTGCGGGAACAATCCAATCATCACCCAATATATATATATATATATATATATATATATATATATAATAGTCAAGCCTAAATAACTACTATATTTATAGCAACAAATAAATATTTAAATGCATCCAACCATCAACAAAACAACCAACAATTTATTTTAATGCTAAAATAAATTAAATGTGTGAGATTTTACTCACCGATATCTTATTTGTCGAATATTCATTTAATTCCATATCGTCTGGGCTTTGAATCTGCTTGCATCGTCCATCTTGAACCTTGTTGTTGCACCACTCGACAAATCCATGAACAACCTCAACAATCACCGATCAACACTGCTGCAAATCGACCCCAACAAAACTGCCACTATCTATTAGGGCAATTCATCGAACACTTTGAAAGCAGTCTCTATTTCGGCCACACAGTTTAAAAGTAGCATCGACCTTGCTCTATTTCAAAACCAACAGTGTTCAAATTCAGGCGATGCTCCAACTTATACACCTCGAATACCTCATAGTCATCGTCTCCAAGAAGGACTTGAGCCCCATATTCACGCATCCATCCTTGGCCATCGAAGTACTCAACGCACCCACCAGTTCCCTCTTGCATTGCCTTGAGCATGTTCGCCAATCCTATCCTCCACGACATCGAGAAAGGACGGAAATCCAAACTCGTACCTAACATCAATCCCTTCCTGAAGTTGCGATGACCCCTAAAAATCACATCGCGGCCTCCTCCCTTCGACTGTTCTAGCTATCGAACTCACAAAACCTAAGTCGCGAACCTTAATCTCGTTTTGATCTTGGAGCTTCAGGGAACTCGCGCATTTCAAACTCGCGATTTCTGTTTCTAACTCGAACCCCTCTTTCCTGGCAATGAGCTCGATTTTGATGAAGGTAAAGGAGACGGCGGATTTCAATTTTTGTTTTAATTAGCTGAGAATGGAAGAGTAAATAGAAAAGCAGGGGAGATCACGATTATATAAGGGAGAAGGAAACAGAACGTACATAACAAATCTTCAATTTATTTTAAAAAAGATTTTCTAATTAATTTGATTTGATTTTGATTCAATATAAAGAGATCTTTTATTCTTTATAAACAGATATCGATTTGATTTTTGATTCGATTTCGATCTTATCCATTATAAATATCTCGGGGTCCATTCATTTAAACCACGAACCGCTATTTTAACGTAACCACTGTTATTTCAACAGTGTAACACTATTCTGAACTAACTGAATATATTTTGATATTTAATTTGAATGTAAATATAAATAACCAAAATAAATTAATATAATATAATTTAAATTCCTTGATAATAAATTATTATTATTATCGTTTAAATTCAAATAAAAATTCATATAAATCATTTTGACTCCATTTCAAATTGAATTACTTAAGATCCTTGTATTACGATAATTATATCGATAATTCAATATAAAAATCGATTTATATTATTAGCTTAATATTTAAAATAATATTAAATATTCAAAATAAATCGACCAGAAAATCTGGGTCATTACATTCTTCCCCCCTTATAATAATTTCGTCCTTGAAATTGCTAAGGTAGGAAAAATGGTACAAATCCATTACTTTTCAGAATCTCACTTATGTTGAAACCCAACTCCTCATATTTCAATAAATTTAATTCCACCAAAACTTTTCTAAGGTAGCAATCCATCACTTAGAAACTCAAAAATGAACACTGATGATGCTGCAGTCATCATCAGAATTATTTCCCAGCCACCGAAGTGAGTTCAGTGCTTTAACACTCACAATCCATTCAAAAATGATTTTTATTCCAAAATCCCTTTCAAAACAAAGCTATATTATTTTAATATACTTCAGAAAATATTTTCCAACTTCCCAGGATTTAAATTCTGAATTCTGTTTTGAATTCAATTTTAGTTAATCCCATTTGTATATTTTATTCGTATACAAATTCTATTTGGTTCTATATAACCATTTCATTTCTTATAATCTCATTTGATTATAATAATAACAACCAACACATCCATATATTATAATAATTTCAAAAATTATTCTTTCTATATCAAAATAGAATTTTGGGTAAAATAATTTCATTTACCCACTTTAAAACAATATTGTGTTCAATCTTCTGTTCAAGTGTTTAGAAATTCCTATCGGCATCGTGGCGTCCTACTATTCGATCAGAATTCATAAACCACTTAACAGACTAACCAACACAATATAAAACAACTTTTATATCAATTAACAAATACGCTCTCTCGTATATATATACTCAACTCATTCTAGGGTACTACTGACCCTATCTCTAATGAGCACATCCCACCAAAGAGTAGGTATTTGCTCAACCTAAGCTCTGATACCAACTGTAGCAACCCACAAATCCGTACTATCTGAGTTAATTAATAACACGACACGTCCAACCCAAATTGCACAGAAATTAGAATCATTATTAGAAAGAAGTTAGAGGATGAAAAATAGAAAGAAAGAGATATTAGAATAGAAGAAAAACGAAGATCACAAACTCACAGTGGAACGAATAAAATATATTAAATAACATAACTTTTGAAATACAAATCAGTACTGTATATACATACCATTATTAGAGCACAACAGTTATTCCTGGAACAGTTATAAACACCTGTTTCCAGATACAACCTAGTACACAACGGAAATATGATAGTCTATAGCTAACTGGTGAAGCCTCCTGCTTCCAGCTCTTCCAAGTGAATCTGAAAAATCCCGACTACTTGACTACCCGTACAAATTTGGGCACCAAGGAGTTTAGGGAAAACAAAACAAAATAAACTCTGGGTCAGTAATGGGACTGGTGTGAGTAAACTTCAACCATTTGTTTAACTTTCAAAATCCTTTCAAAAAAAAGATAACAGTAAGACCAGCCCACACATAAACATGGACGGTTTTTACATTACTATAACCCAAAACACGTTGATACAGAAATCCAGTGATATTATAATAGTGTCTAAATCAAATAAATAACAATCTAGCGGAACCCTTGCATCTCACGCTCCACATACATAGTGTAAAATCAAAAACCGTAAGGCGCTTATTGGAGATTGGAATTCGACTATGGCAAGGTATGGAACCGCCTTCCGATCAATGTACTTTAGAGGAGATACATTGGTGTTCAACAAGAACATCTTGCAACCCAGCCCACACATGACTGACCACTCATTTCGCTTGAGTGTATCGAATGTATATCACCAAAGGTTGGGATCAGCAACCGTTTCCTGAAAAGGGACAGCATCGAATAGAATAACGAACTAAATGAATCTCTAGATAGGTGATAATACACCCTAATGGAAGCGAACCACATAGCCATGCTGCCTGCCCGATTTTTGTCATTTCCCGGTTGTTGAGTCCTGAGGCTATAATTACTTTCCATTCGTTGATAGCACAATTACTTTGAATGCCACATTGTCAGATCCGTTAATCACTCATTGATTCGCACAAATATATTCTAGATATTATGATAAGGGAATAAATCCGTTGCCACCATTTATATTTATACAGACCAACATATTCGATCATTGGAAATACTCTGTCAGACATTCGTCCATTTATGTTCGATCTAGGATTGAACGAAACCGAAGGCACAATTTCTGTTAATAGAAAAAGCCCTTGCATTTTACTCCTTCTTTGATTATCTTCATATAATCTGATTCGCAACGCTACTGCCAATACAGAGTGGTTCTCGGATAATAATCCAACCGATCTCTCCATATTGACAACGATATTGGCAAACACTTCGATAATCGGTTATTTAACTATCGAAGAAAAACTAACACTCATTCACAGCATCAAACAATCACTGGGCCTTTAATAAATATTTCATTCATTAATTTTATCACTACTGCATTTCCTTATCAATATTTGCTAGCCAAATATTTTCAATAATCATCTTCGTCTCTTACGTTGTTTTGAAAACATTACCAAATATCAACTTCTTTTATTTTCTATATTTAGAGAATATCTTCTATTTAAAATTGGAAACATTCCACTTACTTATCTCTTTCACGCCAGTTGATTTTTACTCTCAGGAAATATTTATTTATTATATTTCTAAAATTTCACTTCCTTGGGTTAAAACGACTGTTGTTTACAACAACCCAA
This sequence comes from Allium sativum, assembly GCA_030737875.1. Lineage (NCBI taxonomy): Eukaryota > Viridiplantae > Streptophyta > Magnoliopsida > Asparagales > Amaryllidaceae > Allium > Allium sativum. The sequence goes on along the minus strand of CM060918.1, from coordinate 216,889,967 downwards.
AATACTGTATTCGAATTATTTTTATTCAACATTCCTCTTCGAGACTGGATCTTGTTATTTATCGATCAAAAATGAAATCAATCAAGTTGGGGTATAACTACCTCTCAGACCTTGACTGAAGATATTATTAACTTCAAAACAGACACGACCGCTAACTCAAATAGTCAACACCATATTAAACCAAATTTCCATTCCTAAAACGTATATACATTTCCCTTTCTATTTTTACTCAATTTAAATTCACAGATTTTCTTTTTGTTTATTATATACTATTTTTAGTTCGTTTCCTTATGGAATTCTATAGATATCGATACATTGATTTTTAATTATCAAAATTTCTTAAAAATATTCTAACTCCTTAAATTTCCGAAAAATTTCGCCATGACCTCCTTTGTACCGGGAGCATCAGGATATTTCAAATGGCCTCCCATGGCCCTCACCAATCCAAAAGAAAAAGAAAAAGCCAAGTGGCTTGCCGATACAGCGCATAAAACCTCATATATGAATTTGAACATGTACTTTTTTGTCGGGTACATAAATTAATATCTTCATATACTTCATCCCTTACCTGTCTAACACATGCTCACCTGTTTTCAATTCAATTCAACACTATCCAATCGTTCGAATTCAGTTTTGCTCATTTATTCTTTAATTAGCTATTTTGTCTATTTTACTTCTTTGTTTGAACATAACATGTTCAAATAAAATATTTAACTTGCTCATAACAAAATTGAATTTTCAATTTCAATTCTAGTTTTTTTTTCGATTTCGAATATAAATTTTCTAATCGAATTCACTTATTCAAAGCCCAATATTAATTCAAAATCTCATTAACTAATTACTACTCGAATTAGTTAATTCTATTCAATAATCAAAAAAAAATTTGTTTTCTGTTTCAAAAATCAATTCATTACTCCACTTGAGTTCACATATAATTTAAAACTCAAAATCTGAAATTTTCTAAATAGAAATTCGGATTTTATTCTCTTAAAATCCTTTTATAAAATTAAATAAACCGTTATGGTTTTAAATGGTTATGGCGCTATTTGTCTGAAAATTTAATTTTGATATAACTCAAAATCTATACGACGAAATCCAGATTTTTCTCTTCCATTAGAAAACTATTATCAAATCGGTCTTGACGATTCTTGTTTCAAAGAATTCCGACTACAATTGGGTTTTATATACTCAAATGAAGTTCAAAACGCCAATTTACGAACTACCGCGCCGCAGCGAGTTTGTTTTAATTATATATATATATATACATACGTTTAAAACTTCGTTTACAATAAATTCAACTCCATTCTGATATATTTTTAATATATATCAAATCAGTTTCCCAATTTAACATAATATTTTCGATTATCTATAATTGTCGATTTTTCCTTACTCGGTAATATAATTGTTTATACTTCGATCTTCTATATTTCATTCAATTAATTTGACATATTATAAATCCTTTGGATTTATTTCTATTCTGTTTAAAAATCCACATTCTGAAATTTATTTCGTCCTTCCCGTTTCGAAATGATTTCAACTTTTTATATTTCAAATTCTATTTGAAATTTCTATTTTCAAATTCTATTTCCAGATCTCTTTGAAATTTCCATTTTCAAATTCCATTTTCAATTCTATTCAAATTCTATTCAAATTTCAGTATATTCAAATTTTATTCAAATTCTATATTCAAATTCTAGTCAAATTCTATTTATTCAATTTGACTTCTATTTAAGTAAAAATCAAATTAATCGAATTCAAATCATAAATCCTTACGGATTTATTTTAGTTCAATTTATATTCTAAACATTAGAATAAATTCCATCGTTTATTACTTTAAAACGATTTCCCCATTTCTACTTTTAAATTTACATTTGAATTTAAATATTCAAATTATCAAATGATAATTTTTCCACTTTATTTCTATTAACACTTGTTTATAATTTCATTTCAATTATCTGATTATCCAACGAAAATCAATCTATTTTATTTATAAACCCGACGTAGTCGAGTTCAAACATAAATCCTAAGGATTTATTCAACTTTTAGTTACATACCAAATATCGGAATAAACTTCGTCGTTTATTTTTTAAAACGATTCCAAGTCCTAAATTTAAATTCATATTTTGAATTTAAATATTTAAATTATCTAAATGATAAATTTTCACCTTTCTATTTACAAGTACCATCATTAAACAAGTATTTCTTTCAAATAAATATTTCTCCTTTGGAAAAATATATTTTCCCTTCCCAAAGTCACACTTGTATTTCTATTTTCTGAATTATCCAATGATAATTCATTTCACTTCATTTATAAACTTCGTTTATAAATAAACTATTTATAAACTTCTTTTATAAAGGAACTACTCGTTTTATTTTTCAAAACAAGTTTATATTTCAAATATATTTAAAAATTCAAATTCTATTTTAGAAAAATAGAATTCCCCCCTTTTAAATCCCAAATACCCCTTTCAGGGTATTTTTAAAAATTAACACTTAGGCCCAGTGATATTTAAACATCAAACAACCAAATTATTTATTTCAGGTTTTCTAACACATCATATATGACAGTATATATGTGAACAAATAAACAAAAAGATAATATATTTTTGAGGAATCTAGTTGGATCCCTCCAACCTGTTTTTCCTACATCCACAGACGTTAGGCAACATAGTAATACTCATCTTGCTTTGAGGCAGGGTATCGCGGTATGAAGGTCATCCACTAATATATATTTGTGGGGCGCATACGGAAATCATCCGCTATGAAACTACGGGCATCCGCTAATGAGACTGCGGGAACAATCCAATCATCAACCCAATATATATATATATATATATAATAGTCAAGCCTAAATAACTACTAATTTATAGCAACAAATAAATATTTAAATGCATCCAACCATCGACAAAACAACCAACAATTTATTTTAATGCTAAAATAAATTAAATGAGTGAGATTTTACTCACCGATATCTTATTTGCCAAATATTCATTTAATTCCATATCGTCTGGGCTTTGAATCTACCTGCATTGTCCATCTTGAACCATGTTGTTGCACCACTTGACAAATCCATGAACAACCTCAACAATCACCGATCAACACTGCTGCAAATCGACCCTAATAAAACTGCCACTATTTATTAGGGCAATTCATCGAACGCTTTGAAAGCAGTCTCTATTTCAGTCACATAGTTGATAAGCAGCATCGACCTTGCTATATTTCCAAACCAACAGTGTTCAAATTCAGGCGATGCTCCAACTTATACGCCTCGAATTCCTCACAGTCATCGTCTCCAAGAAGGACTCGAGCCCCATATTCATGCATCCGTCCTTGGCCATCGAAGCACCCAACGCACCCACCAGTTCCCCCTTGCATCGCCTTGAGCATGTTCGCCCATCCTTTCCTCTACGACACCAAGAAAGGACGGCAATCCAAACTCGTACCCAACATCATTCCCTTCCTGCAGTCGCGATGACCCTAAAAATCACATCCTGGCCTCCTCCCTTTGACTGTTCTAGCTATCGAACTCACGAAACCCAAGTCGTGAAACTAAATCTCGTTTTGATCTTGGAGCTTCAGGGAACTCGCGCATTTCAAACTCGCGATTTTTGTTTCTAATCCGAACCCCACTTTCCTGGTAACGAGCTCGATTTTGATGAAGGTAAAGGAGACGGCGGATTTCGATTTTTGTTTCAATTAGCTGAAAATGGGAGAGTGAATAGAAAAGCAGGGGAGATCGCGATTATATAAGGGAGAAGGAAACAGAACGTACACAACAAATCTTCATTTTATTTTAAAAAAGATTTTCTAATTAGTTTGATTTGATTTTGATTCGATATAAAGAGATCTTTTATTCGTTTTAAATAGATATCGATTTGATTTTCAATTTGATTTCAATCTTATCCATTATAAATATCTGGGGGTCCACTTATTTAAACCACGAACAGCTATTTTAATGTAACCACTATTATTTCAACAGTGTAACACTATTCTGAACTAACTGAATATAGTTTGATATTTAATTTGAACGTAAATATAAATAACCAAAATAAATTAATATAACATAATTTAAATTCCTTGATAATAAATTATTATTATTATCGTTTAAATACAAATAAAAATTCATAAAAATCATTTTGACTCCATTCCAAATTGAATTACTTAAGATCGTAGTATTACGATAATTATATCGATAATTCAATATAAAAATCGATTTATATTATCAGCTCAATATTTAAAATAATATTAAATATTCAAAATAAATCGACCAGAAAATCTGGGTCGTTACAAAATGTTTTTGTCTACTTCCAATTAAATGAAAAAGTGAATGTTAAATTTCATTCTTTCTCAATTTAGACAAAAATGAATGTTTCATTAGTGAACAATTTACTATGTACATTAATGATAAATAAATGAATATTTATTTGTAAACAATTTAATATACAAATGAATGAATGTTTCATTTATACACAATTCATGTTTTTATTTGCAAATAGTTTGCAAATAAAATGTCATCTTTTTCTATTCACGTTTTTAAATGCAAAATGTATTTCTTTCTATTCATGTTTTCATTTGCAAATAGTTTGCAAATAAAAGTGTCATCTTTTTCTATAATCATATTTTTACTTACAACTAATTTGTGAATAAAAAATGTCCTTTTCAAAATCAGGTTTCTATAATCATATTTTTATGGTATCAATCCAATTTCACAAAATGTATACTTTGGGTGTAAATTCTATTACGACAAAATTGGATAGTTTGATGTCATACTATTTTAACAAAATGTATATTTTGAGTGTCATTAATTACAACCAAGATGACTATTTTGATGTCATTTCTAATTACTCAAAAATGTCTATTTTGTGTGTTGATCTAATTTAACAAAATGACGGTGAAAAAGGAATCTTTTTATTTCCAACAAAAATTTGACCCTTTTTAATTCCTATGAAATTGACAATGGAAAATGTCCTTTTTTTCAACAAAAAGAAATGTTAATTTTTGTCCTCTTTATTTTAACTAACTTCCAAGGTAAAATTTATCATTTCTAGTTTGACAAAAATAACGATTTTTATTTGACAAATCAAACCTCAACCAAACGGTATAATTTGATTCACAATTTTGTTTCAACACACATATCATCACATCAACAAATTCACATAACAACCTAAATAAATTCAGATTTCATAGCAATCAACAATATGGATTTCACCACATACATATATAGAATTCACAGAGCGAGGAATAATTTAATTTTAATAATTAAATATAGAAATCTCACCTTGGGGGTTTTGAATTCTTCCAAAAATTTAGATCGCTCTGTTTAGTGCTTTATATCTCATTGCTACGCATCGAACGCATCGAAAATCGTTTAATTCCTCTAACCCCGTCTTCATCATCGTTTTCTGTAAACCATTTAACCCAAACATCGTCTTCAACATCACCACATCGCTCCTCCTCTAGACCGCTTCGAAATCATCGTCTATCATCCCCGACTCTGGTTGAAGAACGCAACGAGAATCCATCATCACCACCTGATCTTAAAGAGGGGACAAAGCTCTTCAAATTTTGCATTAGACGTTTTGGGAAATTCGATTTGGATTGGAAGAGATTAGAAAATGAAATTGGAAGTTTAATGGCCTTTGATTCAGAAAGAATGGCGGCTCCTCATTTATGATTAGGAATAGGTTTAGAGAAGTTTATGTTGTTATATAATGGAGTAAATAAATATATATATAATTTGGTTATATATTTTATATTATCCTATACTTGTTTCTCTACATATGTAATAGGTTATAAATTCGCTTACTACACATGACATGTCAATCTAATTAGCATTTATTTCTTATTTAAAAATTCAAAAGAAAATTACATAAGGAAAGAGAATTATGGAAATGTAATTAATGCATGATTTAATGCTAATTGTGATGAAGTTTGTGAAATTAAAATTTCAAAATATATAACGTTAAAATTGTAGAATTTAAGGAACATATTCAATTGGACATACAAGAATAAGACAACAAAACTGATTAGAAATGCACATAAATAATGTGAACAATATATATATATATATATAAGGGAATAATAAATATATATAAACACATGAGGAAATTGTTTGCTTTTGTAGGAACAAATAATAATAATAATAATAATAATAATAGGAAAAGGAAAATAAGGGAATGAAAATATAAGGAACGAGAACGTACAAATGAAATAAGATGCATGAATGTGGAAGTAAGGAAATAAATTAATGAAGTGGAGGAAAGAGATGAATGGATAATTTATTGTTTAATGTTAAATGCTAGAATGTATGTAACTTTTAAAATTTCAAACACATAATATTAAATATCATGTGTTATTACATAGATAATGTTAAAAGTTTTATTAATTTTTTTTTCTCATGCTTTTTAAATATAAACAACATAATATAAAACATAAAGGAATACATATATATATGTAACAAAATGGAGAAAGGAGATTTAAAGGGATGTAGATGAGAATACAAAATAAAATACATGTAAATAAAATGTAGGGAAGGAAATAAATGAATGCATAGGTAATGTGAACTAGGATGCATGAATGTAGAGGAAAAAAAAGAAATGTGAGCATGTGGATGCATGATTTATTTGATTATTAATGTCAACATTAATTTTCGTTAACTGCTTGTTAAAACGTGCATTGTATACCGTTGACACTCTATCTCTTTACAATTTCTCTTATACAATTCAAACTGGAAACATTCTTTTATTATCAATATATTATTAATAAATCAACTTATCAACATATTATTAATAAATCAACTTATCAATATATTAATTTTATTTAAAAACTTTTTTATTTTTTTTAAATTCTGGCGTATTTTCTAATAAAATTTCCTAAAATAAATTTTTTTAATTGGTTCTGATTTTCTGGGTTGTTATAATCTTCCCCACTTAAAATATTTTTGTCCTCGAAAAGGAACAAAGCTAATAATTGTTTTACTAACCGACTCAATTTTCATTTTTATTTTTATTATTATTATTAGTTCCAATAATATTATTAGGTGATTAACTTTTTAAATATATATACTGTGACGATCAGGAATTTCGCTCGGTCCGAACCAGTCGCTAAACCGACCCTGACCGTTCGAAATGCCCTATCGTTTGAGAACATGACAAAATAGAACGCATACAGAAGAACTTTTCACTGTATATCACAACAATGCATCAGATTACAAGAATATACAGAGTATAAACAAATAAATATTACACAGAAATATCAGAGATTTAAATTACATTTAAATACATAGCAGGGGAAAATAATACAATACACAACTAGAAGGAGATATACGGATACAAAGCTTTCCGGATACCGTTCCAGCTGTAAACCAGGATCCTGTGAATATAAATCTGCAAAACCAAAACTACTAGCTGCCCGTGTCAAAATAAGGGCACCCAGAGTTTAGGTTAAAACAATAAACTCCAGGTCAGTCATGGGACTGGTGTGAGAACTAAAACAGTTATTAATCTTTATTTTAAAGTTAGGTAAATCAAGGGACCACGCCGTATAACACGGAACGGGTTTCCTCCCAAGAATACCAGTGCATAAAACAAACAGCGCAATGCTAAATAAAGAAAAATGAAGCTGTTATAAGACCCAGGTCCTATCACACAATGCAACGCAAGCCGGGGGATAGGGTTTTCCTTTATAACAGCCAAAGAATGCTTGATACGTTTAAAACAAATCATTTGATACTATTATAAGTGCATAGTGTATAAAACAACTTCAAATCATAAGTATCAATCATAGATGACATGAGCGTCCCATGCCACTATGTCGCCACATATAGGTTTACAATCAAAACCGCAATGTCGTATTGGAAGTTGGGTTATCATTTATGGTATGAACCGAGGCTAGGGGCAAGATCCTCACCGATTTTAGACAATCTAGCCCATGTCTAGGAACAGCCGCAACTACCCCTTGGATCGTCAGGGCCGGTCCACCGATGTGGATTATTATGCCTGAACACTGTGTTTCCCCGCCCTTTGGGGCGTAAGCCTGGCCCGTCAGCCGACCAGAAGCATCGGCCGAAACCGATATCACGAGGCGCCTCGCTTTTCAGCAAGTAATAATAAGCAACATCCACATGAGTCAAACTCGTCAGCCAGTTCAAGCACTGACGCCACTCCTAACTAGAAAGAAACGCATGTCCTCCCTGATGTCCGTCTCCCGTTTTTAGTTCATACCGGGTGTGATACTCGCAAATCAACGTTACACAAAGCTACGCCACACAAGGCCGTGCTTTGATCATCAACCACAAGACTTTGCTTTTCAACAAAAGCCTTGATCCATGCAACTCAGCATGCCACATTGTCAGTCCATACTGTACCACTGATTTCTGCCAATATATAACCTCTAGGCTCGTACGTCTCAGAGAAGGGCGTATAGCAAGAGAATAAATTTTCTCCCACCAGACAGATATATATTTAGCAGAGATCACCAATACAGTATAAAGGAATACAACGTCAGACATACTATCCATTTACAAGTCCGTTCTGGGTCTGAACGAAACCAGAGGCACTTTCCTCGCATATCCATCCATCTCCAAGTACGTCTGGACGACCACCAACTATTTCCATCCTCTTGGGTGTACAGCCCAATCAGGATCGTCAGTAATTATCCCAACGATGTGAAGACTTCCGGTCTTCAACCACCGTCTTCATCTTCGACATATCGTCGAATTGATTATTCAGAATGGGTATAAACCCGGCCTTTCCAAACAACCAGCGTATATTAAAGATAAATGTTACACAAACACAACATACGCCTCATTCCAATTTATCAGTCACTAACCGTAAATTAATCAAGAGAATAATTCCCCAAATATTAACCCCGAAGGCCGAAACCAACATCAGATCAATATCCAGAAAACCATTCTGCTTAGCTAACCGACAGTTAGTTTCTAAATTTCACATTCATAGGGAAAGGTTCCCATTAATTTTATCCAAGATAAATTTCTTGAATTTATCCTTTAATCAATTTTTGAATATCAATTCAAACTAGTCGGGATTAGCGAACCTTACCGAAGTAATCATTTGTTTTAATTTCCCAATCCCAACCTATTCATCCCATGAAGTAAAACTGGTTATACTTCATATCTGACACCACGGTGTTATCGGTAAATTCAATTACCATTTCACGTTCAAATCTAATTAAAGATTTAACTATCGCCTGGAGCAAAACTGGTGGTACTCCATTTTTGATCTTTTCAATCTAATTAAAGATTCATTAAAACTCCACTTAGTTTTAATCTTTAACTGGGTTGAAGAATCAGTGTCATTTAAAACACAGTTCACGATAAACCCAAAATCACATTCATTAATTATCGGGTTAAAGAACGAGTGTTATTTAACACATCATTCACGATAAACCCAAAAATCAATATCAATTCAATTCCAATTAAATATTATTTAATTGGTACACTTCATTAAATCTAAATAAAAAGATTTAATCTTTTCTCAACTGGGTTCAAGAACAGCGTTAGTGAAGACACCATTCACGACAAACCCAAATCACATTTGATATTCAATACAAGGCTCTGAATAGAAAATATATCGGCTTATATTCAATATCAAATTCTACGACTAACAAATGTCGTATTGGAAATAACGATATAAATATATATCTTTTAAATTTCCATAACAATATCTGTATAATCACGAATTCCAGCATCGAAATATTCCGAAGACAATTTCGATTCAAATCCACTCCAATGCAATCATTGGGAATTCTGGTTATTTTTAAAACCCTTTTTAAATCCAATTTATTTATTTAAAAATAAATAGAATTTTAATTCTAGTTCAAAACTAGTTCATTTCGATAAAAACTATTTTTATCTTTTCAAATATGGAGTTTTTCATCCCAATTCTTTCTAAATCATTTCTTATGATTTTACACAAATTATTACTATTTTTAATAATTTTATCAAGGCCCGTACAGTCGATTTCCATCAACGGCCATCGAATTGCACTTACAGCGACCTTTTTCAAATTTGATTTGGACATAATTCCAAATCCAACCGTTAGATTTCTAATTTCTAATATTCGTTAGAAAGATCTTTTCGATACGAACCCAACGGTTCTGGTTTTAGGAGAATCCGACGGTCGGATCTCCCGTAATATCCGTTCGAAGTCAATGGTCGAAATTCGCGAACTGCCGCGGCGAGGCGCGTTCTATTCAGGCTATTATATTATATATATAATATATATAATATATATACTTCGTCGATTTCCTTTCAAAACATGCTTTATAAATCGTTTTAAATTCATTTTCAAAACGGTTTTAACTTCATATTCAATTTCAAATCAAATTTGAATATTCCAATATAAATTCGATTTAAATTCATTTCAAATTGATTTCCAATTCAATTTCAGTTTGATTTCAATTCAATTCAATTCGAATTCATTTCTATTCCATTTCAATTCGAATTCTTTTATATTCGATTTCAATTTGAATTCTTTTATATTCAATTTCAATTCGAATTTATTTATATTCAATTCTTTTCAATTTATCTGATTTTGAAATCACTTTCGATATTCATTATAAAATGAATAAAATCGATATAAATATCGTTCACGTCAAAATGGCATCAATCTAATCAATACGGCTTCATATATTTCTATTTTCAAATATTCTATTTCAAATATTTCTTTTTCAAATATTTCTATTTTAAAACTGGAATGAGGCCCAATCAATTACCATATAATGTTAATTATATGGATTTTCTACAACACATGTATATATCAACAACGATGAATAATCAACCATCATCCAAAGTGCATTCTACACTGTATAAGCATCAAATATAAATATTCAATGCTTATAACAGTCTGTCAATCAATCGATCGACATACAACTAAACAATCGGGATTAGTGTACGTCAAATATCATCCCAATACCCGTGTGGGGTTTCAAGCAATCAAATACAGATTTTTATTTGTGCAGTTGGGCGATGTGTAAAATTTATCGTCCCAATCAATGTCATTCAAATAGGTGTACATAAACAAAACGTCCGGTTTGTAAATGAATATTTATTTATTCACATTCACGTTAAAAAATTATATTTTTAACGATCAAACTATTTTATTCAACCTATGAATATTCTATTCGGTTCATTTATTAAATAAAATGTTATCTTTATTTTTCTAACTTATTTTAGAAAATTTCGGCGGCATAACGGCACGATACTAGAAACGGGACGAGGCCTAGCCTTATCCCCGGTCTAGTGAAGGCCCACGCCATTCACACATCAATCAAATCAATTTCATTTCACCAAACAATTCAGTTCCAACCAAATAATCTAACCAACTACACAACCAAACAATTTAACAAACAAGCCATCCATGGTCTGTGGATGACGGGTGTCGGGTGCTACTAAACACCGTCTGCATCCTAGTATATATATGTAACTAGAAAATTTAAATTGAAAGGTGAGAAGTTCTCACAGAAAGCTATCCAAACATCTTGACTCTTCTTTGATAGAAATCTTCATCTTTCTCGCCCTTTTTTCATCTTCGTTGCTGTAACCACTACCTATGTAAAAATTGAATTTTTACTTCGCTATTCCATATATAAAAATCGAATTTTTATTATGCTATTCAATATATAAAAATCGAATTTTTATTATGCTATTCAATATATAAAAATCAAATTTTTATTATGCTATTCAATATATAAAAATCGAATTTTTACTTTGTTCTCATATAGATAAAATTCCATTTCAAAAATATAGATTTCTCCTTTTCAAATATAAAGATTTCGCCTTTTCAAATACAAAGATTTCGCCTTTTCAAATATAAGGATAGTATTTTTACCACTTCTATAATGTAAAAGATTATATTTTTAATACTGCTACCTTATAAAGATCATATTTTTAATCTTTACATGATATAAAAATTATATTTTTATATCGATGTCTACTTTAGAAATCGAATCTTTCTAATGAATAAAAATTAAACCTTTTATCCCATAAAAATCAGATTTTTATCACACTAAAAATTGAATCTTTATAAATTAAAAATCGGATTTTTATAATTAAAAATCAAATCTCTTTAACTCTTTCCATATAATAAAATAAACTGATTTTACCTATGCTATAAAATAGAAAAACATATTAGAAATCATTTCATTTCTAAGACATGTTAATTTCAGCTTGTAAATTCAATACTAACTATACAAAGATTAGAAAAGAGAATATCAATGCTGATTTATTCACCTTTAAATCGTTGTCTCTTTTCCCGTTCGAACACCGTAACGCAGCAGCTCCAAATCGATGATGGCAGGGGATAGGGTTGCTCTCGAGTGGGCGCGGCAGGCTGTAGATGGAGCAGAGGAGCTGGGGGGGATCGTCGATGGGAGGTGGCGACGTCGGAGGCTGGTGGAGGGTTGGTTGCAGATCGCGATGGAAAGGGGACTGCGTCGGTTTCCTTCGTTGGTCTGGGACGGAGGAGCGAAGGGCAGTGGGGTCGAGGTGGGTAGCCGGAGGGGGATCGACGGCGCGTTGGGGAAGGGCGACGCTGATAGGAGAGGGCGGCGGTGGGTCTGGGAATCGGGGAGGGATCGGGGCTCTCTTTTTTTTTTTTCGATTATCAGAATGAACGTGGGGGGGGGGGGGGGGGGGGGCAGAACGAATAAAAGGGGGAGAAGGGATATTTTTATTATATTTTATTTTATATTATTTAATTTCTAAAAGTTGACTTTTACATACGACCTCTAAACGAGGCCCGCCGCCTGTCGTCCATAGCGTTTCACCCCCATTCCGAACACAATGGGATATGCATCGTAAGCTGATTCGGCTGTTACAATCGGTTTCTGTTAAATTTACATTTAAATCTATATATTGAATTTTAAACATACATTTAAAATTACCGGGGTCACATAACAACTCTAAAAATTCCATAAAAATATTTTCTAGCTTCGTATTGACGATACGGTCCTAACAAAACTAGTTTCGTCGAATTCTGAGACCGTTTGAAAAATGGTCATTTTCCAATCGATTAAAATCAACTGAAACTTGTCAAATGCGTTTGCCTTTGCCACGCTCACATAATGATTCGAAAAATTATGAAATTTGGAATCTAACAATAACTTGACATCCCGGACCCAACAAAACTGGTTTCGTCGAAATCCGAGGTCGTTTGCAAAATTCCCATTTTTAAGGGCCTGAATTCCATAGCGACTATTCAGAATTTTCAACTGGACATATCTTTTGATTCCCGTTATGAAATTTTGATTTTTCGGATTCGTTGGAAAGATATTCTCAATTAGATCTTAATGTTTTTGGTTTCACTAAAATCCGGATTGTTTTGCACCCGGTACATTTAATTGAAGTTTGAAATCGAATTATCGAACTACCGCGCCATTTTCAATTCTATTATAATTATATATAATTATTTAGATTCTAACGACGGCGTATATAATATATACGTTCGAATTATATTCAAAATAAATTTCTCGTCGATTTTATTTCAAATAATCTATTTTAAATATACTAAATTCGCTAAAATTGCCCAAATAAAAATTTTAAACTGGCCCAGATTTTGCGGGTTATTACAATCTCCCCCACTTAAAACTTTTCGTCCCCGAAAAAGAACAAAGTCGAAAGTGGTTTGATTATTCAACTCTACGTTCGATCTGGCTTCCATTCTCCAACTTTTCAGTTTCTGAGAATTTTCAAATTTTCAAAAATTTGGCTAACTCCCTAAATTTTTGATAAATTTCGCCATAACCTCCCCTGCAATGGGAGCATCAGAAAATCTCAAATAGCTTCCCCAGTCCTTCAGATCTCAAAAAGAAAAAGAAAAAGCCAAGCGGCTAGCCAATAGGCTCATAAAATCATCATCACCCAAACAAAACAGTAAATTATGTAGTAAACATGTACCTATTTGTCGGGCAAACAAATTTTATTCTCTGCTCTAGCCTCCTTGCTATGACCTGTTCAATGTAAGTATATGTATATGCAAGCAAATGCGACCAAATTTCAATATAATTCAATATGTGATTCAATTAGGCTAAATGGCTAAAAATTAGCAAACAAATAAATCAACAAAACAAACATCAGTCAATTAGTGAATTAGAGTTTCAAATTCACAATTTTGATACATATACAAAAATCATGTTTTTGATGCCAAATCACCACAATAAATCCTATATAGCTTTGGTTCTCACACCAGTCAATAGGAAATATAGAAATCTTACTTTCGTCGCTCGAATATAAATACTGGCGATGGTGCCCCGTCACCAGAATTATCCCCGGGCAACTAGAGTATGATCCTATAACTATCAAATACATTGAAACTTCGAATACACGTTTGCAAGACGTATATGCAAAATCTTTATATATCGGATTGTCCCGATCAATATAGAATAAATAATCAAATATGAATAGTTGATTTAAATTTTCAAAACAAAAATTGTTTTCATTTTTAAAAATATACTCTTCACACTCGTTCTAGGATACTACTGATCCCATCTCTAACGAGTCATTTCCATTGGATATTACTAATCCAATATCTGATGAATTCTTTCGTATGGTTCTAATGTGCCTTGTTCTCTGAGCTTTGTAAACCAAAGCTCTGATACCACGTGTGACGATCAGGAATTTCGCTCGGTCCGAACCAGTCGCTAAACCGACACAGACCGTTCGAAACGCCCTATCGTTTGAGAACATGACAAAATAGAACGCATACAGAAGAACTTTTCACTGTATATCACAACAATGCATCAGATTACAAGAATATACAGGGTATAAACAAATAAATATTACACAGAAATATCAGAGATTTAAATTACATTTAAATACATAGCAGCGGAAAATAATACAATGCACAACTAGAAGGAGATATACGGATACAAAGCTTTCCGGATACCGTTCCAGCTGTAAACCAGGATCCTTTGAATATAAATCTGCAAAACCAAAACTACTAGCTGCCCGTGTCAAAATAAGGGCACCTAGATTTTAGGTTAAAACAATAAACTCCAGGTCAGTCATGGGACTGGTGTGAGAACTAAAACAATTATTAATCTTTATTTTAAAGTTAGGTAAATCAAGGGACCACGCCGTATAACACGGAACGGGTTTCCTCCCAAGAATACCAGTGCATAAAACAAACAGCGCAATGCTAAATAAAGAAAAATGAAGCTGTTATAAGACCCAGGTCCTATCACACAATGCAACGCAAGCCGGGGGATAGGGTTTTCCCTTATAACAGCCAAAGAATGCTTGATACGTTTAAAACAAATCATTTGATACTATTATAAGTGCATAGTGTATAAAACAACTTCAAATCATAAGTATCAATCATAGGCGACATGAGTGTCCCATGCCACTATGTCGCCACATATAGGTTTACAATCAAAACCGCAATGTCGTATTGGAAGTTGGGTTATCATTTATGGTATGAACCGAGGCTAGGGGCAAGATCCTCACCGATTTTAGACAATCTAGCCCATGTCTAGGAACAGCCGCAACTGCCCCTTGGATCGTCAGGGCCGGTCCACCGATGTGGATTATTATGCCTGAACACTGCGTTTCCCCGCCCTTTGGGGCGTAAGCCTGGCCCGTCAGCCGACCAGAAGCATCGGCCGAAACGGATATCACGAGGCGCCTCGCTTTTCAGCAAGTAATAATAAGCAACATCCACATGAGTCAAACTCGTCAGCCAGTTCAAGCACTGATGCCACTCCTAACTAGAAAGAAACGCATGTCCTCCCTGATGTCCGTCTCCCGTTTTTAGTTCATACCGGGTGTGATACTCGCGAATCAACGTTACACAAAGCTACGCCACACAAGGCCGTGCTTTGATCATCAACCACAAGACTTTGCTTTTCAACAAAAGCCTTGATCCATGCAACTCAGCATGCCACATTGTCAGTCCATACTGTACCACTGATTTCTGCCAATATATAACCTCTAGGCTCGTACGTCTCAGAGAAGGGTGTATAGCAAGAGAATAAATTCTCTGCCACCAAACAGATATATATTTAGCAGAGATCACCAATACAGTATAAAGGAATACAACGTCAGACACACTATCCATTTACAAGTCCGTTCTGGGTCTGAACGAAACCGGAGGCACTTTCCTCGCATATCCATCCATCTCCAAGTACGTCTGGACGACCACCAACTATTTCCATCCTCTTGGGTGTACAGCCCAATCAGGATCGTCAGTAATTATCCCAACGATGTGAAGACTTCCGGTCTTCAACCACCGCCTTCATCTTCGACATATCGTCGAATTGATTATTCAGAATGGGTATAAACCCGGCCTTTCCGAACAACCAGCGTATATTAAAGATAAATGTTACACAAACACAACATACGCCTCATTCCAATTTATCAGTCACTAACCGTAAATTAATCAAGAGAATAATTCCCCAAATATTAACCCCGAAGGCCGAAACCAACATCAGATCAATATCCAGAAAACCATTCTGCTTAGCTAACCGACAATTAGTTTCTAAATTTCACATTCATAGGGAAAGGTTCCCATTAATTTTATCCAAGATAAATTTCTTGAATTTATCCTTTAATCTATTTTTGAATATCAATTCAAACTAGTCGGGATTAGCGAACCTTACCGAAGTAATCATTTGTTTTAATTTCCCAATCCCAACCTATTCATCCAATGAAGTAAAACTGGTTATACTTCATATCTAACACCACGGTGTTATCGGTAAATTCAATTACCATTTCACGTTCAAATCTAATTAAAGATTTAACTATCGCCTGGAGCAAAACTGGTGGTACTCCATTTTCGATCTTTTCAATCTAATTAAAGATTCATTAAAACTCCACTTAGTTTTAATCTTTAACTGAGTTGAAGAATCAGTGTCATTTAAAACACAGTTCACGATAAACCCAAAATCACATTCATTGATTATCGGGTTAAAGAACGAGTGTTATTTAACACATCATTCACGATAAACCCAAAAATCAATATCAATTCAATTCCAATTAAATATTATTTAATTGGTACACTTCATTAAATCTAAATAAAAAGATTTAATCTTTTCTCAACTGGGTTCAAGAACAGCGTTAGTGAAGACACCATTCATGACAAACCCAAATCACATTTGATATTCAATACAAGGCTCTTAATAGAAAATATATCGGCTTATATTCAATATCAAATTCTACGACTAACAAATGTCGTATTGGAAATAACGATATAAATATATATCTTTCAAATTTCCATAACAATATCTGTATAATCACGAATTCCAGCATCGAAATATTCCGAAGACAATTTCGATTCAAATCCACTCCAATGCAATCATTGGAAATTCTGGTTATTTTTAAAACCCTTTATAAATCCAATTTATTTATTTCAAAATAAATAGAATTTTAATTCTAGTTCAAAACTAGTTCATTTCGATAAAAATCTATTTTTATCTTTTCAAATATGGAGTTTTCCATCCCAATTCTTTCTAAATCATTTCTTATGATTTTACACAAATTATTACTATTTTTAATAATTTTATCAAGGCCCGTACAGTCGATTTCCATCAACGGCCATCGAACTGCACTTACAGCGACCTTTTTCAAATTTGATTTGGACATAATTCCAAATCCAACCATTAGATTTCTAATTTATAATATTCGTTAGAAAGCTCTTTTCGATACGAACCCAACGGTTCCGGTTTTAGGAGAATCCGACGGTCGGATCTCCCGTAATATCCGTTCGAAGTCAATGGTCGAAATTCGCGAACTGCCGCGGCGCGGCGCGTTCTATTCAGGCCATTATATTATATATATAAAATATATAATATATACTTCGTCGATTTCCTTTCAAAACGTGCTTTATAAATCGTTTTAAATTCATTTTCAAAACGGTTTTAACTTCATATTCAATTTCAAATCAAAATTGAATATTCCAATATAAATTCGATTTAAATTCATTTCAAATTGATTTCCAATCCAATTTCAGTTCTATTTCAATTCAATTCAATTCGAATTCATTTCTATTCCATTTCAATTCGAATTCTTTTATATTCGATTTCAATTTGAA
Source organism: Allium sativum (assembly GCA_030737875.1). Taxonomy (NCBI): domain Eukaryota; kingdom Viridiplantae; phylum Streptophyta; class Magnoliopsida; order Asparagales; family Amaryllidaceae; genus Allium; species Allium sativum. The sequence continues at coordinate 216,871,923 of CM060918.1, read as the reverse complement.
TTCTTTTATATTCAATTTCAATTCGAATTTATTTATATTCAATTCTTTTCAATTTATCTGATTTTGAAATCACTTTCGATATTCATTATAAAATGAATAAAATCGATATAAATATCGTTCACGTCAAAATGGCGTCAATCTAATCAATACGGCTTCATATATTTCTATTTTCAAATATTCTATTTCAAATATTTCTTTTTCAAATATTTCTATTTTAAAACTGGAATGAGGCCCAATCAATTACCATATAATGTTAACTATATGGATTTTCTACAACACATGTATATATCAACAACGATGAATAATCAACCATCATCCAAAGTGCATTCTACACTGTATAAGCATCAAATATAAATATTCAACGCTTATAACAGTCTGTCAATCAATCGATCGACATACAACTAAACAATCGGGATTAGTGTACGTCAAATATCATCCCAATACCCATGTGGGGTTTCAAGCAATCAAACACAGATTTTTATTTGTGCAGTTGGGCGATGTGTAAAATTTATCGTCCCAATCAATGTCATTCAAATAGGTGTACATAAACAAACCGTCCGGTTTGTAAATGAATATTTATTTATTCACATTCACGTTAAAAAATTATATTTTTAACGATCAAACTATTTTATTCAACCTATGAATATTCTATTCGGTTCATTTATTAAATAAAATGTTATCTTTATTTTTCTAACTTATTTTAGAAAATTTCGGCGGCATAACGGCACGATACTAGAAACGGGACGAGGCCTAGCCTTATCCCCGGTCTAGTGAAGGCCCACGCCATTCACACATCAATCAAATCAATTTCATTTCACCAAACAATTCAGTTCCAACCAAATAATCTAACCAACTACACAACCAAACAATTTAACAAACAAGCCATCAATGGTCTGTGGATGACGGGTGTCGGGTGCTACTAAACACCGTCTGCATCCTAGTATATATATATAACTAGAAAATTTAAATTGAATGGTGAGAAGTTCTCACAGAAAGCTATCCAAACATCTTGACTCTTCTTTGATAGAAATCTTCATCTTTCTCGCCCTTTTTTCATCTTTGTTGCTGTAACCACTACCTATGTAAAAATTGAATTTTTACTTCGCTATTCCATATATAAAAATCGAATTTTTATTATGCTATTCAATATATAAAAATCGAATTTTAATTATGCTATTCAATATATAAAAATCGAATTTTTATTATGCTATTCAATATATAAAAATCGAATTTTTACTTTGTTCTCATATAGATAAAATTCCATTTCAAAAATATAGATTTCTCCTTTTCAAATATAAAGATGTCGCCTTTTCAGATATAAAGATTTCGCCTTTTCAAATATAAAGATTTCGCCTTTTCAAATATAAGGATAATATTTTTACCACTTCTATAATGTAAAAGATTATATTTTTAATACTGCTACCTTATAAAGATCATATTTTTAATCTTTACATGATATAAAAATTATATTTTTATATCGATGTCTACTTTAGAAATCAAATCTTTCTAATGAATAAAAATTACACCTTTTATCCCATAAAAATCAGATTTTTATTACACTAAAAATTGAATCTTTATAAATTAAAAATCGGATTTTTATAATTAAAAATCAAATCTCTTTATCTCTTTCCATATAATAAAATAAACTGATTTTACCTATGCTATAAAATAGAAAAACTTATTAGAAATCATTTCATTTCTAAGACATGTTAATTTCAGCTTGTAAATTCAATACTAACTATACAAAGATCAGAAAAGAGAATATCAATGCTGATTTATTCACCTTTAAATCGTTGTCTCTTTTCCCGTTCGAACACCGTAACGCAGCAGCTCCAAATCGATGATGGCAGGGGACAGGTCTGCTCTCGAGTGGGCGCGGCAGGCTGTAGATGGAGCAGAGGAGGGGGGGGGGGTCGTCGATGGGAGGTGGCGACATCGGAGGCTGGTGGAGGGTTGGTTGCAGATCGCGATGGAAAGGGGACTGCGTCGGTTTCCTTCGTTGGTCTGGGACGGAGGAGCGAAGGGCAGTGGGGTCGAGGTGGGTAGCTGGAGGGGGATCGACGGCGCGTTGGGGAAGGGCGACGCTGATAGGAGAGGGCGGCGGTGGGTCTGGGAATCGGGGAGGGATCGAGGCTCTCTTCTTTTTTTTTTCGATTATCAGAATGAACGTGGGGGGGGGGGGGGGAGGGCAGAACGAATAAAAGGGGGAGAAGGGATATTTTTATTTTATTTTATATTATTTAATTTCTAAAAGTTGACTTTTACATACGACCTCTAAACAAGGCCCGCCGCCTGTCGTCCATAGCATTTCACCCCCATTTCGAACACAATGGGATATGCATCGTAAGCTGATTCAGCTATTACAATCGATTTCCGTTAAATTTACATTTAAATCTATATATTGAATTTTAAACGTACATTTCAAATTACCGGGGTCACATAACAACTCTAAAAATTCCATAAAAATATTTTCTAGCTTCGTATTGACGACACGGTCCTGACAAAACTAGTTTCATCGAATTTTGAGACCGTTTGAAAAATGGCCATTTTCCAGTCGATTAAAATCAACTGAAACTGGTCAAACGCGTTTTCCTTTGCCATGCTCACATAATGATTCGAAAAATTATGAAATTTGGAATCTAACAATAACTTGACATCCCGGACCCAACAAAACTGGTTTCGTCGAAATCCGAGGTCGTTTGCAAAATTCCTATTTTTAAGGGCCTGAATTCCATAGCGACTATTCAGAATTTTCAACTGGACATATATTTTGATTCCCGTTATGAAATTTTGATTTCTCGGATTCGTTGGAAAGATATTCTCAATTAGATCTTTATGTTTTTGGTTTCACTAAAATCCGGATTGTTTTGCACCCGATACATTCAATTGAAGTTTGAAATCGAATTATCGAACTACCGCGCCATTTTCAATTCTATTATAATTATATATAATTATTTATATTCTAACGACGGCGTATATAATATATACGTTCGAATTATATTCAAAATAAATTTATCGTCGATTTTATTTAAAATAATCTATTTTAAATATACTAAATTCGCTAAAATTGCCAAAATAAAAATTTTAAACTGGCCCAGATTTTGCGCGGGTTATTACATATACCTTTTATACATTTAAAAATTATATTTTCTAAAATCAGATTATATAAAATCAAAAACACGTTAATTATAAACTGGGCACTCTCAACTTATTCTAGGGCATTACTAACCCCACCTCTAATGAGTTTTCTCATTCTAGGATACTGCTGATCCTATCTCTAATGAGTATTCTTATTGGATAGTAGTAATCCACTTCACACAGTCTTCCACGATGTGGGACTTAGGGCTGTTACACCGCACAAAATTGGGCACCCAAGATTTTAGGGAAAATAAAACAAAATAAACTTCGGGTTAGTCATGTGACTTGTGTGAGTAAACTCAAATCATTTGTTTAACTTTAAAAATCCTTTCAAAAGAAAGAATAATCTTAAGACCGATACACACATAAACACAGATGCTTTTAACCTTACGACAACCCAAATCATTTGTAAAACAATACTATTCTAATATTATAATAATATCTAACACAAATAATATCAATCTAGTAGAAACGCTTGCATCTACCGTTCTACATATATAATATACAATCAAAACCGCAGGCTCTTATTTGGGGAATGGATTCCAACTATGACAAGGTATGGATCCACCCTCTGCTCAGTGTACTCTAGAACCGATACACTGGAGTTCAACAAGAACATCTTGTAACTCGGCCACACATGACCGACCACTCATTTCACTTGAGTGTATCGAATATGTCACCTTACAGTTGGTAAACCAACATAACCATCCCCGGGAGATACAGAATTGAAAGAAGTACAAATATGAATATTCTATAGATGGTGACAATATACCCTACTTGGTTGCGAACCACTTAGCCATGCTGCCTGCTTGATTTCTGTCATTTCCCAGTTGATGAGGCTGGAGGTCATAACGTATCTTTCAACATAGTTCTCATTCATTCACTTTGAATGCCACATCATCATACCCGTCAAATCACAAATTGATTTCCCCAAAAATACCACGGGTATAAGCTAAGAGAAACGAAATCCTCCGCCACCAACGCAAATATATTTGAAATGATCAACTTACTCGATCTACCAGATATTCTTTGTCAAACATTCGTTCATTCAAGTTGTCCTAGGACTGGACAAATCGAAGGCACTATTCCGTACATCCATCCTAGGCAATCTCTACCTAGGACTTATACAACAGCCCTTGCACTTTACTCTATCTTCAATTTGTTTTTGATATATTTGATTCGAAACGATAATGCCCATATGGACTGGTTCTTTAGATAAGAATCCAACCGGTCTCCCCGTATTGACGACGGAAAAAAGGTCAAAACTTTGATAGTCTGTGATTCAACTATCAAAGAAAAACACGTGTGCAAACAACGATATTATTTCCAGATGGAAATTATATCGATCAATCATCATTTAACATTTATCTCTTTAGTTAATTAATTTACTTATCTCCTGGTTCCATATATTCTAAATTCTTATTTTCTATTATCAGAAAACATTTCTGATTCTTATTTGGAAAACATTTTCAAACTCCTTCACTGGATTTAAACTAATGTTTAAATCAAACATCGCCGTGCCAACTCAAACCATTTCACACATTAACTAAATTTACTTAACCATCATTCACTATCAAACCTTACCATTCCTTAGTTAAGAAGGAAGTCAATCAAGTTGGGGTATAATTACCTCTCAGACCTTAACTGAACAACGTTTTAAATTCAAAATAGTCAAAGTTTATCTTTTAAATCTTTAACAAACTTCCTTACGTAACTCTCTTTCGAATAAATCTCTATTCGATAACTCTTTCCTTCGAATAAACTATATTCGATAATCTCTCTTCTTCGAACAACCAATATTCGAATAACTCTATTCAATTAACACTATTCGATTAACTCTAATCGATTTAGTCTTATCAGTTAGCTCTATTTGATCAACTCAATTCTATTAACTCTATTTGATTAACTCTATTGGATTAACTCTATTGGATTAACTCCAACTGATTAACTCTAACTCTAATCGATTAACTCTAACTCTAATTGATTAACTCCCCTAACTCATTTTGATTAACACATTTTGATTAACTCCTTTGATTAACTCTACGTCCATATTCAGTTTTATATATCGATGTTGAAATCGATTCTTACTTCTCTATATAAGCCCTGACTTATATATCCTATTTATCCAAAAATAAATATTTTATTTTATTTATAAAATATTTTTATAAATTAATCTTCTCAATCTATTTGTTACAACAGATTCTTTTTAAAATCTTTTCTTTAAATCTATACTGTTTTATACCCGTGTGCGAAGCACGGGTCTAAACTTTCCTGATGTAAAATTCTATTCATTTGCCAAATATTTCCTTATATGACATTCTTTTCATTTCCCAATGAATCCCTTTTATAACTCTATTTATTTTCTAAATAAATATTTCCTTTTTATAACTCTGTTTATTTTTCTAAATAAATATTTCCTTTTTAATTCTATTTGTAAATGTTTTACAAATATTTCCTTTCTATCTTTATTTATTTCCTAAATAAATATTTCTTTATTCTTTCTATTTATTTCCCTAATAAATATTTCCTTTTCAATTTTATTTATTTAACAAATAAATATTCCTTTTTATAATTCTATTTACCTTCTAAGTACATATCCCTTATTATACTTTTATTTACTTTCTAAGTAAATATTCCTTTTATACCTTTATTTACTTTCTAAGCAAATATATCCTTTTTATAAAATTCTTTGATTTTATAAATATGTTCTTTTATAAATTTCTTTTTATAAAATCCTTTGATTTTATAAATATTCTATTTCAGTACATAGTTTTGAAATTTCCCTTTCAAATTTCCAATATTTCATTTGGTATTCAACTGTACCAAATAACATGACCAGTGTCATTATAATCAATCACAGATTATACATCACATCATATAACAAAATATATGAAAACAAACAGTATTATAAATATTGAGGAATCCTTTTGGATCCCTCCAACATGTTTCCCTGTGTCACAGATGTTAAATAATATAATTAACATTGATTTCATTTCAATATGAAACATTCTGCTAAACAAAACCAATATTTGATTAACGATTTATATATATATCCTTATCTATAATTTCAACCTATACACAAGGAATTCAACCAAACAATTAACACACGACAATCAATAGATAATTATCAGTTCTAAAAATACGTTATAAAAATATAACTGTTAAGAGTTGGTGAGTTATACTCACATTTCGCGTTAACTGTTAAATAACGATTTGCGTCTGTTGATTCAGACGGACAATTTATTACTCCATAAATTGTAACAAGCTCCGATGGACTTCCAATCAGTTCCATGGTGTTGCCACCGTCCTTACGATCCAAACGTGACTGGTTTCGTGGGATTCTAACATCGTATGTAGAAGATATTACATTTAAAAGTTATACGAATAATTTAAATTAAATAAAAACCTAACTCATTAACATTTTTGTTTGGGCTTTACCCGAAATGTGTCGGCCCATCCCAAGCCCAGACCCGCGTTCCTCTTCACTCCATCTTCCCCAATTCAAGACAGCGCCTCCCTCTTGTGTTAACATAGTAAAGCGTTGTGCACCATCATCCTGTGCCACGACCATTTACTTCACCATTCCTGAATCCGTCAGCACCAACATTCTCCCCACCTCTAACTCGACTTGCCTGACCCCTTCACTGTTGCTCCGGCCAACTGTGGCGGAATCCGACCCCACGCCGGGAACCAGCGAAGCCATAGTCGCTTTTTGCTGCTGTACACCGAATGATTTTAAATCATCACCTAAAAGACCATCTCATCTCCACGAGTTCAACCATGAACTCTATTTTATCTCCGACATCCTTCTGTTTATTTCCAATGTGTCTCCTTCATGAAATCCTGAAGTGTAGCGACCCGGAAATTTCCAACACTTGAATCTTGACACTAACTCATCTCTTGTCCAAACTCAAGTACCGAAAACCCCAGAAGGCTAGAAGAAAGAAATTAGAGGGTGGGATAAGAAAGAAAGAAATATAAGAATAGAAGAAGAAGAAGAAGAACCAACCCGACACAGAGTCTCACATCGCAGCGGAAGAAAAATATAATACAGAAACAAATACTTTATTGAGAGCTTTTAAAAATACTTACAATATCAGAGCACAGCACACAGCTGGACAGTTATAATAACCTGTCCTCATATACAACACACAGCGGAACAAAACTAGATAGCATACATCTGAACACCTCCAGCTTGTCTTTGGACTTTATTCGATAACCTGAACCTGTACATCCCGGGCTAACCCGAGCATTTACAAAACACCGGGTCAGTCTGGTGAACCAGAGTGAGAAAAAACTCGCACAGTAATTAGGTAACACACATCTTGATTTTAAAGTTAAAATCTTTCAAAGAAAAGGATAATCGTAAGACCAAATACACACATAAACACGGACGGTTTTTACCTTACGATAACCCAAACCATTTTTGAAATCAATATCTTATCTGTTATTATAATAATGTCTAAATACAAGTAAATATTGATCTAGTAGAACGCTTGCATCTCACGCTCTACATATATAGTATACAATCAAAACCGCGGGCGCTTATTGGAGATTGGATTTCCAACTTGACAAGGTATGGGACCACCTTCCGCACGTGTATCTCTAGAGGCGAATACACTGGGTTCAACAAGAACGTCTTGCAACCCGGCCCTCACATGACCGACCACTCATTTCGCTTGAGTGTATCGAATGTATATCACCAACGGTTGGGCTCAAACCACCGTTCCCGAATGGGCAGAATCGATAGAATAAGAAACAAAAGGAATTTCTCTAGATAGGTGATTATACACCCTAATGGGAGCGACCCACATAGCCATGCTGCCTGCCCGATTTTTGTCATTTCCTGGTTGATGAGGCTTGAGGTTTGAATTACCTTCTGAAACATCTGGTCACCATTTACTTTGAATGCCACATTGTCAGATCCGCCAGATATCACTAATTGACGTCCACAAACATACTCTATTTGGGAGCTACCCAGGTACGTTTGAAGAAATCAACGTACGCGATCCCTTTGGAAATACTCTGTCAGGCATTCGTCCATACAAGTCATCCAGGAACAAGATGAACCGAAGGCACTCTCCTACTGCATCTCATATAGGATCACCCCATGGATCAGTAGCGAGAAGTTCTTGCAACCCGTAGATTCCGACCACGACAGAACCACAGTACATCACTGGCTGCAGACAGAGATTATTAGCAGTTCTTCCGCTTAGGAAGATCCACGGTCTTCAATGCTCCATCTCTATCATCTTCTAGTATCTCCACGTATTTGCTGGTTGGAATGGTTTTCGAATATAATTCGATCCCGGTCTTTCCGTACCAACAATCGTATTGGACAGGTTTGATAGTCGGTGTTTTAACTATCAAAATAAACAGTGTTTCAGTCATGTCAATCAAATGGGTTCACTGGTTCGGTATCCAGCATCACATGGCCTTTTAAATTAAACAAAACTGTAAATTTAAAAACTCTTGATATTATAAATATAATTCCTCGCTTCTTTATTTATCATGAGATCACACTTTACTCAAATTCATTTTGATACTTAGTAAAATCATATCCAGTCCTCGATATTTCCCTTCAAAGTAACTTGTAAACAACATTTCGAAATATCTTTAACTCGTTACTCGTCAGTATCCAGTGCTTATTCCTATTGAGTAAAACCCAACCTTTACATTATTATTTCACTAATGGAAATAAATTATCAGTAATCCTTTTTCACCATTACAACTAATATCCTCCTCAGATAGTCCCGATGTCGTTCAAGTTGGGGTACTTTAATTACCTCTCAGACCTTGATCAACAACGTTCGTATCCAAAGTTAGATACGAGTTGTAATATAAACCAACATCTCCTCCAATCTCAAAACAACTTTCATTTAACTATTTTGTTTAAAGGTATGGTTTCATAACCTTCTTCCCTTTTTGAAATCTCTTTCTCGAATACCATTCGTTCTTAACTCACTTCTTAAGTAACATCACTTTTAAACTCTGCCTCTTTCCTTTGCTTAAATTTCCTTTTTATAACTTGTTATACAAATTCTGGTTTTAAATATAAACCCGTTCATAATTCCCTTTCACCACTAAATTGGATTCTACTTCAATTTTTGAGTACCTTCTAAATGAAGCTCAATTAAAAAGTATTTCTCTAAATGATTAAAATAATAATTTACTTTGGACGTTAACTACTACCGTAGTTAATTCCTTTATTTAATTTCCCTTTTAAACTCTTATTAAAATTAAAACCATATCATTCAATTTATTCTCATTCTCGTTCTTGATTAACATCGGAGTTGCCCTAATAAATAATTAATCAAATCTTAAATAAAACATTTATTTAATTTCCCCTTTTTAAAACTTATAACTTCAAATAATATATTTCGAAATCTACTCCTAGTTATAAAAGTAAATCTTTATAGCTTTAGTTTTGTCGACTCACCGGGTGGTAAACAAAATGATTTAATCACAGGCCATGAACTGCCGATTACTCAACCAATCTCGCCCTTTTGTTAAACCAACACAGGTAAATTTTCTAGCCCAGAATCACTAATCAATTAAATCCATTTAATTGATAATTTCTATAATAACTACTGTTCAACATCAACCAAATAAACAACCAATTCAAACAATTAAACATGCTTATAAAACAACGTGGTGCACAGGGTAAATTACCTCTATTTGGTCAAATCGTTAGAATAACGATTGGTTAATTTTCTGAAATTAAACGACAGTTTAATTTCATCAGTTAAATCAACACATGGAGCAATCATTAACAAACAGTCAACTAACAGCAAGCGGAGCACACAAAAATAGGAACCCAATTTATATAAAATATAAATGGGAGAACTGAGTGAGGTTAACTCACCTTGATTTCGTTTGGTCGTTAGCTGCTGGTTTTTAATTAAATTAAACAGCGTTTAATTTAAAATAAAATTTCTTCTTGCTCCTCCAGTCCTGAATGATCTTGCTCCATCTCGTAGCCCTTGTTAACACGGTTCCAACGAACCTGACCGTGCCTCCATCTGATACTGTGAGCGCGAGATATAGTATTAATACTTTATAAAGTAATTTAATAATTAAGACATGAATTGATAATTTTTGAAACAGGCCTTTACCTTTTCTTCGGCCCAACAAAAACCCAACCCGTCAGTCCCATAAAAACCCTTCCTTCGTAGTTTTCAAACCCTCAAAAGAAAATACACGCCGCCTCCACCAAAAATTCCTCAATAGCCGATCTCTTTCTCCTTTTCTTTTGTCAGCAACCACCGGTTTTAGGTTCATCGCAACCCCCTACGCACCGCTTTTCTTAGATCATCCCTCCGCTTTCCACCTTCAACTGCTTTGCCAAACCCCAACTCCGTCTATCCAGCGATGGAGCACCAACCTGACCTCGTCGATCAACCCCCCGTTCCAGAAACACCTCAAGCCGAAACCCGAGGCTTCCTTCGACATCCAGACAACCAAATCAAGGCTTTCCACTCACAATTTTCCGAACCCTAGGACATCGTCTTCAAATAATTTCGTCAGGGAGTCCGTCAAAGAGCATCGAGATTTGAAGTATGAAGATCCGCGAATACAGATAAGTGTTTTACTTGATTAATGATTTCTGCATTACTTTTGCTTTGATTTTCCAAGTATTCCAAATGGTTTTTGCTTACTGTATTGTTCATATGGTTTTCTGGAATAGATGAAACATTATGTGTGTGAGGCGTGTGTTTATATGGTGGTGAGGTTGATTCAGATAAGTTCAATGTCCATCAGAGTCTAGTTTAGCTTGATTCAGCTACTTAGTTCTTAGGCCATATGTGTCTTTACCTTTTCAGATTTTGGTGATGGGAGTCTGATGGTTGCGTGATGGGTTAGTAGAGATTTTGGTTGAATTTTGCACTGTATTCAGTATCTTTGGTCTGCTCAAAGGAAGGCAATGAAACTTGTGAGGCTTAGGCTGAGTTGTTAATTCGATTCAGAGATTTGAAACTGACATATATAGATTTCCTGTTTGGATTTTTTTTAAGTGTATGAAAACACTTCTGTGTTTAAATGTTTGGCAAAAGATCCGTACGCCAAATTTGGTCTGTATAAATATATACACATATATAGTGTTGGCAAAAGATCATGTACTGGATTTACATGTGAAGAGGTTGTTTTATTCCATTTGAAAAATTGGAAACCGTAACATGTACAGCCTGCATTTGATGTATGGCAGCACGGTGGATTTGATGGTGCATATATCTGTTTTCATCTTTTTTCACAGTTTCTTAGCTGTCCATTGTACTTCTAACTGATGTTGGCATATATGTATACATCTTATTTCAATTTAGCTATGTATTGTCATTTCCTTTAGCTGTTCGTCTATGTTTATATTTTTTTCTTTTTCCTTATCTTTTTCTTTTCCCTTTTAGATTCTGATTGTACTGGTGGAGACCTTATGATGCTTTCATTGTGTTTGGGAAGCAAGGTGCTCGGCTGTATACTTCACATGAACCTACCTAGATTAGGTTCAGGCTATGAACTGATAGTTCAGAGATTTGTAAATTTATTTTTTTGTTTATTTGATTTTTCTTTTCATAGCCATTCTTAGATAGGCCGGCTACTACTAGCTAAGGCAATTTGCTTCTTTTCCTTTGCAGGTTGGATTTCATGTGCTTAACAATGTGAAGTACTGAGTTGTAAATCTATATTGGATAGCTCGCCATCCATGTGGAGTTCTGCCTATTAGTTCATAAACAGTCCCAGTGTATTGTCAATTCATTGTTTGGGAAGTTTCAAGGTGTAAATATATGTATTGCCTTCTCTACTGTTTACTTCTGTACAAACTTAATGTAAGCATATATTGTTTTCCTTAGCTGTTCATTGTTTGCATTGATTCGACATATAAATATGTACATATATTTATGTTTAGCTCTTTTCTTCTTTCTTTCATTTTACTGTTTTTTTTTTTTTTTTTTTTTTTTTTTTTTTTTTTGGCGTGCTGTTCCTTGAACGTATGAGTACATGTTTCAAGTTTACTTGACAAGTGTGCATAATTTGACTTAAAAACAACATTTCAGTTATGGTGTATCATCCTTGAAGTCCTTATATACATATATTCATGTGTAATGATCAAGTAAGTTGATGACATCATTTTTAAATCTTATATAATATTTATACAATGTACGTTAAATTCTAACAGTTGAATTGAATTGAATAAATGGATATTATAAAGTATACCCAAATAAAATTAGTTCAAATACAACTTCATATGAAATTACCCTCAATATCAACAATTTCAATTCGAACGATATTCGAATACACAGAATTTCCTTGTTATCATTTATAAACAATCTTTGTAGTGTTCAAGCTTCATTTTTAATAACGAATTAAATATTTAAAACCCACTAATATTTGAAATATAATCTTTAAAATAATAATTAAATTAAATATTTGACGGTCGAAAATACGGGACGTTACATTCTTCCCCCCTTAAAATAATTTCGTCCTCGAAATTGCTAAGGCAAGAAAGGACGTTACAAACCCATTTATTTCTAAATACAATTTATTTTAAATCGAACCCCAATTCAATATCGTAAATAAATATTTTCAAAAATCAAGCATGAATTATTCATTTGCAACACAGGACGGAATTATTCAACTTTAATTCGTGTGATTACACTCCAGTTGACTATACTGGAATTTAATTATAATTCAACTTCTTATTACTGTCAATGAATTTATTTTCAAGCAATCTAACACCAAGTTAATACCAATCAGCCATCCCTGCACAACCAATCTCAATCAAAATAATTGAATTTTTTTGCTCAATTTAATATTTTACTTTGGTTTCACATATTTGAACATCAATCGGTTAATACCCGATTCATTTCCGTTTGATTAATTCTAATTCCAAATTTAATTTATTTTATTAAATTTGACAAGGTTAAGTGTCAATTCAAATTTCGATCAAATTTGGGTTTCATTCACATAAATCAAACACACAAACCAATATCTCAATAATTTGACAAATCATTTCTTTTTTATACAAAACATAATTTGGGTAAAATTACTTCATTTACCCCCTTTTCAAAACAATACTGTATTTATTGCCAGTTCTATGCTTCTCAACACTTGAACCGATCAACAAACACAATACAAAACATTTGTAAATAAAATTTACAAGTACGCTCTCATATATACACTCAACCTCGATCTAGGGTGTTACTAACCCTATCTCTATCGAGTTACGCCACAGAGCCAAGGTTATCACTAAACCTGGCTCTGATACCAACTGTAGCGACCCGGAAATTTCCAACACTTGAATCTTGACACTAACTCATCTCTTGTCCAAACTCAAGTACCGAAAACCCCAGAAGGCTAGAAGAAAGAAATTAGAGGGTGGGATAAGAAAGAAAGAAATATAAGAATAGAAGAAGAAGAAGAAGAACCAACCCGACACAGAGTCTCACATCGCAGCGGAAGAAAAATATAATACAGAAACAAATACTTTATTGAGAGCTTTTAAAAATACTTACAATATCAGAGCACAGCACACAGCTGGACAGTTATAATAACCTGTCCTCATATACAACACACAGCGGAACAAAACTAGATAGCATACATCTGAACACCTCCAGCTTGTCTTTGGACTTTATTCGATAACCTGAACCTGTACATCCCGGGCTAACCCGAGCATTTACAAAACACCGGGTCAGTCTGGTGAACCAGAGTGAGAAAAAACTCGCACAGTAATTAGGTAACACACATCTTGATTTTAAAGTTAAAATCTTTCAAAGAAAAGGATAATCGTAAGACCAAATACACACATAAACACGGACGGTTTTTACCTTACGATAACCCAAACCATTTTTGAAATCAATATCTTATCTGTTATTATAATAATGTCTAAATACAAGTAAATATTGATCTAGTAGAACGCTTGCATCTCACGCTCTACATATATAGTATACAATCAAAACCGCGGGCGCTTATTGGAGATTGGATTTCCAACTTGACAAGGTATGGGACCACCTTCCGCACGTGTATCTCTAGAGGCGAATACACTGGGTTCAACAAGAACGTCTTGCAACCCGGCCCTCACATGACCGACCACTCATTTCGCTTGAGTGTATCGAATGTATATCACCAACGGTTGGGCTCAAACCACCGTTCCCGAATGGGCAGAATCGATAGAATAAGAAACAAAAGGAATTTCTCTAGATAGGTGATTATACACCCTAATGGGAGCGACCCACATAGCCATGCTGCCTGCCCGATTTTTGTCATTTCCTGGTTGATGAGGCTTGAGGTTTGAATTACCTTCTGAAACATCTGGTCACCATTTACTTTGAATGCCACATTGTCAGATCCGCCAGATATCACTAATTGACGTCCACAAACATACTCTATTTGGGAGCTACCCAGGTACGTTTGAAGAAATCAACGTACGCGATCCCTTTGGAAATACTCTGTCAGGCATTCGTCCATACAAGTCATCCAGGAACAAGATGAACCGAAGGCACTCTCCTACTGCATCTCATATAGGAATCACCCCATGGATCAGTAGCGAGAAGTTCTTGCAACCCGTAGATTCCGACCACGACAGAACCACAGTACATCACTGGCTGCAGACAGAGATTATTAGCAGTTCTTCCGCTTAGGAAGATCCACGGTCTTCAATGTTCCATCTCTATCATCTTCTAGTATCTCCACGTATTTGCTGGTTGGAATGGTTTTCGAATATAATTCGATCCCGGTCTTTCCGTACCAACAATCGTATTGGACAGGTTTGATAGTCGGTGTTTTAACTATCAAAATAAACAGTGTTTCAGTCATGTCAATCAAATGGGTTCACTGGTTCGGTATCCAGCATCACATGGCCTTTTAAATTAAACAAAACTGTAAATTTAAAAACTCTTGATATTATAAATATAATTCCTCGCTTCTTTATTTATCATGAGATCACACTTTACTCAAATTCATTTTGATACTTAGTAAAATCATATCCAGTCCTCGATATTTCCCTTCAAAGTAACTTGTAAACAACATTTCGAAATATCTTTAACTCGTTACTCGTCAGTATCCAGTGCTTATTCCTATTGAGTAAAACCCAACCTTTACATTATTATTTCACTAATGGAAATAAATTATCAGTAATCCTTTTTCACCATTACAACTAATATCCTCCTCAGATAGTCCCGATGTCGTTCAAGTTGGGGTACTTTAATTACCTCTCAGACCTTGATCAACAACGTTCGTATCCAAAGTTAGATACGAGTTGTAATATAAACCAACATCTCCTCCAATCTCAAAACAACTTTAATTTAACTATTTTGTTTAAAGGTATGGTTTCATAACCTTCTTCCCTTTTTGAAATCTCTTTCTCGAATACCATTCGTTCTTAACTCACTTCTTAAGTAACATCACTTTTAAACTCTGCCTCTTTCCTTTGCTTAAATTTCCTTTTTATAACTTGTTATACAAATTCTGGTTTTAAATATAAACCCGTTCATAATTCCCTTTCACCACTAAATTGGATTCTACTTCAATTTTTGAGTACCTTCTAAATGAAGCTCAATTAAAAAGTATTTCTCTAAATGATTAAAATAATAATTTACTTTGGACGTTAACTACTACCGTAGTTAATTCCTTTATTTAATTTCCCTTTTAAACTCTTATTAAAATTAAAACCATATCATTCAATTTATTCTCATTCTCGTTCTTGATTAACATCGGAGTTGCCCTAATAAATAATTAATCAAATCTTAAATAAAACATTTATTTAATTTCCCCTTTTTAAAACTTATAACTTCAAATAATATATTTCGAAATCTACTCCTAGTTATAAAAGTAAATCTTTATAGCTTTAGTTTTGTCGACTCACCGGGTGGTAAACAAAATGATTTAATCACAGGCCATGAACTGCCGATTACTCAACCAATCTCGCCCTTTTGTTAAACCAACACAGGTAAATTTTCTAGCCCAGAATCACTAATCAATTAAATCCATTTAATTGATAATTTCTATAATAACTACTGTTCAACATCAACCAAATAAACAACCAATTCAAACAATTAAACATGC
The DNA here is from genome assembly GCA_030737875.1 of Allium sativum. NCBI lineage: Eukaryota > Viridiplantae > Streptophyta > Magnoliopsida > Asparagales > Amaryllidaceae > Allium > Allium sativum. The sequence continues at coordinate 216,855,729 of CM060918.1, read as the reverse complement.
TTATAAAACAACGTGGTGCACAGGGTAAATTACCTCTATTTGGTCAAATCGTTAGAATAACGATTGGTTAATTTTCTGAAATTAAACGACAGTTTAATTTCATCAGTTAAATCAACACATGGAGCAATCATTAACAAACAGTCAACTAACAGCAAGCGGAGCACACAAAAATAGGAACCCAATTTATATAAAATATAAATGGGAGAACTGAGTGAGGTTAACTCACCTTGATTTCGTTTGGTCGTTAGCTGCTGGTTTTTAATTAAATTAAACAGCGTTTAATTTAAAATAAAATTTCTTCTTGCTCCTCCAGTCCTGAATGATCTTGCTCCATCTCGTAGCCCTTGTTAACACGGTTCCAACGAACCTGACCGTGCCTCCATCTGATACTGTGAGCGCGAGATATAGTATTAATACTTTATAAAGTAATTTAATAATTAAGACATGAATTGATAATTTTTGAAACAGGCCTTTACCTTTTCTTCGGCCCAACAAAAACCCAACCCGTCAGTCCCATAAAAACCCTTCCTTCGTAGTTTTCAAACCCTCAAAAGAAAATACACGCCGCCTCCACCAAAAATTCCTCAATAGCCGATCTCTTTCTCCTTTTCTTTTGTCAGCAACCACCGGTTTTAGGTTCATCGCAACCCCCTACGCACCGCTTTTCTTAGATCATCCCTCCGCTTTCCACCTTCAACTGCTTTGCCAAACCCCAACTCCGTCTATCCAGCGATGGAGCACCAACCTGACCTCGTCGATCAACCCCCCGTTCCAGAAACACCTCAAGCCGAAACCCGAGGCTTCCTTCGACATCCAGACAACCAAATCAAGGCTTTCCACTCATAATTTTCCGAACCCTAGGACATCGTCTTCAAATAATTTCGTCAGGGAGTCCGTCAAAGAGCATCGAGATTTGAAGTATGAAGATCCGCGAATACAGATAAGTGTTTTACTTGATTAATGATTTCTGCATTACTTTTGCTTTGATTTTCCAAGTATTCCAAATGGTTTTTGCTTACTGTATTGTTCATATGGTTTTCTGGAATAGATGAAACATTATGTGTGTGAGGCGTGTGTTTATATGGTGGTGAGGTTGATTCAGATAAGTTCAATGTCCATCAGAGTCTAGTTTAGCTTGATTCAGCTACTTAGTTCTTAGGCCATATGTGTCTTTACCTTTTCAGATTTTGGTGATGGGAGTCTGATGGTTGCGTGATGGGTTAGTAGAGATTTTGGTTGAATTTTGCACTGTATTCAGTATCTTTGGTCTGCTCAAAGTTAGGCAATGAAACTTGTGAGGCTTAGGCTGAGTTGTTAATTCGATTCAGAGATTTGAAACTGACATATATAGATTTCCTGTTTGGATTTTTTTTAAGTGTATGAAAACACTTCTGTGTTTAAATGTTTGGCAAAAGATCCGTACGCCAAATTTGGTCTGTATAAATATATACACATATATAGTGTTGGCAAAAGATCATGTACTGGATTTACATGTGAAGAGGTTGTTTTATTCCATTTGAAAAATTGGAAACCGTAACATGTACAGCCTGCATTTGATGTATGGCAGCACGGTGGATTTGATGGTGCATATATCTGTTTTCATCTTTTTTCACAGTTTCTTAGCTGTCCATTGTACTTCTAACTGATGTTGGCATATATGTATACATCTTATTTCAATTTAGCTATGTATTGTCATTTCCTTTAGCTGTTCGTCTATGTTTATATTTTTTTCTTTTTCCTTATCTTTTTCTTTTCCCTTTTAGATTCTGATTGTACTGGTGGAGACCTTATGATGCTTTCATTGTGTTTGGGAAGCAAGGTGCTCGGCTGTATACTTCACATGAACCTACCTAGATTAGGTTCAGGCTATGAACTGATAGTTCAGAGATTTGTAAATTTATTTTTTTGTTTATTTGATTTTTCTTTTCATAGCCATTCTTAGATAGGCCGGCTACTACTAGCTAAGGCAATTTGCTTCTTTTCCTTTGCAGGTTGGATTTCATGTGCTTAACAATGTGAAGTACTGAGTTGTAAATCTATATTGGATAGCTCGCCATCCATGTGGAGTTCTGCCTATTAGTTCATAAACAGTCCCAGTGTATTGTCAATTCATTGTTTGGGAAGTTTCAAGGTGTAAATATATGTATTGCCTTCTCTACTGTTTACTTCTGTACAAACTTAATGTAAGCATATATTGTTTTCCTTAGCTGTTCATTGTTTGCATTGATTCGACATATAAATATGTACATATATTTATGTTTAGCTCTTTTCTTCTTTCTTTCATTTTACTTTTTTTTTTTTTTTTTTTTTTTTTTTTTTTTGGCGTGCTGTTCCTTGAACGTATGAGTACATGTTTCAAGTTTACTTGACAAGTGTGCATAATTTGACTTAAAAACAACATTTCAGTTATGGTGTATCATCCTTGAAGTCCTTATATACATATATTCATGTGTAATGATCAAGTAAGGTGATGACATCATTTTTAAATCTTATATAATATTTATACAATGTACGTTAAATTCTAACAGTTGAATTGAATTGAATAAATGGATATTATAAAGTATACCCAAATAAAATTAGTTCAAATACAACTTCATATGAAATTACCCTCAATATCAACAATTTCAATTCGAACGATATTCGAATACACAGAATTTCCTTGTTATCATTTATAAACAATCTTTGTAGTGTTCAAGCTTCATTTTTAATAACGAATTAAATATTTAAAACCCACTAATATTTGAAATATAATCTTTAAAATAATAATTAAATTAAATATTTGACGGTCGAAAATACGGGACGTTACATGAAGTGCGTTTCACCATAATCCACCGAAGACTCAACTGTCGCCATCCAAACACCTATCTAGCCACTACGAACTCAAACAACACTTAAATCCCAACCTAGAGCCCCCTCTGTTGGTTCGTGACTTCATGCCCAAACCCCGTTCATCGCTGGGTAAATTCGATCACCCCAAAACATCAATGTTCCCAAATATACGCACACCAGTGCGAAGCTCACATACACACGAGTATATCAAATCTGGAGGGGAGTAATTTCATTGAATATACAATCTTATCTGATTTGAAGAAGAATGGAAACTTTTGGTGGCTTCTTTTATTCAATTACTGAAGAATGACAGTAAACTAGGTCTTAAGGGGAGAGGTTATATATATATGTATATATATATACAGGACGTGGAGTATTCTTTGCCAAGAAAAAATGGTCGATCGAAGGAAACAAAACGTGAAATAAAAATGTGGATAGTTCCAGGACCGTAACAACATATAATTTAAATTACAAAGTTTCGTACACCCTATTACACAAAATTATGTTTACGTACGAGACGCTAGTGACGGAAATAAAATTACAGTCGTGTCGAGCAGGGTTCTAGGGTCTCAAAAATATAATAACATCGGTAGATAAACTCATTTTGTGAAACCTCAAAATGTTGATTACAGGTGCAAAATACTTCAAATAAAAAGTTGCTTACTTAATTAATTAAAAATTACAATAAAATTCTAAAAATTAAATTATCGTTATGTCTCAAAAGAACCTTGTCTAAATTCAAACCCGATATTCAAATATTTTAAATAACCGTTATGGCCACGAACGAATATACGACTGTTTTTCTGAATATTTAATTCGGAAATAACTAAAAATCTACACCACGAAATCCCGATTTTTCTCTTCCACTAGAAAAATATACTTCACCAGCTCCATACGTTTCTTGTTTTACAGAAATCCAACTTAAATCAGCTTTTGTATATTCGTTTAAAGTTCGAATCGCCAAATTACGAACCGCAGCGCCATTTCGAGCTCGATTATAATTATAATATAATTATACGTTCAAACTGTCGTTATTATAATATATTCGTTAATATAATTCAACTCTAAACTGAATTATATATTATAAATTGTCCAATTCACATTATATTGTGAATTCCACTAATTCTGATTATTTCAGAATTAAATATATTATTTAATTATTATTTTAATTAAGTATTCAATTTTTTTAATTTAAATCATTTTAAATTACCGAACCATATTTTAAATAATTAAATAAATTAATTATTCCACCATAAAATATGGGACATTACATTCTTCCCCTTTAAAATAATTTCGTACTCGAAATTGCTAAGGTAGAAAACAAACCTTATCAACTGGGTTAAAATTTATTCATTTACTTCTTAAATTTAGTTTCACTGAACCAATTTAATTTCAATGAAATTACTAATTAATTCTTATCAACGAAAATTTTCAAAAATCAGGAAAATTTTCTAACGCCGAAATTTTCGAATTTTTTTGCCACCACCACCTTTGTACTGGTCAATTGGTACAACTACAACTCGCCTCTCTAGGCCTTCTCCAAGCCAAAAGAAAATCAAACAGCCAAGAGCTTGCCAAATTGGCTCATAAATCTCATGCTTATACCAAATATAAACTTATACCTTTTTGTCGGACATATCATTATATCCTTTATATTTGCTACCCATTCAACAAATACCAATGTCATTCAATCAAACTTAACTCACTTTTTATCCTCAGATTCAACCATTGTCTTATAACTAAGCCAATTTCCATTCTAAACTCAATTTCATTATCAATTCCAAATTCTTACAACATCAATCCAACTTACTTGATATTTTCTATTTCAATTTAATTTCCACTTAATTGGTTTTCAATTCAATTCCAATTTATTTCCATAAATTTTTATTTGAATTTGTTTTTAACTCACATTCTATTCCTAGGATTTTAAACAACTTTTCTTTTCTCAAAATCAAACTTTCCTTTTTAGGATTTCGAACAACTTGTTTTTCTTAAAACAATTCAAAAACAAAATCTTTGGTAGTAACCTGTCATTTAGAACTCGGAATGAACACTAATGATGTCGTGGTTCGTCTCAGGGTTATTTCCTAGCCATCGAAGTGAGTTCAATACTATATCACTTTCAAAATCTCTTTTTAACTATTCCATTTTAAAATACATTTCAAAATACCACTCACAGTGCTTGTAACAAATTTAAAATCTACCAGGATTTTAAAATTCACAAATATTTAACCCAGATTCATTTACAAACACTTTTCAAATTTTCAGGGTTTTAATTCCAATTCTGATTCAAATTTTAGATTCAATTCGTCGGATTTCATATGTTTCTCTTATATGATTTCTGATTAGTTACTTACATCCATTTCAATTTATAATCTTACTCGATTATAATAACAACCAATATATCCAATATATCATAATTCCAATATATATAATTTCTCTATATCAAAATATATTTTGGGTAAAACTATTTTCATTTACCCTCTTTAAGAAACATATCGTGTCGACCCATCATATTCGAGTGTTTATAAACTCCAACCAATACAATGGATCAAACTGATCGACCAGAATCCATAAACAACTCAACCAATAAATCTCCACAATATAAAATTATTTTATATTGAATAACAAATACATTCACTTATATATGTACACTCAACTCAATCTAGGGCATTACTAGCCCTATCTCTACTGAGTCACGCCACAGAGCCAATTTAATCACTTAACCTTAAGCTCTGATACCACTGTAACGATGTAACGACCCACATTCTACGCATCACAAGATCGTAGAATATTTATTTCGTTCACATACGAATTCGTATGGTCATGTAACTTTGGGAGACGACTATTGAGGTCATTTCCCATGTTCATGATTTTTCCGGATTTTTAAATGACCGTTTTGCCTCTAGCTAATCTTGTTTTGTCCATAACTTTTGATTGGAAAGGAGTTTTGACCTGAAACCACTTCCATTGGCTACGGATGATGGTTTACCTTTCTGTAGAGTGGTCACATTTGCCAAACGGACTCACCGTTTGGGAGATATGGCTGAAACAAATTTCAGATAGTGAAAAACAGCTTAATTGGGCTTAACCGGGTGATGAACAGCTAGGCCCAATGGGAGAGTTCGAGATTAGAGGTATTTAAGGGCTGCTAGGGTTAGGATTTCGGTTTATCACTCATTTTCCAGCCGCCACAAACCCTCTCTTCAACTTAACAATGGCCTCCAACATCTAAAAACACCTCTAATCACTTCTTAATCAAGTTTTGGCTTAAACCACATCAAATTAAGGAGGAATAGCGCCAAAGCAAGATTAGAGTTGCTGTGCTACATTGGGAACAGCGCCATAACAGTAGATTATTTCAGATCTAAAGTTCATTTGTGGCCAAGGTGAGTGATTTGCATAGTTCCTCACTAATTACGGTTATTTAAGGGTAATTAGTGTTGATTAGCGAATTTATACACTAATAAATTCTGGAAATATATTTATAAATTCTTAAATGATGTTTTAGACCTCTGTTAGAAACTTGGGTTAATTTGATTAAGTTTTGCTAATCATGTCATTAGTTTTACTTAAACATGCTTAAGGGAAAATATGAGATTTTGGCTTTGTTTGATACGTTTAACCTTACCAAATTATTTTTTTGGTGTTTGTGAATGATTATACATGTTGCTATGACTGTATGGTATGCTTTGTGATTGTCTAGAAGTGATAGATTGGTTGAAAATGCCGTCGAATGGCGCAAAACATTCGATGAGAAGTTGCAGGAAATGTGCAGGGTTTCGAACAGGATCGGATTACTGGGCTCGGATCGGATAGGAGGACCGAGCAAGTGGACTTGATTCGGATTGTAACTTAGCATAAGGGGCTTGGCGAGAAGGAAGGCCATTTTCTTAGAGTTGGAGTTGGGCAGGGGATTGGATCAGAGAGACCAACAGGGGATCGGAAGCAAGGGCGTGGGGATCGGATCGGACTAGAGCCAAGGAGCGGGATCGGATCGGAGGACCAAGATTGGAGCTGGAGTTGGAGCGAAGCACCGGATCGGATCGGGACATCTAGGAGGGAGCAACCACCGAACCAGGCATAGGGCATCCGAACCGAACCGGAGCTGGAGGACAGAACCGAGGAGGAATGGAGCACTGATCAAGGCATGAGCCAGGACCACCGAACCGAACTTGGTTGGGACTACCAAACCGAACCAAATGTATAGTTTTACCTCATCATGACGACTCTTTTGAAGACCAACTCCAAATCGACCAAAATCAGTGATGCAAAGGAAGTCCAAATAGGAAGTAGAGCTCAGGATCCAGTTGAGAACCAATGAGTTAACTTCATGAGTTGGGCTTTGCTGCGGGACGTGTGCTAAGGGGTTGTCGATGTCTATAACTTTAGATCACTATGTGTAGGGAGTACGTGAACGGATTCAGGGCCATAGTGGCCCAGTACAACTAAAGAGATATAGACCAATGAAATGGAGTCGTTTGTAAAGATTTGGTCATGACTCCATGTGTGGAGCTTGGTAGTAGCAGTAGTTGTACAAGTCGAACTCCGTCACTACCTCGATGGGTCTAGTGATCGAAGTAGTAGATATCGTATGCTTTATGCACTAAGTGAGAGATGTGAGGATGGTTGTTGTATTTAATTTGTTTTCCATCATTATGACATGCACACCCCCTACCCCCGTTACCTTTACACCATCTGTTCATTGGCACCTTAGAGTATTGTACGTTATGTTGTGCTAACTCTTTGGTTGCATGTCCAGGTTCAGGTATGGTTTAGTATACCTGTTATTGTTCTGTTTAGATGCTTATCGCTCATACCAAACTTTTTATCTGACCCAGAGTTTTTTGTCTCTTCTTATTACTCTGGGTGCTCTCACGAGCAGACTAGGGACAGGTTAGCTGGGTATGCACGAGTAGCTGATCCGGAGACGAGCAGGAGGCTTCCACGTATGATGCATATAGATATTTATGAGGACCCGTTTCTTCCCCGTTAAGGAAAGGGCGGATACTTTGAGAACAACACACAAATGAACGCAGACGGAAGAACATTTCATTGCTATTACAACAATTCCATCATATAGAAGAATATACAGAGTATGAATGAATAAATTACATTCGATAAATATCAGAGATTACAATAAATTACTTAGCAGCGGAAAATAATACAAAGCACAACTGAAGGTGATATACGATACAGAGCTTTCCGGACATCATTCCATCTGTAAACCAGGATCCTATGAATATAAATCTGCAAAATCAAAACTACTAGCTGCCCGTGCGGAAAATAGGGGCACCCAGAGTTTAGGTTAAAACAATAAACTCCAGGTCAGTCATGTGACTGGTGTGAGAACTAAAACAGTTATTTAAAACTTTACTTTAAAAGAGAGTAATTCAAGGGACCACGCCATATAACACGGAACGGGTTTCCTCCCAAGAATACCAATGCATATAAAAGACAACGCAATGCTTTTTCGAAAAATGAAGCTATTATAAGACCCAGGTCCCATCACACAATGCAACGCAAGCCGGAGGATAGGGTTTTCCCTTATAATAGCCCAACATGATTGGTACGTTTAAAACAAATCATTTGATACTATAATAAGTGTATAGTGTCAAAACAATTTCAATCATAAATATAAATCATAGACGGCATAGCATCCCATGCTACTATGTCGCCATACTAGGCTCTACAAATAAAGCCGAAATATCTCGTATTGGAAATTGGATTTCCGTCATGAGTCGAGGCAAGGGGCAAGCTCCTCTCCGCTTCGAGACACTCTAGCAAATGCCTCGGGACTACACACTCTGGGCAACCCCAGATGCGGCTGGGCCGGTCCTCACTTACGTTAGAGGATTAATGTCTGAACACACGTTTCCCGGTCCTTACAGACCTATAATCGAGGCGCCTCATTCCAACAACCACAAAGGTGATGTAACAACCCGGATTTTCGGCGACTTTGGTTATCGACATAAGCACGATGTCGATAACCAAAACATCGAAAAATCCTGGTAATTAGTGAAAGAAATTAGAGGGTGAGGAAAGATAAGATAGAAAATTAGAATAGAAGAAGAAGAAGAACACAACATCAGAGTAACATGAATCTCACAACGGAACGAATAACATATAACAGATAACATATCTTTGAAATAAAAGATTTATATGTATACAATAACATTATCAGAGTACATCACTTACAACACAGCGGAAATAACTATAGCTATATGATCCTGAAGCCTCCTGCTCCAGCTCTTCAACTATATCTGTAAAATCCCGACTACTTGACTGCCCATACAAATTTAGGCACCCAAGAGTTTAGGGAAAACAACAAAGTAAACTCCGGGTCAGTCATGGGACTGGTGTGACTAAAACAGTTTAAAAACAGTTCGAACAAGTAAACGATATCTCATAAGACCACGCCGCATAACGGAACGGGTTTTTCCCTTATGAGAATCCAAAATATCTTTATATCAAAAACCTTTTGATATTATAATAATGTCTATCAACCACAGTATATATAATCATCTAGCAGAAACGCTTTCATCTCACGTTCTACATATATAGTATACAATCAAAACCGCAAGCACGTATTGGGTAATGGATTTCCAACTATGAGAAGGTATGGAATCACCTTTCGCTTGTGTACCTCTAGAGAGGAATACACTGGGTTCAACAAGAACACCTTGCAACCCAGCCACACATGACCGACCACTCATTTCGCTTGAGTGTATCGAATGTATATCACCAACAGTTGGGATCAACAACCGTTTCCCGAATGGGACAGCATCAACAATAGATTTTTAGAAGTAAATGAAACTCTAGATCAGGTGATTATACACCCTACTTCGGTGCGACCGACTTAGCCATGCTGCCTGCCCGATTTCTGTCATTTACCGGATGATGAGGCTAGAAGCTACGCTTTATCATCACATCAGATTCACTTTGAATGCCACATCGTCAAATCCATCAAATCACCGATTGACGTCCTCAACCATACATTATGTGTTAGCTAAAAGAAGTTTCCTTCTTCGCTTCCACTCTTGGTACAGTTGGAGAAATCAATATACGTGATCGTCTGGACATACTCTGTCAGACATCCGTCCATACAAGTCATCCAGGAACTGGATGAACCGAAGGCACTATTCTGTAAATAGGATAGCCCTTGCATAACTCCGTCTTCAATTTCCTTTGGCATATATGATTCGCAACTCTTATGCCAATACAGAGTGGTTCTTTGGATAATAATCCAACCGGTCTCTCCATATTAACAACGTTAAAATGGTCAAAACTTCGATAGTCTGTGATTTAACTATCGAATAAAAACAAGTGTGCAAACAACGATAATATTTCCAAATGGAAATTATATCGATCAAACATCATTTCACATTCATCTCTTTATTTCATTAATTTACTTATTTCCTGTTTCCCTACGTTCAACATTCCTTATTTTCTAAATTGGGAAAATATATGTTATTAACAATGGAAAACATTCCCATTTCTCGTTTCCTTTATTAGAAAACATTTCTGGTTTCTTATTTGGAAAAAATTTCCAAAGCTTCTTCATTGGACTTAGGCAGATGTTTAAACAAACCATCGCGATGCCAACTCAAACCATTTCCTTTTACTGCCGAACATTAATTATTCCTTAGTTAAAACGAAGCCAATTAAGTTGGGGTAGAACTACCTCTCAGACCTTAACTGAACAACATTTCTAACTTTGAAATGGGCAAAGTTCACTGTGTATTCCATTTACTAACTTCCTTACTTAACCCTCCTTCGAATAGCTATATTCGATTGACTCTTTTTACTTAACTCCTCGATTAACCCGTATCAATTAACTATATTGGACTAACACTATTGGGTTAACTCTATTTGACTCACGCTATTTATTTACTCATTTCACTTAACTTCTTTCGAATAAACTATATTCGATAATTCTTTTTTCTTCCTTCGAATAAACTATATTTGATTAACTCATTTTACTTTCTATTCGAATAACTATATTCGATTAACTCATTTTACTTTCTATTCGAATAACTATATTCGATTTACTCATTTTACTTTCTATTCGAATAGCTATATTCGATTACCTTATTTTACTTTCTATTCGAATAGCTATATTCGATTAACTTATTTGCTTTAACTCTAATCGATTAAACTAACATCGATTAACTCCTTTTACTTTTACACTAATCGATTATCTAACATCGATTAGTTCCTTTTACTTTAACACTAATCGATTAACTAACATCGATCAGTTCCTTTTACTTTAATACTAATCGATTAAACTAACATCGATTAGTTCCTTTTTATAAACTACGTTTTCCGTTACAACTATTTCCTTTTTATAACGTTTACTTACCGTTACAAATATTTCCTATTTATAACTTCTATTTACCGTTACAAATATTTCCTATTTATAACTTCTATTTACCGTTGCAAATATTTCCTATTTATAACTTCTATTTATTTTCTAAATAAATATTTCTTTTCTATTTCTATTTATTTTCTAAATAAATATCCCTTTTATAAAACCGTGTTCGTTTTATAAATAATTACTTTTATAAAATCCTGTGATTTTATAAAATTCCTTTATTTCAATATACATTTAAATACTTCTTTTTACATCCCAGGGTCTTTTATGATATTTACAATATCGAATAACAATGATCAACATCATTCCAACCCACATAATCCATAACAGATTATATAACACATCATATATCACAATATATGAAAACAGTAAAATAAATGTTGAGGAATCCAGTTGGATTCCTCCAACCTGTCTCCCTGCATCACAGATGTTAAACAATATATATAACATCACTTTTCCGTTCCATATGATATATTCTGTTAAACAGAATCAATATAGAAATTCAACTAACTGACTAGCAGTTCAATCAAACAGTCAACATACAGTAAATCAACCAATATCTAACAGTTCTAAAAATACAACATGAAATTATAAACTGTTTAGAGTTAGTGAGATTTACTCACATTGGACTGTTATCGTTAAAAACGATTTACTGTCTTTGATTCAGTCGGATAGACAATTTATTTCTCCATAAATTGTAACGAGCTTCGATTCGCTCCCAGTCAGTTCCAGTGTATAGTGTCCGTCCATACAATCCCGACGGATTTTGTTTCGATTTGTTTTACTTGGAACCGGCCCATCCACCATTTCAATCCACCAACACATTACCCATCTGCTTCAGCCCACACCATTCAGTTTCATCCCACACCATTCAGTTTCATCCCACTTCTGCAAATTCTTTTCTTCTCTTTTCTCCTTATCTTGTTCCACTGATTTTCCCTTAGCCGATGACTTCTGGCAGTCCCATACCGTAACGCCCCGCTGCAATTCAACCCAAAGACATCTCCTCCATTATCGATAAATGATGCGTCCACCACTCCTTCCAGACACCACCGAAACACACCTAACCACCATCAACACTTTTCTCTTTTCAAACTCTACTCCCAGTTGCGTTGTTCAGCTCTTCACGAGCAATCCTTCATCACTACCGCAATTTCGTCCATCCAAATCCTCCACGGTTCATCAAACCAGAACCACCGACCTCCTTCCCAATCCCACGCCCTTCCACTTCACCCCAATTCCTTAGTTCTAATAGTGTCTGCACCCCTCCCATTCAACACAGCAGATCACCACCTCCAGTTTTATCAACCTCGAGCACGTCCGTTTCATCGTCAGTTTTATCAACCTCGAGCTCCTCGCTGGAAAAATGACAGCGACATGGTGCTGTTCGACAGCTTTCAAACTTCGACGAGATGAGGAGAAGGAACCCAGGAACTCGAAAACATAAGTTTGTAAATCATAGGAATATATTTTGATTTCCAGGAATTTTTCGAAGATCGATTATTACTTTCGGTGGAACAAATGATGGAGGCGCCTTATGTCTGTTGACTTTGGACGAAACTGAATTAGGTTTTAAGAATTTGCAAAGGGTGGTATTTATAGGAGATGAGTTTGGTCCATTTATTTTTTTGTTAAATAAATTAAACTTACTCATGAAGTTTTGTCTTGAAACCAATCCATACTAATTCTGTTTTTGACAAACTAAGTCAATCCTAGCATAGAAAAATATTCCGGATCCAATGGGGTAGGTTTCGTCGAATTCCGACACCGTTTGCGAAAATCCCTTAGAAAATATCGATGAAAAACACCGAGCATAAATTCCTTAAAATTACAGAAAAAATCCTAAAAATATGAGGCCTTAACGCTTCACTAGACCTCTTCCTAAGGTTTCGTATGAAACTTGTTTCGTTGAATTTTGAGTTCGTTTGACCAGTTAACCATTTAGTTTAGTTTGTTTTAAGTTAAAAACATAGCGTACCCTACTATGAAATATTCTGTTCACATAGGGACTGTTATGGACAGAAACAAAAATACCATTGAAATGAGTGATGTGCTCTGGTCCCAAAAATGTAATAATACCGGTAGATGAACTCATATTACGAAACCCCGAAATGTCGATATAGGGTGCCAAATACTCCAAATAAAAAGTCGCTTATTAAATTAATTAAAAATTACAGTAAAATTTTAAAATTAAATTATCGCTATTTCCCAAAAGAACCTTGTCTAAATTCAAACCCGATCTTTAGTTATATCGAATAAACAGTTATGGTCGATAAACGATTCCATAGCGACTATCATAAAATTTGAATTGGACATATCTCAAAATCTACAAGACGAAATCCTGATTTTCCTCTTCCACTAGAAAGATATACTCCATCAGCTACACACGTTTCTTGTTTCACAGAAATCCGGCTTAAAACGAATCCTGTACATTCAGTTGAAGTTCGAATCGCCAATTTACGAACTGCGGCGCCACTTCGAGCTCGTTTATAATTATATTATAAACGATACGTTCAAAGTGTCGTTTATATAATATATTCGTTATTCAAATTCAATTCCAAGCTGGATTAAATATCACAGATGATCCGGTTCACACCATATCGTCATTTCAGCCAATTCTGATTATTTCAGAATTATATATATTATTTTAATTATTATTTTAATTAAATATTCACTATTATTTAATTCCACGACCATGTAATTCACTAACCTACCATTTATACAATTAAATAAATTAATCATAATACCCATGCCAATGCGGGTCATTACAATCTTCCCCACTTAAAATAATTTTGTCCTCGAAATTGCTAAAAGGTAGAGGACGGCCCTATCAACTGGTTAGAACATATTTGTTCACTTCTTAACTTCAGTTTCAACTGAACCAATTTAATTTCAATTAAATTATTAATTAATTCTTATCAACGAAAATTTTCAAAAATCCTGAAAATTTTCTAACGCCTTAACTCTTCGAAAAATTTCGCCAGTACCTCCTTTATAATGGTCAATACGTCAAACCACCACTCGCCTCTCTGGGCCATCTCCAACTCAAAAGAAAATCAAACAGCCAAGCGGCTTGCCAATTCGGCTCATAAATCTTATATCCAATAGAAATATAAACTTGTACCTTTTTGTCGGCATATCATTATATCCTTTCCACTTGATATCCATTCAGCGGATACAAGGGTTATCCCAATCAAATCCCCATCTTCTTTTATCCACGACACAACCATTCGCTTATATCCTAAGTCGAATTTTATTACAAATTCGAGTTCCATTCTCGATTTCAAACTCTTAACTTCCCAATCCAATTTTCATTTTAGATTCTTATCTCGACAATCAAATTTTATTCAAGAATAAATTTTTCCTGATATCGTTCTATTTCCATTCAGTTTTCACTTAACTGTTTCAATTCAATTTCAGCTTACTTCCGCAAACTTCTATTTACATTTGTTCTTAATTCAAACAGTCTCTTCCTGGGAATTTTAAACAGTTAACTTTTTCAAAAATCAAATTTTCCTTTTTGAAATTCAACTGAGCCCTTAATCAATATTCCATTAGTTAAATCACTTCTCTATTCCTTTGTCAATATTTGTTAACCAAATATTTTCAATAACCATATTGGCCTTTTATGTTATTGGGAAAACATTTCTGAATATCGCCTTCCTTTATTTTCTAAACTTTAGAAAATATATGCTATTTATAACTGGAAAATATTCCAATTACTTATCTCTTTTCTGATCTCGTTTATTTCTATACTTAGGAAATGTTTAACATCTATTTCCAAGCTTACACTTATTTGGGTTAAAACGGATGTTGTGTAAAACCTCGTTACGACAACCCAAATACAGTATTTAACTAATTCTTATTCCACATTGATCTTCGAGCCTGAAATCTTACCATTTATTTGTTAATAATGAAATCAATCAAGTTGGGGTATAACTACCTCTCAGACCTTGACTGAATAACATTTATAACGTCAAAACAGATATGACTACTTACTCGAATAATCAATACCATACAACTACTTATTCACTTTTAAATATGTATACTCTTCCTCTTTCTATTCTTACTAGATTTTATTCTTAGTCTTCCTTTTTGATTATACTATTCTATTTCTAAGTTCGTTTCCTTATCGACTTCTATACATATCGACACGTTGATTTCTAACTATCAATTTATCTTAAAAATATTCTAACTCCTTAAATTCTCGGAAAAATTCGCCATAACCTCCTTTGTACCTGGAGCATCGGGATATTTCAAATAGCCTCCCATGGCCCTAACCAATCCAAAAGAAAAAGCCAAGCGGCTTGCCAATTCGGCGCATAAAATCTCATATATGAATTGAATACATACCTTTCCGTTGAGCATTCTATTTATATACCTTCATACCTATCCATACCTATCTCATATATATCCATACATTTCTAATTCATTCCAACTTAATCCAATCATTTTAACTTGGTTCGTTAAGTGATTTTCAAATTACTGGTTTGCCCATTTCAACTTTTTATTTGAATATACATGTTCAAATATAATTTAACTTGTTTATCAACTAATTGAATTCCATTTCAATTTTATTTGAATTTCCCATATTCAAATTCCATTTCAATTTTCTTATTCAAATTCTATATTTGAATTTCATTTCAATTCACTTATTCAAATTCCCTATATGAATTTCATTATTCAAATCTATTTTCAAACTCCATTTGAATTTCTATATTCAAATCCTATTATTGAACTTCCTTTATTCAAATTCCTATTCAAATTTTCTTTATTCATTCTTTACATAAGTCTCGATTGCAATTCCTTTTGAAATCGATATTCCTACCTTTGGAAAATAGATTTCCCTTTCAATTTCATACTTGTATATTTTTTTTTTCTGAATTATCCAATGATAATTCTTTTCACTTCATTTATAAACTTCGTTTATAAAGGAACTATTTATAAACTTCGTTTATAAAGGAACTTCTCGTTTTATTTCTTTTAAAACAAGTTAATATTTCAAATCTATTTAAAATTTCAAATTCCATATTATAAATCCCATTTTGAAATTCAACACAACTTGTCTTTCCCAAAACAAATTCAGAACATTATCTCTGGTAGTAATTCGTCACTTACAACTCGAAAATGAATACTGATGATGCAGCTGTCATCATCAGAATCTATTTTCCAGTGATCGAAGTGAGTTCAATACTATAAAACCATTTCTAAACATTTCCACTTTGAAATATAATTCACACTGCTTGCAAATCAATTTAAAATCTCCCAGGATCTTAAATTTTCCTTATTTTTAACCCAAATCCATTTACAAACACTTATCTAGTTCTCCAGAGTTTTAACTTCAATTTCTGGTTTTAAATTTCAGATTTAACTCATCTGATTCATGCATTTCACTTATATGCATTCTGATTGGTTATTTACATAACCATTTAATTTATAATCTTACTTGATTATAATAACAACCAATATATTCAAAATATACGTTGGGTAAACTATTTCGTTTACCCTCTTTCAAAACATACCATGATGGTTCATCGTGTTCAAGTGTTTAGTAACTCCTACCGATACAGTGGATCAAACTGATCGACCAGAACCCATAAACAACTCAACCAATGAATCTCCACAATATAAAACAAATTTTTATATCAATAACAAATACGTTCACTCGTATATATACACTCAATCTCAGTCTAGGGTATTACTAACCCTATCTCTACCGAGTCACGCCACAGAGCCAAGTAATTCTTAACTTAAGCTCTGATACCAACTGTAACGACCCGGATTTTCGGCGACTTTGGTTATCGACATCGTGCTTATGTCGATAACCAAAGTCGCCGAAAATCCGGGTCATTACAGGTGAAAAGTATATAAATGTCAGGGCTGGTAAGTCACTGACACCACCAAAGCTAGAAAGAAACGTCGTGCTCTCCCAGCGGTCCGTATCCCGTTTTTAACTCATACCGAGGTGTGAGGCTCGCGAATTCACGTTATACACAAAGCTGCCACGTAGGCGTGCTTTGATGATAAACCACAAGACTTTGCTTTTCAACAGAAGCCTTGATCCATGCAACTCAGTATGCCACACAGGCAATTCATGACATGCGATTGATATCTAACGATATATAACCTCTAAGCTCGTACGTCTCACAGAAGGGTGTTAAGCAAGATAATAAATTCTCCGCCTCCAAACAGATATATATTTAACAGAAATCAATCAACACAGAATAAAATCCAATGTCAGACACACAATCCATTTACAAGTCCGTTCTGGGTCTGAACGGAACCGGAGGCACTTTCCTCGCATATCCATCCATCTCCAAGTACGTCTGGACGACCACCAACTATTTCCATCCTCTTGGGTGTACAGCCCAATCGGGATCGTCAGTAATTACCCAAACGATGTGAAGACTTCCGGTCTTCGACCACCGTCTTCATCTTCGACATATCGTCGAATCGGTTATTCAGAATGGGTATAAACTCGGCCTTTCCGAACAACCCGCGTATATTAAAACAAATGTTACATAAACACAACATATGCCTCATTCCAATTCAGAATATTCTTTTATTCACAAAATCACATTTTTAGGGAAAGGTTCCCATTAATTTTATCCAAGATAAATTCTTTAAAATTTATCCTTTAATCTTCCTTTGGATGCCATTTCAAACCAAATTATGGTTTTCTAAACTAGTCGAGATTAGCGAACCACACCGAAGTAATTATTTATTTTATTTCCCAATCCCAACCTATTCATCCCATGAAGAAAAACTGGTAATACTCCATATCTAACACCACGGTGTTATCGGTAAAATTAATTACCATTTCACGTTCAATCTAATTAAAGATTTAACTATCGCTTTGGAGCAAAACTGGTGATACTCCATTCTCGCTCATTTCTAAATTTGATAATTTAGATTATAGATTCATATCTCAATCTAATTGCAGATTCGTTAAAACTCCTTTTACTGGGTTAAAGAACTAGGTGTTATTTAAAACACAGTTCACGACAAACCCAAATCACATTCTATTTATCATCGGGTTAAAGAACTAGTGTTGTTTAAAACACAGTTCACGATAAACCCACAAATCAATTCTAGTTCAATTCAAAACAAATATATTAGGAATTCCGATTATTTAAAACCCTTTTTTAAATCTAATTTATTTATTAAAAAAAAATCGGGTTTTAAATTTAGTTCAATCTAGTTCATTTCAATAAAAATCTATTTTTGTCTTTTCAAATGTGGAGATTTTCATCCCAATTTTTCTCAAATCACTTCTTATGATTTTACACAAATTATTGATATTTTTAATAATTTTATCAAGGCCCGTACAGTCGATTTCCAACAACGGCCATCGAACTGCACTTACAGCGACCTTTTTCAAATTTGATTTGGACGTAACTCCAAATCCAACCGTTAGATTTCAAATTACTAATATTCGTTAGAAAGCACTTTTCGATACGAACCCAACGGTTCCGGTTTTAGGAGAATCCAACGGTCGGATCTCCCGTAATGTCCGTTTGAAATAAATGGTCGAAATTCACGAACTGCCGCGGCGCGACGCGTTCTATTCAGGCCATTATATTATATATATAATATATATTTCGTCGATTTCTATTTAAAACGAATTTTATAAATAGTTTTGAATTTGTTTCAAAAACAATTTCAACCTTTATTTCAAATTCAAATCAAAATTGAATTTTCTATTCTAAATCCTTTTTACTTTCGTTTCTATTTGATTCAGATTCAAATCGTTTTTAATTCGATTCGAATTTATTTCATTTTCAATTCAATTCGAATTCGTTTTATATTCAATTCATTTCGAAATCGTTTTATATTCAATTCATTTCGAAATCGTTATATATTCAATTCAATTCGAATTCGTTATCTATTCAATTCAATTCGGTTTTCTATTCATTTCAATTCAAATTGGTTTTCTATTGGATTCAATTCAAATTGGTTTTCTATTCGATTCAATTCAAATTGGTTTTCTATTCAATTTAATTCAAATTGGTTTTCTATTCGTTTCAATTCAAATTGGTTTTCTATTCGATTCAATTCAAATTGGTTTTCTATTCGTTTCAATTCAAATTGGTTTTCTATTCGTTTCAATTCAAATTGGTTTTCTATTCGTTTCAATTCAAATTGGTTTTCTATTCGTTTCAATTCAAATTGGATTTCTATTCGTTTCAATTCAAATTGGTTTTCTATTCGTTTCAATTCAAATTGGTTTTCTATTCGATTCAATTCAAATTGGTTTTCTATTCAATTTAATTCAAATTGGTTTTCTATTCAATTTGATTCAAATTTCATTTCAAAATATGCGATTTCGAAATCACTTTTCAATATTCATTTTAAAATGAATAAAATCGATATAAATATCGTTCACGTCAAAATGGCGCCAATCTAACCAACACGGCTTCATATATTTCTATTTTCAAATATTCTATTCAACAAATGAATATTTATTTTTGTCAACACACGACTAATCTCAACGAATGAGTACTGTCCACGTGTGACTATTTTTGTTATTTAATATATTTTATAAAAAATAATGTATCTATCGTTTGATATTGAATCAGACTCCAACCGTAATTTAGTGAGAGAACGATTTCCGGAATATTAACCCCGAAGGCCGAAACCAACATCAGATTAATATCCAGGAGACCACTCATCTCATCTATTTTCCAGTTGATTTCTAATTCTATATTTGATAAAGATGTAAATTTTATTATTAAAATATTTCGTTCAACACATGACTAATCTCAACGGATGAGTACGGTCAACACATGAACCTTTATTTTATAATGATAAAGATATAAATTTTATTGTTAAAATATTTCGTTCAACACATGACTAATCTCAACGGATGAGTACGGTCAACACATGAACCTTTACTTTATAGTATTTTTTATTTTCTGAATTGGAATGAGGCCCAATCAATCACCATATAATGTTAATTATATGGATTTACATACATCACACGTATATAATAGCATTGAAAAATAATCAACCATCAACCAAGGTGCACTACACTGTATAAGCATCAAATATAGATATCTAACGCTTATAACAGCCTGTCAATCAATCGATCGACATATTTAATCAATCAGGATGAGTGAACTTCAAATTTCATCCCAACACCCGTGTGGGGTTTCAAACAATCAAACACAGATTTTATTTTTGCAGTTGGGCGATGTGTGAAATTTATTGTCCCAATCAATGTCAGTCAAATCAGTGTACATAAACAAACCGTCCGGTTTGTAAATGAATATTTTATTTTATTCACTTCACGTTAAAAATTATATTTTTAACGATAAAAACATTTTATTTCAACATATGAATTTCTATTCAGTTCATTTATTAAATAAAATGCTATCTTTATTTTTCTAACTTATTTTAGAAAATTTCGGCGGCATAACGGCACGATACTAGAAACGGGACGAGGCCTAGCCTTATCCCCGGTCTAGTGAAGGCCCACGCCATTCACACATCAATCAAATACATCAAACAACCAAATTTCAACCAAATCATCTAACTAATTTATGCAACCAAACAAACAAGTCCATGGTCTGTGGACGGTTGTGTCGGGTGCTACTAAACACCGTCTGCATCCAAGTATATATATATAACTAGAAAAGAAATTAAAGAGTGAGAAATTCTCACCTTTAGCTATCCCAATACCACGGCTCTTCGTTGATAGAAATTTTCAACGTTCTCGCCTTTTTGTCATCTTCGTTGCCCGTATTCACTACATATGTAAAAATCGAATTTTTACTTCGTTATTCAATATATAAAAATCAAATTTTTATTATGCTATTCAATATACAAAAATCGAATTTTTACCTTGCTATTCAATATATAAAAATCGAATTTTTCTCTTGCTATTCAATATATAAAAATCTTGCCTTTTCAAATATATAGATTTCATCATTATAAAAATCACCACTTTATTTTGCTACACATATAAAGATGATATTTTTAATATTCCTATCATGCAAAAGTTATATTTTTTTATTTTCTACATAAACAAAATCATATTTTTACATCTTCTATATAGTAAAGATTATATTTTTAATACTTTAAAAATATAAAAATCATATTTTTAATACTTTAAAAATATAAAAATCATATTTTTACAATCTCCTACCCAATAAAGATTATATTTTTATTTGCTATTTCACACGAACAAAAATCTAACCTTTGTTTAAATTAAAAATCAAACCTTTAACTAAATAAATTCATAACCTAAGTAATTAAATTAATTACCTTTCACTGCATCGTTCGTCGGAGCAGCTAGGGCGCGGTGGTGGTCGGACTGGCGGTGCGTGGGCCCAGCAGTGGGTGCGGCCGTCGTTCGGGGGCTGGAGAGGGACTCAGGGGTGGTGCGGTTTTCAGAGGAGAGGGAGAGGATCGAGGGGGAGTTGACGAAGCAGTGGCGGCGGCAGCACAGGAGGGGGGCTTCTCGTCGCTTCTGGCGAGGAGGAGGGGGAAGAGGGTTGCGTCGCGGTTGGGGGGGGGGGGTTTCCCCGATCAGGCGGTGGGCGACGCCGCCTTGGAGGGGGGCGCGATGCTCCTCTCCGCGCTTTCTTCTCTTTTTTTTTCTTCTGATTGAATCGAACCGGGGGGGGGGGGGGGCAGAGATATAGGAGAGAAAGGTATATATATATATATATATTTATTATTTAATTAATTTATTTTTCGCCAAAAAGCAACCATTATTTTCGGTCTCAAAACGAGGCCCACCGCCTGTCGTTCATAGCGTTTTACCTCCATTCCGAACACAATGGGATAGGTATCGTAAGCTGATTTGATCGTTTCGACCAGTTTCCGTTAAATTTACATTTAAATCATTATATTGAATTTTAAACGCGCATTTCAAATTACCGGGGTCACATACGAACTCGTAAAATTCCCGAAAAATATTTTCTAGCTTTGTATTGACGATACGGTCCTGACAAAACTAGTTTCGTCGAATTCTGAGACCATTTGAAAAATGGCCAATTTCCAGTCGATTAAAATCAACTGAAACTGGTCAAACGCGTTTTCCAATGCCACGCTCATATATTGATTCAGAAAATTATGAAATTTGAAACCTAGCAATAATTTGACGTCACGGATCCAACAAAAGTGGTTTCGTCGAAATCCGAGGTCATTTGCAAAATGTCTATTTTTAAGGGCCTGAATTCCATAGCGACTATTCAGAATTTTCAACTGGACATATCTTGCGATTCCCGCTATGAAATTTTGATTTTTCGGATCCGTTGGAAAGATATTATCAATTAGATCCTAATGTTTTTGGTTTCACTAAAATCCGGATTGTTTTGCACCTGGTACATTCAATTGAAGTTTGAAATCGAATTATCGAACTACCACGCCATTTTCAATTCTATTTATAATTATATATAATTATTTATATTCTAACGACGACGCGCATATTATATACGTTCGAATTATATTCAAAATAAATTTATCGTCGATTTTATTTAAAATAATCTATTTTAAATATCGAAAATTCGCTAAAATTGCCAAAATAAAAATTTTAAACTGGCTCAGATTTTCCGGGTTATTACAATATTCTCCCTATGTTGTTGAAGATCACTGCTTGGGCATTAGTAGTGCATCTTCTACTTTAGCTTTCTTTTGCTTTAGAGACAGTTTAAAGTTGTAATAAGCTGTATTTAGACTTCCGCTACTCTGATGTTGACGTTGGTTTTAGTTATCAGCTTATGCACTGTCTCGCCTGTTTTATGTCAAGTACATTATTATTATATTTTGTTCCATGTGCTATGAGACATTCTATAGGTATTTAATTAGTTTATTCTCTTCTTTCCTTTCTTTGGCGACCGTTCTGTGCTAGTTGGGCATGTGTACAACGCACTTTCGGAGGAAATGCCGGGTGGTGTGGGGCGGGCCGTCACATTTGGAATCAGAGCTCTAGGTTGCGTAGTTAACCTAGGGAAAGACACCAGGGAGAGATAATATGTATATAAGAGCGCGTATTTTTGATTAGTTTGGTTTTCAAAGGCTATATAAATATACTATTAGTATAGCTAAGGATGAAGTCGCACTGCACTAGCACCACTATGGAGATGGTTAATCGTTTTATCTTTACAGATTGAACGATGAGCCGATACGCAAGAGGTGCCGGTAGAGGAGCCAATAATGGGAATGTTGCTGACATTAGGACGATGTTTACTGACCTCATGAGAGAGATGCTTATTGATGTACAGAGGGAAGCTCCCAATAACGGTAATGGTGGTGGTCCAATAGTGCAGGCGCCTAGGGCCGATTTCGCCAAGCGGAATAAGGATTAAACTAGTCTTGGTGGGAAGCCGTTCCACGGAACAGAGTCGACTACGAATGTTCAGGATTGGTTGGATAGCTGCGAGTGTATCTTCGAAGACTTAGGTATCGAGGATGCGATGAAGAGAAGGCTAGCATCCCGTCAGCTGCAAGGACGGGCAATGAATTGGTGGATGTTGTAAAGGCAGCTACTCCCAAGGATCAGATTACTTGGGAGTAGTTTAAGGTTCGCTTTAGCGATAAGTTCATTCCAGGTGCCCAGAATTCAGTGCCGTTTAAGAAATTCTTGGAGCTCAAGCGGAATGGCAGAGCTGTCTCGGAGCATATTGCAAAATTCGATACTTTATCGAAGTATGGACTATCTCTTATTGATACTGCCGAGAAGAAGAATGAGAAGTTCATAACTAGCTCGGATCAGTACTTGGGGGAAAGGCTTATCAACCAAATCGATGAGACGTTTGAATCGATTGTGGGTAAAGCATTGCGGTCTGAGAGTCTTTACCCTAAGTCGAAGACTGAGGTTGCATCCGTAGAGGAGCCAAAACCACAAGCAAGTGGTGGAGGCAAGAGTGGTCCTCAGAATAAGAGGAAGCAGAACCAGAATAAGGATGGCCAAAAAAGTAATAAGAAAGATGTTGAGTGCTTCAGCTGTGGTAAGAAGGGCCATTATGCTTGTAATTGTCGGGCCAAGCCAGCGGATAGGAAGTGCTTCAATTGTGGCCATGTGGGACATCACAAGGACAAGTGTCTGCAACCCCCTAAAGAAAAGCAGATGGTGAAAGCATATGCCCTTAATGTTATTCCTTCTTTGTCGAATGCCCCAACTGCGGCGGAGAAGGGAAAGAATGTCGTTATTCAAGGTATGCTTTCTATTTACGATGTTCTTGTTAGAGTTTTGTTTGATACCGGGGCTTCCAGTTCTTTCATATCTAGTCACCTGGTAGATAGGTTGGGATTGGAGCCCGAGATTTTCGACAGGCCTTTAATAGTGATGAACCCAATTGGTGGTTCAACTAAACTTAGCATGATTTGTCGTAATGTGGTCTTATCGAGTCATGGATGCATGTTTGATTGTGATTGCTTTGTTTTGGGCTTTACTGGATTTGGCATTATTTTGGGAATCGATTGGCTCCAAAGATACGGTGTGGTGGTAGACTGTGAGGGCTTTTTGGTTATAGCTAGAGTGGATGATGAGCGGAGGGTAGTGTTTGGTTGTCTACCTAGTGATGGGGTAATGGCTAGTTTTCTAAATTCCCTCGACATCCCGCATAGTGAGTTGTCAGGGTTGCCTGTGGTTGGCGTGTATCCGGACATTTTCGAGGAAGTGACCGGGCTTCCACCACACCGAGAGATTGAGTTCCGTATTTATTTAGTGAAAGATGCTAGACCTATGGTGATGCCACTTCGTCGTATGGCACCAAGGGAGCAGCGAGAGCTCGGGGTGCAAGTCAACGATCTTTTGAAGAAGGATCAGAAGGAGTGTTTCTGAATGGGGAGCACCAGTTGAGTCTGGTACCAAGGCGGATGATTCCCTTCGTTTGTGTATAGATTACCGCGAGTTGAATAAAGTGATGAGGAAGAATAAGTATCCTCTACCGCGGATAGATGATTTTTTTGATCAGTTGAGTGGCGCGAGAGTATTCTCTCAGTTGTATTTCGCGACAGGTTTTCATCAACTTTGAGTGGAAGCTAAGAGTATAGGTAAAACGACATTTCGGACGCCGTTTGGATTTTATGAGTGGTTGGTCATGACATTCGGGCTGACCAATGCCCCAGCATACTTTGTGGATCTTATGAATAGGGTATTTAGAGATCAGTTGAATAAGTTTGTCCTTGTGTTCGTTGATGATATTTTGGTCTATTCGATGACAGAGGAAGAACACAAGGAACATTTGAGGATAGTGATGGAGGTGTTGAGAAAACACCAGTTGAAAGCAAAATTCTCTAAGTTTCACTTCTGGAGGAGGGAAGTGAGATTCTTGGGCCATGTTGGTTCAGAGAATGGTATTGTCGTGAATCCTGTGAAGGTGGCTACGGTGCGAGATTGGTCTACGCCCAAGAATGCAATGGACGTAAGAAGTTTCTTGGGGTTAGCTGGATATTATCGTAAGTTTATCCAAGACTTCTCCAAGATAGCAGCACCGTTGACACAGTTGACCAAGAAGAATCAAGCCTTCGTCTGGGACGAGAGGTACGAGAATGCATTCAAGAGCCTAAAGGAAAAGTTGACGCGCGCACTAGTGTTAGTCATTCCTTAGGGGAATGAAGAGATGACTGTATACACGGATGCATGTGGTACCGGACTAGGCGCTGTATTAATGCTAGGAGGTAGGGTTGTAGCTTATGCAAGTCGGTAACTGAAACCGCATGAGAAAAGATACCCTACCCATGATTTGGAATTGGCAGCGATCATGCTTGCATTGAAGATGTGGAGACATTATCTCTTAGGAGAAATATTCGAGTTGTTTACCGATCATAAATCGTTAAAGTATCTTTTCTCTCAAAAGGATCTAAATCTCCGATAGCAAAGATGATTATAATTCTTAGCTTCCTATGATTTCGACATCACATATACACCAGGAAAGGGTAATGCGGTGGCTCATGCATTGAGTAGAAGACGTGCCAGTTTAGGGGCTATGTTTCTTGAATGGAAGAAACTGGAGTACATGACCAAAGTGCGAATTGGATCCAGAAATGTTAGCAAGTTTGATGATCAGACCCACTTTGATTGAGCGGATTGGTTCCAATCAGAGGGACGATCCTAACCTATTGGAAATCATCTCAAAGTTAGAGATGGAAGTCGACGAAGAGATGAACAAGTATGGGCTTGATCGAGATGGATGGTTTAGAAAGAATGGAAGACTAGCTGTATCCAATGTCAATGGATTGAGAGATGAAGTGCTTAGAGAATGTCATCACTCAAAACTGATTATACACCCCGTTGGTAACAAGATGTACCGAGACATGAAGCAGAACTACTACTGGGAAGGGATGAAAAGGGACATTGGGAAATTTATATCCAAATGCATGAACTTCCAGCTAGTTAAAGCTGAGAAAAAGTAGCCTAGTGGGTTGCTACAACCATTACAAATTTCAGATTGGAAATGGGAACAAGTGTCAATGGATTTCATTGATGGGTTACCAAGGACTAGATCGGGCCATGATAGCATTTGGGTGATTGTGGACCGATTGACTAAGAGTGCAAGGTTTATACCCGTCAAGTCAAACAGGACGGCAGCTAAGTTAGCAGAACTGTATATAAAGTGGGTAGTGAGATTTCATGGAATACCCAAAGGCATTGTGAGTGACCGAGATCCGTTTTTCACTAGTGGATTTTGGAAGAGCTTACAAGAGGCGTTAGGATCAGAACTACCTCTCAGTACCGCGTATCATCCTCAAACCGATGGTCGAACAGAGAGGGTGAATCGTATATTAAAAGTCCTCTTGAGAGCCTGTGTGTTGGATTTTGGGGGATCATCGGATGACCATTTGCATCTAGTAGAGTTTGCATACAATAATAGTTATCAATCCAGTATTGGTATGGCTCCATTTGAAGCTTTGTATGGGAGACCATGCAACTCACCGTCATGTTGGGTAGAAACTGGTGAGAAGTTTGTGCTTGGACCCGATGTGATAAGAGAAACTTCAGACAAGATTAATATTATCCAGCAGCGAATGAAGGTTGCCCAAGATAGGCAGAAGGGCTAAGCTGATAAGAGGAGAAGCGAATTAAAGTTCTCCATTGGCGACTTGGTGTTTGTCAAGATTTCTCCGTTGAGGAGCATGATACGATTTGGCAGGAGAGGCAAGTTAGCACCAAGATTTGTTGGTCCATTCCCAGTTCTTGAGCAAATTGGGAATTTGGCATACAAAGCTGAATTACCAGAGACGATGGCAGGAGTTCACAACGTATTTCACGTTTCCAAGTTAAGGAAGATCATGCATGACCCAGATGTGACTATTTCACCTGATCAGTTGGATGATATCGAAGTTGAACCCGAGGTAGTTGGGAACCGCAAGCCTTTGCGTATTGTTAGGAACGATACGAAGCAACTTCGAAGGAAAGCGGTGAATCTAGTCAAAGTTCAGTGGGGCGAGAATGAGAATGACTGTATTTGGGAGACAGAGGAGGGCATTAGGAAGACGTATCCAGAATTCTTCGCCTGGTAAGATTTCTGTTTTGATTTAGTCTTTCCGCATGCTACGATAGGTTTGTTTTATCTATTTTACATGTTTGATTGTTGTATATGATTGGTAGGCATGAGGGATCTTTTGTATGTTTTGGGTTAAGGAATTTCGGGGACGAAATTTCTTTAGGAGGGAGAGTGTAACGACCCACATTCTACGCATCACAGGATCGTAGAATATTTATTTCTTTCACATACTAAATCGTATGGTCATGTAACTTTGGGAGACGACTATTGAGGTCATTTCTCATGTTCATGATTTTTCCCGATTTTAAGTGACCGTTTTGCCCTTAGCTAATCTTGTTTTGGCCATAACTTTTGATTGGAAAGGAGTTTTGAACTGAAACCACTTCCGTTGGCTCCGGGCGATGGTTTACCTTTCCGTAGAGTGGTTACATTAGCCAAACGGACTCACCGTTTGGGAGATATGGCTGAAACAAGTTTTAGATAGTGAAAAGCAGCTTAATTGGGCTTAACCGGGTGATTAAAAGCTAGGCCCAATAGGGGATTTCGGGATTAGAGGTATTTAAGGGCTGTTAGGGTTATGATTTCAGTTTTCACTCATTTTCCAGCCGCCACAAACCCTCTCTTCAACTTAACAATGGCCTCCAACATCTAAAAAAACCTCTAAACACTTCTTTATCAAGTTTTGGCTTAAACCACATCAAATTAAGGAGGAATAGCGCAAAAACAAGGTTAGAGCCGCTATGTTGCATTGGGAACAACGCCATAACAGTAGATTATTTCATATCTAAAGTTCATTTGTGGCCAAGGTGAGTGATTTGCATAGTTCCTCACTAATTACGGTTATTTAAGGGTAATTAGTGTTGATTAGCGAATTTATACACTAATAAATTCTGGAAAAATATTTGTAAATTCTTAAATGATGTTTTAGATTGCTGTTAGAAACTTAGGTTAATTTGATTAAGTTTTGCTAATCATATCATTAGTTCTGCTTAAACATGCTTAAGGGAAAATATAAGATTTTGGCTATGTTTGATCCGTTTAACCTTACCAAATTATTGTTTTGGTATTTGTGAATGATTATACATGTTGCTATGACTGTATGGTATGCTTTGTGATTGTCTAGAAGTGATAGATTGGTCGAAAACGCCATCGAATGGCGTTAAACAGTCGCTGGGAAGTTGTAGGAGATGTGCAGGGCTTCAAACAGGATCGGATCGGATTACTGGGCTCAGACCGGATAGGAGGACCGGGCAAGTGGACTTGATTTGGATTGGAACTTAGCATAAGGGGCTTGGCGAGAAGGAAGGCCATTTGCTTAGAGTTGGAGTTGGGCAGGGGATCGGATCGGAGAGACTAACAGGGGATCAGATCGGAAGCAAGGGCATGGGGATCGGATCGGACTAGAGCCAGGATGCGGGATCGGATCGGAGGACCAAGTATTGAGCTGGAGTTGGAGCAAAGCACCGGATCGGACCAGGACATCTAGGAGGGAGAAACCACCGAACCAGGCATAGGGCATCCGAACCGAACCAGAGATGGAGGACCGAACCGAGGAGGAATGGAGCACTAATCAAGGCATGAGCCAGGACCACCGAACCGAACCAGGTCGGGACTACCTAACTGAACCAAATGTATACTTTTACCTCATCGTGACGACTTTTTTGAAGACCAACTCCAATTCGACCAAAACCTGAGATGCAAAGGAAGTCCAAATAGGAAGTAGAGCTCAGGATCCAGTTGGGAACCAACGAGTTAACTTCTTGAGTTGGGCTTTGCTGCGGGACGTGTGCTAAGGGGTTGTCGATGTCTGTAACTTTGGATCACTATGTGTAGGGAGTACGTGAACGGATTCAGGCTATAGTGGCCTAGGTACAACTAAAGAGCTATAGACCAATGAAGTGGGGTCATTTGTAAAGATTTGGTCATGACTCCATGTGGTGAGCTTGGTAGTAGCAGTAGTTGTACAAGTCAAACTCCGTCACTTCTTCGATGGGTCTAGTGATCGGAGTAGTAGATATCGAATGCTTTACGCACTGAGTGAGAGATGTGAGGATGGTTGTTGTGTTTATTTTGTTTGCCATCATTATGACATGCACACCCCCACCCCCGTTATCTTTACACCATCTGTTCAGTGACACCTTAGATTATTGTACGATATGTAGTGCTAACTCTTTGGTTGCAGGTCCAGGTTCAGGTATGGTTTAGTATACCTGTTATTGTTCTGTTTAGCTGCTTATCGCTCATACCAGACTTTTTATCTGACCCAGAGTTTTATGTCTCTTCTTATTACTTTGGATGCTCTCACGAGCAGACTAGAGACATGTTAGATGGGTATGCACGAGTAGCTGATCCGGAGACGAGCAGGAGGCTTCCACGTATGATGCATATAGATATTCTCCCTGTGTTGTTGAAGATCACTGCTTGGGCATTAGTAGTGCATCTTCTACTTTAGCTTTCTTTTGCTTTAGAGACAGTTTGAAGTCGTAATAAGCTGTATTTGAACTTCCACTACCCTAATGTTGATGTTGGTTTTAGTTATCAGCTTATGCACTGTCTCGCCTGTTTTATGTCAAGTACATTATTATTATATTTTGTTCCATGTGTTGTGATATATTCTACAGGTTTTTGATTAGTTCATTCTCTTCTTTACTTTTTTTGGCGACCGTACTGTGCAAGTTGGGCATGTGTACAGCGTACTTTCGGAGGAAATGCTGGCTGGTGTGGGGCGGGCCATCACATTTGGTATCAGAGCTCTAGGTTGCGTAGTTAACCTAAGGAAAGACACCAGGGAGAGATAATACGTATATAAGAGCGCGTATTTTTGATTATTTTGGTTTTCTAAAGCTATATATATACTATTAGTATAGCTAAGGATGAAGTCGCATTGCACTAGCACCACTATAGAGATAGTTAATCGTTTTCTCTTTACAAATTGAACGATGAGCCGATACGCAAGAGGTGCCGGTAGAAGAGCCAATAATGGGAATGCTGCTGACATGAGGACGATGTTTACTAACCTCATGAGAGAGATGCTTAAGGATGTGCAGAGGGCATCTCCCAACAATGGTAATGGTGGTGGTCCAATAGTGTAGGCGCCCAGGGCCGACTTCGCCAAGCTGAATAAGGATTATACTAGTCTTGGTGGGAAGCCGTTCCATGGAACGAAGGCGACTATGGATGTTCAGGATTGGTTGGATAGCTGCGAGCGTATCTTCGAAGACTTGGGTATCGAGTATGTGATGAAGAGAAGGCTAGCATCCCGTCAGTTGCAAGGACGGGAAATGAATTGGTGGAATGCTATAAATCCAGCTAATCCAGAGGATCAGATTACTTAGGAGTAGTTTAAGGTTTGCTTTAGCGATAAGTTCATTCCAGCTGCCCATAAGTCAGTGCTGTTTAAGAAATTCTTCGAGCTGGAGAAGAATGACAGAGCTGTCTTGGAGTATATTGCAGAATTCGATACTTTATCGAAGTATGTACTATTTCTTATTGATACTGACGAGAAGAAGAATGAAAAGTTCATAACTTGCTTGGATCAGTAATTGGGGGAAAGGCTTATCAACCACATCGATGAGACGTTCGAATCGATTGTGGGGAAAGCATTGAGGTCCGAGAGTCTTTACCCTAAGTCGAAGACTGAGGTTGCATCTGCAGAGGAGACAAAACCACAAGCAAGTGGTGGAGGCAAGAGTGGTCCTCAGAATAAGAGGAAGCAGAACCAGAATAAGGATGGCCAAAAAAGGAACAAGAAAGATGTTAAGTGCTTCAGCTGTGGTAAGAAAGGCCATTATGCTAGTAATTGTCGGGCCAAGCCAGCGGATAGGAAGTGCTTCAACTGTGGCCAGGTGGGACATCACAAGGACAAGTGTCCGCAACCCCCTAAAGAAAAGCAGATGGTGAAAGCATATGACCTTAATGCTATTCCTTCTTCGTCGAATGCCCCAACTGCGGCGGAGAAGAGAAAGAATGTCGTTATTCAAGGTATGCATTCTGTTTATGATATTCCTGTTAGAGTTTTGTTTGATAACGGGGCTTTCAGTTCTTTCATATCTAGTGACCCGGTAGATAGGTTGGGATTGGAGCCTGAGATTGTCGATAGGCCTTTAATAGTGACGAACCCGATTGGTGGTTCAACTAACCTTAGCATGATTTGTCGTAATGTGGTCTTATCGAGCCATGGATGCATGTTTGGTTGTGATTGCTTTGTTTTGGGCTTTACTGGGTTTGGCATTATTTTGGGAGTTGATTGGCTCCAAAGATACGGGGTGATGGTAGACTGTGAGGGCTTTTTGGTGACAGCTAGAGCAGGTGATGGGCGGAGGGTAGTGTTTGGTGGTCTACCTAGTGATGGGATAATGGGTAGTTTTCTAAATTCCCTCGACATCCTGCATAGTGAGTTGTCAGGGTTGCCCATGGTTGGCCAGTATCCGGACATTTTCGAGGAAGTGACCGGGCTTCCACCACACCGAGAGATTGAGTTCCGTATTGATTTAGTGAAAGATGCCAGACCTATAGTGATGCCACTTCGTTGTATGGCACCAAGGGAGCAGCGAGAGATCGGGGTGCAAGTCAGCGATCTTTTGAAGAAGCGATTTATCAGAAGGAATGTTTCTGAATGGAGAGCACCAATTGTGTTTGCTACCGAGGCAGATGGTTCCCTTCGTTTGTGTATAGATTACTGCGAGTTGAATAAAATGACAAGGGAGAATAAGTATCCTCTACCGCGGCTAGATGATTTGTTTGATCAATTGAGTGGCGCATGAGTATTCTCTCAGTTTGATCTCATGACAGGATTTCATCAGCTTAGAGTGGAAGCTGAGAGTATAGCAAAAACGGTATTTCGGACGTCGTCTGGATTTTATGAGTGGTTGGTCATGCCATTCGGGCTGACCAATGCCCCAGCATACTTTGTGGATCTTATGAATAGGGTATTCAGAGATCAGTTGTATAAGTTTTTCCTTGTGTTCGTGGATGATATTTTGGTCTATTCGAGGACAGAGGAAGAACACAAGGAACATTTGAGGATAGTGAAGGAGGTGTTGAGAAAACACCAGTTGAAAGCAAAATTCTCTAAATGTCACTTCTGGAGGAGGGAAGTGAGATTCTTGGCCATGTTGTTTCAGAGAATGGTATTGCCATGGATCCTGCGAAGGTGGCTACGGTGCAAGATTGGTCTACGCCCAATAATGCAATGGACATAAGAAGTTTTTTGGGGTTAGCTGGATATTGTCGTAAGTTTATCCAAGACTTCTCCAAGATAGCAGCACCGTTGACTCAGTTGACCAAGAAGAATCAAGCCTTCGTCTGGGACGAGAGGTGCAAGAATGCATTCAAGAGCCTAAAGGAAAAGTTGACGCACGCACCAGTGTAAGTCATTCCTAAGGGGAATGAAGAGATGACGGTATACACAGATGCATGTGGTACCGGACTAGGAGATGTATTGATGCAAGGAGGTAGGGTTGTAGCTTATGCAAGTCAGCAACTGAAACCGCATGAGAAATGATACCCTACCCATGATTTGGAATTGGCAGCAATCGTGTTTGCATTGAAGATATGGAGACATTATCTCTTGGGAGAAATATTCGAGTTGTTTACTGATCATAAATCATTAAAGTATCTTTACACTCAAAAAGATCTAAATCTCCGATAGCAAAGATGGTTAGAATTCTTAGCTTCCTACGATTTCGACATCGCATACACACCAGGAAAGGGTAATGCGGTGGCTGATGCATTGAGTAGAATACATGCCAGTTTAGGGGCTATGTTTCTTGAATGGAAGAAACTGGAGTACATCGATGGGTATGATTTCAGACCAAAGTGCGAATTGGATCCAGAAATGTTAGCAAGTTTGATGATCAGACCCACTTTGATTGAGCGGATTGGTTCCATTCAGAGGGACGATCCTAACCTATTGGAAATCATCTCGAAGTTAGAGATGGGAGTCGATGAATAGATGAACAAGTATGGGCTTGATCGAGATGGATGGCTTAGAAAGAATGGAAGACTAGTTGTACCCAATGTCAATGTATTGAGAGAT
The DNA here is from genome assembly GCA_030737875.1 of Allium sativum. Lineage (NCBI taxonomy): Eukaryota > Viridiplantae > Streptophyta > Magnoliopsida > Asparagales > Amaryllidaceae > Allium > Allium sativum. The sequence continues at coordinate 216,822,032 of CM060918.1, read as the reverse complement.
GAAGTGCTTAGAGAATGTCATCACTCAAAACTGACTATACACCCCAGTGGTAACAAGACGTACTGAGACATGAAGCAGACCTACTACTGGGAAGGGATGAAAAGAGACATTGGGAAATGTATATCCAAGTGCATGAACTGCCAGCTAGTTAAAGCTGAGCAAAAGAAGCCTAGTGGGTTGCTACAACCATTAGAAATTCCAGAATGGAAATGGGAACAAGTATCAATGGATTTCATTGATGGGTTACCAAGGACTAGATCGGGCCATGATAGCATTTGGGTGATTGTGGACCGATTGACTAAGAGTGCAAGGTTTATACCCGTCAAGTCAAACAGGACGGCAGCTAAGTTAGCAGAACTGTATATAAAGAGGGTAGTGAGATTTCATGGAATACCCAAAGGCATTGTGAGTGACCGAGATCCGTTGTTCACTAGTGAATTTTGGAAGAGCTTACAAGAGGCATTAAGATCAGAACTACATCTCAGTACCATGTATCATTCTCAAACGGATGGTCAAACAGAGAGGGTGAATCGTATATTAGAAGACCTCTTGAGAGCCTGTGTATTGGATTTTGGTGGATCATGGGATGACCATTTGCATCTAGTAGAGTTTGCATACAATAATAGTTATCAATCTAGTATTGATATGGCTCCATTTGAAGCTTTGTACGAGAGACCATCTAACTCACCGTCATGTTGGGTAGAAACTGGTGAGAAGTTTGTGCTTGGACCTGATGTGATAAGAGAAACTTCAGACAAGATTAAGATTATCCAACAGCGAATGAAGGCTGCCCAAGATAGGTAGTAGAGCTATGCTGATAAGAGGAGAAGAGAATTAAAGTTCTCCATTGGCGACTTGGTGTTTGTTAAGATTTCTACGTTGACGAGCGTGATACGATTTGGCAGGAGAGGCAAGTTAGCATCAAGATTTGTTGGTCTATTCCCAATTTTTGAGCAAATTGGGAATTTGGCATACAAAGTTGAATTACCAAAGAAGATGGCAGGAGTTCACAACGTATTTCATGTTTCTCAGTTAAGGAAGTTCGTGCACGACCCAGATGTGACTATTTCACCTGATCAGTTGGATGATATCGAAGTAGAATCTGAGGTGGTTGGGAACCGCAAGCCTGTGCATATTGTTGGGAACGATATGAAGCAACTTCGAAGGAAAGCGGTGAATCTAGTCAAAGTTCAGTGGGGCAAGAATGAGAATGACTGTACTTGGGAGATAGCGGAGAGCATTAGGAAGACGTATCCAGAACTCTCCGCCTGGTAAGATTTCAGTTTTGATTTTGTCTTTCCGCATGTTAGGATAGGTTTGTTTTATCTATATCACATGTTGGATTGTTTGTATATGATTGGTAGGCATGCGGGATCCTTTGTATGTTTTGGGTTAAGGAATTTCGGGGACGAAATTCCTTAAGGGGGAGAGAGTGTAACGACCCGCATTCTACGCATCACAGGATCGTAGAATATTTATTTTTTTCACATACGAAGTCGTATGGTCATGTAACTTTGGGAGACGACTACTAAGGTCATTTCCCATGTTCATGATTTTCTTGATTTTAAATGACTGTTTTGCCCCTAGCTAATCTTGTTTTGGCCATAACTTTTGATTGGAAAGGTGTTTTGACCTGAAACCACTTCCATTGGCTACGGATGATGGTTTACCTTTCCGTAGAGTGGTCACATTAGCCAAACGGACTCACCGTTTGGGAGATATGGCTGAAACAAGTTTCAGATAGTGAAAAACAGATTAATTGGGCTTAACCGGGTGATTAACAGTTAGGCCCAATGGGGGATTTCGGGATTAGAGGTATTTAAGGGCTGCTAGGGTTAGGATTTCGGTTTTTCACTCATTTTCCAGCCGCCACAAACCCTCTCTTCAACTTAACAATGGCCTCCAACATCTAAAAATACCTCTAATCACTTCTTAATCAAGTTTTGACTTAAACCACATCAAATTAAGGAGGAATAGCGCCAAAACAAGGTTAGAGCTGCTATGTTGCATTAGGAACAGCGCCATAATAGTAGATTATTTCAGATCTAAAGTTCATTTGTGGCCAAGGTGAGTGATTTGCATAGTTCCTTACTAATTATGGTTATTTAAGGGTAACTAGTGTTGATTAGCGAATTTATACACTAATAAATTCTGGAAAAATAATTATAAATTCTTAAATGATGCTTTGGACCTCTGTTAGAAACTTGGGTTAATTTGATTAAGTTTTGCTAATCATATCATTAGTTTTGCTTAAACATGCTTAAGGGAAAATATGGGATTTTGGCTATGTTTGATCCGTTTAACCTTACCAAATTATTGTTTTGGCGTTTGTGAACGATTATACATGTTGCTACGACTGTATGGTATGCTTTGCTATTGTCTAGAAGTGATAGATTGGTCGAAAACACAGTTGAATGGCGTAAAACAATCTCAGGGATGTTGCAGGAAATGTGCAGGGTTTCAAAAAGGATCAGATCGGATTACTGGGCTTGGATCGGATAGGAGGACCAGGCAAGTGGACTTGATTCGGATTGGAACTTAACATAAGGTGCTTGGCTAGAAGGAGGGCCATTTGCTTAGAGTTGGAGTTGGGTAGGGGATCGGATCAGAGAGACCAACAGGGGATCGGATCGGAAGCAAGGGCGTGGGGATCGGATTGGACTAGAGCCAGGGAGTAGGATCGGATCGGAGGACAAAGCTTGGAGCTGGAGTTGGAGCGAAGCACCGGATCAGGACATCTAGGAGGGAGCAACCACCGAACCAGGCATCGGGCATCCGAACCGAACCAGAGCTGGAGGACCAAACCGAGGAAGAATGGAGCACTAATCAAGGCATGAGCCAGGACCACCGAACCGAACCGGGTCGGGACTACAGAACCGAACCGGGTCGGGACTACCGAACCGAACCGGGTCGGGACTACCGAACCGAACCAAATGAATACTTTTACCTCATCATGACGACTTTTTTGAAGACCAACTCCAATTCGACCAAAACCCGAGATGTAAAGGAAGTCCAAATAGGAAGTGGAGCCCAGGATCCAGTTGGGAACCAACGAGTTAACTTCATGAGTTGGGCTTTGCTGCGGGACGTATGCTAAGGGGTTGTCGATGTCTATAACTTTGGATCACTATATGTAGGGCGTACGTGAACGGATTCAGGGCCATAGTGGCCTAGGTACAACTAAAGAGCTATAGACTAATGAAGTGGAGTCATTTGTAAAGATTTCGTCATGACTCCATGTGGTGAGCTTGGTAATAGCAGTAGTTGTACAAGTCGAACTCCGTCACTACTTCGATGGGTCTAGTGATCGAAGTAGTAGATATCGTATGCTTTACGCACTGAGTGAGAGATGTGAGGATGGTTGTTGTGTTTAATTTGTTTGCCATCATTAGGACTTGCACACCCCCACCCCCGTTATCTTTACACCATATGTTTAGTGGCACCTTAGAGTATTATACGGTATGTAGTGCTAACTCTTTGGTTGCAGGTCCGGGTTCATGTATGGTTTAGTATGTCTGTTACTGTTCTGTTTAGCTTCTTATCACTCATACCAGACTTTTTGTCTAACCCAGAGTGTTATGTCTCTTCTTATTACTCTGGGTTCTCTCACGAGCAGACTAGAGACACGTTAGCTGGGTATGCGTGAGTAGCTGATCCCGAGACGAGCAGGAGGCTTCCATGTATGATGCATATAGATATTCTCCCTGTGTTGTTAAAGATCACTGCCTGGGCATTAGTAGTGCATCATCTACTTTAGCTTTCTTTTTCTTTAGAGACAGTTTAAAGTTGTAATAAGTTATATTTAGACTTCCGCTACTCTGATGTTGATGTTGGTTTTAGTTATCAGCTTATGCACTGTCTCGCCTGTTTTATGTAAAGTACATTATTATTATATTTTGTTCCATGCGCTGTGAGACATTCTACAGGTTTTTGATTAGTTCATTCTCTTCTTTCCTTTCTTTGGCGACCGTTCTGTGCTAGTTGGGCATGTGTACAGCGCACTTTCGGAGGAAATGCCGGCTGGTGCGGCGCGGGCCGTCACAAACGACCCGGGGGATTTTGGTAGGCTTTTCAACCATCCCTCTTCCGCCAAGGTAGAGGGCTAACCTCCCTCTATGGCTTACAGAGGTACCCCAACTCCATGCTTTACGGCCAGCCTCTCGACTCGACTAACCCGCTATGTTGTAGGACCTGTAGGGGTAAGAGTCTCCCATTCACCATCAAAACCGCGAAGCGAGAACCCCCTATCAGACGTACCAATTAAGAAACATGGACTGGTGTGAGTAAACTCAAATCATTTGTTTCAAAAGAAAGAATAATCATAAGACTGATCCACACATAAACACAGATGGTTTTTACCTTACGATAACCCAACTCATTTGTAAAACAATATTATTCTGATATTATAACAATGTTTAATACAAGTATTATCAATCTAGTAGAAACGCTTGCATCTAACGTTCTACATATATAATATACAATCAAAACGCGGGCTCTTATTTGGGGAATGGATTCCAACTATGACAAGGTATGGATCCACCTTCCGCTCAGTGTACTCTAGAAGCGATACACTGGAGTTCAACAAGAACATCTTGTAACTCGGCCACACATGACCGACCACTCATTTCGCTTGAGTGTATCGAATATATTGTCACCTTCCAGTTGGTAAACCAACATTACCATCCCCGGGAGATACAGAATTGAAAGAAGTACAAATATGAATATTCTCTAGATGGTGACAATATACCCTACTTGGTTGCGAACCACTTAGCCTGCTGCCTGCCCGATTTCTGTCATTTCCCAGTTGATGAGGCTGGAGGTCATAACGTATCTTACAACAAATTTCTCATTCATTCACTTTGAATGCCACATCGTCATACCCGTCAAATCACAAATTGATTTCCCCAAAAATACCACGGGTTTAAGCTAAGAGAAACGAATTCCTCCGCCACCAATGTAAATACGTTTGAAATGATCAACTTACGTGATCTACCAGATATACTCTGTCAAACATTCGTCCATTCAAGTTGTCCTGGGACTGGACAAACCGAAGGCACTATTCCGTACATCCATCCTAGGCAATCGCTACCTAGGACTTATACAACAGCCCTTGCACTTTACTTCGTCTTCAATTTGTCTTCGATCTATTTGGTTCGAAACGCTAACGCCCATACGGAGTAGTTCTTTGGATAATAATCCAATCGGTCTCTCCGTATTGACGACGGAAAAATGGTCAAAACTTTGATAGTCTGTGATTTAACTATCAAAGAAAAACACGTGTGCAAACAATGATATTATTTCCAAATGGAAATTATATCGATCAATCATCATTTAACATTTATCTCTTTAGTTCATTAATTTACTTATCTCCTGTTTCCATATATTCTAAATTCTTATTTTCTATTATTAGAAAACATTTCTGATTCTTATTTGGAAAACATTTCCAAAACTCCTTCACTGGATTTAAACTGATGTTTAAATCAAACATCGCCATGCCAACTCAAACCATTTCACACATTAACTAAATTCACTTAACCATCATTCACTATCAAACCTTACCGTTGCTTAGTTAAGAAGGAAGTCAATCAAATTAGGGTATAATTAACTCTCAGACCTTAACTGAACAACGTTTTAACTTCGAAATAGTCAAATTTTATCTTTTAAATCTTTAACAAACATCCTTACGTAACTCTCTTTTGAATAAATCTCTATTCGATAACTTTTTCCTTCGAATAAACTATATTTGATAATCTCTCTTCTTCGAATAACCTATATCCGAATAGCTCTATTCGATTAACACTATTCAATTAACTCTAATCGATTTACTCTTATCAGTTAGCTCTATATGATTAACTCAATTCTATTAACTCTATTTGATAACTCTATTGGATTAACTCTAACTAATTAACTCTAACTGGTTAAATCTAACTCTAATCGATTAACTCTAACTCTAACCGATTAATTCTTACTCTAATCGATTAACTCCCCTAACTCATTTTGATTAACTCCTTTGATTAACTCTACGTCCATATTTAATTTTAAATATCGATGTTGAAATCGATTCTTACTTCTCTATATAAGCTCTGACTTATATATCCTATTTATCCAATGATAAATATTTTATTTTATTTATAAAATATTATTTGTAAATTAATCTTCTCAATCTATTGGTTACAATAGATTCTATTTAAAATCATTGCTTTAAATCAATACTATGTTATACCCGTGTGCGAAGCACGGGTCTAAACTTTCCTGATGTAAAATTCTATTCATTTCCCAAATATTTCCTTATACGACATTCTTTTCATTTCCCAATAAATCCCTTTTATAACTCTATTTATTTTCTAAATAAATATTTCCTTTTTATAACTCTATTTATTTTTCTAAATAAATATTTCTTTTTTAATTCTATTTGTAAATGTTTTACAAATATTTCCTTTCTATCTTTATTTATTTCCTAAATAAATATTTCTTTATTCTTTCTATTTATTTCCCTAATAAATATTCCCTTTTCAATTTTATTTATTTAACAAATAAATATTCCTTTTTATAATTCAATTTACCTTCTAAGTACATATATTTATGTAACACCCCATGTCCATTAATGTCACTCACAAAGGGAATGCATTAACTTCTATGGAGCGTTTTAAGTGAATATAGAACAGAAAATCACAACAAGACAGATATGAAATAGTACATGAAAATTTTAAAACTTTGTTTATTGCAACGGAAGGTAAATATGTTTGGTTACATCATCAAAACCCACAGACTAATGTCAAGTACATAATATCCATCTTGACAAAATCAGAGTACATAATATAAAAAGCATAATCCCATAAATAGCCATAAAAGAGATAGGTTGAGCTTTACTTCAGCAATCCAAATCCAAGTGCTCCCAAAGAGATCCAAATCAAGCTTCCCACCCTAAGAACCTGGGCGGAAAAGGAAGAAAAGAGGTGGAAACAAAGGGGATCGGACATAAAGTCTGGCAAGTCCGATAACTCCAACAATATAATTATCAAAGTAACTAGGATAAGACATAAGCTAGGTAAATAAGGAAATGACTGGGAATTAATGGCAAGACCAAGCAACCAAAAATAATAGGATGAGCAAAGATAACGTTAAAGGCGCTTCCTAATCAATATAGGGTATTTACTATACTCTACCATACTGTACTGTACTAACACTAACTGCACCCATACTAGTCACTCTAGAAACTTGATCCCTCTTGACTAAATAGAATGATGATAGCTTCGTGTACTACTAGATGTACCCACTATTCCCACTAGATGTACCCCTTCAATGGTAATTCCATGTACTCCTAGCTGACGTCATAGGTGCCGCCTCCTTCTATCTCCACTAGGTGTACCCCTTTAATGATTAATTAATAATGGTAGCTTCGTGTACCCAAGTTGACTACATAGGGGCCGTCTGCTCCTATCTCCACTAGATGTACCCACTACCCTGCCCCATTCGATCGGCTCCCTAACTCGTAGATACCAGTGCTGGTCCAACAGTGGGGTGTATCAATCCCCTAAAGTGGCAACCCAATACAATTTAAGGATGCACGGCTTACACCTACACGATGCAACAACGTCTTACCTACCAGCCCGGGCCCACGCACGCAAATGACCCCGTTGGACTTGCGTTGCCACCGCTAACCCATTTTGGCCTCTAACAATCAGGCCCAGTAGGCGTGTCCCGTCCTCGACTTGGGTCGAGCTCACAAAGATACTTAATGGGCTACTGGACTGAAAAGGGCCCCCACCAAGCTTCCCACCTAGGCTTGGTCCCCTCTAATACATCCCACTTAACCCCATGTCCACTTACATGTATAAATTTGGTTAAGTGTTTTCTAATTTAACCTAGTCTCACCCTTTTGTTTAATTAACAGGTTGTATTGGTTAAGTCTGTGGGCCTATATACACAAATATTACCCACCTACCCAAGATTTACTTAACCCTCTCACTGGTTCAGACATATTTAATTTACGATTAAGTTTGTGGGCCTATATGTACTAATATTACCCACCTACCCAAGATTTACTTAACCCATTCATTCTGTATAACCCAATTTACTTAACCCCCAACTTAAACTTAAGTTCTTACAATCCCTAGGGATCAGATTTGGTTAAGTACCATTTCATTTACCATGTCCATTTTTAATTAATTAATCAATTAATTAAAACCTTTCCCTTCATAGGTGTCAATTCCTATTTTATCCAATAATTTGAATTACATGTTTTAATTGTTTATATTCAAATTACTCCATTTTTCTAATCGTATTTCTCATGACATCCACATGTCACCCACTAGATTACTCATGCCACCCAAGGCACCCACTTAACCCCCTCATGTCCCACTACATGCTTATCTGGTTAAGTATTTCTTAATTCATTAAGGCTGTAACCTTATAAAGACCTCTCACATTAGACTGACATTTATGGCAGCTGGATTTGCCGGGCAGGTCCGGGCAGTCTTACACCATAAAAGAGCCTAACCTCATGTCTTTACAACTGTTACGCTTTTAATTTGGGCCTAGGACCTCTCACATTGGGCTACCATTTGTGACTGCTGGATTTGCCAGGCGGGTCCGGGCAGTTTTACGTCACAAATGAGTCCAACCTCGTGTCCTAAGCATTGATTATCACTTATAATCCTTTACCTCAATTTGAATTATTTTCCATATTCAAATTATCAATTAATTCCAAATTTAACGATGTCCATAATTGACTCAATTATGTCCATCCATTTATGGTATGCAAAATTATACCAATTTCGTCACAAATTTATTATATGCCATTAAAGGCCTTTTATCTCGCTATTTAATATCCCTGTTCAAATTCAAATTAATTTACATATATGACTCATTTACATCCCAATTCACATTTATTAACATAATATTTTCATCCCATATTTGGATTAATTATTCCTAATCAAATATGTTAATAAAATTCCATCTTTATGGCCATAATTCACATTAATTATGTCCATATATCACTTTACCAATTAATATTTCAATTTACATATATGCCTCTTTTAAGGCCATTACATGCCAATTCACATTTATTAACATAATCAATATTTTTCCCATAACCCCCACGACGCCTATTCGCATAGAATATATGATAGACTAAGAAATAGTCTAGCACATGGAAAAGGGAAAAACACCACATATTCACATAACATACAAAATAGGCCTAACTTGCATGTGAGAATTTACCACATAATCTGCATAAAATCATCAATCTAAACATAGGCATAAAAGTATGAACCTACATGTTATGAACAATATTTTCATCACAAAACTTACATAGGCAATAACCAAAAACTTGCATAACATGATTCATATTCCAAACTCATATTTTTATATAAACTTGCATATGTGATTTATGCAACATAACAATGGTGTAAATTTACCTCTAAATATACAAACTATAATGTACAGATTTGGCATGTAACTTATGCATATCATAGCCTAACTTTTGATCTAAAATAGATGTCATAATATTTACTAACATGCATGTGATTTACGTCTAAATCAACATCTAATCTTGCATACATACATATGATCTATCATATGAATCAACATAACCAAACTAGCATTTAAACAACATGATGATTTGATTACACGTAAGCCAATCGTAGAATTACAACATATATCAAAACTTTACAACATAGATGACAACATAAAATCATAGAATTTACAACATGTATGATAACATCACAATTTAACAACATAATCATATCATACGGTCAATAATTCACATCATATCCATATAATCCACAATTATATCTAATCTTACTTAATTTAATAATTATCTTGATTAGAGAAATCGAACTTGCCTTTCGTGGTAAAAGAATTATGAACAATTGATCAAACTTGATGCAGAATTGTTGTAGCGACGTTAGTTGATTCGTTGTTGAAGCTCTAAGCTTGAATTAGGTTGAATTGATTAGCTATCTTCCTCTTTAGTTGGCAGCGGCTACACTGAGTTCCATGGCGACGGCATAACGGCTTTGGTTCCAATTTTAATTAGGTTTACGGTTTATCATTAGGATGTATTTATAGGTGTATAGGACCATTAGATTAACCCTGAACCATGAGAACCAATCAAATGCAAAATCTGCATTTGAGCGAATCGGCCCATGGGTTGACAGCCAAACACCCTGGATAACCCCTAGTCGACCCAGCGGGGCTTGGGTCGACCTCAAAAATGGGCCGGTTCGGTCATTCCCCTCTCCCAATTCGTTGTTTTGAACTTTTCCGCATATTTATTTATTTAATTAATTTTTAATTTTTATATATATATATATCAATATATATATATATATATTTCTCTGTGCAACCCATTTCACTTAATTCTTTTCTAAAAATTAAGTATACTTTAATTTGTGAATTTTAATGTTATAAAATTACGGGGTGTTACATTCTCCCCTCCTTAAAGGATTTCGTCCCCGAAATCTCCAAGTCAAGAAGAATGTATATCCTACCATCTAATCGTCCATCTACTCAACCATCAAACACCAGCATCCATAGTCCTTAAAAGACTTCTAATGCTTTAATGTTTATATGCACAGTGTGTGTATATGTCCATATCTAATGCAAAATTAGGCGGTCTACTGATTCAGTCGGCCTCCTTTGTGCAAGTCATGATAGTGCCATGCGTCCAATATGTATGCAAAAGATTCCTAATGATACATATTAATTCTATATGCGTGCACAACCATCCACCCGAATGCAGCAACCATATGATAATACAACCATTATACATCCATTTTACTAAATACATCCATATATATGCAATATGCAATATGAAATGACTGAGCCGATCTGGTGCCTAATAGTATGTGTATATGCATCCACGAGCAACCACTAGCGAACACTTGCATCCACTTTGCATCCATTATACATAACATGTCTCAAACACATGTTTCAACCATAGGATTTCCCTAACTAAAGGTCAAAGATACTAGCGAGAGGACATACTAAAGATAAGATAAGCACAAGCTAAGCGATAAAAGAGAAATTAAAGGACATACCCTCAAAAAGAAAAGGGTATCGTGAATGCATCTTCTCTTCCGTCTCCCAAGTAGTGTTGCTTTCATCATCTCCCCATTGTACTTTGACTAGTCTGACCTCTCGATTCCTCAACCTCTTGATCTCCGACCCAAGAATGAGCGTAGGAGCTCATCGAATTGTCGCATCATGCACTATCTCCACCTCTCTAAGCAAGCTCGGCTCTACCACTACCACGGTATCGTGCAAGCACTTCCTCAAATGTGACACATGGAATACGTCATGTACACCACTAAGTCTCTCGGGCGACTCCACTCTATACGCCATTCGTCCAATCCTCTCCTTAATAGGAAACGTCCCTACAAACCTTGGTGCTAATTTCCCAACGGACCCAAAGCGAACAACGTTTCGTAATGGAGACACTTTGACAAAGACCATGTCCCCAACTTCAAACTCGAGATCTGTCCTCCTCTTATCCGCATAAGATTTCTGCCTATCTTGCGCTGCTTTCATCCTCCTTCGAATCAAGTCGATCTTCTCCGAAGTCTCCCTAATCATATCGGGCCCAAGTAAGATCTTATCCGTAGATTCCCACCAACATGTAGGTGAATGACAAGGTCGTCCATATAGAGCTTCGATTGGTGCCATATCAATGCTGGACTGAAAGCTATTATTATATGCGAACTCAACCAATGGAAGATGCTCTTCCCATGTACCCCCAAAGTCTAGGATACACAGCCTCAACAGATCCTCTAGAATGCGATTCACCCTCTCAGTCTGGGCATCCGTCTGAGGATGATATGCGGTGATCAAACATAACTGAGTCCCTACCGCCTCTTGTAAGCTTCTCCAAAATTCGCTAGTGAAAATAGGATCGCGGTCGCTAACTATGCTAGAAGGAACACCGTGCAAACGAACTATCTCTCGAACGTATACAGAAGCTAACCATGGAGCAGTCCTCTTACTCTTCACGGGAATAGAATGGGCGCTCTTAGTAAGTCTATCTACTATAACCCAAATCCCCGTATTACCCTTCCTCGATCTTGGTAATCCATCAACAAAATCTATCGAGATACTATCCATGTGAACTCATCACAACTATCCATCTCCCACGCAAGCCGTCCTATTCGAACTCGATATCCCCCAAGCACAATCCCTAAAGGCCTAAACCAATATCAAACAAGAACCCAAGGAATACCTCCTTCGATTTCAGACAGTCTACGTGAGATGATACCAGTAAAACAAATAATTGGGCACTTAACTGACTCTGGCTGTCCTCGCCAGTCTTGCTTCAAAACCATCACTAATCACCTAACCGATTTTGCATTATCCCCTAGACACACATGAATACCTCGTGCCTCCAGGTAAACCCCGCACTTCATCGAAGACATCACTATACTCACGGACCACACGAAAAGATTCCAAATCACCATTTGATACGTCAAGAGATTATAGACAGCTAAACGTCAATGAACCCCTAGGGTCACAAGAAATATGAGGGTCTTTCCATAATGAATCAATAGTCTAACTACCCTCCTTTCACAATTTAGGATGGCACCCCGCCTGGGTAGCCAATCCACCCCTAGAATCAAACTATAGCCCATGAAACCAAGGACGAAGGCGTTGCATTCAAATCCAACGTCCAAGATAGACACTCTCAAATCCCGACAAACCATTGAAGGATTAGCCGAACCACCAAAAAGATTTGAGACTAGGATGGGATCCTTAACTAGACTAGTATTTAGGTGCAGTGTTTTCAACTAACGAAGCAGATACTAACGAGTATGAAGCGCCAAAATCAAACAAAGTTCGAAAAGGATGATAAAGTAAACCAAATTTCTACATGGACGGTCCTACCCCTATCAGGTACACCAGCCGTGAGGGAATATAACTACCCTCCAGAAGATCCTGTACTTTGCCCTTGCCTCTTTGGACAATCCTAATAAGGTGTCCTATTTCTCCAAAAGGATAACTACTAGCCTTCTTGTTCACATTCCCCATTCGTGACCTTCCACCAAGATGAGGTTTCGTCCTTCATTAACCAACAGCTATCTGGACCTTCCTCCCATCGTCTACCTTAAAGGTATCAACAAGCCCTCCACTTCCTTGAACTAACTTCTAGCCCGTCAAACGTCTAAGTCCCTTGAAGTGGTTTTTCGTCCTTCGTATGGAAGTCCCTATTTATCTTAGAAAAAGCATCTATACACGGAGGGGGAAATTCAAAAAGAGAAAGAGGAAGAGATTCAAAATGGAGAATCGAAGGAAATATATATGGCTCTTAGGGATTATGTTTTAAAAACAAACTTATCTTTCAAAAATACTCTTCTACAAACATTTTTTTGAAAGTATTTATAAAATTGCTTTTTAAAAATAGTTTCTCAAAATATCTTATCTGTTCTGGTAACCTTCAGCTCTGATACCACATGTAACACCCCATGTCCATTAATGTCACTCACAAAGGGAATGCATTAACTTCTATGGAGCGTTTTAAGTGAATATAGAACAGAAAATCACAATAAGACAGATATGAAATAGTACTTGAATATTTTAAGACTTTATTTATTGCAACGGAAGGTAAATATGTTTGGTTACATCACCAAAACCCACAGACTAAAGTCAAGTACATAATATCCATCTTGACAAAATCAGAGTACATAATATAAAAAGCATAATCCCATAAATAGCCATAAAAGAGATAGGTTGAGCTTTACTTCAGCAATCCAAATCCAAGTGCTCCCAAAGAGATCCAAATCAAGCTTCCCACCCTAAGAACCTGGGGGGGGGGGGGGAGGAAGAAAAGAGGTGGAAACAAAGGGGGTCAAACATAAAGTCTGGCAAGTCTGATAACTCCAACAATATAATTATCAAAGTAAGTAGGATAAGACATAAGCTTGGTAAATAAGGAAATGACTGTGAATTAATGGCAAGACCAAGCAACCAAAAATAATAGGATGAGCAAAGATAACGTTAAAGGCGCTTCCTAATCAATATAGGGTAATTACTATACTCTGCCATACTGTACCGTACTGTACTGTACTAACACTAACTGCACCCATACTAGTCACTCTAGAAACTTGATCCCTCTTGACTAAATAGAATGATGATAGCTTCGTGTACTACTATATGTACCCACTATCCCCACTAGATGTACCCCTTCAATGGTAATTCCATGTACTTTTAGCTGACGTCATAGGTGTCGCTTGCTTCTATCTCCACTAGGTGTACCCCTTTATTGATTAATTAATAATGGTAGCTTCGTGTACCCCTACCTGACTACATAGGTGCCGTCTGCTCCTATCTCCACTAGATGTACCCACTACCCTGCCCCATTCGATCGGCTCCCTGACTCTTAGATACCCGTGCTGGTCCCACAGTGGGGTGTATCACTCCCCTAAAGTGGCAACCCATTACAACTTAAGGATGCACGGCTTATACCTACACGATGCAACAACGTCTTACCTATCAGCCTGGGCCCACGCACGCACATGACCCCGTTGGACTTGCGTTGCCACCGCTAACCCATTTTGACCTCTAACAATCAGGCCCAGTAGGCGTGTCCCGTCCTCGACTTTGGTCGAGCTCACAAAGATACTTAGTAGGCTACTGGACTGAAAAGGGCCCCCACCAAGCTTCCCACCTAGGGTTGGTCCCCTCTAATACATCCCACTTAACCCCATGTCCACTTACATGTATAAATTTGGTTAAGTGTTTTCTAATTTAACCTAGTCTCACCCTTTTGTTTAATTAACAAGATGTATTGGTTAAGTCTGTGGGCCTATATACACAAATATTACCCACCTACCCAAGATTTACTTAACCCTCTCAGTGGTTCAGACATATTTAATTTACGGTTAAGTTTGTGGGCCTATATGTACTAATATTACCCACCTACCCAAGATTTACTTAACCCACTCATTCCGTATAACCCAGTTTACTTAACCCCCAACTTAAACTTAAGTTCTTGCAATCCCTAGGGATCAGATTTGGTTAAGTACCATTTCATTTACCATGTCCATTTTTAATTAATTAATCAATTAATTAAAACCTTTCCCTTCATAGGTGTCAATACCTATTTTATCCAATAATTTGAATTAAATGTCATAATTGTTTATATTCAAATTACTCCATTTTTCTAATCGTATTTCTCATGACATCCACATGTCACCCACATGTCACCCACTAGATTCCTCATGCCACCCAAGGCACCCACTTAACCCCCTCATGTCCCACTACATGCTTCTCCGGTTAAATATTTCTTAATTCATTAAGGCTGTAACCTTATAAAGACCTCTCACATTAGACTGACATTTATAGCAGCTGGATTTGTCGGGCGGGTCCGGGCAGTCTTACACCATAAAAGAGCCTAACCTCATGTCTTTACAACTGTTACGCTTTTAATTTGGGCCTAGGACCTCTCGCATTGGGCTACCATTTGTGACTACTGGATTTGCCGGGCGGGTCCGGGCAGTTTTACGTCACAAATGAGTCCAACCTCGTGTCCTAAGCATTGATTATCACTTATAATCCTTTACCTCAATTTGAATTATTTTCTCTATTCAAATTATCAATTAATTCCAAATTTAACGATGTCCATAATTGACTCAATTATGTCCATCCATTTATGGTATGCAAAATTATACCAATTTCGTCACAAATTTATTATATGCCATTAAAGGCCTTTTATCTCACTATTTAATATACCTATTCAAATTCAAATTAATTTACATATATGACTCATTTACATCCCAAACATAATATTTTCATCCCATATTTGGATTAATTATTCGTAATCAAATATGTTAATAAAATTCCATCTTTATGACCATAATTCACATTAATTATGTCCATATATCACTTTACCAATTAATATTTCAATTTACATATATGCCTCTTTTAAGGCCGTTACATGCCAATTCACATTTATTAACATAATCAATATTTTTCCCATAACCCCCGCGGCGTCCATTCGCATAGAATATATGATAGACTAAGAAATAGTCTAGCACATGGAAAAGGAAAAAACACCACATATTCACATAAAATACAAAATAGGCCTAACTTGCATATGAGAATTTACCACATAACCTGCATAAAATCATCGATCTAAACATAGGCCTAAAATTATGAACCTACATATTATGAACAAGATTTTCATCACAAAACTTACATAGGCAATAACCAAAAACTTGCATAACATGATTCATATTCCAAACTCATATTTTTATATAAACTTGCATATGTGATTTATGCAACATAACAATGGTGTAAATTTACCTCTAAATATACAAACTATAATGTATAGATTTGGCATGTAACTTATGCATATCATAGCCTAACTTTTGATCTAAAATAGATGTCATAATATTTACTAACTTGCATGTGATTTACGTCTAATCAACATCTAATCTTGCATACATACATATGATCTATCATATGAATCAAAATAACCAAACTAGCATTTAAACAACATGATGATTTGATTACACGTAAGCCAATCGTAGAATTACAACATAGATCATAACTTTACAACATAGATGACAACATAAAATCATAGAATTTACAACATGTATGATAACATCACAATTTAACAACATAATCATATCATACGGTCAATAATTCACATCATATCCATATAATCCACAATTATATCTAATCTTACTTAACTTAATAATTATCTTGATTAGGGAAATCGAACTTTCCTTTCGTGGTTAAAGAATTATGAAAAATTGATCAAACTTGATGCAGAATTGTTGTAGCGACGTTAGTTGATTCGTTTTTGAAGCTCTAAGCTTGAATTAGGTTGAATTGATTAGTTATCTTCCTCTTTAGTTGGCGGCGGCTACACTGAGTTCAATGGCGACGGCATAACGGCTTTGGTTCCAATTTTAATTAGGTTTAGGTTTAGCATTAGGATGTATTTATAGGTGTAGGAAGTTATTTAGGACCATTAGATTAACCCTGAACCATGAGAACCAATCAAATGCAAAATCTGCATTTAAGCGAATCGGCCCACGGGTTGATAGCCAAACACCCTGGATTAACCCCTAGTCGACCCAGCAAGGCTTGGGTCGACCTCAAAAATGGGCCGGTTCGGTCATTCCCCCCTCCCAATTCGCTGTTTGAACCTTTTCGCATATTTTTTTTTAAATTTTTATATATATATATATATATCAATATATATATATATATATTTCCCTGCGCAACCCATTTCACTTAATTCTTTTCTAAAAATTAAGTATACTTTAATTTGTGAATTTTAATGTTATAAAATTACGGGGTGTTACACTTTATTTTTCTTTTATTTACTTTCTAAGTAAATATTCCTTTTATACCTTTATTTACTTTCTAAGCAAATAAATCCTTTTTATAAAATTCTTTGATTTCATAAATATTTTCTTTTATAAATTCCTTTTTATAAAATCCTTTGATTCTATAAATATTCTATTTCAATACACAGTTTTGAAATTTCCCTTTTCAATTTCCAATATTACTTTTGGTATTCAATAGTACTAAATAACAGGACCAGTGTCATTATAATCAATCACAGATTATAAATCACATCATATAACAAAATATATGAAAACAAACAGTATTATAAATATTGAGGAATCCTGTTGGATCACTCCAACCTATTTCCCTGCATCACAGATGTTAAACAATATAATTAACATCGATTTCATTTCAATATGAAACATTCTACTAAACAAAATCAATATTTGATTAACGATTTATGTATATATCGTTATCTATAATTTCAACCAATACACAAGCAATTCAGTCAAACAGTTAACACACAACAATCAGCAGATAATTATTAGTTCTAAGAATACGTTATAAAAATATAACTATTCAGAGTTGGTGAGTTTTACTCACATTTCGCGTTAACCGTTAAATAACAATTTGCGTCTATTGATTCAGACGGACAATTTATTTCTCTATAAACTATGACGAGCTCTGATGGACTTCCAATCAGTTCCATGGTGTTGCCACCGTCCATACGATCCTAACGTGACTGGTTTCGTGAGATTCTGACATCGTATGCATAAGATATTACATTTACAAGTTGTACGAATAATTTAAATTAAATAAAAACCTAACTCATTAACATTTTTGTTTGGGCTTTACCCAAAATGTAACGGCCCATCTCAAGCCCAGACTCGCGCTCCTCTTTACTCCATCTTCCCCAATTCAAGACAGCGCCTCCCTCCTGTGTTAACACAGTAAACCGCTGTGCACCATCATCTTGTGCCATGACCATTTACTTCACCATTCCCGAATCCGTCAGCACCAACATTCTCCCCACCTCGAACTCGACTTGCCTGACCCCTTCACCGTTGCTCCGGCCAACTACGGCGGAATCCGACCCCACGCCCTGAACCAGTGAAGCCATAGTCGCTTTTTGCTGCTGTACACCGAATGATTTCAAATCATCACCTAAAAGACCCTATCATCTCCATGAGTTCAACCATGAACTCTATTTTATCTCCGACATCCTTCTGTTTATTTCCGATGTGTCTCCTTCATGAAATCCTGAAGCACGTTTCACCATAATCCACCGAAGACTCACCTGTCACCATCCAAACACCTATCTGGCCACTGCAAACTCAAACAACACTTAAATCCCACCCTAGAGCCCTCTCTGTTGGTTCGCGACATCATGCCCAAACCCGGTCATCGCTGGGTAAATTCGATCACCCCAAAACATCAACGTTCCCAAATATACGCACACCAGTGCGAAGCTTACATACACACGAGTATATCAAATCTGGAGTGGAGTAATTTCGTTGAGTATACAATCTTATCTGATTTGAAGAAGGATGGAAATTTTTGGCGGCTTCTTTTATTCAATTACTGAAGAACGACAGTAAACTAGGTCTTAAGGGGAGCGGGTATATATATATATATGTATGTATATATATAGGACGTAGAGTATTCTTTGCCAAGCAAAAATGGTCGGCCAAGGGAAACAACACGAGAAATAAAAATGTGGATAGTTCCAGGACTGTAACAACATATAATTTAAATTATAAATTTCGCACACCCTACTACACAAAATTATGTTTACGTACGAGATGCTACTGACGGAAATAAAATTACAGTCGTGTCGACCAGGGTTCTAGGGTCTCAAAAATATAATAACATTGGTATATTAACTCATTTTTTGAAACCTCAAAATGTTGATTACAGGGTGTAAAATACTTCAAATAAAAAGTTGATTATTTAACTAATTAAAAATTACAATAGAATTCTAAAAATTAAATTATCATTATGTCTCAAAAGAACCTTGTCTAAATTCAAACCCGATATTCAAATATTTTTAAATAACCGTTATGGCCACGAACGAATATACCGCTGTTTTTCTGAATATTTAATTTATACATATCTAAAAATCTACACGACGAAATCCCGATTTTTCTCTTCCACTAGAAAATATTCTTCACCAGCTCCGTACGTTTCTTGTTTTATAGAAATCCGACTTAAAATGGCTTTTGTATATTCATTTAATGTTGCCAAATTACGAACTGCAGCGCCATTTTGAGCTCGATTATAATTATAATATAATTATACGTTCAATTTGTCGTTATTATAATATATTCATTAATATAATTCAACTCTAAACTGAATTATATATTATAAATTGTCCAGTTCACATTATATTGTGAATTCCACTAATTTTGATTACTTCAGAATTAAATATATTATTTAATTATTGTATTAATTAAATATTCAAAGTTAATTAATTTAAAACATTTTAAATTACCAAACCATATTTTAAATAATTATATAAATTAATTATTCCACCATAAAATATGGGACATTACAATCTCCGTCCATCTCGAGAACTCCAAACCACCGTGAATCTGCTCCTCCTTCAATCGAAACTGCCAGGAACACACGCCATCGCCTTCATCTCATTTGTCCGGTTCCTCCACTACAATCGGACCTCCGACGATATCCCCTCGTTCGACTTTGACCCCCCCCAGCACTGACGATTACGGACCTTAGGCGATGAGCTGAACCCAGGTTACTATCCCCAAATCTTCGCCCTCAATAGTTTCAAAGCCAAGCCCGTATCCTCAAACATCATCGCTGCCCAGTCCTCCCTCTTTCGTGAGCCGTACTTTGGTTGCCAAAACCCACCAACAGTCCGCCGCCTCAGTCTAATCAGCTCCTCCACTGCAAATCTTCTCCACCTTTTGTCGCCTTTGTCCGATTTCAGGTGAGTATTTTGCTCATGATCGTTTACCATTTCAAGTAGTTTAATTTCGATTTAAACCAGTGTATAATAGTATAAATTTTTGGTTAACTTGCATTGGGTAAATCATGGTTTTCTTTGAACTATCTTCGTCTCGGATGTTTGAAAAACCAGTGTTCGGCTGGTGTATGTGTCTGCTTATTCTCATTGTTTGAACTCGTGCTCATGTTCATTATTAAGCATAGTATATATTCTATTTAGCTTCAGGTATGTTTACTTTTCAAAAAAAAAATTGGTAACAATATCCCTGGTTGTATATTTGTTTCAACTTGTTTTGGTATTAGATTAATGAATGAAGTATGGTTGTTTGATTCCATTATAACTATAAGCATATAAGAATTGAGTTGGAAAGAAAACCAAACATATACATGTCTATTATGTAATTGGAAGATATCAAATTGGAATTGTGAATGAATAAGCATAATTACTGAATGGCTTGATATTTTGTATTGTGTACGGCCTTACTGTTTTCATTGTAAAATCAGCCTCTGGTTACATTTAATGTCTGCACTTGTGTTTGCTTATGCTTGCATAATCTCATCATTCCATAATAATATGTTTTGACCCTTTACAAGTTAATAAGGTAATAGTGAGTACGGGAACATATGTCTCGAACTTTGGTTAATCACTTTAAAATTTTGGTTAGAACTTAACTATTTTATCCCAGTTTTATTGAAATTATCTTACTTGAATAAAGTTAATCCTGATCCGAGTGTTTGTTGTGTTTTTTATGCAATACGCTCGGGTCAGATATGAGCGTTGTACATTTTGAAGTTTTTGGCTCGCCAAAAATGGAGAGGATCGTGAAGATGCAAAATGCTTATGCGCGTGCAAGCCCATCTGAAAGTGTAGTCTTTATTTTTAAAATTCTTGTATATAATTTATTTCTTCCCCCATACAAATTATTTTGTTTGAAACTCTGATATATGTGTAAAATTTTATTTCGCTGCAAATATTGTGTATTATGATTCTGTGTTTATTTATGTTAAACCCGCTAAGCTAAATAACGATTCTCCGTTTGAGCATCTTTAGCCAGTTTAATTACTGATTTGAGAAGGTCGAAAAGGCACGTCGTTACAGTATATCTGTCACCGACCTAGAGAAAATTCAATTTGTTCTTCTTTCGTTTCTGTATCTTCCGGTGACGGTTGGACGATTGACAACCATGGGTGACAATATATTTGATACACTCAAGCTAATTGAGTGGGCGTTCATGTGTGGCCGGGTTGCAAGACATTCTTGTTGAACCCTAATGTATACACTCTAGAGTACACTGATCGGAAGGTGATCCCATACCTTGTTTGTTGGATTTCATTTCCCAGTAAGAGCCCCGCGGTTTTTGATTTTATACTAAATACGTATAGCGTGAGATGCAAGCGTTCTACTAGATAATTATTTATTTGTGGTTTGGTAGACACTATTATAATATCACTGGATTTTGAGATATCAAAACTGTTTTGGGTTATAGTAAGGTAAAAACCGTCCGTATTTATGTGTGGGCTGGTCTTACTATTATCCTTTTCTTTCAAAAAGGATTTCTAAAGATAAGCAAGTGTTATTGTGAATTTACCACTGAAAGTATTCCAGACTGATCCGGGTGAATTTATTTTAAATCAAATGAGCTCAGGTCAGGCCGAGTATATTTACAGGTTTGGTTTCGCATGGAGTTCAGGAGCTGGAAGCAGGAGGCTTCATCGTTAGTTATCTAGAGTTTATTTTCCGCTGTGTCTGATACATGTTTTACTCTGATGATTGGTATGTATATATACAGTTTATTTTTGTAATTTAATTTGATATGTTATACTTTACTCGTTCCGCTGTGAGGTTCTGATGTTCTTCTTACTCTGCTATTCTATTAGTTATATCTTTCTACTTCTTATCCGCTAACTTCTTTCTCTTCACATTCTGTTTTTCTGTATAATTTGGGTTTACTGTGGTAGTAAAATGTCAGCATAAATTGGTATGGAAAAGTGGGACGTCAACGTGGTATCAGAGCAATGGTTTAGTGATAACCTTGGCTTTGTGGCGTAACTCAGTTGAGATAGGATTAGTAATACCCTAGATTAAGTTTGAATATATATATATATATACAAGAGTGCGTATTTGTAATATGAATATAAAATTGTTTTAAATTGTTTTGTAAATAATTGTCACCAAATTATATTTTTGTATAAAAGGGAAATAATTTTCTATAGTATAATGATATTGGGTGTTTGGTTAATTTGATTGGAATTCAAATTGAATTATGAAATAGAATTGAATCAATGAGTTAATTAAATTTGGGAAAGGAAATTTAACCCGGTTAAATGAAATTAAAAAAATTAAGTTTAACCAAACAAATAAACTTTAATTTGGATGATTAAGTTACTTGCGTAATGTGATTGATTGGACGCTAGAGGGGTGAATAGAATTCCTTAATGAGAAAATCAGAAATTGAATGAATTAGAAATAAGATCGGTTATGAAAGAAACTGAATTATTTAACTTTGGACTGTTATCTGCATTACAAATTAAGTTAAGTGCAGAAACCAGAAGGACGTGGGAGTTGATCTGGTTATAGATATTGAAGCACAGTTTGGATGATGCAGAGCTGTTATTGGATTTGCTTCGAAATTGGAATTGAGTTTCCCGATAAATAGGTAAACCTTAATATAATATTGGTTGGTGCTTGATTTTATACCCCTAAGTTGGGTGGACATTTGGTTTTTGTTTTATTTTGGAGAAGTTGTGTAACAACCCACTCATTTGACGATAATGTATTTAAATATTTTATTTATATATATCGTCATTAATCGTTAATCGAACGTGTATCCAAAAAGTCATATTTTGCATCCAGTTGAATTAGGACTCGCGACCACTTCCACTAAGCCCGGATCATCGTTTACGACCTTTTTGACTATAAGCATCGATACCTTTTGAGTTGAGTGATTTTGGTCTTTGTATATGACCAAAATATCACTTTTCACATACAAATGAATTTGGACTCGAAACCATTTCCATTGAGTTCATAACATCGTTTACATGTTCGAACACTATAAGGTTCGATATGTTCCGAGTTTCGGAAATTTGGGACTTTGGGCTTAGGTTTGGGTTAGTTAACCTAGCTACCTTATAAACCCCCCCATAGCTGTCTCCTCTTCATTCATTCAACACTTAGAAGAAAATAGAAAAATGGAGAATGGAATGGGAAATTAAAACTCCCTAAGCCCTATCTTAATCTTGGAGCTCCAATTCTTGTGGAAATCTTGTGCAAATCCATGGAGAAGCTTAGGTAAGCTCCTCTCCATCTACTCCAACCAATTTTCTCTTCAATTTCTGAAATTTCCTATGACGTAATTTGTAGGAGATTCATGTACACATGTTTAGGTTGAAGATTCTTGAGTTCTTGTTGAAGAAAGGTTGATTTAGCAAAGCTTTGGGTTGATTTCTTGCTTCTAGCAAACAAAGGTGAGTTCTTCTTGAACTCACATCTATGCCACAAGCCATAGGCTTGTACAAGTGTAATTTAGTGTTCATAGGAGTTGCTTGTGCTTGTGAAATGGTTAGGTTAGTGTAACTTAGCCGATTTCATGTATTTATGTTTCATTGATTTGAAAATTTTGATTAGAACTGTCCACACAATCTAATTCATAAGCTACTTGTTGATTTGGTGATATTCCGAAGCTCCGTTGTTGCACCGGCAAGTTCTGGGACTTCACAATTCACTTATATCGTATTTGATTGCTTTGGTTAGATAATTTCGTCGTTTTGGAGTTTATAATCAAGAACCATTGCAAATATCTTGTGTGAATGTTTGTGCATGCTATAGGTGAAGTTATTGTATGCACATAAGTTTTATAGTTTCCCTTTAGCATTGCCAAACCTTCGTGTTCTAGTTTGAATTGCATTTGATTGCTTTGGTTAGAGAATTAGTTCATTTTCGAATATATAATCAAAATCATAGCAATCTCATGTTCGTATTGTGTGTGCATGTTTGTTGGTGTTATATGATGTTTTGGTAAGCCTTAGATGCTTCATTTTCACTTAGAAATCATCATATACCATCACCATTGATCTAGCCTCGTCCAAAAGCCGTTTGCACCTCATTTCCTAAGTTAAAATGGCCACACTTCAGCTCAGACGTCTGTCCAAAAGGGATCAGACGTCTATCATTGTTTAGGAAGCAAAATAATTAATTGCTTCAGCTCAGACGTCTGTCCAAAAATGGACAGACGTCTGTCCAAACTCTCGGGAAACAGTTTCCTGACAACAGAGGTCTATCATTGGGGTGACAGACGTCTGTCACTGAAAATCTGCTGTTGACCAGTGGAGATCACGGTCAACAGTTTATGTATCAACCCGGATTTTTGAATAATCGAATTAATTAAATGAAAGAATAAATTTTTAGCATTGTTCTAAGGTTTGTAAGCAAAAGACTTAGTAGCTCATTTGGTTGGAACATGTGACTTGCATACAAGATGTACAGAGTTCGATCCCCGCCAACACCATATTTTTGTTTTAGGGGAATGGCTAAAAAGCGGCTTAGTGTGAATGCGGTTCAAAACGTAGTTTAGTGTGAAAATGGTTAATTAGGAAGATAGAAATATATATATATATATATATATATATAAATTCAACCCTAACAACGAATCTTCTTCAAAGGAAAGATAATTCAACTTCAGAAATCAGAATTCAGAACTCAAGACGGCCTTTGAGTTGTAAGTTCAATAGTTTTAATAAAATAATTAGTAATTTAATTAGATTAAGTTATGATGCGGATTGTATGGATGTGATGTGAATTATTGATCACATGTTGTAATTATGTTGTAGAATTGTGTTGAAATCTCTACGACATTATGTTGTGATGCTATCATTTATGATGTAAAGTTATGTTGCTATCTTCTATGTTGTAAGTTTATATATAACCAAATCATCATGTTTCATATGCTAGTTTGGTGATGTTGATTCATATGATAAATCATATGTATGCAAGTTTAGATTTTTATTTAAACATGAATCATATACAAGTTGCGTAAACTTATATGTGACCTTACATGGTTATGACATCTAGTTTATGTGAAAATTTGATTAAAAGTTAGGCTATGACATGGGTGAGTTATATGCTAAATTCTACATGATATTTTACATGTTAGATGCAAGTTTACACCATTGTTATGATGCATAAATCACATATGCAAGTTTCTATAAATATATGAGTTTGGGGTATGAATCATGTTATGCAAGTTTAGGGTTATTGCCTATGCAAGTTTACACCTTTAGATGTAGATCTATGACATACATGATTTATGCAAGTTCACACTTTTAGATTTGGATCCATGACATATGTTGTTTATGCAAGTTGTAACTTTGGCCTATGCAAGTTTTAGATGTAGAAAATCATTAACATATGCAAGTTCATCCCTATGTTTAGATCTATGTTTTCATTATGTGTACATTGTGATGTTTTCTCTTTATTCCATAAGTTAGACTATTCGGGTCTAACGTATATTTTACGTTAAGCGAAACGTACAACGTGGGGTAAAGTGGATAATATTAAAAAGGTTTAATTGGCATAAATGCCTTAAAAGGGATAAAATATAATTGTGGTGAAAATTGGTATGATTTTGCATACCATAAATGGATAGACATAATTGAGTCAATTATGGACATCGTTAAATTTGGAATAGATTGGTAATTTGAATAGGGAAAGTAATTCAAATTTGGTGAATGATTAATTAGGAGAAATTAATCGTCTAAGTCACGAGGTTAGGATCTTTTGTAGTGTAAGACTGTCCGGACCCGCCCGACAAATCCAGCTGCCACAAATGCCAGTATAATGTGAGAGGTCTTAGGCATAAATTAAATATGTAACAACTATAAAGACACGAGGTTTGGCTCTTTTGTGGTGTAAGATTGCCCGGACCCGCCCAGCAATTCCAGCTGCCACAAATGCCAGTCTAATGTGAGAGGTCTTTATGAGGTTACGGTCTTAATGAATTAAGAAACACTTAACCAGATAAACATGTAGTGGACATGAAGGGGTTAAGTGGGTGCCTTGGGTGGCATGTGAAATCTAGTGGGTGCCTTGGGTGGCATTTGGAAATACGATTAGAAACACTTAACCAAAATTGAAACATGTAACTGAAACATGAATAAAAAGTGGTTAAGTGGGATGTACCAGAGGGGACCAAGCTTAGGTGGATAGCTTGTGTCAAGTGATAGGGGCCCATTTCAACCAGTAACCCATACGTATCTTTGTGGGCTCGACCCAAGTCGAGGACGGGACACGCATACTGGGCTTGACTGTAAGAAGCCAAAACGGGTTAGCTGTGGCAACGCAAGTCCAACGGGTTCATATGCGTGTGTGGACCCGGGCTGGTAGGTAAGACGTTGTTGCATCGTGTAGGTATAAGCCGCGCATTGTTGGTTGTATTGGGTTGCCACTTTGGGGAGTGATACAACCCACTGGGGGGCTAGCACGGGTATCTACGAGTTAGGAAGCCGATCGCTTGGGGGTAGTGGGTACACCTAGTGGAGATAGGGGCAGGCGACACCTGTGAAGGCAGCTAGGGGTGCACGAAACTACCAATATCATTATTCAGTTCTGTAGGCGGGATCAACCTTAGGGTGACTAGTGGTGGTGCAGTATACTAGTGGTGGTGCACTGTAGCAATTATCATATAGTGTTGGTGTAGTTTAGTAATTATCTTATAGTGGGTTAGGTGCGATTTAACGATATCGTTGTTCATCTTGTTTCCTTATTTGCTCTGCCATATTCAATGGTTCATAGTCATTTCCTTATTTTCCAACTTATGCCTTAGCCTAGTTACTTTGTTAATTATATTGTTAAAATTATCGCAATCGCCAGACTTTATGTCTGACCCCCTTTGTCTCCTCCTCTTTTCTTCCTTCCC
The DNA here is from genome assembly GCA_030737875.1 of Allium sativum. NCBI lineage: Eukaryota > Viridiplantae > Streptophyta > Magnoliopsida > Asparagales > Amaryllidaceae > Allium > Allium sativum. The sequence goes on along the minus strand of CM060918.1, from coordinate 216,794,865 downwards.
CCCAAGGTGCTCAGGTTGGGACTAGCGCCAGTGGAGCTTAATCTTGGACTGCTGTTTCTCTGCTTTTAGAAGATTACTTGGATCGCTGAAGTAAAGTTCAGCTTCTCTTTTATTTATGGCTATTTTGTATTGGAGATTATGTCTTTCAGTTTATGTACTTTTGGTAGTCAAGATGGATATTATGCACTTTGACTCTGGTTTTTGATAATGTAAGCAAACATTTGTGTTTTCTGCTGCAATGAAATAAAGTTTTAAATCTTTGAGTACTATTTATATTTGTCTTGTGGTTAAGTTTCTGTTCTATACTTACCTAAAACACTCCATAGAAGTTAATGCATTCACTTTGTGAGTGACATTAATGGACGTGGGGTGTTACACGTGGTATCAAAGCTAAAGGTTACCAGAACAGATAGAGATTTTGAAAACTGTTTTTCAAAAGCATTTTCATATAGAAATACTTTGCAAAATATGTTTTAAGGAGATTACTTTCAAGAGAAAAGTTTATTTTAAAAAAAACATAACCCCCAAGAGCCATATATCTTTCCTTCGATTCTCCGTTTTGAGTCTCTTCCTCCGCGTATAGATGTTTTTTCTATTATATATAAGGACTTCTGTACGATTGGCGGAAAGCCGCTTTACGGGACTTAGACGGTTGTTGGGGCTAGAAGTTGGCTCAAAGAAGTGGAGGACTTGTCGGTACCTTAAAGATAGACGATGGGAAGAAGGTTCAACCAATTGCTTGGTTAATGGAGGATGAAGCTTCATTCTGGTAGAAGGTCACGAATGGACAATGTGCCGGAGAGACATGGATAAGACACACGATAAGGAAGTAGATCCAAAGAAAGGCGGTAAGGATAACAAGGGGCCAAGAGAAAAGGAAGGACCACACTTGTGAAATACCTGACTACTTAAAGAAAGACGTTAGGAAGAAGAAGGAGACTAGTTGTTATCATTACGGAGAGACATGACATCTTATTAAGGACTGTCCAAAGAAAGGGCAGAGGGCAGGGTCTACCTCGGGAGGACAGGTGCAGGCTCTTATGGCACCAGGGCCGGCAAGAGGACAAGTTCAGGCTCTCGTGGTCCCACCGCTGCAAGAACGAGGTAGAGCAATTTCCGTTGAAAGTTTAGTTTTTCTGTTTGATCATCCTGTCCATACTTTATTCGATTCTGGCGCATCACATTCGTTTATTTCTACATCATTAGTTGAAACACTGCACCTTGATACTAGTCTAGTTACTGATCCCTTAGTAGTCTCAAATCCTATCGGTGGTTCGGCTCACCTTTCTATGATTTGTCGGGATTTGAGAGTGTTTATCTTGGGCGTTGAGTTTTAGTGCAATGCTTTTGTTCTTGGCTTCATGGGCTACGGTTTAATTCTAGGTATGGATTGGCTAACTAGATATGGGGCCATCCTAGATTGTGAAAGAAGGGTGGTTAGATTGTTAACTCGTTTTGGAAAGACCCTTGATATTTCTTGTGACCCTATAGGTCCAGTAATGCTTAGCTACCTAAAATCCCTTGACGCATCCGATGATGATTTACATTATGTTCCCATAGTCCGTGAATATGCTGATGTCTTCGATGAGGTGAGGGGTTTACCCTCAAAACGTGAGATAAACTTTCAGATATATCTAGTAGATAATGCAAAGCCAGTTGCATTACCGGTGCGCCACATGGCTCCAAGAGAGAGAAGAGAACTCAGTAAGAAAGTGAAGGAATTGCTTGAGAAGGGGTTCATCAGACGTAGTATATCGAAGTGGGGTGCTCCAGTAGTATTTGCCACAAAGGCGGATGGGTCCCTTAGACTTTGTGTGGACTATAGAGAACTTAATAAGCTTACTAAGAAGAATAGACACCCACTGCCGATGATTAACGATCTCTTCAATCAGTTAGTTGGCGCCTCAGTGTTTTCGCAGTTGCACTTAGCCACCGGTTTCCATCAGTTGAGAGTGGCCGAGGATAGCATAGACAAGACTGCCTTTAGGACTCTAGACGAGTTTACTTTTGGGTTGGCATGAAGAAGGACGTGGCAGAGTTTGTCGCTAGATGATTGGTGTCCCAACAAGTAAAAGCAGAGCAAAAGAAGCCCCGTGGATTACTACACCCGTTGGAGGTCCCACAATGGAAGTGGGAAAGCGTCTCGATGGATTTTGTTGACGGATTACTGAGATCGAGGAAGGGTAACACGGGGATTTCGGTCGTGGTGAACTGACTTACTAAGAGCGCCCATTTCATTCCCGTGAAGAGTAAGAGGACTGCTCCATGGTTAGCCTCCGTATACATTCGAGAAATAGTTCGTTTGCACGGTGTTCCTTCTAGCATAGTGAGCGTCCGCGATCCTATTTTTGCTAGCGAATTTTGGAAGAGCTTGCAAGAGGCAGTAGAGACTAAGTTATGTTTGAGCACCGCATATCATCCTTATACGGATGGCCAGACCGAGAGGGTGAATCGTATTTTAGAGGACCTATTGAGGTTGTGTGTCTTAGATTTCGGAGGTACATGGGAGGAACATCTTCCGTTGGTGGAGTTCGCATATAATAACAGCTTTCAGTCTAGCATTGGCATGGCACCGTTTGAGGCTCTTTATGGACGGCCGTGTCGTTCGCCTACACGTTGGTTGGAGTCTACAGATAAGATCTTACTTGGGCCCGATATGATTAGAGAGACTTCAGAAAAGATCAATTTGATTCGAAGGAGGATGAAGACGGCACAAGATAGGCAGAAATCTTATGCGGACAAGAGGAGGATAGATCTTGAGTTTGATATTGGGGACATGGTCCTTGTCAAGTGTCTCCATTACGGAACGTCTTTCACTTTGGGTCTGTTGGGAAGTTAGCACCAAGGTTCGTAGGGCCGTTTCCTATTAGGAGAGGATTGGGCAGATGGCGTATAGAGTGGAGTTGCCCGAGAGACTTAGTGGCGTACACGATGTATTCCATGTGTCACATTTGAGGAAGTGCTTGCACGAGACCGCGGAAGTGGTAGAGCCGAGCTTGCTTAAAGAGGTGAAGATAGAGCGTGATGCGACGATTTGGCGAGCTCCTACGTGCATTCTTGGGTCGGTGGTTAAGAAGTTGAGGAATCGAGAGGTCAAGCTAGTCAAAGTGCAATAGGGAGATGATGAGAGCAACGCTACTTGGGAGACGGAAGAGAAGATGCGTTCATTATACCCTTTTCTTTTCGAGGGTATTTCTTTTAGTTTCTCCTTTATCTCTTACCTTATACTTATCTTATCTTTAGTATGTCCTCTCGTTAGTACCTTTGACATTTAGATAGGGTAGTCCTATGATTGAAACATGTGTTTGAGACATGTTATGTATGATGGATGCATGTGGATGCAAGTGTTTGCTAGTGGTTGCTCGTGGATGCATATACACAAACTTTAGGCACTAGATTGGCTCAGTCACTTCATATTGCATATTTCATATAAATGTGTGTGCATACTTAAGCTAATGGATGTATAATGGTTGTGCTATCATATGGATGTTGCATTTTGGTGAATGGTTGTGCACACATGTAGAAATAATATGTATCGATAGGGTTCTTTCGCATACATATTGGATGCATGGCATTATCATGGTTTGCATTAAGGAGGTCAACTGAATCAGTAGACCGCCTGATTTTGCATTAGATAAGGAACATATACACCCACTATTTGCATATGTTCATACAGCATTAGAAATTCTATAAGGACAATGGATGCCTGTGTTTGATGGTTGAGTAGATGGTTGTTTGGATGTTAGGATATGCATTCTCCTTAACTTGGAGATTTCGGGGGCGAAATCCTTTAAGGAGGGGAGAATGTAACACCCCGGATTTTTGAATAATCGAATTAACTAAATTAAAGAATAAATGTTTAGCATTTTTCTAAGGTTTGTAAGCAAACGACTTAGTAGCTCAATTGGATGGAACATGTGACTTGCATACAAGAGGTACAGAGTTTGTAACACCCCACCTCTGCCAGGGTCACTCTTGCAAGTACAGTAGCTTTGGAGGGGTGTTGGACAAGGTAAACATGCATGCAGATACCACAAGATAGAACATATAAGTAAAACAGAGTAGTAAAGCAGCGGATAAAACTAGCATTTCAAAACCATAGTCAAGTTACATCAAAGTACTTGGTCATTATTTTCCCATAAAACAAAGTCTAGAACATAAACTGAAAAATGGAAAAAGAAACATAAAGTAACTATCCCCAAAGTAGGATAAAGCCGTAGCATTCTCAAGTCCAAACCATACATGAGCTATCCAGAAAAGCAGCTAAAGATCCAGCTAGGTAACAGTGTTCCCATTCTGCAAACCAGGGGGGAAACGGAAGAAAAGAGGTGAAAGAAAATGGGTTAGTCAAAAAGACTGGTAAGTCCTATCTACTATTAGTATAAAAACTAATAAAGTTAACTGGACATGTAAAGCAGAGATGAAACATGGGGTTATAACTGGCATGGTGAAGAGACAGATCAAGTGTGGCATCGCATATACAAGGTTAAGTTGCACCAAGTGTGTACTAGTAATCTATTCCAAGTGTCAACATGAAAAGATCCCTTGGCCCAATCTTGGCCCAATATCCCGATATGACCTAGATCAAGGTCCAACAACACGGTCTAGTCGATTGGCTCCCTAAAAGCCTAACTCGTCAAGTGTCGGTGTCATACGGCCCAATCACGAAGTGTAGTCAAACTGTGCTAGGTCCACCCTAGGGTGTATCAAGCCCTAGGGTGCCAACCCCGGACACAAATCAAGCACGCACAGTCTTAACCTACAGGTGCCCGTGTTTACTTTTTCAACTCTGGACTATGTGCACGACCATAGTCCGCTTGAACCTACATCGGCGCACCTACTCAGCCGTCGTTTTGGTCGCTTACATGTCAGCCCAGTAATCGTGCCCCACCCTAGCCTAGTCCCTAGGGTATCATGATACAAACAAGAGGGTTACTGGTGAAAAGGACCACGTAACTAGGGTTTCTAGCGGGTTAAATGTGGTTAACCCTACCCCATCAAGTTGGTTAAGTGTACCCAAGGTTCATGACTTAACCCTATCAACCCATCGTGTTTAATTGGTTAAGTATTCAAGTGGTCCATGACTTAACCCTATCATGTGGCATTAATTAATTTAATGCACCCAACCTGTCACATTAGACCTTGTTGTGGTTACTAGTTAAGCCGGGCGGGTCCGGGTAGCTTTACACTACAACTTGGTCTAACCTCGGGTTTCAAGTGCGACATGACCAACTACTCACATTGGGTCCTATTTCTTGTAGCCACTAGTTAAGCCGGTCGGTTCCGGGTAGATTTATGCTACAAACTCAACCCAACCTCGAGTTGGCCACTCTCATGTTTTCTAGAAGTCATGTCCAAATTCATGTTTACAAACATAATCACAAGTCAATGTTCATGTCATATTTTAAAATCATGTTTCATGTCATTAATATTACCCAAACCCAACGCATTCCCCTCGCATGTACGTTTCGCATAACATAACATAGATCAAAAGAGGGAACTTGGCAAAACATGACAAAAAGGGCATAAGGTAAAAAGGTTGGCCACAAGTTAAACATGGTGGCATATGAGGATAAATATGTTCATAAACTTGCATATTACATCATAGCCCTCAAAACATGCATAATATCATCTTAAGCAAAATAGGTGAAACATGGTCATAAATGACATAAGATGATGGCAAGTGATTCACATATAACACCATATGCAAGATATCAACTTGCATACTACATCATAAGCCTCAAAATATGCATGATATCAAACTTAAGCAAATAGGTGAAACATGATCATAAATGACATAGGATGGTGGCTAGTGATTCGCATATAACATCATATGCAAGATAACACAAGGTTTATGAGAGTTTCTGTAACAACTCGTATTTTCAATAACCTGTAATAACATAAATTGAGGCAGAATTAAATTATAAAATGGGAATCAAGGGAAACGGGCTATGCCATTGCGTTCGTCTCGGAAAAATACGCGAAATAGAGTCCGAGTTTTCGAAAATCGGAGTCCGTATGACCCAGTTAAGGCCCATTGAAGGTTGCAGAAAATTACTAAGTAAAAATCAGATTCAAATTTGAAGAATTGGGCCAGCTGGGCCAAGGCGGGAAAATTCCCGCCAGGGGCCCCATGTCGACAGGCCTGTCGACAGGGTCCCCAGGGAGTCGACTGCCCTGTCGACAGCCCTGTCGACAGGGGGTGCCCGGCTGATTAGCCTGGTGCACCATTTCTGATTGGGGTTGGGTCTTGTGGCTGGTTTCTAGAGAGTTCCGGGATCTGATGGCCCTAATTCAATCTAGGGTTAATCCTATGGTTCAAATCACTAACCTAATCTATAAATAAGACCCTAACCTACCCTAAATCATTCATTATTCATCCTAGTAACTAAACTATGCCAAAATCAAAACTCTCATGGCCTCCACCCTCTTCATACAATTCCTAATCAAATCCCTAAGAGATTTCCATGCATACAAGGGTATTTAGGCTTGTATGATTCTCCTTAGCTTGCATTAAAGGCTTGTTTTTCAATTGGCATCATAAAGGAGGAGTCTTGATCAAGTTTGCTTGCATTTGAGGGCTTTAATTAGTTGCATAAGGGGTTTCTTGCATTTGTTGTACTCATTTGAGTCCGCATAAGCATTGTAAGCCCTCTTACCTTCATTTTAGAAACTCTAAAGTTAATGTGTGATGAAAGTTGGGGTTTATGCAAGTTTATTGAGTTATGCATGTTTATGCAAGTTTGCTAAGCCATGATTTGTATGTTCATTGAGTTATGCATGTTTATGCAAGTGTACCAAGCCATGATTTGCAAGTTAATTGAGTTATGCAAGTTTACTAAGCCATGATTTGCAAGTTTAACAAGTTATGCATATTTATGCAAGTTTAAAATGACAAGTTGTGCATGTTTGACAAGTTGTGCATGGTTTGACAAGTTATGCATGTTTATGCAAGTTTACTAAACCATGATTTGCAAGTTTAACAAGTTATGCATGGTTTGACAAGTTGTGCATGTTTATGCAAGTTTAAAATGACAAGTTGTGCATGTTTGACAAGTTATGCATGTTTATGCAAGTTTACTAAGCCATGATTTGCAAGTTTAACAAGTTATGCATGGTTTGACAAGTTGTGCATGTTTATGCAAGTTTAAAATGACAAGTTGTGCATGTTTGACAAGTTGTGCATGTTTATGCAAATATAAAATGACAAGTTGGGTATGTTTGACAAGTTATGCATGATTATGGTAATATGCAAGTTCACTATGCTAAGTTGTACAAGTCTAACATGTTATGCGTAATTGTTGTGCAAGTTCATCATGTATGTTGTGCCAAGTTCCCTCTTCCTATCCTTTATGCGTTATTACGAATATGTAAGCGATAGAATGACATTGGGGGTTTTGGGAAAACTTAAAAATACACGAAAATATAAGATTGGGAATTTACCTATTAAGTTAGGTCTACCCCTTGGGAATTTACCTATTAAGTTAGGTCTACCCAAGTAATTGTTTGACTTGTGATTTGAAATGAAGTGGACATGACACTTAGAAAACATAAAGAGTGGCCAACTCGAGGTTGGGTTGAGTTTGTAGCATAATTCTACCCGGAACCGACCGGCTTAACTAGTGGCTACAAACAATAGGACCCAATGTGAGAAGTTGGTCATGTGGCGCCAAGACCCGAGGTTAGACCAAGTTGTGGTGTAAAGCTACCCGGACCCGCCCGGCTTAACTAGTAACCGCAACAAAGTCTAATGTGAGAGGTTAAGGTGCATTAAATTAATTAATGCCTCATGATTAGGGTTAAGTCAGGGTCCACTAATACTTAACCAATTTGGGGATTCGAGGGATTAGAATGTGGTTAAGTTGTGAACCGTTGGTTACACTTAACTAGTTTAATCCATTTGGGAGTTCAAGGGATTAGAATGGGGTTAAGCCACACTTAACCAGTTTAATCCAGGATTAGTGAAGGGTTAAATCACACTTAACCCTCTTAGGAAACCCTAGCGGCGGGTCTGTTCCGGCAGTAATCCCAGTTTGGTATCATCACAACCCTAGAGACTAAGCTAGGGCGGGGCACAATTACTGACGGATGTAAACGACCAAAGGGCGATGGCCGAGTGGTACAGCGGTGCGGGTCCGGCGGGCTACGGACGTGCACGTAGTCCGATGTAGGACAAACTCGAGGCACGGGTACCAGTAGGTTAGGGCTGTGCATTATTGCTTAAGTGTCCGGGGTTGACACCCGAGGGCTTGATACACCCAAAGGTGGACCCAGCACAGACTAACTACATCCATATGTGGGCCGTATGGACATCAACACTTGACGTGTTAAGCTTATAGGGAGCCGATCGACTAGACCGTTGGGTTGGACCTTATACTAAGGTCACTTCATGTTATTGGGCCAAAGTTTGGGCTAAGGGATCAATACCTGTTATGTTGGTTTGCTAGTACACCGTGGTGCAAAACTTAACCTTGTTTTATGCGATGATACCTCTATCTATCTTGTAGGTAATTTACTACGCCAGTATGTTGTTATCTATGATCATCTCAGTTTCCATCATGATGTTAACTTTATTAGTTTATAGACTGATCGTAGTAGGGCTTACTCAGTCTTTTTGACTGACCCGTTTTGTTTCGCCTCTTTTCTTCCGTTTCCCCCCCCCAGGTTCTCAGGGAGGGAATACAGGAGCCTAGCTTGGATCTTAGCTGCTTTCTTGGATAGCTCATGTATGCTTTGGACTTGGGCTTGCTATGGTTTCTTCCACTTTAGGGATAGCTACTTTTATGTTTTCCTTTTTCAGTTTCAGATGATGTTACTTCATGTACTAGACTTGTTTATCTGGGAAAATTGACATTCTGATGTACCAGACTTGTGTTTTGAAATGGTTTTTAAATCTTCCGCTGTTTTATTTACTTACTCTGTTTATTTACATATATATATATATATATGTCATGTCCTGCCTTGCTATATCATTATGCATGTTTACCAATAATGCCCCTCCAAAGCTAGTGCATCCCTTTGCGAGTGACCCCGGCGGAGGTGGGGTGTTACATTTGGTATCAGAGCATATGGTTTACGAGAAGGGATAAAAAGATTTTTAAAACTTATGAAAAACTATTTTCAAAACCAAGTATAAAGTATTTTCCAAAGAAAAGTCTAGTTATTCTTAAAAGGCTATTCCCCAAAAGCTATCAGCACTATCCTTTGACTCCTCGTTTAAACTCTTTTCTTTTCGTTTCCAGCATGTCTGATAATCTCATCTTGCCCGAAGGAGTAACGATACCCGATTGGTTTCGTCGGTACTTGGAAGTCACGGCACCGGTCCCGGGTGTCCCTAATGTTGTCTCCCCAGTCGAGGCCGCTGTTCCTCCTTCTCCTCCCGTAGCTGATGTTCCTCTTCCCCCTCAGCCTCCACAAGCGGATTTCGCGGAAACTTGAAAGAACTTTAAGAGGATGGGTGGCAAGAATTTTAATGGAACAGAGACTTTTGTAGAAGCAGGGAATTGGTTGAAAGAGACCGAAGATCTTTTAGCCACCTTTGATATAAGTGACCGCAGGAAAGTTTTATTAGCAGTATGGTTGCTAAAGGAAGAAGCTGCATGTTGGTGGGTAGTCACCACCGCTACTAGGCCAATTGAGACTTGGGATGATTTTAGAGGAAGGTTTGGACTGAGGTTCTTATCACTGAAGCAAGGAGACATGACTATTAGGGAATACATAGATAAGTTTAATCAATTGGCTCGTGTCGATTTAGACTTGGTTAATACAGCTCAGAAAAAGGCCCTACATTGTGCTCTAGGATTAAACGAGCCATTACATGGTTTGGCCATGATTCATATACCCTTGGGGGCGACTTTCGAGAGTTTAGTGAATTTGGCCCTACTTCAAGAAGAAGATAACAATGACAAGAAAGAGGTCAAGGCGAATGAGTCTCAAGACAAGAGAGTAAATTCCGGGAAACGGGGCAAGAATAACCACAACCGCAAGAACAAGCCAAGAGGGAATAGGAAGTGCAACTTCTGTGGTAAAGTGGGACATATAGCCAAGGAATGTAGGAAGAAGGAAAAGAGAAAGCGGGGCGAATGCTTCATTTGTGGTGAGTTTGGACATTTCAGCAAGGATTGCCCGAGGAAACAAGGGCAAGGCCAGACTCAGTATGCCGGACTATCTGGAGGGCGAATTCATCCCCTCAGCACCAGCTTATGATAGAGGTAGCGTTTCTGTGGAAATCTTGTTCACATTTTCTGATTTTCCCTGTTCGAACTTTGTTTGATTCTGGCACATCGCATAGTTTTATTTCATCTGATCCAGTTGAAGGTTTTGCACCTAAGTACTAGTGTAGTTGATGATCCCGTATGTGTTTCAAATCCAATTGGGGGTTCTGCCCGTTTGTCTGTGGTCTGAGTGGATTTGAAAATTTCTATCTTAAGTATAGAATTCTCGTGGGATGTTTTATTCTCAGTTTCAGGGGATATGGGTTGGTTTTGGGCATGGAATGGCTGTCTTGTTTTGAAGCCATTCTTGGTTTTTGTATATAGGGTTGTGAGGCTCATGATCCGCCTCGGTAATACCCTAGAAATTTCTAGCAACCCTATGGGTCCCGTCATGATTGTTATCTTGAGTCCCTCAACTCGTCTATCGATAGTTTGCAATCGGTGAGGGAGGTCCGAGAATATCCTGAGATCTTGGGTGGAGTGAAGGGGTTACCCCTGGACGTGGGATAGATTTCCGCATTATCTGGTTGGTAATACCAAGCCAGTTTCGTGGCCGGTTAGGCACATGACCTCACGAGGTGAGAGTTAAGAAAGCAAGTCAAGGAGTTGCTTGAGAAGAACTTCCTGAGACGAGGCATTTTTCGAGTAGGGTGCTCCAGTAATATTCGTTACTGATGTGGACAGTTTGCTTCGCTTATGTGTTGATTATCGTGAGGAGAATAGACAACCGCTATCAAGGGTTGATGATTTGTTTGATCAGCTTGTAGGAGCATTTGTTTTCTTTTGATCCAGCTACCAGATTCCATCAGCTTAGGATGGCTGAGGATGGAATTGACAAGACTGCGTTTAGGACTCTAGATGGATTTTTTTTAGAATGGCTAGTCATGCTATTTGGTTTGACTAAGGCACCCGCATATTACGTGAACTTGATGGGTAGGGTGTTTAGGGAGTCCTTGAACAAGTTTGTCATGGTCGTCATAGACGATATTCTGATCTCCTCAAAAGAACGAGGAAGAACATGCTATACATCTCAAGGAGGAGATGGATACGCTTAGGGCCTCCAGTGGAAGGACAAGTCCTCCAAATGTCACTTTGGAGGAAAGAAGTTGGATTTCTTAGGCACATAGTTCTTAAGTAAGGCTTAGCGGTGGGTTCCGCTAAAGTGGTTGCGAGTTAAGACCGGAAAACTCTGAGGAGGGCAATTGAAGTAAGAAGCTTCCTCCGTTTGGCTAGTTAGTTAGCATTCCCGGAGCTTAGACTTACTCTTCTGGATCAAGAAGGGGGTTTCGCAGGAAGAAGACCCGTAGTTAGTCAAGTACATGGACCGGTTGATTCGAGGCGAGATGTTAAGTCACCTCGTTAGTTATATTATAGATGACAAGGGATGACTAAGGCGCGATGAGAGATTATGTGTTTCTCGAGTGAAAGACTTGGTAAAGAAGGTTCTTGAAGATGCGCATCACTCGAGGAGATGGCCGAGTTGGTTTCAGGATACATGTTGTGCCACCAGGTTGAGGCCAAGTCATAGAAGCCCAGTGGGCCATTACCTCCATTGGATGTTCCGCAAGGGAAGTATGGAAACATCTCGATAGATTATGTGGATGGACTACCTAGATCAAAGAAAGAGAATACGGGTATGAGGGTCATGATAGGAAGACTCACAAAGAGTGCTCATTTCAGTCCGGTGAAGAGCGAGAGGATTGCATCATCGTTAGCAACGGTTCATCCTCAAGAAGTTGGCCAGTTTTAAAATAGCTCACAGGAAGCCATGGGTAGGCAACTGAATTTAGGTACGGCCTATAGGCGGATAGTTCATGTCGATCAAGCCTGAGTTATAGGAAATCCCGTTTATAAGGGCAATTGGCAACGTGGATTGGTATTTTCAAGAAAAGTTCTGCTGCATGGAATACCTTATGGTAAGAGGACAAGATCCAGGATTCACTAGTGAATTTTGGAGAGCTTGCATGAAATCATGAGGTTATAGTATGTTTAGGCCAAGTATACAGAAGGAAGAATAAGTGGAAAAGGAAGACGAGAGGCAATAATGAAATGAGTTCCAACTCGAATTTGGGAAATAGGAGTTAGGAAGCCAAGGAATCATGAAGTGGAAGATAGTCAAAGCACAGTGGAGTTAAGCTCAAGGAAACGTGACTAAGAAGAGCGAAGACTAGATACGCGCATCATATCTCTTTTTAAGAGTACATCCTTGATCCTAGTTTTCCTGTGGAGCTTGCTTGCAAGTTATCTTTCGTATATATCCTCTCGGTCCCATTCTCGATCCTATTTCTGTTGTAAACTCCATAAGGGGGTTAAGACTCATCGGTTAGTACTATATGTCAAAGTGGGAATGGATTTCTTGAAAATCCAAGAAGAGAGCTTATCTAGTTATCTAGTTTATCGTGTCTATCTTGTCATGAGAACCTTAGGTAGAAACCCTTTGGTTGAAACATGTGTTTGAAGCATGTTATGTTTGGTGGTTGCAAGTGGTTGCAAGTGTTTGCAAGTGGTTGCTCGTGGATGCATTATACACGATTAGGCACTAGATCGGCTCGCACACTCCTCATGTTGCATATGCATGAGTGTTTATGCTTATTCATGGATGAAATTCGTATGCTATCACATGGATGTTGCATATGGATGTATGATTGAGCACGCATGTAGATATTATACATTATGTTAGGAATTTGCATACATATGGATTCATTTCACTGACATACATATGCATTAAGGAGGTTTACTGTATCAGTGACCGCCTGATTTACATACATATGCATTAAGGAGGTTTACTGTGTCAGTAACCGCCTGATTTTTGCATTAGGTAAGTACATATACACACACTTTTGCATATGTTCATCCAGCATTTAGAATCTTGTAAGGACAATGATTGCTCGTGGATGATGCTTTGAGTAGATGGATGATTGGATGGTAGGATACGTTCTTCCTAACTTGAAGATTTCGGGGACGAAATCCTTTAAGGAGGGGAGAATGTAACAACCCGTATTTTCAATAACCTGTAATAACATAAATTGAGGCAGAATTAAATTATAAAATGGGAATCAAGGGAAACGGGCTATGCCATTGCGTTCGTCTCGGAAAAATACGCGAAATAGAGTCCGAGTTTTCGAAAATCAGAGTCCGTATGACCCAGTTAAGGCCCATTGAAGGTTGCAGAAAATTACTAAGTAAAAATCTGATTCAAATTTGAAGAATTGGGCCAACTGGGCCAAGGCGGGAAAATTCCCGCCAGGGGCCCCATGTCGACAGGCCTGTCGACAGGGTCCCCAGGGAGTCGACTGCCCTGTCGACAGCCCTGTCGACAGGGGGTGCCCGGCTGATTAGCCTGGTGCACCATTTCTGATTGGGGTTGGGTCTTGTGGCTGGTTTCTAGAGAGTTCCGGGATCTGATGGCCCTAATTCAATCTAGGGTTAATCCTATGGTTCAAATCACTAACCTAATCTATAAATAAGACCCTAACCTACCCTAAATCATTCATTATTCATCCTAGTAACTAAACTATGCCAAAATCAAAACTCTCATGGCCTCCACCCTCTTCATACAATTCCTAATCAAATCCCTAAGAGATTTCCATGCATACAAGGGTATTTAGGCTTGTATGATTCTCCTTAGCTTGCATTAAAGGCTTGTTTTTCAATTGGCATCATAAAGGAGGAGTCTTGATCAAGTTTGCTTGCATTTGAGGGCTTTAATTAGTTGCATAAGGGGTTTCTTGCATTTGTTGTACTCATTTGAGTCCGCATAAGCATTGTAAGCCCTCTTACCTTCATTTTAGAAACTCTAAAGTTAATGTGTGATGAAAGTTGGGGTTTATGCAAGTTTATTGAGTTATGCATGTTTATGCAAGTTTTCTAAGCCATGATTTGTATGTTCATTGAGTTATGCATGTTTATGCAAGTATACCAAGCCATGATTTGCAAGTTAATTGAGTTATGCAAGTTTACTAAGCCATGATTTGCAAGTTTAACAAGTTATGCATATTTATGCAAGTTTAAAATGACAAGTTGTGCATGTTTGACAAGTTGTGCATGGTTTGACAAGTTATGCATGTTTATGCAAGTTTACTAAACCATGATTTGCAAGTTTAACAAGTTATGCATGGTTTGACAAGTTGTGCATGTTTATGCAAGTTTAAAATGACAAGTTGTGCATGTTTGACAAGTTATGCATGTTTATGCAAGTTTACTAAGCCATGATTTGCAAGTTTAACAAGTTATGCATGGTTTGACAAGTTGTGCATGTTTATGCAAGTTTAAAATGACAAGTTGTGCATGTTTGACAAGTTGTGCATGTTTATGCAAATATAAAATGACAAGTTGGGTATGTTTGACAAGTTATGCATGATTATGGTAATATGCAAGTTCACTATGCTAAGTTGTACAAGTCTAACATGTTATGCGTAATTGTTGTGCAAGTTCATCATGTATGTTGTGCCAAGTTCCCTCTTCCTATCCTTTATGCGTTATTACGAATATGTAAGCGATAGAATGACGTTGGGGGTTTTGGGAAAACTTAAAAATACACGAAAATATAAGATTGGGAATTTACCTATTAAGTTAGGTCTACCCCTTGGGAATTTACCTATTAAGTTAGGTCTACCCAAGTAATTGTTTGACTTGTGATTTGAAATGAAGTGGACATGACACTTAGAAAACATAAAGAGTGGCCAACTCGAGGTTGGGTTGAGTTTGTAGCATAATTCTACCCGGAACCGACCGGCTTAACTAGTGGCTACAAACAATAGGACCCAATGTGAGAAGTTGGTCATGTGGCGCCAAGACCCGAGGTTAGACCAAGTTGTGGTGTAAAGCTACACGGACCCGCCCGGCTTAACTAGTAACCGCAACAAAGTCTAATGTGAGAGGTTAAGGTGCATTAAATTAATTAATGCCTCATGATTAGGGTTAAGTCAGGGTCCACTAATACTTAACCAATTTGGGGATTCGAGGGATTAGAATGTGGTTAAGTTGTGAACCGTTGGTTACACTTAACTAGTTTAATCCATTTGGGAGTTCAAGGGATTAGAATGGGGTTAAGCCACACTTAACCAGTTTAATCCAGGATTAGTGAAGGGTTAAATCACACTTAACCCTCTTAGGAAACCCTAGCGGCGGGTCTGTTCCGGCAGTAATCCCAGTTTGGTATCATCACAACCCTAGAGACTAAGCTAGGGCGGGGCACGATTACTGACGGATGTAAACGACCAAAGGGCGATGGCCGAGTGGTACAGCGGTGCGGGTCCGGCGGGCTACGGACGTGCACGTAGTCCGATGTAGGACAAACTCGAGGCACGGGTACCAGTAGGTTAGGGCTGTGCATTATTGCTTAAGTGTCCGGGGTTGACACCCGAGGGCTTGATACACCCAAAGGTGGACCCAGCACAGACTAACTACATCCATATGTGGGCCGTATGGACATCAACACTTGACGTGTTAAGCTTATAGGGAGCCGATCGACTAGACCGTTGGGTTGGACCTTATACTAAGGTCACTTCATGTTATTGGGCCAAAGTTTGGGCTAAGGGATCAATACCTGTTATGTTGGTTTGCTAGTACACCGTGGTGCAAAACTTAACCTTGTTTTATGCGATGATACCTCTATCTATCTTGTAGGTAATTTACTACGCCAGTATGTTGTTATCTATGATCATCTCAGTTTCCATCATGATGTTAACTTTATTAGTTTATAGACTGATCGTAGCAGGGCTTACTCAGTCTTTTTGACTGACCCGTTTTGTTTCGCCTCTTTTCTTCCGTTTCCCCCCCCCCCCCCCCCTCCCCCCAGGTTCTCAGGGAGGGAATACAGGAGCCTAGCTTGGATCTTAGCTGCTTTCTTGGATAGCTCATGTATGCTTTGGACTTGGGCTTGCTATGGTTTCTTCCACTTTGGGGATAGCTACTTTTATGTTTTCCTTTTTCAGTTTCAGATGATGTTACTTCATGTACTAGACTTGTTTATCTGGGAAAATTGACATTCTGATGTACCAGACTTGTGTTTTGAAATGGTTTTTAAATCTTCCGCTGTTTTATTTACTTACTCTGTTTATTTACATATATATATATGTCATGTCCTGCCTTGCTATATCATTATGCATGTTTACCAATAATGCCCCTCCAAAGCTAGTGCATTCCTTTGCGAGTGACCCCGGCGGAGGTGGGGTGTTACAGTTTCTATGTTGCTTTATGCAACATTTCCAAACAAAGCTCATAGCTTTCTATGCATAAGGCAAAGGTGACAGCTTTACAAACATGCATAGAATAAATTTATGCATAACATGATAGGATCAAAGCACATATCATACTTAGGCCCAAACTCAAACTTGCAACATGTCATATTTAACTTCATAGTTAGAATCTAAGAGTAGTATAGGGCTTACAATGCTATGAAGACTTATAAAATATAAATAAGATTGAGACAAAGCCACTAGCAACTCTAAAGACCCCTAAATAGCAAGCTTCAATGAAAACCCTTGAGAAATTAGAAGAAGATCCTTGCTTTAACGAAGAAAGATTGAACTTTGGCCTTAGAAACTCTCAAACAAGCTTAGGAACTCTCATATGAATGAAGAGGAGGCTATGACAAGAGGATGGAGGCCATGATTAAACATTTTGGCATAGTTTAGTTATAGGATTGATTTATGATGACTTAGGATAGGTATTAGGGTCTTTTTATAGGTGATTAGGTTAGTTTAGACCATAGGATTAACCCTAATTCAGATCTGGGCCATCAATTCACGTCACTAGCCTCCAAACATGTCTTGAGAAACAAGTCAGGTGCACCCAGGCCAGACTGGCCGACCACCCAAGTCGACAGGGGGTTTCGACTGGGCAGTCGGCACAGCCTTGGGCGTGTCGATTCCTAAGTCGACACCCCTGTCGACTTTGGGAGTGGCGGGATCATTTCCCGCCTACCTGCCCAGGTGAATTTTTGAAATATGTTTTTAAATTCAAATTTCCTGAAAACTTCCATGGGCCTTAACTGGGTCATACGGACTTCGATTTTCGAAAACTCGGACTGTATTTCGCGTATTTTTCCGAGACGAACGCAATGGAACAGCCCGTTTCCCTTGATTCAGATTTTATTATTGAATTCTGCCTTGATTTATGTTATAACTTGTTATTCAAAATATGGGTTGTTACAGAGTTCGATCCCCGCCAACGCCATATTTTTGTTTTAGGGGAATGGCTAAAAAGCGGCTTAGTGTGAACGCGGTTCAAAAAGTAGTTTAGTGTGAAAATGGTTAATTAGGTAGAGAGCAATATATATATATATATATATATTTACATAAATAAAATAAAATTCAACCCTAACAACGAATCTTCTTCAAAGGACAACTAATTCAAATTCAAAAATCAAAATTCAGAACTCAATACCGCCTTTGAGTTGTGATTTCGATGGTTTTAATAAAATAATTAGTAATTTAATTGGATTAAGTTATAATGCGGATTGTATGGATGTGATGTGAATTATTGATCACATGTTGTAATTATGTTGTAGAATTGTGTTGAAATCTCTATGACGTTATGTTGTGATGCTATCATTTATGATGTAAAGTTATGTTGCTATCTTCTGCGTTGTAATTTTATATATAACCAAATCACCATGTTTCATATGCTAGTTTGGTGATGTTGATTCATATGATAAATCATATGTATGCAAGTTTAGATTTTTATTTAAACATGAATCATATACAAGTTGCGTAAATTTATATGTGACCTTACATGGATATGACATCTAGTTTATGTGAAAATTTGATTAAAAGTTAGGCTATGACATGGGTGAGTTATATGCTAAATTCTACATGATATTTTACATGTTAGATGCAAGTTTACACCATTGTTATGATGCATAAATCACATATGCAAGTTTCTATAAATATATGAGTTTGGGATATGGATCATGTTATGCAAGTTTACACCTTTAGATGTAGATCTATGACATACATGATTTATGCAAGTTCACACCTTTAGATTTGGATCCATGACACATGTTGTTTATGCAAGTTGTAACTTTGGCCTATGCAAGTTTTAGATGTAGAACATCATTCACATATGCAAGTTCATCCCTATGTTTAGATCTATGTTTTCATTATGTGTACATTGTGATGTTTTCTCTTTATTCCATGAGTTAGATTATTTGAGTCTAACGTATATTTTGCGTTAAACGAATAAACGTACAACGTGGGGTAAAGGGGATATTATTAAAAAGATTTGATTGGCATAAATGCCTTAAAAGGCATAAAATAAAATTGTGGTGAAAATTGGTATGATTTTGCATACCATAAATGGATGGATATAATTGAGTCAATTATGGACATCGTTAAATTTGGAATAAATTGATAATTTGAATGGGGAAAGTAATTCAAATTTGGGGAATGATTAATTAGGAGAAATTAATCGTCTAAGACACGAGGTTAGGCTCTTTTGTGGTGTAAGGCTGGCCGGACCCGCCTGGAAAATCCAGCTGCCACAAATGCCAGTCTAATGTGAGAGGTCTTAGGCATTAATTAAATATGTAACAATTGTAAAGACACGAGGTTAGGCTCTTTTGTGGTGTAAGACTGCCTGGACCCGCCCGGCAAATCCAGCTGCCACAAATGCCAGTCTAATGTGAGAGGTCTTTATGAGGTTACGGTCTTAATGAATTAAGAAACACTTAACCAGATAAACATGTAGTAGACATGAGGGGGTTAAGTGGGTGTCTTGGGTGGCATGTGGAATCTAGTGGGTGCCTTGGCTGGCATTTGGAAATACGATTAGAAACACTTAACCAAAATTGAAACATGTAATTGAAACATGAATAAGAAGTGGTCAAGTGGGATGTACTAGAGGGGACCAAGCTTAGGTGGATAGCTTGTGTCAAGTGATGGGGGGCCATTTCAACTAGTAACCCATACGTATCTTTGTGGGCTCGACCCAAGTCGAGGATAGGGCACGCATACTGGGCTTGACTGTAAGAGGCCAAAACGGGTTAGCGGTGGCAACGCAAGTCCAACGGGTTCATATGCGTGTGTGGACCCGGGCTGGTAGGTAAGACGTTGTTGCATCGTGTAGGTATAAGCCGTGCATTGTTGGTTGTATTGGGTTGCCACTTTGGGGAGTGATACAACCCACTGGGGGGCTAGCACGGGTATCTACGAGTTAGGAAGCCGATCGCTTGGGGGTAGTGGGTACACCTAGTGGAGATAGGGGCAGGCGGCACCTGTGAAGGCAGCTAGGGGTGCACGAAACTACCAATATCATTATTAAGTTCTGTAGGCGGGATCAACCTTAGGGTGACTAGTGGTGGTGCAGTATACTAGTGGTGGTGCACTGTAGCAATTATCATATAGTGTTGGTGTAGTTTAGTAATTATCTTATAGTGGGTTAGGTACGATTTAACGATATCGTTGTTCATCTTGTTTCCTTATTTACTCTGCCATATTCAATGGTTCATAGTCATTTCCTTATTTTCCAACTTATGACTTAGCCTAGTTACTTTGTTAGTTATATTGTTAAAATTATTGCACTCGCCAGACTTTATGTCTGACCCCCTTTGTCTCCACCTCTTTTCTTCCTTCCCTCCCTCCCCTCCCCCCCCCCCTCCCCCCCAGGTGCTCAGGTTGGGACTAGCACCAATGGAGCTTGATCTTGGACTGCTGTTTCTCTGCTTTTAGAAGATTACTTGGATCGCTGAAGTAAAGTTCAGCTTCTCTATTATTTATGGCTATTTTGTATTGGGGATTATGTCTTTCAGTTTATGTACTTTTGGTAGTCAAGATGGATATTATGTAATTTGACTCTGGTTTTTGATGATGTAAGCAAACATTTGTGTTTTCCGCTGCAATGAAATAAAGTTTTAAATCTTTGAGTACTATTTATATATGTCTTGTTGTTAACTTTATGTTCTATACTTACCTAAAACGCTCTATAGAAGTTAATGCATTCCCTTTGTGAGTGACATTAATGGACTTGGGGTGTTACAGTTTACGCCCATCCAGGCCCTTTCCCGGTCGGAGCCCGTGCCGTTCGGACTTTGTTTGTGAACTTCAGCTTTACGAATTCATAGATTCCAACAGCTCGATTCATCGACCTTGATTCTCATCTCATTCTTCCAATATTGATCCTTCTTGGCCGATTCACATTTGTTTATGATGTGAATTAAACAAATGGTCATTCTAAAGCCCATGCGCTCTATTCTGTATATCGAATTTATTCGATACTCTTGTTATGACGCTTCACGAAATTAAAACGTGAATTATCGACTCGATATCCTTTGAGTCTATTTCGACGTAGTTTGAAACCTTCGGGTGCTAGTTTGGGATTTCGATTCGTTCGTTGATCGAAAGTACAACCTTTATCCCGTGATTTCCTGTATGTTGTTGTGATGTGTGTTTATGTTTCATGATGTTTGTGTTCTATTCGCTACGGCGACTGTTTTCATGAATAATTGAACCACAATGGATAATGGGGTTTTATATTGTAAATGGGCATCGAACCAACATTTTATCAGTTTTTAAATTCAAATCCTTTTAAAATAAATTCGGTTTCTAAACCCGGTTCTAATTCTATTTATTTATATATGATTCCTTATCCTATCGATCAGACGAGAAATTTAGTTTATTTACCTTAGTAAAACTGAGGACTATGACCCCTTATAAGTTTACTTCAGCGAATAACTCTTGGACTCGTGCATTCGAGCATGTGCGGTGATTTTCTGTGTTTTGAATAGAAACCAATTACGGGTTCGTAAATGTTCGAGAATAGCATGCGGTTATGGAACATGTCGCTATTTCCTTATATTAACTAGCTCGGAGTAATTTCTATTCACCTGGATCAATGTGATCCTTTATGAATTGTGTATTGTGGTCCTCGATCGCCCTAGCGGGATTTACGATTATTGGATTTCACATATGGGACTTCGGTCCAACTTTCTATGATTTATGATGTTTTCTAGGGATTTCACAATTTATGTGTTTTCTCTCTTCCGGGGTCACGACCCGGCTTCGTGGGGAGCTTAAGCTCAAACTTATGGGTTCGCTACCTAGAGATCGTATCTCATCTGTTAACAGACCTGCCCCCTCTTTATGATGTTTTCTAGAGATTTCACGATTTATGTTTTTTTCTCTCTTCCAGGGTCACGACCCGGCTCTACGGGGAGCTTCGGCTCAAACATATGGGTTCGCTACCTAGAGATCTTATCTCATCTGTGAACAGGTCTGCCCCTTTATGATGTCTTTATGATTTATGATCATTTGATGATTTATGATGTCTTGATGATTTATGATCACTTGATGATTTATGATGTCTTGATGGTTTATGATGTTTTGCTGACTTATGATTACTTTGGCATGAAGCGCGTCAATTTGAGTAATGATTCATGATTTACTTTGACGCGATGGTCATCAATTTGATGTGTATTTGGCATTCCATTGTCATTTCCTGTTGTGTGCTATTATTTGAATGTTGCATTCTATATTAGCTAAGAGATTTTCTGGAGATATTTGGGTGCTGACATTCCATTGTCATTTCCTGATTGTGTCGACATGTCATCCTGTGTTATTTGTTATTTCAGTTTATTTGATAAGTACAGCTAGACTGATCCGTTTATTGTTTATTTTCTTGTAAATAATACTCGGGTCAGGCCGAGTAATTTTAGGTGCTCTGGGAATCCTCCCAGGATTGATATTCCGCTTTCAGCTTGCTACTCTGTCTCTGTAAATTTTGGACTTTTGTACCTATGACATTATCTATTGTTGTGTACATATTCTTTTAGTTAGATCATGGTATATATATTAGTGGATCTTTGTTGACCACTAGCTTGTTGTACACATTCTTGGTTTATTCATATCTATTCTTCCTTTGTGATATGATTATTCTGTGTCTGGCTTTGAGATATACCATGTTTATATTATTGTTGTTGTCTATTTTATACTTCTTTCCGGATTGCATATAGTCGTTGTGTAGTTGCCCAATGTGCCGAATGGTTATGTCGAAATTTTAATCGGTATCAGAATTCGATGTGCATTCCTCACGTGGAGTAATCATACAATCGGTCGCTCTTCACAAACCTCATTCTCCGTTATGGTCTACGACATTTCTCTGAAGTGAACTAGACGATAGTGGGTATAGAGGAGGGGAGTTGTAGTTTGGTATCAAAGCAACTTTCCGGAACAGTGTAATATAGTATGACGATGGTATTGTCTTAAGCCTCTCTCGGGAATCGTGCTTTAGGGATTTATTTAGAGTCTTAAGACCCGTCATAGCTTATCTTCCTATACGATTCCATTTTGATTGAATTCACATCATTTGAATTCAACTTGAGACTAACTTTTTCTTCCTTCTTTTTCCTTAAAGAAGCAAAATAGTTGGTCGTAGCCGTGCAAGTGCCGGTTCACCCAGTGTACCTCCTACGGAGGGGTGTTTGAGCACCTAGTGACCTATTTTTAGTATTTTAGAATAGTTATTGACTCGTCTCCTTCGGGTTGATTTCTATAGTCCATCTAGGGCCCGTGTGCTCTAGTGGTGCTCCTGTTTTATTCTTTGACTCGAGTTGCTAACCGATGCCTGTTTCTGTATAAATGGTATCACACTTGTCTTATTGATCATTTATGATCCTTGTAGTTTATTGATCGTTGGATATCTTTCTCATGCGTCGTTACGCACGTGGTAAGCGCCTTTGTTCCTGATATTTCTTGATTTCTAATTAAGATTGTTTCGTACGTCGTTACGTACCTAACATAGTCTATTGGTTTCTTGTCGATCGGTATGGAGATACCATGTCATTATGATTAATCTACTCCCTTGTTGTCATCTATATAGTTCTAGTTCGGTGTGAGATCACCAAGCCTTCGGGCTAAAATAACTCATTTGTTGCCTCATTGTGCTGGTATGAGTCACCAAGCATTTGTGCTAAATTAACTCAACGAAGGCGCAATGATACATTTGTGTTACCTCGTTGCATTCCAAACCCAAGATCAAGAATGAGGGAAAGCATCCCGCTTCTTGTGATCTCTCTTCTTGAGTCAAGGTATGTGTCATTAACTCCTTAATGTCATTTACCTTGTTCAGAGATTATTTTATTTATGTTCTTTCGATATACGTCGATCGTGCTCTTCGTTATCAAAAGATATCATTTATGTTTATTCGTAAGTTGATAAAGGAATTTTATTTCCTTTATGCCATCCCGAATAATTTACTCAATTTTTATATTTTCGCGAGATTTGCGTGAATTTTAGAAAGTTTGAGGACTTTCTTGTGTTTACTTGTCCGTTGGGTGCGTTAAGGATCTCGAACGAGATGTGGGACGCCATGTTGTAGTTCGTAACTCCTAAACACCATTATGTTACAATCCGACATTTGAAATGATCCCTAAAATTAAATTAACCATTAATAAGTTAATCAAAATAATGATATTTTGGACTTTTGCGATTTTTCATAATCGTTTGTTGTTTTTCTAGATAATTTATTTCTAGACTTCCTTGAAGTAATTCCAAGAATTCGTGTGGTTCAAAAATTTTAATTAGAAATTATCTTGAGTCTTTTCTTTGAGTAAGTACAGAACTCCAGGATTGGGAGCCTCGCATTATTCCTAATCCTTGTTTTTGAGTGGTTCAAGATTTACAATTAGAAATTATCTTGAATCTTTTCTTTGAGAAAATTAAATAACTACATGAACAACCTAAAAAGTTATTTATTTATGTCTCTTGTTTCTGGATTTCAGATCTTTGATTTTCGAGAATTCCTCGCTAATTCTTAATCCTTGTTTCAATTTGTTAAAGAGAATTTAGTATTCATGTGTTTCCATGGATCTTCTTATTTTCTTGTGAACGATCACTCGAGAGAATGGGAGTTCTCGTTGGAGAGGGAAGATTTGGGTTTTGCCAACCACGGCAAACTCAATATTTCCTTTCTTTGAATCTATGATAAAGTCGATCTTTCGGAAGTGCTATAGTCAATTCACTTATGGACTTAGCCTTGCATTGTTCTTAAAAATGAATACCGAAAGGATGAGCTCTTTTGGTATTCCCCCTTTGTTTCTTTGAATCACTTGGATTGACAATTGTCTCCGCACGTTTGTTAACCCTTGTCAATCAAATTTTTGGGGATTACGACCTCTTTGTTTAATCTCATCTTGTTGTAGAAATTGCTTCTTTGATTAATTGCTGATGTTTGTGCGATTTGAGATTTTTGGCGGAAAATTCTCTTAAAGCATGTTATTCCAAAGTGGTAAGTTGTGCACTACTTATCCATCATCTTCTCAATGTTTCTGATTTTATAGAATTGATACTCGAGTTTTTGAATATTGTGAATTTCGTATAATTCCTAATGATTCGTCTTTATTCTTACTAAATGAGATTTAGTACCTAGCTAGAAATCAATATCCCTGAGTAGTTCATTGGTATTCTGTTACAAATATTAGATTATCGATTTATAGTTCATTGGTATTCCGTTACCAAAATTTGATTATCGATTTGTAGTTCATAGGTATTCCGTTACCAATATTTGTAATCGGTTTCTAGCTCGTTGGTATTCCGTACCAACCTGGGAAAATTGATTATTCCTTCGAAAATTGCTTTCCTTGGCTAAATTGGTTGGAATCTCTGTGTTGTACTTTTGTTGGTGTCATCCACCTTGTCGTAAGACTAAAGTGCTCAGGTTTGATGTTCACTACATCGTCGTGATTGAGTTTGGGAATGGAGCAGTCAACCATCGTAAATTCCCGTTTCATATCATAAGAGAAATATCTCCTATTGATATCTCGCATTTGTAGGACGCAGTCCCGTTGCTCCTTATATTCCAAATTAGATTCACTTGGTTTTTGTGCATTCTATTGATTCTCATTCCCTTGAGAATCATACGAAGAAAGGCGAGTCTATTTGAATTCATAACGCTTATGAATTTTTTTGGAATTATTTTACCCGTTTGGGACAACTACCTTCATGAGTAATGAAGTTCGAGATTGAACTCTAGCTTTTATGATCTTGTGAGACGAAATTGGGAACGCACCTAGCCGTTGGTGTGATCTTTTCATTTCGTGTCGGTTCTTGTGGTACCACTCTGTGGTGTTATTTTCGGTTGTTACTCATCACTTCAATCATAAGGAATTGCGGGGATGCAATTCTTTTAAGGGGGAAGTCTGTAACAACCCGCTCATTTAACGATAATGTATTTAAATATATCGTCGTTAATCGTTAATCGAACGTGTATCCAAAAAGTCATATTTTGCATACGGTTGAATTAGGCCACGAGACAACTTCCACTGAGCCTAGATCATCGTTTACGACCTTTTTGACTATAAGCATCGATACCTTTTGAGTTGAGTGATTTTGATCTTTGTATATGACCAAAATATCACTTTTCACATACAAATGAATTTGGACTCGAAACCATTTCCATTAAGTTCAAAACATCGTTTACATGTTCGAAAACTATAAGGTTCGATATGTTCCGAGTTTCAGAAATTTAGGGCTTTGGGCTTAGGTTTGGGTTAACTAACCTAGCTACCTTATAAACCCCCCAATAGCTCTCTCTCTTCTTCATTCATTCAACACTTAGAAGAAAATAGAAAAATGGAGAGTGGAATGGGAAATTAAAACTCCCTAAGCCCTAGCTTAATCTTGGAGCTCCAATTCTTGTGGAAATCTTGTGCAAATCCATGGAGAAGCTTAGGTAAGCTCCTCTCCATCTTCCCCAGCCTATTTTCTCTTCAATTTCTGAAATTTCCTATGACCTAATTCATAGGAGATTCATGTATATGTGTTTAGGTTGAAGATTCTTGAGTTCTTGTTGGAGAGAGGTTGATTTAGCAAAGCTTTGGGTCGATTTCTTGCTTCTAGCAAACAAAGGTGAGTTCTTCTTGAACTCACATCTATACCACAAGCCATTGGCTTGTACAAGTGTAATTTAGTGTTCATACGTGTTGCTTGTGCTTGTGAAATGGTTAGTTTAGTGAAACTTAGCCGATTTCATGTATTTATGTTTCATTGAGTTGAAAATTTTGATTAGAATTGTCCACACAATCTAATTCATAAGCTACATGTTGATTTGGTGATATTGCGACCGGTAAGTTCCGGGACTTCACAATTCACTTATATCGTATTTGATTGCTTTGGTTAGATAATTTCATCGTTTTGCAGTTTATAATAAAGAACCATTGCAAATATCTTGTGTGAATGTTTATGCATGTTATATGTGAAGTTCTTGTGTGCACACAAGTTCTTATAGTTTCCCTTTAGCATTGCCAAACCTTCGTGTTTTAGTTTGAATAGCATTTGATTGCTTTGGTTAGAGAATTAGTTCATTTTCGAATATATAATCGAAATCATAGCTATCTCATGTTCGTATAGTATGTGCATGTTTGTTGGTGTTATATGACGTTTTGGTAAGCCTTAGATGCTTCATTTTCACTTAGCAATCATCATATATCATTACCATTGATCCGGCCTCGTCCGTGAGCCGTTTGCACCTCATTTCATAAGCAAAATGGGCCACACTTCAGCTCAGACATCTATCCAGGAGGGGGACAGACGTCTGTCATTGTTTAAGAAGCAAAATAAATAATTGCTTCAGTTCAGACGTCTGTCCAAAAATGGACAGACGTCTGTCCAAAATCTCGGAAACTTTTTCCTGACAAGACGTCTGTCGTTGGGGGTGGCAGAAGTCTGTCACTGAAAATCTGAGGTTGACCAGTGGAGACCACGGTCAATAGTTTAGACCCATCCACTCTCTTTCCCTGCCGGAGCCCGGGACGTTCGGACTTAGTTTGTGAACTTCAGCTTTACGAATTCATAGATTCCAGCAGCTCGATTCATCGACCTTGATTCTCATGTGATTCTTCCAATGTTGATCCTTCTTGGCCGATTCACATTTGTTTATGATGTGAATTAAATAAGTGGTCATTCTAAAGCCCGTGCGCTCTATTCTGTATATCGAATTTATTCAATACTCTTATTAAGATGCTTCATGCAATTAAAATGTGAATTATCGACTCGATATCCTTTGAGTCTATTCCGATGTAGTTTGAAACCTTCGGGTGCTAGTTTGGGATATTGATTCGTTCGTTGATCGAAAGTACAACCTTTATCCCTTGATTTCCTATATGTTGATGTGATGTGAGTTTACGTTTCATGATGTTTGTGTTCTATTCGCTACTGTGACGGTTTTCATGAATAATTAAACCACAATGGATAATGGGGTTTTATATTGTAAATGGGCATCGAACTAATGCTTAATCAGTTTTTAAATTCAAATCCTTTTAAAATAAATTCGGTTTCTAAACCCAGTTCTGATTTTATTTATTTATATACGATTCCTTATCCTATCGATCAGACGAGAAATTTAGTTTATTTACCTTAGTAAAACTAAGGACTGTGACCCCTTATAAGTTTACTTCGGCGAATAACTCTTGGACTCGTGCGTTCGAGCATGTGTGGTGATTTTCTCTGTTTTGAATACAAACCAATTACGGGTTCGTAAATATTCGAGAATAGCATGTGGTTATGGGACATGTCGCTATTTCCTTATATTAACTAGCTCGGAGTAATTTCTATTCACCTAGATCGATATGATCCTTTATGACTTGTATTTTGTGGTCCTTGATCGCCCGAGCGGGATTTACGATTCTTGGATTTCACCTATGGGACTTTGGTCTAACTTTCTATGATTTATGATGTTTTCTAGGGATTTCACAATTTATGTGTTTTCTCATCTGTGAACAGACCTGCCCCCTCTTTATGATGTTTTCTAGAGATTTCACGATTTATGTGTTTTCTTTCTTCTAGGGGAGTTTTGGCTCAAACATATGGGTTCGCTACCTAGAGATCGTATCTCATCTGTGAACAGGTCTTCCCCTTTATGATGTCTTGATGATTTATGATCATTTGATGATTTATAATGTCTTAATGATTTATGATCACTTGATGATTTATGATGTCTTGATGATTTATGATGTTTTGCTGACTTATGATTACTTTGACGTGAAGCGCATCAATTTGAGTAATGATTTATGATTTATGATTCATGATTTACTTTGATGCGATGGTCATCAATTTGATGTGTATTTGGCATTCCGCTGTCATTTCCTGTTGTGTGCTATTATTTGAATGTTGCGTTCTATATTAGCTAGGAGATTATTTAGAGATATTTGGGTGCTGGCATTCCATTGTCATTTCCTGATTGTGTCGACATGTCATCCTGTGTTATATCTCTTGTTATTTCAGTTTATTTGATAAGTACAGGTAGACTGAAAAGTTTATTGTTAATTTTATTATATATAATACTCGGGTCAGGCCGAGTCATTTTTTGGTGCTCCTCTGGGAATCCTCGCAGGATTGATTGTGACGATCCCAAAACCCCGTGTCACGGTGTTAAGGATAATCATTGGAGTATAACACATTAATCATCATTAGCAGATCACATATAATAGCATAAACATACAATAGAATAATTTACACACATATGACAGGGGAATCATGTAGATATCACCACATCAGAGAGCACAGTGCAGGATACAACTTAGTGCATAATAATACATAATCAGTCACCATCGCCTGAGGCGGAATCATACATAAAGAGTACACAAAATAAATATCAGTCTACATCGCCAATGGCGGAATCATAATACATATACTATAATGGCAGAGAGAGTCAAAGTCAGCACGGTGTAGTCAAGCCTCGCCATGAGCCAAAAGTGCACCAGATACCTGTAACTAGGCTGCCCGTGTGAAAATGAGGGCACCCGAGTTTGCAAGGTGAAACAAACTACGAGTCAGTCATGGGACTGGTATGAGAAATCTACTTAACTTATTAACAACAATAATACGGCAAATCAAAGGACCACGCCACTTTCGCGGAACGGGTTTACTCCAATGAGTGCTAGTGCATGAAACAAAGTAAATGATTAAATCATCGCAATGCTTTTTATAAAATGAAGCCATTATAAGACTCAGGTCCCATCACACTATGCAACGCAAGCCGGATGATAGAGTTTTACCTTATAATGGCCAAAAATGCTTCATACGTATAAAACAAAAGTGTTTGATATTATTACTAGTGCATATACATTTCAAAAGCGATTTCAATCATAAATATCAATCCTAGACGGCATGGGTACCATATATCATGTCGCCATACTAGTAATACAATCACATTCGCATATTTCGTATTGGAAATTGGATTCCTTCATGAGTCGAGGCAAGGGGAAAGCTCCTCTCCATTCGAGACACTCTAGCAAATGCCCCAGGATCGCACACAGCGGTCCTTGGAATCGGCTGGGCCGACCCTCTCTTACATTTGAGGATTGGCAATTCCTGAACACACATTTCCCGGTCCTTACAGACCTATAATCGAGGCGCCTCGCATTCCAACAACCACATTGGTGAAAAGCATATATAATGTCAGGGCTGGTAGGTCATTGACACCACCTTAGCTAAAAAGAAACGTCGTGCTCTCCCAGCGGTCCGTCTCCTGTTTTTGACTCATACCGGGGTGTGAGGCTCGCGAATTCATGTTATACACAAAGCTACATCACACAGACCATGCTTTGATCATCAACCACAAGACTTTGCTTTGCAACAGAAGCCTTGATCATATGCCACTTAGGTGTGCCACACAGGCAATCCACTCCACTCGACTGATTTCTATCAATACATAACCTCTGAGCTCGTACGTCTCAGAGAAGGGCGTTAAGCAAGAGAATAAATTCTCCGCTGCCAAACAGATATATATTTAACAGAGATCAATCAGCACAGAACAAAATCCTATGTCAGACACACAGTCCGTTCTGGGTTTGAACGAAACCGGAGGCACCAAATTCCTCGCATATCCGTACAATCAACAATATGTTTGGATGGCCACTACTTCAGCTCCTTCACGGTAGCTACTCCAATCACGAGCATCAGTAGCGCCTATCCATCCAATGTGAAGATCGTCGATCTTCAACCGTCTTCGACTCTTCGACTTCTCAACGTCGATTGGTTATTTGAAATGAGATGAACTCGGCCTTTTCAAATAACCCACGTATATTTAGATTTTCAAATCAATTTATCACATGGTTGGACAATTCAACATTCACATTTCAGTTCTTTAGTTATAATTTTCATGTTAAATACATTCAACCATCACATATCAAGCAAACACAAAAAAATTGGTTTATTTCCACTCTATATCGTCTATAGTATTTTATAACGATATATCGCCATTTTTATTTATTTAAAACGGCCATATTTAATTAAACGACGTTTCAGGTCGTGCCGATGCACTGGCGCTGTTTTTCACTAAATTTCTTTTACACATATCTGAAAATCTAACCGTTGGATCTTCACAAATTTTATGTCATTAGAAAGATCATTTAAAAACGTATCCAACAGTTTCAATTTTGGGAAAATCCGACGGTCGGATCTTCCTCACTAGCCATTTGAAGTTACGATTTCAATTTACGAACTGCAGCGTCGTTATTCGATTTAATTTAATTATATATATGTATATATAATCATTTCTGGCGCTGTTTTTCTTTAGATTTGAATTAAACATTGCAGACAATCCAACTGTCGGATCTTTACAAAGTTGGTGCCGTTGGAAAGATATTTACAAGGCGAACCCAACGGTTGTGGTTTTGGGAAAATCCAATGGTCGGATTTCCCGCACTAGTCGTTTGAAATCGCAGTTTCAAAACATGAACTGCACGACCACGTTTCGTTTTAATTTTATTTATATTTATATATTTATATAAATATAGTTCATTCTAAAATTCCTATATCGTTTTCACTTCAAATATTTCACTAACGCCTTTAAATTTTGGAAAATTTCGCCATAACCTCCTTTGTACGGGAGGGGCTGGGAAAATTCCCAAATAGCCACACGGGCGTCTCAAGTCAAAAATAAAAATAAAAAGCTAAGCGGCTAGCCAACAGGCTCATAAAATCATCACCCAAACAAAACAGTAAATGTGTACCTATTTGTCGGGCACAAAATTTTATTCCTCTTCTCTAGCCTCTTTGCTATAACCTGTTCAATAAATATGCATGTACATATATGCAATTCTTATCACTTATCGTTTTCCATTCAACTTCATATTTGATTCACTTTGGTTTAAAAACACCATTCATTCTAATGTTGCATGCATAGGCAAAAATCATATCATTAGCTAATTAATGAATATTTCAACTCATGCATATTTATTTGAACAAGTGGCTATTTTTAACACTTCACATTTCAAAGATGATAATTTTGGCGAACTAAAATATATCTCAACACATGACTATTTTATTTAGTTCCTATGCACGTTAAAAATAATATTTCTTTCACAAATATTTCTTTCAACGTTCGCATATCTTTAGCACATCACATATATGATAAAAATGATATTTTTATCATTTAAATTATTTATTCGACAAATGAATGTTTTCAACACTTTATAATTTCAATAAAAATGTAATTTTTATTGTTCGTTCTTTTTATTCAACACTTGAACTTTTCCAATACACACATTTCTCAACACATGAGCACCTCCACACATGGATATTTTATATATG
Source organism: Allium sativum (assembly GCA_030737875.1). NCBI lineage: Eukaryota > Viridiplantae > Streptophyta > Magnoliopsida > Asparagales > Amaryllidaceae > Allium > Allium sativum. The sequence continues at coordinate 216,763,124 of CM060918.1, read as the reverse complement.
TTGTTCATATAAGAAAGATGAAATTTTTATTATTGAAACTATTTATATATAAGGCGAATATTTTACATACTTCATATATATTATAAAAATGTGATTTTTATTGTTTAAACACTTTATTCATTCACACATGAATTTAATTTTCACACATCACTTCTCAACACATGAGCATTTCCACACTTGGATATAGTTTCAACACATGATTTTAATTTCAACGCATGAAGATAATTTCAACATATGAAAATAATTCTAACACATAAATATTATTCAAAATTTCGGCAGCATAACGGCAGGGTAGTTAAAACCGGCACCGTCCCTAGTACGGCTCCTCGCTCTACCTTAAAACCTCGCAGTTTTTTGACAATGGGGATTATGCATCTAATTCGCACGCAGGCAGCATGTTTTATTTTTCATTTCCACAATTATTTCCAATTCATTTCAATCACCAGTGGGTATTTTTCAACCACAACCAATCAATATCAACCACAAACAATTATTATCAACCACAAACAATTATTCCACCATTCGCATTTTTCGTCCAATATTTCACACCAATTCTCAACAATAAATATCGTCCATGGTTTTTGGACGAGGGGAATATATATATATATATATATATATATATATATATATATATATATATATATGTATGTATATATGTATATATATATAATTAAATAATTGCTATATTTCACTTGCATTTCAACACATATATCAATTATTCTATGCATGTATAATTCATACTTCTCTTATATAGCTTACACATCGCATGTACATGAGGTATACAACACGTGTGTAATTTATATTTCGCTTATATAATTTATACACGACATTTTCCATTCAAATTCATTTAATTTAGATTTCTCACATTGGTTTTCGGAGTGCTAAAAATCGTAGATGACTCAGAAAAATCCGCGGTCTCTTCTATGTGGTAGAGAGCTTCCTTGCAGTCCCGATGTTTCCTGTTTCATCGAATTTCGCCAACACACAATAAATATAAGATTTTTCAAAGTTCAAACATCAAAAATAACTCACCTTTATCGATGGTTCAAAACTAGGGTTGCAGTTTTCGCGAAAACCGAGGCACGATGGGATGATCAGAGGTGATGACGTGGAAGAGGGAGGAGAGGGGAGTCGGTGCAGGGTGGTATGAGGTGGTTCAGTGGTCGGTGGCGCACGTGGCGGCGGTGGGAAGCGTTCGACTTTGGGTCGACGAAACTGGCGATGGAGGCGGCGATAGGGGTGGATCTTGGGTCGGATTGGAAGAGGGGAGGGAGGCGCGTCGAGGTAGGGGGTGGCGCAGGCTGAAATCGCCTTTGGCGGTGGCGATTTGGGGGAGAAGCGGCGAACGATAGGAATCGTCGATCGGGGGAGACAAAAAGGGTTTCTATGTTTTTTTTTATTTTTAAAAATAATGAAAGGAAAATTCTGATTGGCCCATAGTTTTAATAAATTTTTAAATAGTGTTTCTCCACACGGACACCAATTCAAACCCAACGACTGTCGTCCCTAGCTAATTACCCCCATCCCGGACACAATGGGATATGTTTCGTTTGCCAATTCGACTGTTACATTCAGTTATTCTTCAAATTAAAGTATAAAACATTTAATTTTAACTTTGAACGTACATTTCAATTTGCTAGGGCCACAAACTGATTCGAAAAATTCCAGAAAAATAAATCTAGCTATGTTTTGACGCTACGGTCCTAACAAAACTAGTTTCGTCGAATTCTGAGATCGTTTGAAAAATGGCCATTTTCTGGTCGATTCAATTTAACAAAAATTGACCAAACACATTTTCTTCTGCCACACTCACATACTAGCTTCAAAAATTATGAAATTTGAAACCTAGCAATAGTTTGACATCCCGGACCCAACAAAAGTGGTTTCGTCGAATTCCGAGGTTGTTTGCAAAATATCTATTTTCCAGGGCTATATATTCTATATAGCGACCTTTCTGAAAATTCATTCGGCCATAACTTTTGATTTCCGTTATGAAACTTCGATTTTTCAGATTCGTTAGAAAGGTATTGATAAACAGATTTAAATATTTTTGGTTTCGCTAAAATCTGTTATATTTTCCACCCTGCACAGTTAGTCAAAGTTTGAAATCAAACTTTGACTGACCGTACCGGGTGCAAAATAAAACGGATTTTAGTGAAACCAAAAATATTTAAATTTGTTAGTGAATATCTTTCTAACGAATCTGAAAAATCGAAGTTTCATAGCGGGAGTCAAAAGTTATGGCCAAATGAATTTTCAGAAAGGTCGCTATATAAATTATATCGCCCGTGAAAATAGACATTTTGCAAACAACCTCCCGAATTCGACGAAACCACTTTTGTCGTACCCGAGATGTGAAGTTATTGCTAGGTTTCAAATTTCATAATTTTCGAAGCTAGTATGTGAGCATGGCAAAGAAAAATGTGTTTTGGTCAATTATAGTTAAATTGGGTCGACCAGAAAATGGCCATTTTTCAAACGGTCTCAGAATTCGACGAAACTAGTTTTGTTGGGACCATATCATCAAAACATAGCTAGATTTATTTTTCGGGAATTTTTTGAATCAGTATGTTGCCCCAACAAATTGAAATGTACATTCAAATCAAATATTGAATGTTTTATATTTTAATTTGAAGGGAAAATGACTGAAACAGTCGAATGGGCCTATGAAACATATCCCATTGTGTTCGGAATGGGGGTATTTAGCTAGGGACGACAGTCGTTGGGTTTGGATTGGAGTTCGTATGTGAAGAGGGGTATTTTCAGATTTAAAATAAATTAAAAATAATTATCAAACTCTGGCCAATAGGATTTCTCATTCATTTCTCTCTCTACCCACTTCATCCCCAAATCGACGACGACCGTTCTTCTTCCCTTCTCTCCTCTCTAACTCCCTCCACACGCACAGATAGCCAACGCCACAATTGAGGTTTTTGAAGTACTCATCACCCTCTTCAAATCCATATAAGGGTTGCGTTTTATTGTGAGGTATTTCGCGAGTTCCAGCGTGGCAAAGTCATCACCTTCAGGGCGCCGCCGCAAATGCCTGCCTTAGTCGAACTAGGCCCCACTGGTGGCAACGGGAAGCCCTCTCTTCCCTCTACAACACGCAACAACCAGATCCTCTTCAAACTTCACGGATCTCGCGAATTCTCAAAACCTAGTATTGAAGCTTTAAGGCAAGTAACGGCATGTTCTATTTTGAACTGATTTTTACACTTTTAAGTGTTGCAAACTTCTAAAAATCATATATTTTTGATGTGTGGTCGAAATCCAGTGAAACAAGAGACAGTGGACTCGTGTGGACGTCTTCTACATTCTAGAAGAGACCGCGTATTTTTCTGAGCCTTCTGTTATTTTTGGTGGAGTGGAACCCAATGTGAGATTTCTAATTTATAAACGGTATGGAAAACAACGATGTATAAATTATATAGTCGATGTATGAGTTATATAAGCATTGTACACCTCATGTATAAGCGTTGTATAAGTTGTATGTTCGATGTATAAGTTATATATGCGTTGTAAAAATTATATGTGCGTTGAAATGAATTGAAGTGAATTGAAATATATTTATAAACGAATATATATATATATATATATATATATATATATATATATACTTCCCTCGTCCACAGACCATGGACGATATTTAATGGTTGTGATTGGTGTGAAAATTGGTTGATAGCGAATGGTTGATTAGAATTGTTTGTGGTTGAAATTGATTGATTGTGGTTAAAAAATACCCATCTGTGGTTGAAAACAAAAACTAGAATAGATTGTGGAAATGAAAATAAAACATGTCGCCTGCGTGCGAACTAGATGCGTGAATCCCTATTGTCAAAAATCGCAAGGTTTTAAGGTAGAGCGAGGAGCCGTACTTCAATACGGTCCTGGTTTTAGCTACCCAGCCGTTATGCTGCCGAAATTTTCAATAATATTTATGTGTTAGAATTATTTTCATGTGTTGAAATTATATTCGTGTATTGAATAGAGATTCATGTGTTGAATGAAGTTCACGTGATGAATAAATTGTTTTACAATAAAAATCACATTTTTATTATATATATATATATATATAGCCTATATAAAATATTAGTATTTTAAATAAATTGTTTTAACAATCAAAAATAACATTTTTACCTTAAGTACAGACTATATAAAATAATCGTGTTTTGAAATAAATTGTTTTACAATAAAAATCACATTTTTATTATGTATATGAACTATAGAAAATATTCATGTGTTGAATAAAGGACTAAAATGATAAAAACCGTACTTTTATCATGTGTCTGAAGTTGAAAACATTCATGTGCTGAATATATGGATTGAACAATAAAATCTACAATTTTATTGTGAATATGAAGTGTTAAAAATGGTGAAGTGTGAAATAAATATTTTTGATGATAAAAATATCATTTTTATCAAATCTATAAAGTGGATATGGTTTTGAAATCGAAGAAAGAATTATATTTATATATATTTATATAAAGATAATTAAAATATAGTGAATAACGACACTGCAGCTCATATTTTGAAATCGTGATTTCAAATGATTAGTGCGGGATATCTGACCATCGGATTTTCCCGAAACCACAACCGTTGGGTTCGCCTTGGAAATATCTTTCCAACAACACCAACTTTGTGAAGATCCAACGGTTGGATTGTCTGGAATGTTTAATTCAAATCTGAAGAAAAACAACGCCAGAATCGATTATATATATATATATATATATATAATTAAATTAAATCGAATATCGATGCTGCAGTTCGTATTTTGAAATCATAACTTCAAAAGATTAGTGCGGGAGATCCGACCGATAGATTTTCCCAAAACTGAAACCGTTGGATTCATTTTGAAAAGATCATTCTAATGATATAAATTTTGTGAAGTTCCAATGGTTAGATTTTCAGACATGTGTGAATCAAATCTGGAGAAAAACAGCGCCACGGCCACGTTATGGCCTGAAGCGTTGTTTTGAATAAATTGGGTATTTTTTTATAAATAAAAATATCAATAAATCATGATAAAATATTATAAACGATATAGAATGGAAATAAACTGAATTTTCTTGGTTTACGTGATGTTTGATGGTTGAATGTGTTTGTCGTGAAAATTACACTAAAGAACAGAATTAGTGATATCGAATAATTTAACCATTGAAATGAATTGATTTGAAATTCTAGATATACGTGAATTATTTGAAAAGGCCGAGTTAATTCTCATTTCAAATAATTGATCGACGAGTGAAAATCGAAGATATGAAGACAGTGCAAGACCGATGATCTTCACGTCGAATGGAGGGATGCTACTGATGCTCATGATAGGAGTAGCTACCTTGAAGGGGTTGAAGTAGTAGCCACCCGGACGTACTTGTTGATTGTACGGATATGCGAGGTATTGGGTGCCTCCGGTTTCGTTCAGACCCAGAACGAACGTGTAAATGGACTGTGTGTCTAACATTGGATTTCGTTATGTGCTGATTGATCTCTATTAAATATATATATCTGTTTGGCGGCGGAGAATTTATTCTCTTGCTTAATGCCCTTCTCTGAGACGTACGAGCTCAAAGGTTATATATCGATGGAAACCAGTCGCATTGAGTGAATTGCCTGTGTGGCACGCCTAAGTGATAGATGATCAAGGCTTCTATTGAAAAGCAAAGTCTTGTGGTTGATGATCAAAGCACGGCCTGTGTGGCATGGCTTTGTGTATAGCGTTGTTTCGCGAGCCTCACACCCCGGTATGAGCCAGAAACGGGGGAAGGACTTCAGGGAGGACATGCGTTTTCTTCTAGCTAGGAGTGGTGCTTTGGGTTTTACACGCCCGGGTATTTTAGTTATGTGGATGACGGAAAGCGAGGTCTCGGTTTGCTTCGGTCTCTTCGGAGCCGATGGTGTGGTCAGATATGACCAGTGACGCCCCATAGGGCGGGGAAACGCAGTGTTCAGGAATCTTAATCCACATCGGCAGACCGGCCCTGACGATCCAAGGCTTGCCTGCGCGCTTGCCTGAGGGGCGGGCTAGAGCGTCTCGAATTCGGTAAGGACTATCTTTTGCCTTGGTTCATGACGGTAATCCAATTTCCAAATACGATACCGTGCGGTTTTGATTGTATACCTATATATGGCGACATAGTGGTATGGGGCATTAATGTCGTCTATGATTGATAGTTATGACTGAAATTGTTTTTGAAATATATAAACACTAATAATAATATCAAATGCTTTTGTATTATTCGTATCAAGCATATTTTGGCCATTATAAGGTAAAACTCTATCTTCCAGTTTGTGTTGCATTGTGTGATGGGAATTGAGTCTTATAATGGTTTCATTTTTATAAAAAATATTGCGATGTTTAAAAGATTTATTTGTTTTAAAGCACTGGCAATCCAATGGAGTAAACCCGTTCCGCGAAAGTGGCGTGGTCCAGGGACTGGCCGTATTTGAAAGTGTGTTAAGTAGATTTCTCATACCAATCCCATGACTGACTCGTAGTTTGTTTCACTTGCAAACTCGGGTGCCCCTATTTCTACACAGGCAGCCTTGTATTCAGGTTTTAGCAGGCTCTTTTTGGATAGCTGGAGCTGAAGATGGATTCTATCATTTACCTCTTTTTATGCTGTTCAGCTCCTGTTGTACATATTATGTTTTTCTTTTCCGCAGTAGACATTTATGTATAGTTGAACTGTATTTTGTACTAAGTATGATCCTATATACTGTGTAACTCTGATGATTATATTTATCTAGTGTATTCTATTGTACATTATCTGGTGTATTTATTTATTTCTGCTCTGTTGTTATCTGTTTATGCGTTATATTCCAAAGATTACCTTTGCACCGTTTCATCAGGGTTTGGGGTCTTCACATGTCCAGACTTTCAAATCTTGATTGCCATCAATAATATTCAACACGGGAGCAGTGGTCAACCTCAGTTTCAGCTCTTGGAAAGCTGCCTCACATTCGGGTGTCCAAATGAACTTTGTATGCTTCTTAGTCAGCTTCGTCAATGGACAAGATAGTTTCAAAAAATCTTTAACGAAATTCCGATAATAGCCAGCCAATCCCAAGAAACTTCTGACTTCTGTAGGAGTGCTAGGCTGCTTCCAATCTTAGATGGTTGAAATCTTTCCTGGGTCTACTGAAATGCCTTTCTTTGATACAACATAGCCGAGGAATTTCACCTCTTCTTGCCAGAATATACATTTAGAGAATTTAGCTTTCAACACATTCTTTCTGAAGATCTCCAAAACTTCTTTCAGATGCTTATCATGCTTGGCAATGGTTTTAGAAATGGTTAAAGTGTCATCGATGAAAACCAGCATGAATTTATTAAAGACATCCCTGAATACTATGTTCATCAGATTGACAAAGCGGGCTAGAGCATTACATAAACAAAAAGGCATTACTAGCCATTCATAGAATAAGTCTGGCCCTATGAAAGCAGTCAAAGGAACACATTCTTCGGTAATGCGTAATTGATGGAAACCTGTAGCTAGGTCCATCCTAGAGAATACATGTGTTCCATTCAAGCGGTCCAATAGATCATCAATATGTAGCAGTGGATATTTATTTTTTAGCGTTTGCTTTTTGAGTTCACGGTGTCCACACATACTCTGAGGGTACCGTCTGATTTTGGGACAAACACCACTACTGCACACCCCCAATTTGAGAAGTTAGGCATTATCAGACCCTTCCACAAAAGTTGTTTAGTTTGATTGCTCAGCTCCTCTTTTTCTTTCAGTATCATTCTATCGGATAGGATGTACCACGGGCCTTGCATTCTATAATAACCCAGAAATCCGAGGCAATTTAAAATTTTTATTTTGGCAATTTTGATGAATTTTGAATATTTAAAATGATTTATTTTAAATAATAATGATGAGAAATGTATTTTGAATAGAATTAGAATGTATATATTTATTTGAATTGTCGTTAGAATATAAATAATTATTCATAATTATAAAAGGAATTGAAAATGGCGTGGTAGTTCGAAAATTCGATTTCAAATTTCAAATGAATATGCAGGATTCAAAATAAACAGGATTTTAGCAAAACCAAAAATATTAGAATTTATTTGAATACATCTTTACAACGAATCCGAAAAATCAAAATTTCATCGTGGGAATGAAAAGTTATGCCCAGTTGAAAATTCAGAATAGTCGCTATGGAATTTTGGGCCTTAGAAATGGAAATTTTACAAACGACCTTGGTTTTCGACGAAACTACTTTTGTTGGATCTGTGATTTCAAGTTATTGCTAGATTTCAAAATTCATAATTCTCTGAATCCATATGTGAGCGTGGTAAAGGAAAACGCGTTTGACTAGTTTCAGTTGATTTTAATCGACTGGAAAATGGCCATTTTTCAGACGGTCTCAGAATTTGATGAAATTAGTTTTGTTAGAACCCTATCATCAATACGAAGCTAGAAAACATTTTTCGGGAATTTTAAGAGTCCGTATGCGGGTCCCGTAATTGAAATGTGCGTTCAAATTCAATATATAGATTTATAATTTGATTTTTACGGAAATTGATCGAAATAGTCAAATCAGCCTACGATACATATCCCATTGAGTTCGGAATAGGGGTAATTAACTATAGATGACAGTTGTTGGGTCTCGACTGGAGTTCGGATTGAAAACTTACTTTTATGGAAATAATATATAATAATAAAATAAATTTATAAAACCCCCTTAACCTCCTTCTCTCCCTTAGTCAGCGTTCAGAAATAAAATAAGAAATAAATAAAACACGTCGATCATCGCAACAGCCAATCGCCGCCTCCTCAGGGGCCATCGCCGCCGCCCACCACGATTTCCTCCCCCCTCCGATGACGTGCCTCCACTCCTGCTTCCTCCCTCTCTCTCCTCGCCCCAACCGCTAACCCTAGCCTCCCAAAACCCACAAAACCGCCGCAATCTCCACCACAGCCCCGCCGCTGGCCAATGCACCACCCCCTACCACGTTAGCAACCCCTTGCGCCTATCCTCTAGCCATAGCTCTGTCGTGAACCTCCTCCACCATTAAAGATGCGATTTTTACGATGAAAATTGAGTTTATACTTATTTTTATTTATTTATGCATATAAAAATAGGATCTAAATATATATGATATCATATTTGAAGGATATTGATTTTTGGAAATATAATTTTCATATGATAGGGAGTATAAAAATATAATTTTTATATGATAGGAAGTATAAAAATATAATTTTTATATGGTAGGAAGTATAAAAATATTTTTTTTTTATATGATAGGAATAATAAAAATATAAATTTTATATGATAAGAAGTATAAAGATATGATTTTTATATTATAGAAGATATAAAGATATGATTTTTATATTATATATATTGTAAAAATTCGATCTTTACATATGTAGCGATAGGATAAAAGTACGATTTTTATATATGAAGCGACGGTATGAAAATGTGATTTTTATCATATATGTAGCAAAGTAAAATTATGATTTTTACCATTTGAATGGCAATATAAAAATATTACTTTTTTTATATATCCGTTAGCGGTAGAAAGATTCAATTTTTATCTATATAGTAGCATTTTAAAAATATGATTTTTATATACTAAAGAATAAAAAAATGCGATTTCTATATATGTAGTGGCTACGGACAACGAAAGTGACAAAAGGCGAGCACGACGAAGATTTCCGGCATATGAAGAGTCGTGGCGTTTGGTTTAGCTATCGGTGAGAACTCCTCACTAAAATTTACTGTTCAGTTATTTATTTTACAACTGCATATATAAACTGCTCCCCGTCGTCCACAGACCATGGACGACTTGTCTGATTGTTTGTGTTGTGAAAATTGGCTGTTGGTTACGATATAAAATATATATTCATGTGTTGAAATAAAATATATATTCATGTGTTGAAATCAAATATATATTCATGTGTTGAAACCAAATATATATTCATGTATTGAAATAATATATATATTCATGTGTTGAAATCAAATATATATTCATGTGTTGAAATAAATATATATTCATGTGTTGAAATCAAATATATATTCATGTGTTGAAATAAAATAAATATTCATTTACAAATCGAACGATTTGTTTATGTACACCGATTTGACTGATATTGATTGGAACGATAAATTTTACACATCGCCCAATTGCACAAATAAAAAACTACATTTGATTGTTTGAAACCCCACACGGGTGTTGGGATGAAATTGGACATACAATAATCCCAATAATTAGCTGTATGTCGATCGATTGATTGACAGGCTATTATAAGCGTTGAATATTTATATTTGATGCTTATACAGCGTAGAATGCACTGTGGATGATGGTTGATTATTTATCGTTGCTATTAAATACATGTGTTGTATGGAATCTGTATAAATAATATTATATGGCAATTGAGTGGGTCTCATTCCAATTTAGAAAATAAATTATATTCTTGTGTTGAATAAAAAAAATAGTCATGTGTTGACAATGCTCATATGTTTAGAATATTCATGTGTTGAAACCATTCATGTGTTGAATAAAATATATATTCACGTGCTGAATAAAAGAAAATTCATGTGTTGAAGAAAATATTCATTTGTTAAATAGAATAATGAAGTTATTGAAATATATAAAGCCGTGTTGGTTAGATATGTGCCATTTTGATGCGAACGATATTTGTATCAATTATATTGGCTTTTATAATGAATATAGAAAAGGAAGTGATTTCAAAATATAACGCTTTGAAAATATTATCATTTACAGATTAATGATATGGAATATTCAATTTTGATTAGAAACTGAATATGAAGATGAAATCGTTTTGAAAACGAATTTAAAACAATTTATAAATTACGTTTTGAAAGGAAATCAACGAAATATATAATATATATATATATATATATTATATATAATGGCCTAAATAGAACACGCCGCGCCGCGGTAGTTCGCAAATTTCGACCATTGACTTCGAATGGACATTACGTGAGATCCAACCGTCGGATTCTCCTAAAACCAGAACCGTTGGGCTCGTATCGGAAAGAGGTTTCTAAAGAATATTATAGATTTTAAATCTATTGGTTGAATTTGGAATTATATCCAAATCAAATTTGGAAAAGGTCATTGTAAATGCAGTTCGATGGCCGTTGATGGAAATTGACTGTACGGGCCTTGATAAAATTATTAAAAATAGTAATATTTTGTGTAAAATCATAAGAAATGATTTGGAAAGAATTGGGATGAAAAACTCCACATTTGAAAAGATAAAAACAGATTTTTATCGAAATGAACTAGTTTTGAACTAGAATTATAATCCATTTATTTTTGAAATAAATAAATTGGATTTGAAAGGGTTTTAAAAGCAACCAGAATTTCAAATAATTGAATTGGAATGGATTTGTATCGAAATTGTCTTTGGAATACTTCGATGTTGATTTCGTGATTATACAGATATTGTTATGGAAATTTGAAAGATATATTTATATCGTTATTTCCAATACGATATTTGTTGGTCGTAGAATTAGATATTGAATATAAGCCAATATATTTTCTATTCAGAGCCTTATATTTAATATCAAATGGGATTTGGTTTGTTGGGAATGGTATCTTTAATAATACTGTTCTTAGACCCAACAGAGTTAAGAAAATCAGAAACTAACAGAAGATTAGTTAAGTTGAAGGGTTTCTTGGGTATTGATCCGATGTTGGTTTCGGCCTTCGGGGTTATTACTTAGGGAATTGTTTATTTGCTAATTTAAGGTTAAAGGCCAATGAAATAGAATGTGATTTTAGGTTTATCGTGAACGGTGTTTTAAATGACATTGGTTCTTTAACCTAGTTAAAGACAGGATATGATTTCCCAAGTTAAACAATCATTAATATTGATTTTTGGGAAGATTAAAATTAAGTGGAGTTTTAACGAGTCTTTAATTAGATTGAAATGATCGAGAATGGAGTATCACCAGTTTTGCTCCAGGCGATAGTTAAATCTTTAATTAGATTTGAACGTGAAATGGTAATTGAATTTATCGATAACACTGTGGTGTTAGATATGAAATATGACCAGTTTTACTTCATGGGATGAATAGGTTGGGGTTGGGAAATTTAACAAGTGATTATTTTGTTAAGGTTCGCTAATCCCGACTAGTTTGGATAAACCATAATTTGGTCTGAATTGATATTCAAAAGAAGATTAAAGAATAAATTAAAAGAATTTATCTTTGATAAAATTAATGGGAACCTTTCCCAAACTATAAGAATATTTGAATAAAAGAATATTCTGAATTGGAATGAGGCGTATGTTGTGTTAGTGTAACACTTGTTTATTATATACGCGAGTTATTCAGAAAGACCAGGTTTATCCCATTCTGAATAACTAATTCGACGATGTGTCGAGGATGAAAACGGTGGTCGAAGACTGGAGGTCTTCACATTGTTTGGGTGATTACTGATGATCTTGATTGGGCTATACACCCAAGAGGAGGGAATCAGTTGGTGATCGTCCAGACGTACTTGGAGATCGATGGTTATGCGAGGTACAAGGTGCCTCCGGTTTCGTTCAGACCCAGAACGGACTTGTAAATGGATTGTGTGTTTGACCTTGGACATCATTCTGTGTGAAGATGGATATCGGTTGCATGGAGTTGTTTTCCTGTGTGGCATGCTAAGATGCAAATGATCAAGGCTTCTATTGAAAAGCAGAGTCTTGTGGTTGATGATCAAAGCACGGCCTGTGTGGCATAGCTTTGTGTAGCGTTGATTCGCAAGCCTCACACCCCGGTTGTAAACAAGAAACGGAAGAGGGCCTCAGGGAGGACATGCGTTTTTTTCTAGCTAGGGTGGTGTCAGTGACCTACCAGCCCTGACATTTATATTATTTTCACCTGTGTGGTTGTTAGATTGCGAGGTGCCTCAGATATATTGGTGACTGTGTGGAGCAGATGGAGTCAGTTGGCTCATTTATGCCCCGAATGGCGGGAAACGCAGTGTTCTGGCATTTTAATCCACATCGATGGACTGGCCCTGACGATCCAAAGGCCTACCTGAGTCTGGGTCCTGAGACATGGTAAGCTAGATTGTCTCGAATCGGTAGAGGATGATCCCTGGCCTCGGTTCACAGATGGAAATCCAATTTCCAATACATGACTTTGCAGTTTTGATCGTAGAACCTATATATGGTAACATAGTGGTATGGGGGCACTTATGCCGTCTATGATTGATACTTATGATTAAAATGGTTTTGACACTATATACTTATAGTAATAATAAAACATGGAATTTCATGTACCAAGCATTCTTGGCTATTATAAGGTAAAAACTCTATCCTCCGGCTTGCGTTGCATTGTGTGAATGGACGTGGGTCTTATAATAGCTTCATTGTTCTTTATTTAGCATTACGCTATTGTTTTATGCACTGGTATTCTTGGGAGGAAACCCGTTCCATGTTATATGGCATGGTACCTTGATTGACCTAACTTTAAAATAAAGATTAATAACTGTTTTAGTTCTCACACCAGTCGCTTGACTGGCCTGGAGTTTATTGTTTTAACCTAAACTCGGGGTGCCCTTAATTCGAACGGGCAGCTACTTGTTTTGGTTTTGCAGATTTATATTCACATGATTCTGATTTAAGGCTGGAATGATATTCGGAAAGCTCTGTATCCATATATCTTCTTCAGTTGTGTATTGTATTATTTTTCCGCTGTAGTAATGTAATTAAATCTTTGATGTATAATATTTATTCATACTCTGTATATTCTTGTATTCTGATGGAATTGTTGTAATTAACAATGAAATGTTCTTCTGTTTCATTTCGATGTGGCTTGTCCTCAACTCAATCCGGGCTTTCCTTACCGGGGAGGTTCGGGTTATAACGGTTTGGTATCAGAGCTTTGGTTTACAGAGCTCGGAGAACAAGACACATTAGAACCGAACGAAAGAATTCATCAGAGATTGGATTAGTAATATCCAATGAGAATGACTCGTTAGAAATAGGATCAGTAGTATCCTAGAACGAGTGTAAAGAGTGTTGTTCTGAAAAATAAATATGAAAACAAGTTTTGTTTTGAAAATTTAAATCAATTATTCGTATTTGATTATTTATTTTATATTGAATTTGGACAGTCCAGTATATAAAGATTTTGCGTATACGTATGATCCACGTGTATTCGAAGTTTTAATATACTGGATAAATATAGAATCACACTCTAGTCGCTCAGACATGATTCTGATGATTGATGCGTCATCATCAGAATTTATTTTCGCGTTTCGAAGGTGGGATTTCTATATGATTCCAATTGACTAGTGTGAGAACCAAAGCTAGATAAGGCTTATTGTTGTGAATTGGCATCAAAAATCTGATTTTTGGACTATGTATCCAAGTTATGTGATTGAAAAGATAATCAACTAATTGATTGTTGGTTGTGTTGTTTGATTATTGTTTGATTAATTAAATGTTGAACCTTTAGCCAAATTGAACCAAATAGTGAATTGTATTGAAAATTTATCGCAATTGCATGCATATACATGTACTTACATTGAACAGGTCATAGCAAGGTGGCTAGAGTAGAGGAATAAAATTGTTTGCTCGACAAATAGGTAGATGTTTATTGTATTTCTTGGGTTTTGATGATTTTATGAGACGATTGGCTGTTTCTCTTTGTTTTAGATTGTTGAGGGCCATGGGAGGCTATTTGAAATATCCCAAAGCTCCCGATGCAGGGGAGGTTATGGCGAAATTTTTCAAAAATTTAGGATGTTAGCCAAATTTTTGAAAATTTTGAAAAGTTCTTAGAAACTGAAAAGTTAAAGAACTTAAACCGTAATGAAAATAATGAAAGTTGAGTTGATTAGTTAAACAACTTTCGGCATGTTCCTTTTCGAGGACAAAAAGTTTTAAGTGAGGGAGATTGTAATAACCCGGAAATCCGAGCCAATTTAGAATTTTTATTTTGGCAATTTTGAGGAATTTTGAATATTTAAAATGATTTATTTTAAATAATAACAACGAGAAATTTATTTTGAATAGAATAAGAACGTATATATTTATTTGAATCGACGTTAGAATATAAATAATTATTTATAATTACAAAAGGAATTGAAAATGGCGCAGTAGTTCGAAAATTCGATTTCAAATTTCAAATGAATGTGCAGGATTCAAAATAAACCCGATTTTAGCGAAACCGAAAATATTAGAATCTATTTGAATATATCTTTCCAACGAATCCGAAAAATCGAAATTTCATAGCGGGAATAAAAAGTTATGCCCAGTTGAAAATTCAGAATAGTCACTATAAAATTTTGTCCCTTAAAAATGGAAATTTTGCAAACGACCTCGGTTTTCGACGAAACCATTTTTTTGGATCCATGATGTCAAGTTATTGCTAGGTTTCAAAATTCATAATTTTCTGAATCCATATGTGAGCGTGGCAAAGGAAAACGTGTTTGACCAGTTTCAGTTTATTTTAATCGACTGGAAAATGGCAATTTTTCAAACGATCTTTGATTTTGACGAAATTAGTTTTGTTAGGACCGTATCGTCAATACGAAGATAGAAAATATTTTTCGGGAATTTTAAGAGTCCATATGTGGGTCCGGTAAATTGAAATGTGCGTTCAAATTCAATATATAGATTTATATTTTGATTTTGACGGAAACTGATCGAAACAATCGAGTCAGCCTACGATACATATCCCATTGTGTTCGGAATGGGGATAATTAGCTATGGACGAGAGTCATTGGGTCTTGATTGGAGTTCGGATTGAAAACTTACTTTTATGGAAATAATATATATAACAATAAAATAAATTTATAAAACCCCCCTTACCCTCCTTCTCTCCCTTAGTCAGCATTCAAAATTAAATAAGAAATAAAAAAAACCGTCGATCAAGGCAATAGCCCCTCGCCGCCTCCTCAGGGGCCATCGCCGCCGCCTACCACGATTTCCTCCCCCCTCCAATGACGCGCCTCCACCCCTGCTTCCTCCCTCTCTCTCCTCGCCCCAACCGCTAACCCTAGCCCACCAAAACCCACAAAACCGCTGCAATCTCCACCACAGCCCCGTCGTTGGCCAATGCACCACCACCCACCACCTCAGCAACTCTCTGCACCTATCCTCCAGCCATAGCTCCGACGTGAACCTCCTCCTCCATCAAAGATGCGATTTTTACGATGGAAAATGTAAGTTTTATACTTATTTTTATGTATTAATGCATATAAAAATAGGATCTACATATATATGATAGCATATTTGAAGGATATTGATTTTTGGGAATATAATTTTTATATGATAGGAAGCATAAAAATATAATTTTCATATGATATGAAGTATAAAAATATAATTTTTATATGATAGGAAGGATAAAAATATAATTTTTTATATGATAGGAATAATAAAAATATAATTTTTATATGATAAGAAGTATAAAGATATGATTTTTATATCATAGAAGATATAAAGATATGATTTTTATATTATATAAATAGTAAAAATTTGATCTTTACATATGTAGCGATAGGATAAAAGTACGATTTTTATATATGAAGTGACAATATGAAAATGTGATTTTTACCATATATGTAGCAAAGTAAAAATATGATTTTTACCGTTTGAATGGCAATGTAAAAATGTGATTTTTTTTATATATCCATTAGTGGTAGAAAGATTCAATTTTTATCTATATAGTAGCATTTTAAAAATATGATTTTTATATACTAAAGAATATAAAAATGCGATTTTTATATATGTAGTGGCTACGGACAACGAAAGTGACAAAAAGCGAGCACGACGAAGATTTCCTACATATGAAGAGTCATGGCGTTTGGTTCAGCTATCGGTGAGAACTCCTCACTAAAAAATTTTGTTCAGTTATTTATTTTATAACTGCATATATAAACTGCTCCCCGTCGTCCACAGACCATGGACGACTTGTGTGATTGTTTGTGTTGTGAAAATTGACTGTTGGTTGTGATATAAAATATATATTCATGTGTTGAAATAAAAAATATATTCATGTGTTGAAATCAAATATATATTCATGTGTTGAAATCAAATATATATTCATGTGTTGAAATAAAATAAATATTCATGTGTTGAAATCAAATATATATTCATGTGTTGAAATAAAATATATATTCATGTGTTGAAATCAAATATATATTCATGTGTTGAAATAAATTAAATATACATTTACAAATCGAACGATTTATTTATGTACACCGATTTGACTAATATTGATTGGGACGATAAATTTTACACATTGCCCAACTGCACAAATAAAAGTCTGTGTTTGATTGTTTGAAACCCCACACGGGTGTTGGGATGAAACTGGACATACACTATTCCCAATAATTAGTTGCATGTCGATCGATTGATTGACAGACTGTTATAAGCGTTGAATATTTATATTTGATGCTTATATAGTGTAGAATGCACTCTAGATGATGGTTGATTATTTATCGTTGCTATAAAATACATGTGTTGTATGGAATCCATATACATAATATTATATGGTAATTGAGTGGGTTTCATTCCAATTTAGAAAATAAATTATATTCATGTGTTGAATAAGCAAAATAGTCATGTGTTGACAATGCTCATGTGTTGAGAATATTCATGTGTTGAAACCATTCATGTGTTGAATAAAATATATATTCATGTGTTGAATAAAAGAAAATTCATGTGTTGAAGAAAATATTCATTTGTTGAATAGAATAATGAAGTTTTTGAAATATATAAAGTCGTGTTGGTTAGATATGCTCCATTTTGACGCGAACGATATTTATATCGATTATATTCACTTTTATAATGAATATAGAAAAGGAAATGATTTCAAAATATAACGTTTTGAAAATATTATCGTTTATAGATTAATGATATGGAATATTCAATTTTGATTAGAAAATGAATATGAAGTTGAATTCGTTTTAAAAACCAATTTAAAACGATTTATAAAATACGTTTTAAAAGGAAATCGATAAAATATAATATATATATATATATATATATATATTATATATATAATGGCCTGAATAGATCGTGCCGCGTCGCGGTAGTTCTCGAATTTGACCATTCACTTCGAATGGCATTACGGGAGATCCGACCGTCAGATTCTCCTAAACAGGAACCTTTGGATTCGTATCAAAATGAGATTTCTAACGAGTATTAAAGATTTGAAATCTAACGGTTGGATTTGGAATTATGTCCAAATCAAATTTGGAAAAGGTCACTGTAAGTGCAGTTCGATGGCCGTAGATGGAAATCGATTGTACAGGCCTTGATAAAATTATTAAAAATAGTAATAATTTTTGTAAAATCATAAGAAATGATTTGGAAAGAATTGGGATGAAAAACTCCATATTTGAAAAGATAAAAATAGATTTTTATTGAAATGAACTAGTTTTGAACTAGAATTATAATCCATTTATTTTTGAAATAAATAAATTGGATTTGAAAGGGTTTTAAAAGTAACCAGAATTTCCAATAATTGAATTGGAATGGATTTGTATCGAAATTGTCTTTGGAATACTTCGATGTTGGATTTTGTGATTATACAGATATTGTTATGGAAATTTGAAAGTTATATTTATATCGTTATTTCCAATACGATATTTGTTGGTCATAGAATTTGATATTGAATATAAGCCAATATATTTTCTATTCAGAGTCGTGTATTTAATACCAAATGGGATTTGGGTTGTTGTGAATGGTATCTTCGATAATACTGTTCTTAGACCTAGCGGAGTTAAGAAAATCAGAAACTAACAGAAGATTAGTTAAGTTGAAGGGTTTCTTGGGTATTGATCTGATGTTGGTTTCGGTCTTCGAGGTTATTACTTAGGGAATTTTTCACTTGCTAATTTACGGTCAAAGGCCGATGGAATAGAATGTGATTTTGGGTTTATCGTGAACCGTGTTTTAAATGACATTGGTTCTTTAACCCAGTTAAAGACAAGATATGATTTCCCAAGTTAAACAATCATTAATATTGACTTTTGGGAAGATTAAAACTAAGTGGAGTTTTAATGAGTCTTTAATTAGATTGAAATGATTGAGAATGGAGTATCACCAGTTTTGCTCCAGGCGATAGTTAAATCTTTAATTAGATTTTAACGTGAAATGTTAATTGAATTTACCGATAACACCGTGGTGTTAGATATGGAGTATGACCAGTTTTACTTCATGGGATGAATAGGTTGGGGTTGGGAAATTTAACAAGTGATTACTTCGGTAAGGTTCGCTAATCCCGACTAGTTTGGATAAACCATAATTTGGTTTGAACTGATATTCAAAAGTAGATAAAAGAATAAACATAAAGAATTTATCTTTGATAAAATTAATGGGAACCTTTCCCAAAGTATAAGAATATTTGAATAAAAGAATATTCTGAATTGGAATGAGGTGTATGTTGTGTTTTTGTAACACTTGTTTTTTATATATGCGAGTTATTCAGAAGGACCAGGTTTATCCCATTCTAAATAACTGATTCGACGATGTGTCGAGGATGAAGACGGTGGTCGAAGATCGGAGGTCTTCACATCGTTTGGGTGATTACTGATGATCTTGATTGGGCTATACACCCAAGAGGAGGGAATCAGTTGGTGATCGTCCAGACGAACTTGGAGATCGATGGATATACAAAGTACATGGTGCCTCCGATTTCGTTTAGACCCAGAATGGACTTGTAAATGGACTGTGTGCCTGACATTGGATATCATTCTGTGTGATTGATGGATATCGGTTGCATGGAGTGGTTTGCCTATGTGGCATGCTAAGATGCAAATGATCAAGGTCTCTGTTGAAAAGCGGAGTCTTGTGGTTGATGATCAAAGCACGGCCTGTGTGGCATAGCTTTGTGTTGCGTTGATTCGCGAGCCTCACACCCCGGTTGTGAACCAGAAGCGGGAGAGAACCTCAGGGAGGACATGCGTTTCTTTCTAGCTAGGGTGGTGTCAGTGAGCTACCAGCCATGACATTTCTATTTTTTTCACCTGTGTGGTTGTTGGATTGCGAGGCTCCTCAGATATATCGGTGACTGTGTGGAGCCGATGGAGTCATTTGGCTCATTTATGCCCCGAAGGGTAGGGAAACGTAGTGTTCAGGCATTTTAATCCACATCGGTGGACCGGCCCTGACGATCCAAGGGCCCACCTGAGTCTGGGTCCTGAGACATGGTAGGCTAGATTGTCTCGAATCGGTAGAGGACGATCCCTGGCCTCGGTTCACAGACGGAAATCCAATTTCCCATATGTGACTTTGCGGTTTTGATTGTAGAACTTATATATGGTGACATAGTGGTATGGGGCACTTATGTCGTCTACGATTATTACTTATGATTGAAATGGTTTTGACACTATACACTTATAGTAATAATAAAACATGAAATTTCACGTACCAAGCATTCTTGGCTATTATAAGGTTAAAACCCTATCCTCCGGCTTGTGTTGCATTATGTGATGGGACCTGGGTCTTATAATAACTTCATTGTTCTTTATTTAGCATTTCGATGTTGTTTTATGCACTGGGATTCTTGGGAGGAAACCCGTTCCGTGTTATACTGCCTAGTCCCTTGATTTACCTTACTTTAAAATAAGTATCAATAACTGTTTTAGTTCTCATACTAGTCACATGACTGACCTGGAGTTTATTGTTTTAATCTAAACTCTGAGTGCCCTTATTTTGACACGGGTAGCTAGTAGTTTTGTTTTTGCAGATTTATATTCACAGGATCCTGATTTACAGCTGGAATGATATTCGGAAAGCTCTGTATCCGTATATCTTCTTCAGTTGTGTATTGTATTATTTTTCCGCTGCAGTAATGTAATTAAATCTGTGATGTATAATATTTATTCATATTTTGTATATTCTTGTATTCAGATGGAATTGTTGTAATTAACAATGAAATGTTCTTCTGTTTGCGTTCCGATGTGGCTTGTCCTCAACTCAATCCGGGCTTTCCTTACCAGGGAAGTTCGGGTTATAACACATTCAGAACTAAGTCAATCCAGAAGTCGATTTCTCTGCGCGAAGGTAAGTTATCAACTTCTTCAAACACATCCGCATAATATCTTACAACAGGAATATCCTCAATAGAATCAGGAGTAACTTCTAGAGAAGACCAGAGTTCTTTCCTATCTGTGGCTGAGCCGTGGCATGGTATAGCAATAATATCTCCAAATTTGGTTTTAATTTTGACTACTCTTTCAGCACATAGTAACTCAACCTCATAGTTTGTTAGCCAATCTAGCCCGAGTATGATATCATATACTGAAAAACTCATAACAATCAAGTCAAACGGGAACTAGAAGTAAGAATAAGAAGCAAGCACTCTACATTACTGATCGAGAATAAGTGAACCTCCTATCGGACCATGGGCTCTAATCGATTCTTTAAGTTTTCTTGGTTTCAGTTTTAACTTTTTAATTGTGTCACTAGATATGAAACTTCTTGATGCACCAGTGTCAAATAATACTATAATAGGAATGTTCTTAATATTAAGAGTACCACCTAAAACATCGGGTTTACCTGCTCCCTCGGAAGAAGCTGGTGCAGCTGCTCCATCGTAGACATGAGCCACCTCAGTTTTCTTTATCAATGGACAATTCTTTATAAGATGCCTCGGCTTGTGGCAATTAAAGCAATCCCTGGTGCGACGAAAATTCTGGCTGGGTCCTGACTCATTTCTCCTTGGTTTCTTTGGAGCCCTGCATTCATATTCAAGTGCCCCATCTTCTGACAATTGAAGCATCTCACCTTGGATTTGTCTCTTTTCCTTCCTTGAGGCTAGGTGGTAGAAGAATTGCTCGCCTCTAGTTTCTTGTCAGCCTGCTTCCTTTTATTATTATTCTGGTTTTTCTCCCAATCTTGTTGTGAATTTCTGTCATTGTCCTCATAGCGGCAAGCCATCTCAATCACCTCATTAAATGGGAGCTTAATGTGTGTTGTGACTCTGTTGAGATATTTCCTGGAGAGGCCATTAATAAATCTTTTATTCTTGTGGACTGGGTCACGAACTAATTCTAGAGCATAGCATGAGAGCTCTTCAAACTTCCACACATATCTAGAAACAGTCACATCTCCTTGCTGCAAGTTGGCAAATTGATCATAGAGACGCTCTACTTCCTACGGAGGAATAAACTTCTCGTTGAAGAGTTCTTTGAATTTGGCCCAAGACATGTCGGCCTCATTATTGCCAATTATGACAGTATCCCACCAATTTTCAGCTTCATCTTTTAATAGCCACGATGCCAAAAAGCGCTTGCGGTGGTCTTCCAATTCCAGGCCTCCAAATATTTTCTTGCAATTTTTGAGCTAAGCCTGTGCTTCTATCACTGACTCTCGCCCGGTGAATGACACGGCCCCTAAATTCCTGAACTTCTTAGCCACCTTATCCAAGTTAAAAGGCTATGGGGGTGGAGGTGGTGGTGTTACAGCCTCGGGAGTGGGCTGCCTCTGAGCAGTGGAAGTCTCGTCTCTTGCTGGACCTCTGACCCCACCTCTACCTTGGGCTCTAGCTCTCGCTCTAGTGCTCATTTTCTAGTTAGTTCTGTACCATCAAGGTAAGAGTCAGACAACAGAATGATAATTTTAAAGGAAAGGTTAAAAGTAGAGACATATGGAAAGATGATAATGATGTAATGACTGATTAATATATGCTATTCTACTGTGCTCATTCTAGTACATTACTAATCCTATCTCTAATGAGCTAATCGCCTTAGAATACTGTCGATACTATCTGGATGAATTTTTTTAAATATGTTATACTCCAGTCCTAAGGTTAACCTTTAGCTATGGTACCAACTGGGACAACCCCAAACTTCTGTAGTACGAAAGCAAGGATAATCATAGGAATATAACATAATTACAACAATAATAGATCTCAGATAACATCATAACACATAAATCATTGCAGCGGAAATAGGAATGTCATCAACATCACTCATCAGAGTGCACAGTTACAAGATACACTTAGCAAATAGAATTCTCAGTAAAAAGGAATAAGTCTCTCAACTCCATCAAATAACTCATAAATCAATAATTTCTAAATGTCTCAAAGCATAAGTAAAAGATAAAATGATCTTCATATTCAGCCCACAAGCATGCTCCACTCCAGCATATTGCGTAAATACCTAAACCTGTCACTTGGATGCCCATGTGTAAAGAGGGCACCCGAGTTTGCAAAGTGAAACAAACTACAAGTTAGTCATGGGATTAGTATGAGAAATCTTTCCTAACTTTTCTAACAATATGGCTAATCACAGGACCATGCCGCTAACGCGGAAACAGTTCACTACATTGGATTGCCAGTACGTAAGTTTAATAAATTTTTATTCAAAAACAATGCAATGCTTTATAAAAAAATGAAATCATTATAAGACTCAAGTCCCATCACACAATGCAACGCAAACCGGAGGATAGAGTTTTACCTTATAATGATCAAGCATGCTTAATACGTGGAAAATAATATTTTAATATTATTATTAGTGTCTAATCAGTTTTAAAATACTTCAAAGTAAATGTATCAATCCTAGATGGCATAGCTACCATATACTATGTCGCCATATATAGGTTTACAATCAAAACCGAAATGTTGTATTGGAAATTGAATTTCCATTATGAGTCAAGGCTAGTGTAACAACCCGGAATTTTGGAACCAATTTAAAACTTTTAATTTTAGAAATTTTAATTGATTTTTAATTGTTAAAATAATTTATTTTAAATAATAACGATAAAAAATTTATTTAAATCGAAGTTAGAACGAATATATTTATTTTAATTATAAAAGAAGTTAGAAATAGGTGGTAAGTTTGACAATATGAATTTGAATTTTGACTGAATTTACAGGATTCAAAATAATTTGGATTTCAGTAAAACCAAAAATATTTAAATCTGTTTAAAAATATCTTTCCAATGAATCTGAAAAATTGAAATTTCATAACGGTAATTAAAAGTTATGGTCAGTTGAATATTCAGAATAGTCGCTATGGGATTTAATATAATATATAGCCCATATAAATAGCCATTTTGCAAACGACCTCCATTTTCGACGAAACCATTTTGGTTGTATCCGGAATGTCAAATTATTGCAAGATTCCAATTTTCATAGTTTTTGGAATCAATATGTGAGCGTGGAAAAAGAAAATATGTTTTGTCAATTTTAGTCAAATTGTATCGACCAGAAAGTGGCCATTTTTCAAATGATCTCCAAATTCGATGAATTTAATTTTGTTAGGACCGTATCATCAAAACATAACTAGTAATAATTTTTCTATAATTTTTAGAGTCAGTATATGGCCCTGGTAAATTAAAATGTACGATCAACTTAAATAATTAAATGATTTATAAATTAAAGAAAAGTGGGCAGAGACGATCAAATAGGCTGATGGGGCCTAGTCCATTGTGTCTAGAATGGGGGTATTTGCCTAGGGACAACTCTCGTTGGGCTGAAATTGGAGCTACTGAGACCTAACGGGTTTAATTGCAAAACTAGGAATTAAATATTAATTTATTATAAATACACATTTACTAAAACCCTAATTCTCTAATTAAACAAGTTGCCGCCTTCATCTTCTTTAATGGTCATGATCTCGCCCCCTTCTCCTCTGATTCTCCCCTAATCCACGCACCATTCCAGGAATCTACAACCACCAAATTGAAGAGCGTGATTAAATATCCCCAATCAACAGTCGTTATCATCCTTAGCTCTTCGAATCAAGTGGTATCACGCTCCAAAGTAGGCACCATTGCACCCAATTTCTAACTCCATAGGGCCACCGAGTCGAAAAAGGTGGTGTCGGCAGGGTTCTTAGGCCAGGTCGCATCCAGGGGAGGTGGCGGATCAACGTACGGTCGAGCGTGGGTGGAGCGGCAGTCAGTCAAAGGCGGGTGACGATGGGTTTTGTAAATCGCGATACCTGGAGCGATATTGAAGATGGATTAATGATAATAATGGTCAATTAATATTATTTGATTATGTTTAGTTAATAAATTAATTAAAGAAATGTTTATAATACCATATCTTGATCATACAAGAACGGAATTCGACGATTCAAATTGCATTGGGATCGTGAGGATGAGGACTACATTCCATAACAGCCAAGATCTGTAAACGAAGCGATCTAAAATTTTAAAGAATTCAAAACCCCTAATATGAGATTTCTCATTTTAAATTTAAAATAAAAATTATATAGGTATATATAGAAATATATATATTTAAACTAATTTTGACTGATCTTGGTTGTGATGTTGGATCTAATTATATATTGTTCGTTAAAATATTGTCTTTACCACTTTTGTTTAGAGTAAAAATATTCATTGGTTAATTATATGTTATGTTAATCAAAATTTGTCATTTTATATAGGAAATGTTATGTTAATCAAAAAATTTCATTTTATACAGGAAATGTTTTGTTAATCAAAATTTGTCATTTTATATAGAAATTGTAACAACCAGGAATTCTGGAACCAATTTAAAATTTTTATTTTAGATATTTTAATGGATTTTAAATATTTAAAATAATTTATTTTAAATAATAATGATTAAAAATCTATTTAAATTGAAGTTAGAACAAATATATTTATTAGGAGTTAGAAATAGCATGGCCATTTGAAAAATTGAATTTGAATTTTGACTAAATGTACTAGATTCAAAATGAATCGGATTTTAGTAAAACCAAAAATATTTAAATCTGTTTGAAAATCTCTTTCCAACAAATCTGAAAAATTGAAATTTCATAATGGGAATCAAAAGTTATGCCCAGTTTAAAATTCAGAATAGTCGCTATAGAATTTAATATAATATATAACCCGCATAAATTGCCATTTTGCAAACGACCCCCGTTTTCGACGAAACCACTTTGGTTGAATCCGGAATGTCAAATTATTGCTAGATTCCAATTTTCATAATTTTTTGAATTAATATGTGAGCATGGCAAATCAAAACGTGTTTTGTCAATCTCAGTCAATTTGGATTGACCAGAAAAATGCCATTTTTCAAACGGTATCCAAATTCGACGAAATTAATTTTGTTAGGACCGTATCGTCAAATCATAGCTAGATTTATTTTTCAGGAATCTTCGGAGTCCGTATGTGGCCCCGATGAATTTAAATGTATGACCGAATAAATTAAATAAATGACTTAAAATTTAAATTAAATAAAATAGGCTGAAAACGATTGTTTGGGGTGACGGGACCTAGCCCATTGCGTCCAGAATGGGGGCAATTGGGTAGGAACACTTTTTACTGGACTGAAATTGAAGATATTATGGGTTTATGGGCCAAAATCATTAATTAAGAAAATTAGTATTAAAATATTATAAATAATATTCTCCTAAACCCTAATACCCTATGATCAGTAGCCGCCACCATCGTTTTAATGGCCTAAAAGCTTCAAACCTTCCTCCTCCAAATTCTCTCAATCCACAAGGAATTAGGCCACCATCCTTTAGAGGATTTTGCAGCCCTCTCTGAGATCTACGAGTACATACCCGTTTCAGCATCCATCGTTGCACGTAGCTCGAGAACCGCATCCCTGAAGTGGGCACGTTCGTGCCATCGCCGCAATAGCTAGGCGCCGTCGCACTTGACCACGACCCCTCCCCCAGGCGCGCACCTCGAAGCCCTTAAGTAGGGTGTCGGCCGATCGATCTTTGGTGCATGGAGTTGCGTGAAAAACCTTGACCTAGGTTGGAAGCTTCGCTGAAATAACGCGGTCGTGTTATTTGAAGGAGGAAGAATGTGGTTTTTAGAATATATTATTTAATTAATTTATTTTAAAATGTTATTAATACAAATTAATCCATATCTTACTCATACGAACTCGAAATTGAACGATTTTAGACCCGCTACGATCGTGAGTCTGAGATCTACGCTTCCGGACTGACTAGAACCATATCTGAGCAGATCAAATTTTGGCCAAAATTTCAGATCTGAACCATTCTGGTTTAAATGAGTATGAGAAATCTATTTATTTCTTCTTTTTAAATAATTAGAAATAATTCTGATTTTATTATCACCAATTCATAGTTAATTCCTTTTTGTTATTATTCAAGATTTGTTCTGTGTTGGATGTAGTATGTAGATCTGCTTGTTTGGTGATATTGTGTGGTGACAAAATTGTGATCTTGTGGTGATAAAATTGTTAAAACATATAGATCAATTTGTTGCAATAAAGTGAGCGAAACAAATATATATAATTTTTTTTGGATAAACTTATCAAATTAGAATCATTGGGCAAATTCATCATTTGTTAGTTAAAATAGTGGAACCAAGAAATATCCTTTTTGGGTTAATTAGAATAGTTGCACTGGAATTGTCATTTTTGTTTAAATAAAATTGATCAAAACAAAAATGAACATTTTGTTTAAATAAAATTTTGTCTATTTGTTGAATTAGAATTTTCAACAAATATGAAAACACCAATTTGGTCTATTTATTGAATTAGAATTTTTAACAAATATCAAAAAAGCAATTTTGTCTATTTGTTGAATTATAATTTTCAACAAATATGAAAACACCAATTTTGTCTATTTGTTGAATTATAATTTTAAACAAATATGAAAACATCAATTTTTATCTATTTGTTGAATTAGAATCTTCAACAATTATGAAAACATCAATTTTTATCCATTTGTTGAATTAGAATTCTCAACAAATAGGAAAACACCAATTTTGTCTATTTGTTGAATTAGAATTTTCAACAATTATGAAAACATCAATTTTTATCTATTTGTTGAATTAGAATCTCCAACAATTATGAAAACATTAATTTTTATCTATTTGTTGAATTACAATTTTCAACAAATATGAAAACACTAATTTTGCGTATTTATTGAATTAGAATTTTCAACAAACATGAAAACATCAATTTTTGGCTATTTGTTGAATAAGAAATTGCAACAAATAAGTAACATCAAATTTTGTCTATTTTTTGAATTAGAATTTTTAGCAAATAGAAAACATCAATTTTTTCATTTTGTTGAACTAGAGTTTTCAACAAAAATGAGGTATCAAATTTACCATTGTGTTGAACAAGAAAATTCACCAAAAATGAAATATCAACTTTTGTACATTTTGTGAATTAAGAACATGTTCATGTTTGAAATAAAAACATGATTACATTAGAAATTCGCATTTTTATTGCCTAGAGTAAAATGTAGACAATATTCATGTTTTAAAATGAAAACATGTTTTACATTAAAAATTCACTTTTTTAATGTAATAATAGAACTATAGAAAAAGATTCATGTTTTAAAATGAAAACATGTTTTACATTAATTTTTTTTAATGTACTAATAGAAATTGGACAAATATTCATATTTTAAAATAAAAACATGTTTACATAAAAAAAAACTTTGTTTTTAATGAGATGAATGAATCACTAGAAAATGTTCATTTTTAAAACAAAGGCATGTTGACATCAAAAATTTTATTTTTTATAAAAGAATGATTCATATGAAAATTGTTCATATTTGAATAAAAGTGATGAAACATTAAAATCATAATTCTTAATGTAAAGTTTGATTTATTGGAAATATTGACTGTTTGAAAAAAATGTAGCAACATTAAAAATCCATTTCTAATGTAAAAGTGATTCAGTAAAAAATATATGTTAGAGAATATTTGTAGGTTAAAACATTTTCTTTAACATGCTAGGAAGAAGGAAAATGAAAACATCACTTTCATACGTTTTGTTTAAAAATAGAATTGTTAACGAATAGAAAACATCAGAATATGTCTAGTAAAATTACATTTATATTTACATTGCATATATTATAATTTATATGCATTGTTAAAATTGCATTTATATTTACGTTGCATATACTAGAATTTATATGCATTGTTAAATTACGTTTATATTTACATTACATATATTAGAATTTGTATGAATTGTTAAACTACATTTTTATTTGCAATGCATATATTAGAATTTATATGCATAGTTAAGATTACAATTTATTTAACAATGCATATATTAGAATTTATATGCATAGTTAAATTATCATTTCATTTACCATACGTACATTAGAATCCATATGAATTGTTTTTTTTTTCAAAACATTCACTGAAAACTTTACAGAAATAAAATATTCCCTTTTATTTGTTAAAGTTAAAAACATAAATACAAATAAAAATTAGATTTATTTGTCATTGATTCAATTTTCATGTAAATAAAATATTGTTTGACATGATGAATATGTAGATATGATATGCCAATAAAAACATTCTTTTATTTGGCATGTTAAACACATTAGTGGAATCTTCGATTGGTTTATATTTTTATATATATATATATATATATATTAAAATTAAAATTAAAACAAATCGCGCACGGTAGTTCGCGTTTCGAAATAGTAACTTTAAACGATTATACCGAAAGATCCGACCGTCGGATTTTCCTAAAACTGGAACCGTTAGGACAACTTTGGGAAGATCTTTCCAATGATATAAATTTTGTTAAAATCCATTGGTTAGATTTCGAGATAAGTGTAAATCAAATTTTGATATAAACAGCGCCAGGGCCGCCTATTGACCAAAGCATCGTTAAGTTAATTTTGCTATTTTTATATAAATAAAAATAGCGATAAACCATCATTAAATACTATTAATGATATGAAATGATTTTAAACTATATATATATACGAGAATCATTTGAAAAGACCGAGTTCAATCTCATTTCAAATGATTATATGACGATTTAAATCAAAGATATTGAAGATGACGATTGAAGACCGGCGATCTTCACAGTGAAAGGATAACTACTGATGCCTGACATTGGTTAGCTCCTAGTAAAGGGTTAAAGTGGTAGTTATCCGGATGTACTTGTTGATTGTCCGGATAAGCGAGCACCTCTCTTCCGTATTGGATATTGGGACGAGGAATAAGGTGTCTCCGGTTTCGTTTAGACCCAGAACGGACTTGTAAACGAATGTATGTCCGACATTGGATTTCGTTCCATGTAAATTGCTCTCTATTTAATATATATCTATTGGTGGAGGAGAATTTATTCTCTTGCTTAACACTCTTCTCTGAGTTGCTTGAGCTCAGAGGTTATATATTGATAGTTATCGATCGAATGGCGTGAATTGTCAATGTGACATGCCAAGATGCAATTGATCGAAGCTTTTGCTGAAAAGCAGAGCCTTGTGGTTGACGATCAAAGCATTGTCTATTCTCGGCATAGCTTTGAGTATAGCGTTACCTCGCGATCTTCACACCCCGATAAGAGTTAGAATCGGGACAAGGGAATGCAGGGCGGGCACACATTTCTTTCTAGCTAGAAGTGGTATCAGGGTTTTGCAAGCCCTGACATTTTACTTATGTGGTTGATGGAATGAGGTACCTCGGATTTATTGGTCGGTAGTGACCATTTTATCGGTCTAACAGGATCGGGAAGCGTGTGTTCAGGCATAACTAATCCACTTAGGTATATATGTTGACCGGACCTACAGGATCCAAGCGTTCACTACGGGGGACCCTGAGACATTGCTAGAGTATCTCGAATCGGTAAGGAGATCATCCCTTGTGATGGCCCGCCCCACACCAACCGACATTTACTCCAAAAGTGCGTTGTATACATGTCCAGTTAGCGCGGGACGGTCGTCAGATGGAAAGGGAAGAATGAAATGAACTAATCAAGGAACCTGTAGATTGTCTCATAGCGCATGAAAATAAATATAGTAATAACATAATCTTGACATAAAACAGGCGAGACAGTGCGTAAGCTGAAAACTAAACCAACATAGCAGCGGAAATCCAAATACAGCTTATTACAACTTTCCAAATTTACTGTCTCTAAAACAAAAGAAAGCTAAAGTAGAAGATGCACGACTAATGCCCAAGCAGTGATCTTCAACAACACAGGGAGAATACTATATATATATATATATATATATATATATTATATGTGGAAGCCTCCTGCTCGTCTCCAGATCAGCTACCCGTGCATACCCAGCTTACCTGTCTCTAGTCTGCTCGTGTGAGCACCCAGAGTAATAAGAAGAGACATAAAACTCTGGGTTAGACGAAAAGTCTGGTATGAGCGATAAGCAACAAACAAAACAATAACAGGTATAATCCAATCATACCTGAACCTAGACCAGCAACCAAAGAGTTAGCACTACATACTGTACAATACTCTAAGGTGCCACTAAACAGATGGTGTAAAGAATACGGGGGTGGGGTTGTGTGTAACGACCCGAAAATCTAGGCCAGTTTAAAATTTTTATTTTGGCAATGTTAGCGAATTTTGATTATTTAAAATAAATTATTTTAAATAAAAACGACGAGAAATTTATTTTGAATATATTTCGAACGTATATATTATACGCGTCGTCGTTAGAATATAAACATTTATATATAATTATAAATAGAATTGAAAATGGCGCGGTAGTTCAATAATTCGATTTCAAACTTCAATTGAATGTACCGGGTGCAAAACAATCCGGATTTTAGTGAAACCAAAAATAATAGGATCTATTTGATACTATCTTTTCAACGAATCCGAAAAATCAAAATTTCATAGCGGGGATCAAAAGATATGTCCAGTTGAAAATTCTGAATAGTCGCTATAGAATTCAGGCCCTTAAAAATGGAAATTTTGCAAATGACCTCGGATTTCGACGAAACCACTTTTGTTGGGTCCGTGATGTCAAATTATTGCTAGATGCCAAATTTCATAATTTTCTGAATCAATATGTTAGCGTGGCAAAGGAAAACGCGTTTGACCAGTTTCAGTTGATTTTAATCGACTGGAAATTGGCCATTTTTCAAACGGTCTCAAAATCCGATGAAACTAGTTTTGTTAGGACCGTATCGTCAATACGAAGCTAGAAAACATTTTTTAGGAATTTTTCGAGTTCGTATGTGACCCCGGTAATTTGAAATGCGCGTTTAAAATTCAATATAATGATTTAAATGTAAATTTAATGGAAACTGATCGTAACGGTCGAATTGGCCTACGATACATATCCCATTGTGTTCGGAACGGGGGTAATACGCTATGAACGACAGTCGGCGGGTTCGATTTCGAGTTCAATTGGAAGGCGTATTTTTTATAGAAAATAAATGAATAAAATAATAATTAAATCTATATAAATAACCTCCCCCCTGGTCAAAACCCTAATCCCTAATTGAAACCTAGCCGCCACGCATCTCGTCCAATGGCGGAGAACACCCCGATTCCCTTCTTTAATTTCTCCATGCACGTTTGGAATTAAATAATGATCCTAAAACAAAATCGAAGCGTTCTCCTCCCTCTACAAATCCAGGCAGTTCTGATCACGAATGGCGCTGTGATTTGAAGGATTTTGGGGCTCAAAGCCACCGGTTTTTGAGGCGATCTCGAGGAGATGGACGGCGCCGAGTCCAACGCCTGGCCAGGCGGAGGGAGGCACGGGGAAGGTCAACGCCATGAGCACCTCCGATCGTGCTCCGGCGGTATCTGTCAGCGGCGCGATGTGGAGGAGTGGTTCGAGCAGTCCAGGAAGAAGAACAGTGAGCTCTCTTGTTTTTATTTTATTTTAAATACATAGTTTAAAATTCAGTTTAAAATTATAAATGCATTGTTTGAAAATCAGTTTTCAAAAATGTAAGGCACTGAATTTTATTTTCATATTTGATAATAATAGCATTATTTTAAAATGTAATATATATATATATATTAGTAATAAAAATTTCATTTTTAAAATATAAAATTAGCTTTATATATGAAATGAAAATAAATATCATTGTTATGAAATGAAAATAAATATCATTGTTTTGAAATGAAAATAAATATCATTGTTTTGAAATGAAAATCGTATAAAGTTTTGTTTTTAAATAAATGAATAGCATTGTTAGTAAAAGTGTCTTTGTTTAGGAAGTAAAAAAAAATAAATTGATTTTTATATATTGAATAACAAGGTAAAAATTCGATTTTCTATATTGAATAGCATTGTAAAAATTCGATTTTTATATATTGAACAACATAGTAAAAAATCGATTTTCTATATTGAATAGCATAGTAAAAATTCGATTTTTACATATGTAGTGGCTACGGGCAATGAAAGTGACGAAAGGCGAGAACGGCGAAGATTTATATAAAAGAAGAGTCAAGATGTTTGGATAGCTATCGGTGAGAATTTCTCACTCTTCAATTTCTTTCCTAGTTATATATATATATATTAGGATGCAGACGGTGCTTAGTAGCACCCGACACAATCGTCCACAGGCCGTGGACTTGTTTGTTTGGTTGCATAGATTAGTTAGAATACTTGATTGAAGTTGAATTGTTTGGTGAAATGAATTGATTTGATTGATGTGTGAATGGCGTGGGCCTTCACTAGACCGGGGATAAGGCTAGGCCTTGTCCCGTTTCTAGTATCGTGCCGTTATGCCGCCGAAATTTTCTAAAATAGGTTAGAAAAATAAAAATATCATTTTATTTAAAGAATGAACTGAATAGAAATTCATATGTTGGAATAAAATGTTTTATCGTTAAAAATATAATTTTTAACGTGAATGTGAATAAATAAATATTCATTTACAAACCAGACGGTTTGTTTATGTGCACCTATTTGAAGGACATTGATTGGGTCGATAAATTTTACACATCGCCCAGCTGCACAAATAAAATATGCGTTTGATTGTTTGAAACCCCACATGGGTGTTGGGATGAAATTTGAAGTTCACTCATCCTGATTGATTAAATATGTCGATCGATTGATTGACAGGCTGTTATAAGCGTTATATATCTATATTTGATGCTTATACAGTGTAGTGCACTTTGGTTGATGGTTGATTATTTTTCAATGCTATTATATGCGTGTGATGTATGGAAATCCATATAATTAATTTTATATGGTGATTGATTGGGCCTCATTCCAATTTAGAAAACAAAGAATATTATAACATAAAAGTTCATGTATTGACTGTACTCATTTGTTGAGATTAGTCATGTGTTGAACGAAATATTTAAATAATAAAATTTGCATCTTTATCATTATAAAATAAAGGTTCATGTGTTGACTGTACTCATCCGTTGAGATTAGTCATGTGTTGAACGAAATAATTTAACAAAAATTGTCACACGTGGACAGTACTCATTCGTTGAGATTAGTCGTGTGTTGACAAAAATAAATATTCATTTGTTGAATAGAATATTTGAAAATAGAAATATATGAAGCCGTGTTGGTTAGATTGACGCCATTTTGACGTGAACGATATTTATATCGATTTTATTCATTTTAAAATGCATATTGAAAAGTGATTTCGAAAACGCATATTTTGAAATGAAATCGAAATGAATTGAATGTATAACGATTTCGAAATGAATTGAATGTATAACGATTTCGAAATGAATTGAATGTATAACGATTTCGAAATGTATTGAATATAAAACGATTTTGAAATGTATTGACTATAAAACGATTTCGAAATGAATTGAATATAAAACGATTTCGAAATGAATTGAATGAATAACGATTTCGAAATGTAATGAATATAAAACGATTTCGAAATAAATTGAATATAAAACGATTTCTAAATGAATTGAATGTATAACGATTTCGAAATGAATTGAATATAAAACGATTTCGAAATGATTTGAATATATAATGAATTCGAATTGAATTGAAATTTGAATTGAATAGAAATGAATTTTAAAACGAATTTATAAAGAAGAATTCAATTTTGATTTGAATTGAAATGGAAGTTGAAATTGCTTTTGAAACGAATTTAAAACTATTTATATAATTCATTTTAAATAGAAATCGATGAAATATATATTATATATATTATATATATAATATAATGGCCTGAATAGAACGCGCCGCGCCGCGGCAGTTCGTGAATTTCGACCATTTATTTCAAACGGACATTACGGGAGATCCGACCGTCGGATTCTCCTAAAACCGGAACCGTTGGGTTCGTATCGAAAAGAGCTTTCTAACGAATATTAGAAATTAGTAATCTAACGGTTGGATTTGGAATTATGTCCAAATCAAATTTGAAAAAGGTCGCTGTAAGTGCAGTTCGATGGCCATTGGTGGAAATCGACTGTACGGGCCTTGATAAAATTATTAAAAATAGTAATAATTTGTGTAAAATCATAATAAATGATTTAGAAAGAATTGGGATGAAAAACTCCATATTTGAAAAGATAAAAATAGATTTTTATCGAAATAAACTAGTTTTGAACTAGGATTATAATTCTATTTATTTTTAAGTAAATAAATTGAATTTGTAAAAGGGTTTTAAAAATAACCAGAATTTCCAATGATTGCATTGGAGTGGATTTGAATCGAAATTGTCTTCGGAATATTTCGATGTTGGAATTCGTGATTATACAGATGTTGTTATGGAAATTTGAAAGATATATATTTATATCGTTATTTCCAATACGACCTTTGTTAGTCGTAGAATTTGATGTTGAATATAAGCCGATTTATTTTCTATTCAGAGCCTTGTACTGAATATCAAATATGATTTGGGTTTGTCGTGAATGGTGTCTTCACTAACACTGTTCTTGAACCCAGTTGAGAAAAGATTAAATCTTTTTATTTTAGATTTAATAAACTGTACCAATTCAATAATATTTAATTGGGATTGAATTGATATTGATTTTTGGGTTTATCGTGGACAGTATTTTAAATAACACTCGTTCTTTAACCCGATAATTAATGAATGTGATTTTGGGTTTATCGTGAACTGTGTTTTAAATGACACTGATTCTTTAACCCAGTTAAAGATTAAAACTAAGTGGAGTTTTAATGAATCTTTAATTAGATTGAAAAGGTCGAAAATGGAGTACCACCAGTTTTGCTCCAGGCGATAGTTAAATCTTTAATTAGATTTGAACGTGAAATGGTAATTGAATTTACCGATAACACCGTGGTGTTAGATATGAAGTATAACCAGTTTTACTTCATGGGATGAATAGGTTGGGATTGGGACATTAAAACAAATGATTACTTCGGTAAGTTTCGTTAATCCCGACTAATTTGAATCGAAATTCAAAGGAAGATTAGAGAATAAATTCAGGAATTTATCTTGGATAAAATTAATGGGAACCTTTCCCTATGAATGTGAAATCAGAAACTAACTGTCGGTTAGCTAAGCAGAATGGTTTTCTGGATATTGGTCTGATGTTGGTTTCGGCCTTCGGGGTTAATATTTGGGGAATTATTCTCTTGATTAATTTGCGGTTAGTGACTGATGAATTGGAATGAGGCGTATGTTGTGTTTGTGTAACACTTATTTAAAATATACGCGAGTTATTCGGAAAGACCGGGTTTATCCCATTCTGAATAACTGATACGACGATAAGTCGAAGATGAAGACGATGGTCGAAGACCGGAGGTCTTCACGTCGTTTGGGTGATTACTGATGATCTTGATTGGGCTGTACACCCAAGAAGATGGAAACAGTTGGTGATCGTCCAGACGTACTTGGAGATCGATGGATATGCGGGGTACTAGGTGCCTCCGGTTTCGTTCAGACCCAGAACGGACTTGTAAATGGACTGTGTGTCTGACATTGGATTTTAGTCCGTGTGATTGATCTCTATTAAATATATATCTGTATGGCGGCGGAGAATTTATTCTCTTGCTTAACGCCCTTCTCTGAGACGTACGAGCTCAGGGGTTATATATTGATGGATATCAAACGCATGGAGTGAATTGCCTGTGTGGCATACCTAAGTGGCAATTGATCGAGGCTTCTGTTGAAAAGCAAAGTCTTGTGGTTGATGATCGAAGCACAGCCTTTATGGCGTAGCTTTGTGTAACGTTTACTTCGCGAGTTTCACACCCGGTATGAACCAAAAACGGGAGACGGACCTCAGGGAGGGCATGCGTTTCCTTCTAGCTAAAAAGTGGCGTCAGTGGTTTTACACGCCCTGATGAGTTTGACTTATGTGGTTGTTGCTATTGCGAGGCGCCTCGGATTGATCGGTCGTTCTCGAACCGATTGAGTCGTTTAGTTGGCTCATTTACGCCCCAAAGGGCGGGGAAACGTAGTGTTCAGGCATTTTAATCCACATCGGTGGACCGGCCCTGTCGCTCCAAGGCTTGACTGAGTACTTGCTTGAGACATGGGCTAGATTGTCTCGAATCGGTTGAGGACTATCTTTTGCCTCGGTTCATAGACGGAAATCCAATTTCCAAATACGTGACATTTGCGGTTTTATTTGTAGAGCCTAGTATGGCGACATAGTGGGATGGGGCACTTATGCCGCCTATGATTGATACTTATGATTTGAAGTTGTTTTATAAACTATGCACTTATAGTAGTATCAAATGATTTGTTTTAAACGTATTAAGCATGTTTGGCTATTATAAGGGAAAACCCTATCCTCGGCTGCGTTGCATTGTGTGATGGGACCTGGGTCTTATAATAGCTTCATTTTTAGAAAAGCATTGCGTTGTTTACTTATATGCACTGGTATTCTTGGGAGGAAACCCGTTCCGTGTTATACGGCGTGGTCCCTTGATTTACCTATCTTTAAAATAAAGATTTACAACTGTTTTAGTTCTCACACCAGTCACATGACTGACCTGGAGTTTATTGTTTTAACCTAAACTCTGGGTGCCCCTATTTTCGACACGGGCAGCTAGTAGTTTTGGTTTTGCAGATTTATATTCACAGGATCCTGGTTTACAGCTGGAATGATATCCGGAAAGCTTTGTATCCGTATATCTCTTCTAGTTGTGTATTGTATTATTTTCCGCTGCTATGTATTTAAATGTAATTTAAATCTCTGATATTTCTGTGTAATATTCATTTATATTTTGTATATTCTTGTAATCTGATGCATTGTTGTAATATACAATGAAATGTTCTTCTGTACGTGTTTTGTTGTGGCTTGTTCTCGAACTATCCGACGCTTTCCTTTACGGGGAAGTTACGGGTTCTTACAGTGGTATCAGAGCTTTGGTTTACAGAGCTCGAGAACAAGGCACATTAGAACCATACGAAAGAATTCATCAGATATTAGATTAGCAATATCCAATTAGAATGACTCGTTAGAGATAGGATCAGTAGTATCCTAGAACGAGTGTGAAGAGTATATTTTTCAAATGGAAAACAATTTTGTTTTGAAATTCAAATCGCTTTATACGTATTTGATTATTTATTTATTTTGAATTGGGCAATCCAGTATATAAAGGTTTTGCATATACGCGTCATGAACGTATATTCGAAGTTTTAATATATTGGATAGATATAGAATCACACTCTAGTCGCCCGGAGATGGTACTGATGATAGCACGTGCATCATCAGTATTTATGTTCGTGTTTCGAAGGTGTGTTTTCTATATATTTCCATTAGACTGGTGTGAGAACCAAAACTAATATAGTTAGAACACATTGTTGTGAATTGGCATCAAAAACATGATTTTTTGTATATGTATCAAATTTATGAATTTGAAACTCTAATTCACTAATTGATTGATGTTTGTGTTGTTTGTTCATTTGTTTGACAATTTTGAACCATTTAGCCTAATTGTATCAAATATTGAACTATATTGAAAATTGGTCGCATTTGCTTGCATATACATATACTTACATTGAACAGGTCATAGCAAGGAGGCTAGAGCAGAGAATAAAATTTGTTTGCTCGACAAATAGGTACATGTTTACTACATAATTTACTGTTTTGTTTGGGTGATGATGATTTTATGAGCCTATTGGCTAGCCGCTTGGCTTTTTCTTTTTGAGATTAGAAGGACGGAGGAAGCTATTTGAAATTCCCCGATGCTCCCGGTGCAGGGGAGGTTATGGCGAAATTTTTCGAAAATTTAGGGTGTTAGCCAAATTTTTGAAATTTTTGGAAATTCTCAGAAACTGAAAAGTTGGAGAATGGAAGCCAGATCGAACGTAGAGTTGATTAATCAAACCACTTTCGACTTTGTTCCTTTTCGGGGACGAAAAGTTTTAAGTGGGGGAGATTGTAACGACCCGAAAATCTGGGCCAGTTTAAAAATTTTATTTTGGCAATGTTAGCGAATTTTGATTATTTAAAATGAATTATTTTAAATAAAAACGATGAGAAATTTATTTTGAATATACTTCGAACGTATATATTATACGCGTCGTCGTTAGAATATAAACATTTATATATAATTACAAATAGAATTGAAAATGGCGCGGTAGTTCGATAATTCGATTTTAAACTTCAATTGAATGTACCGGGTGCAAAACAATCCGGATTTTAGTGAAACCAAAAATAATAGGATCTATTTGATACTATCTTTCCAACGAATCCGAAAAATCAAAATTTCATAGCGGGGATCAAAAGATATGTCCAGTTGAAAATTCTGAATAGTCGCTATGGAATTCAGGCCCTTAAAAATGGAAATTTTGCAAATAACCTAGGATTTCGACGAAACCACTTTTGTTGGGTCCGTGATGTCAAATTATTGCTAGATTCCAAATTTCATAATTTTCCGAATCAATATGTGAGCGTGGCAAAGAAAAACGCGTTTGACCAGTTTCAGTTGATTTTAATCGACTGGAAATTGGCCATTTTTCAAACGGTCTCAAAATCCGACGAAACTAATTTTGTTAGGACCGTATCGTCAATACGAAGCTAGAAAATATTTTTCAGGAATTTTTCGAGTTCGTATGTGACCCCGGTAATTTGAAATGCGCGTTTAAAATTCAATATAATGATTTAAATGTAAATTTAACGGAAACTTATCGTAACGGTCGAATTGGCCTATGATACATATCCCATTGTGTTCGGAACGGGGGTAATACGCTATGAACGACAGTCGGCGGGTTCGATTTCGAGTTCAAATGGAAGGCGTACTTTTTATAGAAAATAAATGAATAAAATAATAATTAAATCTATATAAATAACCTCCCCCCGGTCAAAACCCTAATCCCCAATTGAAACCCAGCCGCCACGCATCTCGTCCAACGGCGGAGAACACCCCGATTCCCTTCTTTAATTTCTCCATGCACGTTTGGAATTAAATAATGACCCTAAAACAAAATCGAAGCGTTCTCCTCCCTCTACAAATCCAGGCAGTTCTGATCATGAATGGCGCTGTGATTTGAAGGATTTTGGGGCTCAAAGCCACCGGTTTTTTAGCCGATCTCGAGGAGATGGACGGCGCCGAGTCCAACGCCTGGCCAGGCGGAGGGAGGCACGGGGAAGGTCAACGCCATGAGCACCTCCGATCGTGCTCCGGCGGTCTCTGTCAGCGGCGCGATGTGGAGGAGTGGTTCGAGCAGTCCAGGAAGAAGAACTGTGAGCTCTCTTGTATTTTTTTATTTTAAATAAACAGTGAGCTCTCTTGTTTTTTTTTTAAATACATAGTTTAAAATTCAGTTTAAAATTATAAATGCATTGTTTGAAAATCAGTTTTCAAAAATGTAAGGCACTGAATTTTATTTTCATATTTGATAATAATAGCATTATTTTAAAATGTAATATATATATATATATTAGTAATAAAAATGTAATTTTTAAAATATAAAATTAGCTTTATATATGAAATGAAAATAAATATCATTGTTATGAAATGAAAATAAATATCATTGTTTTGAAATGAAAATAAATATCATTG
The DNA here is from genome assembly GCA_030737875.1 of Allium sativum. Taxonomy (NCBI): domain Eukaryota; kingdom Viridiplantae; phylum Streptophyta; class Magnoliopsida; order Asparagales; family Amaryllidaceae; genus Allium; species Allium sativum. Next base: position 216,722,608 of record CM060918.1, on the reverse strand, counting down.
TTTTGAAATGAAAATCGTATAAAGTTTTGTTTTTAAATAAATGAATAGCATTGTTAGTAAAAGTGTCTTTGTTTAGGAAGTAAAAAAAAATTTGATTTTTATATATTGAATAACAAGGTAAAAATTCGATTTTCTACATTGAATAGCATAGTAAAAATTCGATTTTTATATATTGAACAACATAGTAAAATTCGATTTTTATATATTGAACAACATAGTAAAAATTCGATTTTCTATATTGAATAGCATAGTAAAAATTCGATTTTTACATATGTAGTGGCTACGGGCAACGAAAGTGACGAAAGGCGAGAACGGCGAAGATTTATATAAAAGAAGAGTCAAGATGTTTGGATAGCTATCGGTGAGAATTTCTCACTCTTCAATTTCTTTTCTAGTTATATATATTAGGATGCAGACTTTGCTTAGTAGCACCCGACACAATCGTCCACAGACCATGGACTTGTTTGTTTGGTTGCATAGATTAGTTAGAATATTTGATTGAAGTTGAATTGTTTGGTGAAATGAATTGATTTGATTGATGTGTGAATGGCGTGGGCCTTCACTAGACCGGGGATAAGGCTAGGCCTTGTCCCGTTTCTAGTATCGTGCCGTTATGCCGCCGAAATTTTCTAAAATAAGTTAGAAAAATAAAAATATCATTTTATTTAAAGAATGAACTGAATAGAAATTCATATGTTGGAATAAAATGTTTTATCGTTAAAAATATAATTTTTAACGTGAATGTGAATAAATAAATATTCATTTACAAACCAGACGGTTTGTTTATGTGCACCTATTTGAAGGACATTGATTGGGTCGATAAATTTTACACATCGCCCAACTGCACAAATAAAATATGCGTTTGATTGTTTGAAACCCCACATGGGTGTTGGGATGAAATTTGAAGTTCACTCATCCTGATTGATTAAATATGTCGATCGATTGATTGACAGGCTGTTATAAGCGTTATATATCTATATTTGATGCTTATACAGTGCAGTGCACTTTGGTTGATGGTTGATTATTTTTCAATGCTATTATATGCGTGTGATGTATGGAAATCCATATAATTAATTTTATATGGTGATTGATTGGGCCTCATTCCAATTTAGAAAACAAAGAATATTATAACATAAAAGTTCATGTATTGACTGTACTCATTCGTTGAGATTAGTCATGTGTTGAACGAAATATTTTAATAATAAAATTTGCATCTTTATCAATATAAAATAAAGGTTCATGTGTTGACTGTACTCATCCGTTGAGATTAGTCATGTGTTGAACGAAATAATTTAACAAAAATTGTCACACGTGGACAGTACTCATTCGTTGAGATTAGTCGTGTGTTGACAAAAATAAATATTCATTTGTTGAATAGAATATTTGAAAATAGAAATATATGAAGACGTGTTGGTTAGATTGACGCCATTTTGACGTGAACGATATTTATATCGATTTTATTCATTTTAAAATGCATATTGAAAAGTGATTTCGAAAAAGCATATTTTGAAATGAAATCGAAATGAATTGAATGTATAACGATTTCAAAATGAATTGAATGTATAACGATTTCGAAATGAATTGAATGTATAACGATTTCGAAATGTATTGAATATAAAACGATTTCGAAATGTATTGAATATAAAACGATTTCGAAATGAATTGAATATAAAACGATTTCAAAATGAATTGAATGAATAACGATTTCGAAATGTATTGAATATAAAACGATTTCGAAATAAATTGAATATAAAACGATTTCGAAATGAATTGAATGTATAACGATTTCGAAATGAATTGAATATAAAACGATTTCGAAATGAATTGAATATATAATGAATTCGAATTGAATTGAAATTTGAATTGAATAGAAATGAATTTTAAAACGAATTTATAAAGAAGAATTCAATTTTGATTTCAATTGAAATGGAAGTTGAAATTGCTTTTGAAACGAATTTAAAACTATTTATATAATTCGTTTTAAATAGAAATCGACGAAATATATATTATGTATATTATATATGTTATATAATGGCCTGAATAGAACGCACCGCGCCGCGGCAGTTCGTGAATTTCGACCATTTATTTCAAACGGACATTACGGGAGATCCGACCCTCGGATTCTCCTAAAACGGAACCGTTGGGTTCGTATCGAAAAGAGCTATCTAACGAATATTAGAAATTAGAAATCTAACTGTAACGACCCGCAAATCCGTGCTATCTGAGTTGACTAAATACAACACACGACCAACCCAAATAACACAGAAATACGAACCATTAATAGAAAGAAGATAGAGGGTGAGAATAGATAAGATAGAAAACTTAGAATAGAAGAAAGCGAAGATCACAAACTCACAGCGGAACGAATAAAATATATTATATAACATAACTTTTGAAATACAAATCAGTAACTTTATATACATACCATCATCAGAGAACACATAACATTTGATCCAGCGGAAGTAACTCTAAATACTAACGTTGAAGCCTCCAGCTTCAAGCTCCTCCAAGTGTATCTGTAAAAGCCTGAAACACTTGACTGCCCGTACAAATTTGGGCACCCAAGAGTTTAGGGAAAACAAAACAAACTCTGGGTCAGTCATGGGACTGGTGTGAGTAAACTCCAACCACTTGTTTAACTTTCAAAACTCTTTTCGAAAGAAAAGATAATAGTAAGACCAGCCGACACATAAACATGGACGGTTTTTACCTTACTATAACCCAAAACACTTTGATATCAAATCCAATGATATTATAATAATGTCTACATCAGGTAAATAACCAAATAGCAGAACGCTTGCATCTCACGCTCCACATATATATTATAAAATCAAAAACCGCATGGCGCTTATTGGAGATTGGATTTCTAACATGACAAGGTATGGGACCACCTTCCGATGATGTATCTCTAGAGGCGAATACACCTGGGTTCAACAAGAACGTCTTGCAACCCGGCCCACACATGACCGACCACTCATTTCGCTTGAGTGTATCGAATGTATATCACCAACGGTTGGACTCAAACCACCGTTTCCCGAATGGGCAGAATCGATAGATTTAGAAACAAAAGGAATTTCTCTAGATAGGTGATTATACACCCTAATGGGTGCGACCCACATAGCCATGCTGCCTGCCCGATTTTTGTCCTTTCCCGGTTGTTGAGGCCTGAGGCTACGCATACTTACCATTCATTGATCACACATTCACTTTGAATGCCACATTGTCAGATCCGTTAATCACTAGTTGAGTTTGCACAATTATTCTGGATATTATGCTAAGGGATAAATCCGTTGCAACCATATATATTTATACAGACCAACCCATTTGATCATTGGAAATACTCTGTCAGACATTCGTCCATTACGTTCGTTCTGGGATTGAACGAAACCGAAGGCACCATTTCTATAAATAGAAAAGCCCTTGCACTTCACTCCGTCTTCAATATATTCAGCATACTGGGTTCGCAACGCTTATGCCGATACGGAGTGGTTCTTCGGATAATAATCCAACCGGTCTCTCCATATTGACAACGATGGTCAAAACTTCGATAGTCTGTGATTTAACTATAGAATAAAAACAAGTGTTCATCCAACATATCAAACAAATCACTAGGCTCTTTAATTAATATTTATTAATTCAATCTCTTCTCCATTTCCTCTATCAATATTTGTTAACCAAATATTTTCAATAATCAGCTCGGCCTCTTATGCCATTTGGAAAACGTTTCCAAATATCATCTTCTTTTATTTTCTATATATTAGAAAAAAAAACTCTATTTGCAATTGGAAACAATTCCAATCACTTATCTCTATCCCCTTTTGTTTACAACATTCGATTTTTATATTCACTTTACTATCGAATTCAATACGTCGATATAATGATTTCAAATTATCAAAATATCTTAAAAATATTCTAACTCCTTAAATTTCCGGAAAATTTCGCCATAACCTCCCCTGTATCGGGAGCATCGGGAAATTTCAAATAGCTTCCCGGTATCTTCCTCAATCAAAAAGAAAAAGGAAAAGCCAAGCGGCTTGCCGATACGGCGCATAAAACCCATATATGAATTAAACATGTACCTTTTTGTCGAGCACATAAATAAAAATCTTCATATATTCCATCCCATATCTGTTTAACACCTGTTCACCTGTTTCCAATTCAATTCAACTCAATCCATTCGTTTGAATTCAAATTTGAATCGTTTGAATTCGGTTTCGCTTAATTATTCTTTAATTAGCCCTTTTTGCCTATTTCACTTCTTTGTTTGAACATAACACGTTCGAACAAAATATTTAACTCGTTCATAACCAAATCGAATTTCAATTTCAATCCTAGTTTCCTGTTTGATTTCGAATATAAATTTTCAAATCGAATTCACTTATTTAAAGCCCAATATTAATTCGAAATCTCATTAACTAATTTCTATTCGAATTAGTTAACTCTATTCAATAAATCAAAAATCTGATTTCTGTTTCAAAAATCAACTCATTTCTCCACTGGTGTTCACATATATTTTATAACTCAATCTGGATTTTTCTAAATAGAAATTTCGATTTTTATTTGTTTAAAATCCTTTAATATCATTAAATAAACCGTTATGGTTTTATAATGGTTCTGGCGCTGCTTTTCTGAAAATTTGATTTTTACATAACTCAAAATCTATACGACGAAATTCAGATTTTTTTCTTTCATTTGAAAACTATTATCAAAACGGTCCTGACGTTTCTTGTTTCGAAGAATTTCGACTTCAATTGCGTTCTGTATACTCAATTGAAGTTCGAATCGCCAATTTACGAACTGCAGCGTTGCGGCGAGTTCGTTTTAATTAATTATATATATATATATATATATATATATATATATAAACTTTTAAACTTCTTTAAAATGAATTCAACTCCATTTAACTCTATTTGAATTCCTTGATTCAAATTCAAATCTCACTTTTATTTGAATTCTTAATTTCAAATCCCAATTCCTTTTCTATTTGATATTCAAATTCAATATTTGAATTCCTATTTGAATTCCCTATATTCAAATTCTATGTTTGAATTCATTTGAATTCTCTTATTCAAACTCTATTTTTAAATTCCATTTTAACTTCTACATTCCAATTTCTATATTTGAATTCTATTGAAATTCGAATATTCAAACTCCTTTTTAAATTCTATATTCAAAATTCCATAGTTTAAAACTCATTTGAATTTCATATTCAAAATCCATAGATCAAATCCGATTTGAATTCAATTTGAATCTCTTATATTCAAATTCCATTTTCCTTTACCATTTGAATTCTAATATTCAAATTCATTTTCAACACCATTTGAATTTCAAATATTCAAATTGATTTTCAACACCCTTTGAATTTCTATTATTCAAATTCATTTGAATTCCCTTAAATTCAAATTCCATTTCAAAACTATTTGGTTTTCCTATTTTGAAATCCTATTTCAATCCTACTTTGAAATCCTACTTTCAAAGTTTATTTCGAATTCTATTTTGAAATTCCATATTCAAATTTCTACTTGAATTCCTATATTCAATTTCATGTTCAAATTCAATACTTGAATTTCCATTTCAAATCTCAATTCAAATCTCATATTTAAATTCCATTCAAATCTCTACTCAAATTTCACATTTGAATTCTTCTTTGAAATTCTATATTTCAAATTCTATTAAATTCTTCTTTGAAATTCTATTTTTCAAAGTCTATTAAATTCTTCTTTGAAATTCTATTTTCAAAGTCTATTTCAAATTCTCTATTGAAAATTCTATTTCAAATTCTATTTGGAAATTCTATTTCAAATTCTCTATATTCAAACACCATTTGAAAGTTCTATATTCAAATCCACCTTGGATTTTCTATTTGAATTCTAAATTCAAATTTTCTATCTCCTTTTCTTTTTGAATTCAAATTTCCATTTCCTTTTCTATTATTCAATTTCTATATTTAAATTTCCTTTTGAATCATATTTTCAAAATACTTGTATTTCTATTTCTGAATTATCAAATGATAATTCTTTTCACTTCGTTATAACTTCGTTATAAAAGAACTATTTATAAACTTCGTTTATAAAAGAACTACTTGTTTTATTTTCAAAAACAAGTTTATATTCTTATTCCATTTAAAATTCAAATTCTATTTAAAAAAAAATAGAATTTTCCCTTTTTAAATCGCCAATATCCTTTTTATGATATTTTTAATTATCATTACTTAAGCCCAGTGATAAAACACACAAAGCAACCAATTATTTATTTTTCTAACACATCATATATAACAATATATATGCAACCAAATAACAAACAGATAATATATTTTTGAGGAATCCAGTTGGATTCCTCCAACCTGTTTTCCTGCATCCACAGATGTTAGCACATAAACAATACCCATTCTGCTTCGTGGCAGAATATCGCGGTATAGAAGGTCATCCACTAATCATAGCGTGGGGCGTATAGGGTAATCATCCGCTATGAAACTGCGGGCATCCGCTAATGAGACTGCGGGAATCCAACCAATCAATCAACCCAATATATATATATAGCCTAAATAACTAATATATATAAAGCAAGCAGAAAAATCCAAACGAGCAACAACAATTATTTTTAACGAAATAAAAATAATTATAAATAAAAGGTGAGTGAGATTTACTCACCGAGATTTTCCTTTGCCGAATATCCTGTGAAATTCAAATCTTACTGCTTCGAATCGCCTCGAATGAATTTTATCGTGTACCTATGATAATTTTATTTAAATTTACAGGTTAAACATCTATTCATTTAAATTTACTATTTAAACGAATAACTAATTTTCCTATATATTTTAATTAACCAAGTTAAACATTAATTTGCATACTCAACTTTTAGTCTATGGATTTTATCTCTATTCTAATTTATTTCTTTATATAAACTGATTTTATAAATTGATTTTCTTTAAATAAATGACGAACTAATTCTCTATTTAAATTTATGACACACTAATTAATTCTTTAACTAAACTAGACTAACTAAATAAATAAATTATTAACTAAAAAATTTAATAAATTACCTAAATCCATTCTCTTCACTTCATCAGCCCCTAAAACCGCTATCCTCCATTATGACAATTCATCGAACGCTTTGCAAGCATCTCTATTTCCTTTACTAAACAGACAGGGTTGCCCTTCTTCCTGAACCTCCCTGTGATGGCGTTGATTTCCAGGCCGACCCCCCTCCAATTCACGATTCCAATTCGCGGATCCCCCTTCCTGAATCAACGAAAAACCTTTGGCCTTGCTCGAGTTTCAGCATTTGAGCTTCCAGATCTCGCAAGTGCCACGGCCCCTTCGTACTCCATTTTTTCTGTGCTTCGAAATCCTCCAGAATTCGCACGCCCAGATCTGCTATCGCGGTTTTGAAAAATACTCTAGCTACATCGTCCCACCCTCACCACAGATGACTCGCACCATCCTTCCAGTAAGCATCGACAGCCTTAGATCCCATATAGTGAAACCACTGAACCGCTTAATCAACAAATCCCATCAGAAAATTCGAACTGCTCCGATAATGAATGTGGCTCTCTATTGTTAACTACATCGCGACTTTCCCCTCGCATGTTCCTATTTCTGCTCCTGGGCCTCAACAATGGTCGGAATCCACCTTCGCAACTCTTCGAACAAACCCCTGACAGTCGCCAACTCCTCCCAAAGACGCGAGCACTTCTAGTGGCTCGAGCTTGTGAGATGATAGATGAAAAGCGATTTGCGATATCAATTTTTTTTTTTAAAGTGTAATCGATTTTGATTTTAAACTAGAAGGAGGAAAATGAAATCGAACGCTTCGAATTGGTATAGGAAAGGAGAGGAACAGATTTTCTTAAGAGAGAAGGGAGTGTTGGACGCGATTTTATAATGGTGGACAGGGACAATACGTACACTCCATTAAACTGTTGTCTCCTTGATATCGATGGTGGGAAGCAAAAGTTCCTGCTCGAGAAGAATAGGTCTGTGAAAAGAAAAAAGGAGGTCGGCTGAATTACAGTGTATTAAATCTGATTTGATTTTGTTTTTAATTCGATTTGATATCAAGGGATTTTCATTCTTTTTTTTTTTTTATCGATAACTAAATATAAAAATTCATTTATATTATTAATTCAATATTTAAAACGATATTAAATATTAAAAATTAATCGTTCAAAATCTGGGTCGTTACATTCTTCCCCCCTTAAAATAATTTCGTCCTCGAAATTGCTAAGGTAGGAAAAAGGGTACAAATCCATTTCTTTTCCACATCTCACTTATGTTGAAACTCAACTCCTCATATTTCTATGACTTTATTTTCAATCAAAACTTTTGGTCTTACTTCATTTGATTCGAATGATCTACGATCAATTCATTTATCCAATCTATATTCCAATAAACCTATTCAAATTGATTCTAAATCAATTTATCCCCTTTGATTCATTTAACTTGCTTTAAATTAAATTTAAATTCCAGAATTCAAATCCCTGGGTTTTCTTTTCAAATTCTTTTGAAATCCCATAAATATATACATATATTTATTTTATTTTATTTCAAATTCGAAACATTTGAATTTTCAAACCACTTGTTTTCTTTCAAACAAATTCCCATCAAAAACTTTTTCTAAGGTAGCAATTCATCACTTAGAAACTCGAAAATGAACACTGATGATGTTGCAATCATCATCAGAATTATTTCCCAGCAACTGAAGTGAGTTCAGTGCCTTATTATTTCGAAATCCATCTAAAATGATTTTCTTTCAACTCCTTCTAAACAAATCTATATTGTTTTAATATACTTTGAAAATATTTTTCAACTTCCCAGGATTTTGAATTCTTAATTCTGGTTTGAATTAAATTCTAATTCATCTCATTTGTATATTTAATCTCTATACAAATTCTATTTGGTTATAAATAACCATTTTAATTTTATAATCTCATTGATTATAAAATCAACATCCAACACATCCATATAATAATAATTCTAGAAAATTATTCTTTCTATATCAAAATAGAAATTTGGGTAAAATTATTTCATTTACCCTCTTTAAAACAATATCGTGTTGAATTTCTCTGTTTAAGTGTTTAGAAATTCCTATCGACTTCGTGGCGTCCCACGATTCGACCAGAATTCATAAATAACTCATCAGACTAGCCAACACAATATAAACAATTTTTTTATATCAACTAACAAATACGCTCTCTCGTATCTATACACTCAACTCATTCTAGGGTACTACTGACCCTATCTCTAATGAGTACATACCACACAAGCCTAGGTATTCGCTCAACCTAAGCTCTGATACCACTGTAATGACCACGGGATTCGAGTAGGCTTTTCAACCATCCTCTCCTCCCTCGGCACTGGGCTAACCTCCCAGCGTGGCTTACAGATATACCTCAGAACTGCTTTTACGGCCAGCCTCTCGACTCGACCAACCCACATTGTCGGGAGATGTAGGGGTAAGAGTCTCCCGTTCGCCACCAAACGCGAAGCGAGAACCCCCTATCATCCGTACCAATTAAGCAACCAGCTCTGATACCACTGTAACGACCCGCAAATCCGTGCTATCTGAGTTGACTAAATACAACACACGTCCAACCCAAATAACACAGAAATACGAACCATTAATAGAAAGAAGATAGAGGGTGAGAATAGATAAGATAGAAAACTTAGAATAGAAGAAAGCGAAGATCACAAACTCACAGCGGAACGAATAAAATATATTATATAACATAACTTTTGAAATACATATCAGTAACTTTATATACATACCATCATCAGAGAACACATAACATTTGATCCAGCGGAAGTAACTCTAAATACTAACGTTGAAGCCTCCAGCTTCAAGCTCCTCCAAGTGTATCTGTAAAAGCCTGAAACACTTGACTGCCCGTACAAATTTGGGCACCCAAGAGTTTAGGGAAAACAAAACAAACTCTGGGTCAGTCATGGGACTGGTGTGAGTAAACTCCAACCACTTGTTTAACTTTCAAAACTCTTTTCGAAAGAAAAGATAATAGTAAGACCAGCCCACACATAAACATGGACGGTTTTTACCTTACTATAACCCAAAACACTTTGATATCAAATCCAATGATATTATAATAATGTCTACATCAGGTAAATAACCAAATAGCAGAACGCTTGCATCTCACGCTCCACATATATATTATAAAATCAAAAACCGCATGGCGCTTATTGGAGATTGGATTTCTAACATGACAAGGTATGGGACCACCTTCCGATGATGTATCTCTAGAGGCGAATACACCTGGGTTCAACAAGAACGTCTTGCAACCCGGCCCACACATGACCGACCACTCATTTCGCTTGAGTGTATCGAATGTATATCACCAACGGTTGGACTCAAACCACCGTTTCCCGAATGGGCAGAATGGATAGATTTAGAAACAAAAGGAATTTCTCTAGATAGGTGATTATACACCCTAATGGGTGCGACCCACATAGCCATGCTGCCTGCCCGATTTTTGTCCTTTCCCGGTTGTTGAGGCTTGAGGCTACGCATACTTACCATTCATTGATCACACATTCACTTTGAATGCCACATTGTCAGATCCGTTAATCACTAGTTGAGTTTGCACAAATATTCTGGATATTATGCTAAGGGATAAATCCGTTGCAACCATATATATTTATACAGACCAACCCATTTGATCATTGGAAATACTCTGTCAGACATTCGTCCATTACGTTCGTTCTGGGATTGAACGAAACCGAAGGCACCATTTCTATAAATAGAAAAGCCCTTGCACTTCACTCCGTCTTCAATATATTCAGCATACTGGGTTCGCAACGCTTATGCCGATACGGAGTGGTTCTTCGGATAATAATCCAACCGGTCTCTCCATATTGACAACGATGGTCAAAACTTCGATAGTCTGTGATTTAACTATCGAATAAAAACAAGTGTTCATCCAACATATCAAACAAATCACTAGGCTCTTTAATTAATATTTATTAATTAAATCTCTTCTCCATTTCCTCTATCAATATTTGTTAACCAAATATTTTCAATAATCAGCTCGGCCTCTTATGCCATTTGGAAAACGTTTCCAAATATCATCTTCTTTTATTTTCTATATATTAGAAAAAAAACTCTATTTGCAATTGGAAACAATTCCAATCACTTATCTCTATCCCCTTTTGTTTACAACATTCGATTTTTATATTCACTTTACTATCGAATTCAATACGTCGATATAATGATTTCAAATTATCAAAATATCTTAAAAATATTCTAACTCCTTAAATTTCCGGAAAATTTCGCCATAACCTCCCCTGTATCGGGAGCATCGGGAAATTTCAAATAGCTTCCCGGTATCTTCCTCAATCAAAAAGAAAAAGGAAAAGCCAAGCGGCTTGCCGATACGGCGCATAAAACCCATATATGAGTTAAACATGTACCTTTTTGTCGAGCACATAAATAAAAATCTTCATATATTCCATCCCATATCTGTTTAACACCTGTTCACCTGTTTCCAATTCAATTCAACTCAATCCATTCGTTTGAATTCAAATTTGAATCGTTTGAATTCGTTTTCGCTTAATTATTCTTTAATTAGCCCTTTTTGCCTATTTCACTTCTTTGTTTGAACATAACATGTTCGAACAAAATATTTAACTCGTTCATAACCAAATCGAATTTCAATTTCAATCCTAGTTTCCTGTTTGATTTCGAATATAAATTTTCAAATCGAATTCACTTATTTAAAGCCCAATATTAATTCGAAATCTCATTAACTAATTTCTATTCGAATTAGTTAACTCTATTCAATAAATCAAAAATCTGATTTCTGTTTCAAAAATCAACTCATTTCTCCACTGGTGTTCACATATATTTTATAACTCAATCTGGATTTTTCTAAATAGAAATTTCGATTTTTATTTGTTTAAAATCCTTTAATATCATTAAATAAACCGTTATGGTTTTATAATGGTTCTGGCGCTGCTTTTCTGAAAATTTGATTTTGACATAACTCAAAATCTATACGACGAAATTCAGATTTTTTTCTTTCATTTGAAAACTATTATCAAAACGGTCCTGACGTTTCTTGTTTCGAAGAATTTCGACTTCAATTGCGTTCTGTATACTCAATTGAAGTTCGAATCGCCAATTTACGAACTGCAGCGCTGCGGCGAGTTCGTTTTAATTATATATATATATATATAAAAACTTTTAAACTTCTTTAAAATGAATTCAACACCATTTAACTCTATTTGAATTCCTTGATTCAAATACAAATCTCACTTTTATTTGAATTCTAAATTTCAAATCCCAATTCCTTTTCTATTTGATATTCAAATTCAATATTTGAATTCCTATTTGAATTCCCTATATTCAAATTCTATGTTTGAATTCATTTGAATTCTCTTATTCAAACTCTATTTTTAAATTCCATTTTAACTTCTACATTCCAATTTCTATATTTGAATTCTATTGAAATTCGAATATTCAAACTCCTTTTTAAATTCTATATTCAAAATTCCATAGTTTAAAACTCAATTGAATTTCATATTCAAAATCCATAGATCAAATCCGATTTGAATTCAATTTGAATCTCTTATTTTCAAATTCCATTTTCCTTTACCATTTGAATTCTAATATTCAAATTCATTTTCAACACCATTTGAATTTCAAATATTCAAATTCATTTTCAACACCCTTTGAATTTCTATTATTCAAATTCATATGAATTCCCTTAAATTCAAATTCCATTTCAAAACTATTTGGATTTCCTATTTTGAAATCCTATTTCAATCCTACTTTGAAATCCTACTTTCAAAGTTTATTTCGAATTCTATTTTGAAATTCCATATTCAAATTTCTACTTGAATTCCTATATTCAATTTCATGTTCAAATTCAATACTTGAATTTCCATTTCAAATCTCAATTCAAATCTCATATTTAAATTCCATTCAAATCTCTACTCAAATTTCACATTTGAATTCTTCTTTGAAATTCTATATTTCAAATTCTATTAAATTCTTCTTTGAAATTCTATTTTTCAAAGTCTATTAAATTCTTCTTTGAAATTCTATTTTCAAAGTCTATTTCAAATTCTCTATTGAAAATTCTATTTTGAAATTCTATTTCAAATTCTATTTGGAAATTCTATTTCAAATTCTCTATATTCAAACACCATTTGAAAGTTCTATATTCAAATCCACCTTGGATTTTCTATTTGAATTCTAAATTCAAATTTTCTATCTCCTTTTCTTTTTGAATTCAAATTTCCATTTCCTTTTCTATTATTCAATTTCTATATTTAAATTTCCTTTTGAATCATATTTTCAAAATACTTGTATTTCTATTTCTGAATTATCAAATGATAATTCTTTTCACTTCGTTATAACTTCGTTATAAAAGAACTATTTATAAACTTCGTTTATAAAAGAACTACTTGTTTTATTTTCAAAAACAAGTTTATATTCTTATTCCATTTAAAATTCAAATTCTATTTAAAAAAAATAGAATTTTCCCTTTTTAAATCGCCAATATCCTTTTTATGATATTTTTAATTATCATTACTTAAGCCCAGTGATAAAACACACAAAGCAACCAATTATTTATTTTTCTAACACATCATATATAACAATATATATGCAACCAAATAACAAACAGATAATATATTTTTGAGGAATCCAGTTGGATTCCTCCAACCTGTTTTCCTGCATCCACAGATGTTAGCACATAAACAATACCCATTCTGCTTCGTGGCAGAATATCGCGGTATAGAAGGTCATCCACTAATCATAGCGTGGGGCGTATAGGGTAATCATCCGCTATGAAACTGCGGGCATCCGCTAATGAGACTGCGGGAATCCAACCAATCAATCAACCCAATATATATATATATAGCCTAAATAACTAATATATATAAAGCAAGCAGAAAAATCCAAACGAGCAACAACAATTATTTTTAACGAAATAAAAATAATTATAAATAAAAGGTGAGTGAGATTTACTCACCGAGATTTTCCTTTGCCGAATATCCTGTGAAATTCAAATCTTACTGCTTCGAATCGCCTCGAATGAATTTTATCGTGTACCTATGATAATTTTATTTAAATTTACAGGTTAAACATCTATTCATTTAAATTTACTATTTAAACGAATAACTAATTTTCCTATATATTTTAATTAACCAAGTTAAACATTAATTTGCATACTCAACTTTTAGTCTATGGATTTTATCTCTATACCAATTTATTTCTTTATATAAACTGATTTTATAAATTGATTTTCTTTAAATAAATGACAAACTAATTCTCTATTTAAATTTATGACACACTAATTAATTCTTTAACTAAACTAGACTAACTAAATAAATAAATTATTAACTAAAAAATTTAATAAATTACCTAAATCCATTCTCTTCACTTCATCAGCCCCTAAAACCGCTATCCTCCATTATGACAATTCATCGAACGCTTTGCAAGCATCTCTATTTCCTTTACTAAACAGACAGGGTTGCCCTTCTTCTTGAACCTCCCTGTGATGGAGTTGATTTCCAGGCCGACCCCCCTCCAATTCACGATTCCAATTCGCGGATCCCCCTTCCTGAATCAACGAAAAACCTTTGGCCTTGCTCGAGTTTCAGCATTTGAGCTTCCAGATCTCGCAAGTGCCACGGCCCCTTCGTACTCCATTTTTTCTGTGCTTCGAAATCCTCCAGAATTCGCACGCCCAGATCTGCTATCGCGGTTTTGAAAAATACTCTAGCTACATCGTCCCACCCTCACCACAGATGACTCGCACCATCCTTCCAGTAAGCATCGACAGCCTTAGATCCCATATAGTGAAACCACTGAACCGCTTAATCAACAAATCCCATCAGAAAATTCGAACTGCTCCGATAATGAATGTGGCTCTCTATTGTTAACTACATCGCGACTTTCCCCTCGCATGTTCCTATTTCTGCTCCTGGGCCTCAACAATGGTCGGAATCCCCCTTCGCAACTCTTCGAACAAACCCCTGACAGTCGCCAACTCCTCCCAAAGACGCGAGCACTTCTAGTGGCTCGAGCTTGTGAGATGATAGATGAAAAGCGATTTGCGATATCATTTTTTTTTTTAAAGTGTAATCGATTTTGATTTTAAACTAGAAGGAGGAAAATGAAATCGAACGCTTCGAATTGGTATAGGAAAGGAGAGGAACAGATTTTCTTAAGAGAGAAGGGAGTGTTGGACGCGATTTTATAATGGTGGACGGGGACAATACGTACACTCCATTAAACTGTTGTCTCCTTGATATCGATGGTGGGAAGCAAAAGTTCCTGCTCGAGAAGAATAGGTCTGTGAAAAGAAAAAAGGAGGTCGGCTGAATTACAGTGTATTAAATCTGATTTGATTTTGTTTTTAATTCGATTTGATATCAAGGGATTTTCATTCTTTTTTTTTTATCGATCACTAAATATAAAAATTCATTTATATTATTAATTCAATATTTAAAACGATATTAAATATTAAAAATTAATCGTTCAAAATCTGGGTCGTTACATTCTTCCCCCCTTAAAATAATTTCGTCCTCGAAATTGCTAAGGTAGGAAAAAGGGTACAAATCCATTTCTTTTCCACATCTCACTTATGTTGAAACTCAACTCCTCATATTTCTATGACTTTATTTTCAATCAAAACTTTTGGTCTTACTTCATTTGATTCGAATGATCTACGATCAATTCATTTATCCAATCTATATTCCAATAAACCTATTCAAATTGATTCTAAATCAATTTATCCCCTTTGATTCATTTAACTTGGTTTAAATTAAATTTAAATTCCAGAATTCAAATCCCTGGGTTTTCTTTTCAAATTCTTTTGAAATCCCATAAATATATACATATATTTATTTTATTTTATTTCAAATTCGAAACATTTGAATTTTCAAACCACTTGTTTTCTTTCAAACAAATTCCCATCAAAAACTTTTTCTAAGGTAGCAATTCATCACTTAGAAACTCGAAAATGAACACTGATGATGTTGCAATCATCATCAGAATTATTTCCCAGCCACTGAAGTGAGTTCAGTGCCTTATTATTTCGAAATCCATCTAAAATGATTTTCTTTCAACTCCTTCTAAACAAATCTATATTGTTTTAATATACTTTGAAAATATTTTTCAACTTCCCAGGATTTTGAATTCTTAATTCTGGTTTGAATTAAATTCTAATTAATCTCATTTGTATATTTAATCTCTATACAAATTCTATTTGGTTATAAATAACCATTTTAATTTTATAATCTCATTGATTATAAAATCAACATCCAACACATCCATATAATAATAATTCTAGAAAATTATTCTTTCTATATCAAAATAGAAATTTGGGTAAAATTATTTCATTTACCCTCTTTAAAACAATATCGTGTTGAATTTCTCTGTTTAAGTGTTTAGAAATTCCTATCGACTTCGTGGCGTCCCACGATTCGACCAGAATTCATAAATAACTCATCAGACTAGCCAACACAATATAAACAATTTTTTTATATCAACTAACAAATACGCTCTCTCGTATCTATACACTCAACTCATTCTAGGGTACTACTGACCCTATCTCTAGTGAGTACATACCACACAAGCCTAGGTATTCGCTCAACCTAAGCTCTGATACCACTGTAATGACCACGGGATTCGAGTAGGCTTTTCAACCATCCTCTCCTCCCTCGGCACTGGGCTAACCTCCCAGCGTGGCTTACAGAGATACCTCAGAACTGCTTTTAAGGCCAGCCTCTCGACTCGACCAACCCACATTGTCGGGAGATGTAGGGGTAAGAGTCTCCCGTTCGCCACCAAACGCGAAGCGAGAACCCCCTATCATCCGTACCAATTAAGCAACCAGCTCTGATACCACTGTAACGACCCGCAAATCCGTGCTATCTGAGTTGACTAAATACAACACACGTCCAACCCAAATAACACAGAAATACGAACCATTAATAGAAAGAAGATAGAGGGTGAGAATAGATAAGATAGAAAACTTAGAATAGAAGAAAGCGAAGATCACAAACTCACAGCGGAACGAATAAAATATATTATATAACATAACTTTTGAAATACAAATCAGTAACTTTATATACATACCATCATCAGAGAACACATAACATTTGATCCAGCGGAAGTAACTCTAAATACTAACGTTGAAGCCTCCAGCTTCAAGCTCCTCCAAGTGTATCTGTAAAAGCCTGAAACACTTGACTGCCCGTACAAATTTGGGCACCCAAGAGTTTAGGGAAAACAAAACAAACTCTGGGTCAGTCATGGGACTGGTGTGAGTAAACTCCAACCACTTGTTTAACTTTCAAAACTCTTTTCGAAAGAAAAGATAATAGTAAGACCAGCCCACACATAAACATGGACGGTTTTTACCTTACTATAACCCAAAACACTTTGATATCAAATCCAATGATATTATAATAATGTCTACATCAGGTAAATAACCAAATAGCAGAACGCTTGCATCTCACGCTCCACATATATATTATAAAATCAAAAACCGCATGGCGCTTATTGGAGATTGGATTTCTAACATGACAAGGTATGGGACCACTTTCCGATGATGTATCTCTAGAGGCGAATACACCTGGGTTCAACAAGAACGTCTTGCAACCCGGCCCACACATGACCGACCACTCATTTCGCTTGAGTGTATCGAATGTATATCACCAACGGTTGGACTCAAACCACCGTTTCCCGAATGGGCAGAATCAATAGATTTAGAAACAAAAGGAATTTCTCTAGATAGGTGATTATACACCCTAATGGGTGCGACCCACATAGCCATGCTGCCTGCCCGATTTTTGTCCTTTCCCGGTTGTTGAGGCCTGAGGCTACGCATACTTACCATTCATTGATCACACATTCACTTTGAATGCCACATTGTCAGATCCGTTAATCACTAGTTGAGTTTGCACAAATATTCTGGATATTATGCTAAGGGATAAATCCGTTGCAACCATATATATTTATACAGACCAACCCATTTGATCATTGGAAATACTCTGTCAGACATTCGTCCATTACGTTCGTTCTGGGATTGAACGAAACCGAAGGCACCATTTCTATAAATAGAAAAGCCCTTGCACTTCACTCCGTCTTCAATATATTCAGCATACTGGGTTCGCAACGCTTATGCCGATACGGAGTGGTTCTTCGGATAATAATCCAACCGGTCTCTCCATATTGACAACGATGGTCAAAACTTCGATAGTCTGTGATTTAACTATCGAACAAAAACAAGTGTTCATCCAACATATCAAACAAATCACTAGGCTCTTTAATTAATATTTATTAATTAAATCTCTTCTCCATTTCCTCTATCAATATTTGTTAACCAAATATTTTCAATAATCAGCTCGGCCTCTTATGCCATTTGGAAAACGTTTCCAAATATCATCTTCTTTTATTTTCTATATATTAGAAAAAAAAACTCTATTTGCAATTGGAAACAATTCCAATCACTTATCTCTATCCCCTTTTGTTTACAACATTCGATTTTTATATTCACTTTACTATCGAATTCAATACGTCGATATAATGATTTCAAATTATCAAAATATCTTAAAAATATTCTAACTCCTTAAATTTCCGGAAAATTTCGCCATAACCTCCCCTGTATCGGGAGCATCGGGAAATTTCAAATAGCTTCCCGGTATCTTCCTCAATCAAAAAGAAAAAGGAAAAGCCAAGCGGCTTGCCGATACGGCGCATAAAACCCATATATGAATTAAACATGTACCTTTTTGTCGAGCACATAAATAAAAATCTTCATATATTCCATCCCATATCTGTTTAACACCTGTTCAACTGTTTCCAATTCAATTCAACTCAATCCATTCGTTTGAATTCAAATTTGAATCGTTTGAATTCGGTTTCGCTTAATTATTCTTTAATTAGCCCTTTTTGCCTATTTCACTTCTTTGTTTGAACATAACACGTTCGAACAAAATATTTAACTCGTTCATAACCAAATCGAATTTCAATTTCAATCCTAGTTTCCTGTTTGATTTCGAATATAAATTTTCAAATCGAATTCACTTATTTAAAGCCCAATATTAATTCGAAATCTCATTAACTAATTTCTATTCGAATTAGTTAACTCTATTCAATAAATCAAAAATCTGATTTCTGTTTCAAAAATCAACTCATTTCTCCACTGGTGTTCACATATATTTTATAACTCAATCTGGATTTTTCTAAATAGAAATTTCGATTTTTATTTGTTTAAAATCCTTTAATATCATTAAATAAACCGTTATGGTTTTATAATGGTTCTGGCGCTGCTTTTCTGAAAATTTGATTTTGACATAACTCAAAATCTATACGACGAAATTCAGATTTTTTTCTTTCATTTGAAAACTATTATCAAAACGGTCCTGACGTTTCTTGTTTCGAAGAATTTCGACTTCAATTGCGTTCTGTATACTCAATTGAAGTTCGAATCGCCAATTTACGAACTGCAGCGCTGCGGCGAGTTCGTTTTAATTATATATATATATATATATAAACTTTTAAACTTCTTTAAAATGAATTCAACTCCATTTAACTCTATTTGAATTCCTTGATTCAAATTCAAATCTCACTTTTATTTGAATTCTAAATTTCAAATCCCAATTCCTTTTCTATTTGATATTCAAATTCAATATTTGAATTCCTATTTGAATTCCCTATATTCAAATTCTATGTTTGAATTCATTTGAATTCTCTTATTCAAACTCTATTTTTAAATTCCATTTTAACTTCTACATTCCAATTTCTATATTTGAATTCTATTGAAATTCGAATATTCAAACTCCTTTTTAAATTCTATATTCAAAATTCCATAGTTTAAAACTCATTTGAATTTCATATTCAAAATCCATAGATCAAATCCGATTTGAATTCAATTTGAATCTCTTATATTCAAATTCCATTTTCCTTTACCATTTGAATTCTAATATTCAAATTCATTTTCAACACCATTTGAATTTCAAATATTCAAATTCATTTTCAACACCCTTTGAATTTCTATTATTCAAATTCATTTGAATTCCCTTAAATTCAAATTCCATTTCAAAACTATTTGGATTTCCTATTTTGAAATCCTATTTCAATCCTACTTTGAAATCCTACTTTCAAAGTTTATTTCGAATTCTATTTTGAAATTCCATATTCAAATTTCTACTTGAATTCCTATATTCAATTTCATGTTCAAATTCAATACTTGAATTTCCATTTCAAATCTCAATTCAAATCTCATATTTAAATTCCATTCAAATCTCTACTCAAATTTCACATTTGAATTCTTCTTTGAAATTCTATATTTCAAATTCTATTAAATTCTTCTTTGAAATTCTATTTTTCAAAGTCTATTAAATTCTTCTTTGAAATTCTATTTTCAAAGTCTATTTCAAATTCTCTATTGAAAATTCTATTTTGAAATTCTATTTCAAATTCTATTTGGAAATTCTATTTCAAATTCTCTATATTCAAACACCATTTGAAAGTTCTATATTCAAATCCACCTTGGATTTTCTATTTGAATTCTAAATTCAAATTTTCTATCTCCTTTTCTTTTTGAATTCAAATTTCCATTTCCTTTTCTATTATTCAATTTCTATATTTAAATTTCCTTTTGAATCATATTTTCAAAATACTTGTATTTCTATTTCTGAATTATCAAATGATAATTCTTTTCACTTCGTTATAACTTCGTTATAAAAGAACTATTTATAAACTTCGTTTATAAAAGAACTACTTGTTTTATTTTCAAAAACAAGTTTATATTCTTATTCCATTTAAAATTCAAATTCTATTTAAAAAAAATAGAATTTTCCCTTTTTAAATCGCCAATATCCTTATTATGATATTTTTAATTATCATTACTTAAGCCCAGTGATAAAACACACAAAGCAACCAATTATTTATTTTTCTAACACATCATATATAACAATATATATGCAACCAAATAACAAACAGATAATATATTTTTGAGGAATCCAGTTGGATTCCTCCAACCTGTTTTCCTGCATCCACAGATGTTAGCACATAAACAATACCCATTCTGCTTCGTGGCAGAATATCGCGGTATAGAAGGTCATCCACTAATCATAGCGTGGGGCGTATAGGGTAATCATCCGCTATGAAACTGCGGGCATCCGCTAATGAGACTGCGGGAATCCAACCAATCAATCAACCCAATATATATATATAGCCTAAATA
This sequence comes from Allium sativum, assembly GCA_030737875.1. Taxonomy (NCBI): domain Eukaryota; kingdom Viridiplantae; phylum Streptophyta; class Magnoliopsida; order Asparagales; family Amaryllidaceae; genus Allium; species Allium sativum. The sequence continues at coordinate 216,701,392 of CM060918.1, read as the reverse complement.
ACTAATATATATAAAGCAAGCAGAAAAATCCAAACGAGCAACAACAATTATTTTTAACGAAATAAAAATAATTATAAATAAAAGGTGAGTGAGATTTACTCACTGAGATTTTCCTTTGCCGAATATCCTGTGAAATTCAAATCTTACTGCTTCGAATCGCCTCGAATGAATTTTATCGTGTACCTATGATAATTTTATTTAAATTTACAGGTTAAACATCTATTCATTTAAATTTACTATTTAAACGAATAACTAATTTTCCTATATATTTTAATTAACCAAGTTAAACATTAATTTGCATACTCAACTTTTAGTCTATGGATTTTATCTCTATACCAATTTATTTCTTTATATAAACTGATTTTATAAATTGATTTTCTTTAAATAAATGACAAACTAATTCTCTATTTAAATTTATGACACACTAATTAATTCTTTAACTAAACTAGACTAACTAAATAAATAAATTATTAACTAAAAAATTTAATAAATTACCTAAATCCATTCTCTTCACTTCATCAGCCCCTAAAACCGCTATCCTCCATTATGACAATTCATCGAACGCTTTGCAAGCATCTCTATTTCCTTTACTAAACAGACAGGGTTGCCCTTCTTCCTGAACCTCCCTGTGATGGTGTTGATTTCCAGGCCGACCCCCCTCCAATTCACGATTCCAATTCGCGGATCCCCCTTCCTGAATCAACGAAAAACCTTTGGCCTTGCTCGAGTTTCAGCATTTGAGCTTCCAGATCTCGCAAGTGCCACGGCCCCTTCGTACTCCATTTTTTCTGTGCTTCGAAATCCTCCAGAATTCGCACGCCCAGATCTGCTATCGCGGTTTTGAAAAATACTCTAGCTACATCGTCCCACCCTCACCACAGATGACTCGCACCATCCTTCCAGTAAGCATCGACAGCCTTAGATCCCATATAGTGAAACCACTGAACCGCTTAATCAACAAATCCCATCAGAAAATTCGAACTGCTCCGATAATGAATGTGGCTCTCTATTGTTAACTACATCGCGACTTTCCCCTCGCATGTTCCTATTTCTGCTCCTGGGCCTCAACAATGGTCGGAATCCCCCTTCGCAACTCTTCGAACAAACCCCTGACAGTCGCCAACTCCTCCCAAAGACGCGAGCACTTCTAGTGGCTCGAGCTTGTGAGATGATAGATGAAAAGCGATTTGCGATATCATTTTTTTTTAAAGTGTAATCGATTTTGATTTTAAACTAGAAGGAGGAAAATGAAATCGAACGCTTCGAATTGGTATAGGAAAGGAGAGGAACAGATTTTCTTAAGAGAGAAGGGAGTGTTGGACGCGATTTTATAATGGTGGACGGGGACAATACGTACACTCCATTAAACTGTTGTCTCCTTGATATCGATGGTGGGAAGCAAAAGTTCCTGCTCGAGAAGAATAGGTCTGTGAAAAGAAAAAAGGAGGTCGGCTGAATTACAGTGTATTAAATCTGATTTGATTTTGTTTTTAATTCGATTTGATATTAAGGGATTTTCATTCTTTTTTTTTTATCGATAACTAAATATAAAAATTCATTTATATTATTAATTCAATATTTAAAACGATATTAAATATTAAAAATTAATCGTTCAAAATCTGGGTCGTTGCACTAACGGTTGGATTTGGAATTATGTCCAAATCAAATTTGAAAAAGGTCGCTATAAGTGCAATTCGATGGCCATTGGTGGAAATCGACTGTACGGGCCTTGATAAAATTATTAAAAATAGTAATAATTTGTGTAAAATCATAAGAAATGATTTAGAAAGAATTGGGATGAAAAACTCCATATTTGAAAAGATAAAAATTGATTTTTATCGAAATAAACTAGTTTTGAACTAGGATTATAATTCTATTTATTTTTAAGTAAATAAATTGAATTTGTTAAAGGGTTTTAAAAATAACCAGAATTTCCAATGATTGCATTGGAGTGGATTTGAATCGAAATTGTCTTCGGAATATTTCGATGTTGGAATTCGTGATTATACAGATGTTGTTATGGAAATTTGAAAGATATATATTTATATCGTTATTTCCAATACGACCTTTGTTAGTCGTAGAATTTGATATTGAATATAAGCCGATATATTTTCTTTTCAGAGCCTTGTATTGAATATCAAATATGATTTGGGTTTGTCGTGAATGGTGTCTTCACTAACACTGTTCTTGAACCCAGTTGAGAAAATATTAAATCTTTTTATTTTAGATTTAATAAAGTGTACCAATTCAATAAGATTTAATTGGGATTGAATTGATATTGATTTTTGGGTTTATCGTGGACAGTATTTTAAATAACACTCGTTCTTTAACCCGATAATTAATGAATGTGATTTTGGGTTTATCGTGAGCTGTGTTTTAAATGACACTGATTCTTTAACCCAGTTAAAGATTAAAACTAAGTGGAGTTTTAATGAATCTTTAATTAGATTGAAAAGGTCGAAAATGGAGTACCACCAGTTTTGCTCCAGGCGATAGTTAAATCTTTAATTAGATTTGAACGTGAAATGGTAATTGAATTTACCGATAACACCGTGGTGTTAGATATGAAGTATAACCAGTTTTACTTCATGGGATGAATAGGTTGGGATTGGGAAATTAAAACAAATGATTACTTCGGTAAGTTTCGTTAATCCCGACTAATTTGAATCGAAATTCAAAGGAAGATTAGAGAATAAATTCAGGAATTTATCTTGGATAAAATTAATGGGAACCTTTCCCTATGAATGTGAAATCAGAAACTAACTGTCGGTTAGCTAAGCAGAATGGTTTTCTGGATATTGGTCTGATGTTGGTTTCGGCATTCGGGGTTAATATTTGGGGAATTATTCTCTTGATTAATTTGCGGTTAGTGACTGATGAATTGGAATGAGGCGTATGTTGTGTTTGTGTAACACTTATTTAAAATATACGCGAGTTATTCGGAAAGACCGGTTTTATCCCATTCTGAATAACTGATACGACGATAAGTCGAAGATGAAGATGATGGTCGAAGACCGGAGGTCTTCACGTCGTTTGGGTGATTACTGATGATCTTGATTGGGCTGTACACCCAAGAAGATGGAAACAGTTGGTGATCGTCCAGACGTACTTGGAGATCGATGGATATGCAGGGTACTAGGTAACTCCGGTTTCGTTCAGACCCAGAACGGACTTGTAAATGGACTGTGTGTCTGACATTGGATTTTAGTCCGTGTGATTGATCTCTATTAAATATATATCTGTATGGCGGCGGAGAATTTATTCTCTTGCTCAACGCCCTTCTCTGAGACGTACGAGCTCAGGGGTTATATATTGATGGATATCAAACGCATGGAGTGAATTGCCTGTGTGGCATACCTAAGTGGCAATTGATCGAGGCTTCTGTTGAAAAGCAAAGTCTTGTGGTTGATGATCGAAGCACGGCCTTTGTGGCGTAGCTTTGTGTAACGTTTACTTCGCGAGTTTCACACCCGGTATGAACCAAAAACGGGAGACGGACCTCAGGGAGGGCATGCGTTTCCTTCTAGCTAAAAAGTGGCGTCAGTGGTTTTACATGCCCTGACGATTTTGACTTATGTGGTTGTTGCTGTTGCGAGGCGCCTCGGATTGATCGGTCATTCTCGAACCGATGGAGTCGTTTAGTTGGCTCATTTACGCCCCAAAGGGCGGGGAAACGTAGTGTTCAGACATTTTAATCCACATCGGTGGACGGGCCCTGTCGCTCCAAGGCTTGACTGAGTACTTGCCTGAGACATGGGCTAGATTGTCTCGAATCGGTTGAGGACTATCTTTTGCCTCGGTTCATAGACGGAAATCCAATTTCCAAATACGTGACATTTGCGGTTTTATTTGTAGAGCCTAGTATGGCGACATAGTGGGATGGGGCACTTATGCCGCCTATGATTGATACTTATGATTTGAAGTTGTTTTATACACTATGCACTTATAGTAGTATCAAATGATTTGTTTTAAACGTATTCAGCATGTTTGGCTATTATAAGGGAAAACCCTATCCTCGGCTGCGTTGCTTTGTGTGATGGGACCTGGGTCTTATAATAGCTTCATTTTTAGAAAAGCATTGCGTCGTTTACTTATATGCATTGGTATTCTTGGGAGGAAACCCGTTCCTTGTTATACGGCGTGGTCCCTTGATTTACCTATCTTTAAAATAAAGATTTACAACTGTTTTAGTTCTCACACCAGTCACATGACTGACCTGGAGTTTATTGTTTTAACCTAAACTCTGGGTGCCCCTATTTTCGACACGGGCAGCTAGTAGTTTTGGTTTTGCAGATTTAAATTCACAGGATCCTGGTTTACAGCTGGAATGATATCCGGAAAGCTTTGTATCCGTATATCTCTTCTAGTTGTGTATTGTATTATTTTCCGCTGCTATGTATTTAAATGTAATTTAAATCTCTGATATTTCTGTGTAATATTCATTTATACTCTGTATATTCTTGTTATCTGATGCATTGTTGTAATATACAATGAAATGTTCTTCTGTATGTGTTCTGTTGTGGCTTGTTCTCGAACTATCCGACGCTTTCCTTTACGGGGAAGTTACGGGTTCTTACATTGTGCATGTCATAATGATGGCAAACAAATCAAACATAGCAATCATCCTCACATCTCTCACTCAGTGCGTAAAGCATACGATATCCCCTACCTTGGTCACCTATCCATTGGGCAATGATGGAATCCAATCCCGTACAACTATCACTACAAGCCCACTATCCGTCTCTCAGCGGTGAACCAAAGTTATGAATACCGACAACCCCTTTGCACACGTCCCGCAGCAAAGCCCAATCATGAAGTGAACTCATTGGTTCCCAACTGGATCCTGAGCTCTAATTTCCACTTGGACTACCTTTGCATCTCGGGTTTTGGTTTCCTCCTGTTCGGGTCGGTCGGTCAAGCAACTTTAATTCTGGTCAGTTTTCATCATCCCTACCCTGGTCGGTCAGTATTGCCCCCCTGGTCGGTCAAACACTTCACCATTCCTGGTCGGTCGTACTTCTCCATCCCTGGTAGGTCGTACTTCATCATCGTATGGGGTCGGTCTAACACCGCATAGTGGTCGGTCTTTCCCAGCCTGGTCGGTCTCCCTAGTCGGTCAAACACTTCATACAGGGTCGGTTGTGATGTCCTCCTTCTATTCGGGTCGGTCATGAGCTCGAGTCGGTCGGTCAAAACCTTCCCCTGGTAGGTCTAACTCAACCCAAAGAAAACCTGCACCATTTCAGCAATCTATTTTCGCCTCTCGATGGCATTTTTAACCATTCTAACTTTATAATGCAATCACAGGTCATACCAAACAGTAGTAGCAACATGTATAATCAACCATAAACACCAAAACAACAATTTAATCATAACAATATGGATCAAATGTACCCAAAACCCATGTTTTCCCCTTAATCATGCTTAAGCATAACTAATGATAGGATTAGCAAAACTAAACCAAATTAACCCAATTTTCTATCAGAGGCCTAAAATAATATTTTGGAATTTCTAAATATTTTTCCAGATTTTTATGATGCATAATTTCACTAATTATCACTAATCAGTCCTTAATCCCCCTAAATTCCGGGATTAGCAAAATTAGTCGAAATCAACCCAAATTCTCATCAGAGGCATAAAATGACATTTAAGAATTTTACAAATTTTCCCAAAATTTAATTACGCATAGTTTTGCTAATTTTCACTAATTAGCCATAATTAGTGATAAACAAAGCAAATCACACACCTTTGCCACAAAGAAAACTATAGATCTGAAATAATCTCTGATTTGGATATGTGTTCCAGCAGCTCTATCCCAATCCTTATGCTAATCCGCCTTGATTTGATGTAGATTAGGCTAATATGTGATTAGAGATGACAAAAAGGTGTTTTGGAGTGTTTTAGAAGATGGAGGCCATTGCTAGAGCTTAAGGAAGGTTTGTGGCGGCTGAGAAAACTGAAATGAAATGATTTTCCTAACCCTTCCAGCCCTCTCATAACCCTAATCCCGAAATTCCCCTTTGGGCCTAGCTGTTAATCACCCGGTTAAGCCCAATTAAGCTGTTTTTCACTATCTGAAACTTTTTTCATTCATATCTCCCAAACAGTCAGTCCGTTTGGCTAATGTGACCACTCTACGGAAAGGTAAAACATCAAACGAATCTAATGGAAGCGGTTTCAGGTGAAAATTCCTTTCCAATCAAAAGTTATGGCCAAAACAATATCGGCTATGGGCAAAATGCTCATTTGAAAATCGACAAAAATCATGAACATGGGAAATGACCCCAATAGTTGTCTCCCAAAGTTACACGACCATACGACTTCATACGAAAAAGAAATAAATATTTTACGATCCTAGATACGTAGAATGCGGGTTGTTACATTCTTCCTCCCTTAAGAAATTTCGCCCCCGAAATTCCTTAACCCAAAACATACAAAGGATCCGGCATGCCTACCAACCATATACAACAATCAAACATGCAAAACAAACAGAACCATTCTGCCCTAACATGCGGTTTACTAACAAGGGAAGAATCATCGCCGCTAAAATCTTACTAGGCAAAGAGCTATGGAAATGACTTTCTTATGTCATTCTTTACTTCCCAAGTACAGTCATTCTCTCGCCATCGATTCCCATCTCTACCCTAGAGGTAACTTCTAATAGGTTGGGATCGTCCCACTAACTGGAACCGATCCACTTAATCAAGATCGATCTAATCGTCAAGCTTTACTAGCATTTCTGAATCCAACTCACACTTAGGTCTGAAGTCATATCCCGTGATATACTCTAGTTGCTTCCATTCCAGAAAAATAGCCTCTAAGCTGGCACGTCCCTTACTCAATGCATCAGCTATCGCACCCAGTCCGATACTATGGCATTCGTCTATACTGTCATTTTCTTAGGTAATCCAAACCTATATGCCAAATTTTCAACTACATTCCAAATGTCCTTTCAAGTCCAACTTGAGTCCTTCTTACATTCGTATTGCACGTCCAACGTACATTCACTTCCTAGAGGCAGACTAGACCCATCCAATGACCCTAGGCACTATACCAACATCTGCATTGTACATCTAACGTACATTCACCTTCTAAAAGTTAACTAGATTCATCCAATGAACCCAGGTACCCTACCCATATTCATACTGCATGTCCAACGTACATTCACATTCCAAAGGTGAACTAGACTCATCCAATGAATCTAGGTACTCTACCTACATCCGTACTGTACGTCCAACGTACATTCTCCTTCCAAAGGTGAACTAGACTCATCCAATGAATCTAGGTACTCTACCTATGAATCCAAGTCCAACTGAAACTCCTATATCCATTGAATCTCCAAGATAACGGACGCCCCAAAATGCCCAACATACTTCAAGTCTAACGTAAAGTATCTTACACTCGTCATATCACCATGATCAACGAACTTACCATATTTCCATTCAACATGATCCTACAAGTGATACTCAAGAGAAGAAAGGTAAGAAAAAATGCAACAACCATAGCATCCATCAAACAAATCCTATCTATCACCTGTTAAAGCCATGAATACGTCAATACCTATATGTCTGGTCCAACCAACATCAATAACTAATGGAAACTCTGCCTCCAAATGGACTACCGTACGTCCAACGTACGTTTATCCTCCAAGGATAACTAGATCACGTCCAACGGATCCAAGGTAAGCGGGCGTCCCCAGATACCCCTGCTTTTAGTCCGCCTGAAACACTCGAGTCCCACCCAAGTCTATCTATTATCTTGCTGCCCTCTCGAGTCCAACTCGAGTCAATCCAATTCCTTGCAGCCTTCTCGAGTCCAACTCGAGTCAGTTTATTACCCATAAAATCAGACCCAGTCTTGAGTATCCATTACCTACCAACCCTAGTCCAACATGAGTCGTCCCCCTGTTCGTTGAAGCTCCTAGATCAACGAATACCTATTTTCTTTTACGAGTTCAAGTCCAACTTGAATCGTCCTAACCTTCGTTGCATCTTCCATGATCAACGAACTCATCCTACTCCTTCAAAGTTCTACTATCCAAAGAGAACATCAGCATAGGGTCCTAAACAATTCCATTACTTTGCATCTTTCTCGAGTCCCAGTCGAGTCATCTCATAACCTTATCGAGTCCAACTCGGGGCAGTCCGTACCATCGAATAGTCTTATCCTGTCACAGCTGCCCATCACTCCTTAAGTAAACCAAGGTATCATCCAATGAAAATCACAATGACTACTTATCCCTCACGCAAACCATCCTAGTCAAACTTGACATTCCCCAAGCATAAGCCCCAAATGCCTAAACCAATATCAGACAAGCACCTAAGGAACATCTCCTTCGAATTCGGAAGATCCACGTGAAGTGATACTAGCGAAACAACTAAGCACTAGAGCACTCATTTGCCTCCCAGAGACAACTAGGACTTAATAAAACGATAACCTCTCAGCTTCCTTGACTCCAGTTACTATCGCCATCACTAGATAGGTACCTAATACCACCCCATTCCTTTAGAGTAGATCGACTCCCCAAATAATGCTAAACCCAGTAAAGCCCAAAACAAAGTAATCACAAACAAACTTACATCCATGACTCGATAAGACCACGTTACGGTAAATCATACTGAGGCTAGTCGAACCACCAATCGGGTTCGTCACTACTAAAGGTCTATCGACTAACTCAGGTTTGTCAAACAAAACCCTATCAAAACATCTTAAATAGAAAGCATACCTCGAATAACGACACCTTTTTCCTTCTACGCTGCAGTTGGGGCATTCGACGAAGAAGGAACAGCGTTGATAGCATATGCTCTCACGGGCTGCTTCTCCCTAGGAGGTTGTGGACATTCATTCTTGTGATGTCCCGCTTTGCCACAATTAAAGCACTTCCTTTCCCCAGGCTTTTCCCGACAATCTCTGGCATAGTGGCCCTTCTTATCACAACTAAAGCACTCACCATCTTTCTTATTTTTCTTATTCTGACCATCCATGGTTTGGTCTTGTTTCCTCTTGTTCTGAGAGTTATTCTTGCCTCCACCGCCTGCTTGTGGCTTTGGCTCCCCTGCAGATGCAATAGCAACCTCAGTCTTTGGCTTAAGGTAAAGACTCTCTGACCTCAATGCTTTCCCCACAATCGATTCAAACGTCTCATACATGTGGTTAATAAGCTTTTCCCCCAAGTACTGATCCAAGCCTGTTATAAACTTCTCGTTCTTCTTCTCGGGAGTATTGATAAGGGATAATCCATATTTCGACAATGTGTCGAACTCAGCAATATACTCCGAGACTACCCTACCACTCTGCTTAAGCTCCAAGAACTTCCTAAACAATTCCGACTTCTGAGCAGTTGGGATAAACTTGTCGCTAAAGCGAGCCTTAAACTGGTCCCAAGTAACCTGATCCTCTGGAGTGGCTATCTTAATAGCATTCCACCAATTCATCGCTCGCCCTTGCAGCTGACGAGACGCTAGCCTTCTCTTTATCGCATCCTCAATAACCAAGTCGTCGAAGATACGATCACAACTATCCAACCAATCCTGAACATCCGTGGCCGACTCCGTTCCGTGGAACGGCTTCCCACCAAGGTTAGTGTAATCCTTGCACAACTTGGCGAAATCGGCCCTAGGCGCCTGCACTACTGGACCACCACCATTACCGGCATTGGGAGCTGCCCTCTGAACATCCCTAAGCATCTCCCTCTTGAGGTTAGTAAACATCGTCCTCATGTCAGCGGCATTACAATTATTAGCTCCCCTATCGGCACCTCTTGCGTATCGGCTCATCGTTCAATCTGTAAAGAGAAAACGATTAACCATCTCCATAGTGGTGCTAGTGCAGTACGACTTCATCCTTATACTACTAATAGTATATATATATATAGCTTTTGAAAACCAAAATAATCACAAATACGCACTCTCGTATACGTATACTATCTCTCCTTGATGACTTCCCTAGGTTAACTACGCAACCTAGAGCTCTGATACCAAATGTGACGGCCCGCCCCGCACTAACCGACATTTACTCCAAAAGTGCGTTGTACACATGTCCAGTTATTGCGGGACGGTCGTCAGAAGGAAAGGGAAGAAAAAAATTAACTAATCAAGGAACCTGTAGAATGTCTCACAGCGCATGGAACAAAATATTGTAATAACATAAACCTGACATAAAACAGGCGAGACAGTGCGTAAACTGAAAACTAAACCAACATAGCAGTGGAAATCCAAATACAGCTTATTATAACTTTCCAAATTTACTGTCTCTAAAACAAAAGAAAGCTAAAGTAGAAGATGCACGACTAATGCCCAAGCAGTGATCTTCAACAACACAGGGAGAATACTATATATATATATATATATATATATATATATATATCATACGTGGAAGCCTCCTGCTCATCTCCAGATCAGCTACCTGTGCATACCCAGCTAACATGTCTCTAGTTTGCTCGTGTGAGAACCCAGAGTAATAAGAAGAGACATAAAACTCTGGGTCAGAAAAAAGTCTGGTATGAGCGATAAGCAACAAACAAAACAATAACAGGTATAATCCAATCATACTTGAACCTGGACCTGCAACCAAAGAGTTAGCACTACATACTGTACAATACTCTAAGGTGCCCTAAACAGATGGTGTAAAGAATACGGGGGTGGGGTTGTGCATGTCATAATGATGACAAACAAATCAAACATAGCAACCATCCTCACATCTCTCACTCAGTGCGTAAAGCATACGATATCCACTACCTTGGTCACCTATCCATTGGGCCATGACGGAATCCAATCCCGTACAACTATCGCTACAAGCCCACTATCTGTCTCTCAGTGGTGAACCAAAGTTATGAATACCGACAACCCCTTTGCACACGTCCCGCAGCAAAGCCCAATCATGAAGTGAACTCATTGGTTCCCAACTGGGACCTGAGCTCTAACTTCCACTTGGACTACCTTTGCATCTCGGGTTTTGGTTTCCTCCTATTCGGGTCGGTCGGCCAAGCACCTTTCATTAAGGTCGGTTTTCATCATCTCTACCCTGGTCGGTCGGTGTTGCCCCCCTGGTCGGTCGAACACTTCACTATTCCTAGTCGGTCGTACTTCACCATTCCTGGTCGGTCGTACTTCATCATCGTATGGGGTCGGTCGAACATCGCATAGTGGTCGGTCTTGCCCAGCCTGGTCGGTCTCCCTAGTTGGTCGAACACTTCATACAGGGTCGGTCGTGATGTCCTCCTTCTATTCGGGTCGGTCGTGAGCTCGGGTCGGTCGGTCAAAACCTTCCCCTGGTCGGTATTACTCGACCCAAAGAAAACCTACACCATTTCAGCAAGCTATTTTCGCATCTCGACGGAGTTTTCAACCATTCTAACCTTATAATACAATCATAGGTCATACCAAATAGTAGTAGCAACTTGTATAATCAACCATAAACACCAAAACAACAATTTAATCATAACAATATGGATCAAATGTACCCAAAACCCATGTTTTCCCCTTAATCATTTTTAAGCATAACCAATGATAGGATTAGCAAAACTTAACCAAATTAACCCAATTTTCTATCAGAGGCCTAAAATAATATTTTGGAATTTCTAAATATTTTTCCAGATTTTTATGATGCATAATTTCGCTTATTATCACCAATCACTCCTTAATCCCCTAAATTCCGAGATTAGCAAAATTAGTCGAAATCAACCCAAATTCTCAGCAGAGGCATAAAATGACATTTAAGAATTTTACAAATTTTTCCATAATTTAATTACGCATAGTTTTGCTAATTTTCACTAATCACCCCTAATTAGCCATAATTAGTGAAAAACAAAGCAAATCACTCACCTTTGCAACAAAGTAAACTATAGATCTGAAATAATCTCTGATTTGAATCCAATCTTTATGTGTTCCAGCAGCTCTATCCCAATCCTTATGCTAATCCGCCTTGATTTTATGTAGATTAGGCTAATATGTGATTAGAGATGACAAAAAGGTGTTTTGGATTGTTTTAGAAGATGGAAGCCATTGCTAGAGCTTAAGGAAGGTTTGTGGCGGCTGAGAAAACCGAAGTGGAATGATTTTCCTAACCCTTCCAGCCCTCTCATAACCCTAATCCCGAAATTCCCCTTTAGGCCTAGCTGTTATTCACCCGGTTAAGCCCAATTAAGCTGTCTTTCACTATCTGAAACTTGTTTCAGCCATATCTCCCAAACGTTGAGTCCTTTTGGCTAATGTGACCACTCTACGGAAAGGTAAACCATCAAATGAATCTAACAGAAGTGGTTTCAGGTCAAAATTCCTTTCCAATCAAAAGTTATGGCCAAAATAATATCAGCTACGGGTAAAATGGTCATTTAAAAATCGGCAAAAATCATGAACATGGGAAATGATCTTAATAGTTGTCTCCCAAAGTTACACGACCATACGACTTCATAAGAAAAAGAAATAAATATTATACGATCCTAGATACATAGAATGCGGGTTGTTACATCCCTAGCCTTGACTCATGATGGAAACCCAATTTCCAATACGACATTACGGTTCTGATTGTAAACATATATATGGTGACATAGCAGGATGGGCTACTAAGCCGTCTAAAATATATACATTTACTTTGAAGTAATTTAAAAATAATTAAACACTAATAATACTATTAAAATATTATTTTCTACGTATCAAGCATGTTTGATCATTATAAGGTAAAACTCTATCCTCCGGTTTGCGTTGCATTGTGTGATGAGACTTGAGTCTTATAATGATTTCATTTTTCTAAAAAGAATTGCGTTGTTTTGAATAAAAATTTACATAATTTATGCACTGGCAATCCAATGGAGTAAAGTCGTTCCTCGTTAGCGGCGTGGTTCTGTGATTAGCCATATTGTTAGATAAGTTAAGAAAGATTTATCATACCAGTCCCATGACTGACCCGTAGTTTGTTTCACTTCGCAAATTCGGGTGCCCTCTTTTCCACAGAGGCAGTTGAGTAGCTTATTTTGCAGACATATTGAGAAGGATTCTGGATTGAAGCTTAGAGCTGTGTCTAGAGCATTGATAGACTTCCGCTATATCAGTTTATTATTTCCGCTGCACTATATTAAATCTATTGTAAATTTATCTTTCGCTGTTGTTTAGTATATTCGATGTACTCTGATATTCTGTACTCTGATGAAACATTAATGTAATGTTTATAAAAGTCTTCTTCTATTTGTTCTAATGTGTTGCATGCCCAGAATTAGGTATTCGGGTTTTGTATGGTTTTAGTCGATTTAACGATCGATTAGGTCCGAACAAAATCCAAATCGTTATAGCTGGTATCAGAGCATTTGTTAGCTCAAATCTTTGGGTTACAACTCGTTAGAACTGAACAAAAGACTCATCAGAGGTAAGATGATTAATATCCTATAAAAGAATACTCATTAGAGATAGGATCAGTAGCATCCTAGAATGAGAAAACTCGTTAGAGATGGGGTTAGAAATGCCCCAGAATGAGTTGAGAGTGACAAGTTTATAATTAACGTATTTTGATTATATATATAATCCGATCTTAGAAAATATGATCTTTGAATATATAAAAGTTATATATATTTGAAAGGTTAATCAACTAATAAAATTATTGAAACTAATACATGAATGAAAGTTGAGTTGATTAATTAAACAACCTTCAGCTCCATTCCTTTTCGAGGACGAAAAGATTTTAAGTGGGGGAGATTGTAACAACCCGGAATTTTGGAACCAATTTAAAATTTTTATCTTAGAAATTTTAATGGATTTTAAATATTTAAAATAATTTATTTTAAATAATAACAATTAAAAATCTATTTAAATTGAAGTTAGAACAACTATATTTATTAGGAGTTGGAAATAGCATGGCAGTTTGAAAATTTGAATTTGAACTTTGACTGAACGTACAAGATTCAAAATAAATCGGATTTTAATAAAACCAAAAATATTTAAATATATTTAGAAATGTCTTTCCTACAAATCCGAAAAATTGAAATTTCATAACGGGAATCAAAAGTTATGCCTAGTTTAAAATTCAGAATAGTCACTATAGAATTTAATATAATATATAGCCCGTATAAATATCCATCTTGCAAACGACCCCCGTTCTCGACGAAACCACTTTGGTTGAATTCGGAATGTAAAATTATTGCTAGATTCCAATTTTCATATTTTTTGGAATTAATATGTGAGCGTCGCAAATTAAAACGTGTTTTATCAATTTTAATCAATTTGAATCGACCAGAAAAAGGCCATTTTTCAAACGGTCTCCAAATTCGACAAAATTAATTTTGTTAAGACTGCATCATCAAAACATAGCTAGATTCATTTTTCGGGAATTTTTGGTGTCCGTATTCGTCCCCAGCGAATTTAAATGTACAATCGAATAAATTAAATAAATGATATAAATTTTAAATTAAATAAAACTGGCTGAAAACGATTGTTTGGGGTGACGGGACCTAGCCAATTGCATTTGAAATGGGGACAATTGGGTAGGAAATATTTTTGCTGAACTGAAATTGAAGCTGTTATGGGTTAACGGGCCAAAATCATTAATTAAGAAAATTAGCATTAAAATATTATAAATAGTTTTCTCCTAAACCCTAATACCCTATGAAGAATAGCGGCCACGATCGTTTTAATGGCCTAAAAGCTTTGCACCTTCCTCCTACAAATTCTCTCAATCCACAAGGAATTAGGCCACCATCCTTTAGAGGATTCTGCAGTCCTCTCTGAGATCTATGAGTACATACCCATTTCAGCCTCCATCATTACATGTAGCTCGAGAACCGCATCCATGAAGCGGGCAAATTTGCGCTACCGCCGCGATAGCCAGGCGCCGTCGCACCTGACCTCGACCCCTCCCCCAAGCGTGCGCCTCGAAGCCCTTCAGCGGGGTGCCGGCCGATCAATCTCTAGTGCACGGAGTTGCGTGAAAACCTTGATCTAGGTTGGAAGCTTCGCTAAAATAACGCGGCCGTGTTATCTGAAGGAGGAAGAAAGTGGTTTTTAAAATATTTTTTTAATTTATTTATTTTAAAATGCTATTAATAAAAATTAATCCATATCTCACTCATACAAACTCGAAATTTAACGATTTCGTATCAGCTACGACCGTGAGTTCGAGATCTACGCTTCTCGACTGACTTGAACCATTTCTGAGCAGATCAAATTTTGGCCAAAATTTTAGATCTGAACCATTCTGATTTAAACGACTGTGAGAAATCTATTTATTTCTTCTTTTTAAATAATTAGAAATAATTCTGATTTTATTATCACCAATTCATATTTAATTCCTATTTATTATTATTCAAGATTCGTTCTGTGCTGGATGTAGTATGTAGATCTGTTTGTTTGGTGATATTATGTGGTGACAAAATTGTGATCTGTGGTGATAAAATTGTTAAAACATATAGATCAATTTGTTGCAATAAAGCGAGTGAATCAAAAATATATAATTTTGTTTAGATAAAATTATCAAATTAGAATCATTAGGCAAATTCATTATTTGTTAGTTAAATTAGTGGAACCAAGAAATATCCTTTTTGGGTTAATTAGAATAGTTGCATTGGAATTGCCATTTTTGTTTAAATAAAATTGGTCAAAACAAAAATGAAAATTTTGTTTAAATAAAATTTTGTCTATTTGTTGAATTAGAATTTTCAACAAGTATGAAAACACCAATTTGGTCTATTTGTTGAATTAGAATTTTCAACAAATATGAAAACACCAATTTTGTCTATTTGTTGAATTAGAATTTTCAACAAATATGAATACACCAATTTTGTCTATTTGTTGAATTAGAACTTTTAAAAAATATGAAATCATCAATTTTTATCTATTTGTTGAATTAGAATCTTCAACAATTATGAAAACATCAATTTTTATTTATTTGTTAAATTAGAATTTTCAACAAATATGAAAACACCAATTTTGTCTATTTGTTGAACTAGAATTTTCACCAATTATGAAAACATCAATTTTTTATCCATTTGTTGAATTAGAATTTTCAACCATTATGAAAACATCAATTTTTATCTATTTGTTGAATTAAAATTTTCAACAAATATGAAAACACCAATTTTGTCTATTTGTTGAATTAGAATTTTTCAACAAACATGAAAACATCAATTTTTGGCTATTTGTTGAATTAGAATTTTCAATAAATAAGAAACATCAAATTTTGCCTATTTGTTGAATTAGAATTTTCAGCAAATAGAAAACGTCAATTTTTTCTTCTTATTTTGTTGAACTTGAGTTTTCAACAAAAATGAGGTATCAAATTTACCGTTGTGTTGAACAAGAAGATTCACCAAAAATGAAATATCAACTTTTGTGCATTTTGTTGAATTAAAATGGGAGTTAAGAACATGTTCATGTTTTAAATAAAAACTTGATATCGTTAAAAATTCACATTTTTATTGTCTAGAATAAAATGTAGACAATATTTGTGTTTTAAAATGAAAACATGTTTTACATTAAAAATTCACTTTTTTTAATGTAATAATAGAAATATCAAAAAAGATTCATGTTTTTAAATGAAAACATGTTTTACATTAAAAATTTATTTTTATTTAATGTAATAATAGAAGTTGGACAAATATTCATGTTTTAAAATAAAAACATGTTTATGTAAAAAAAACTTTGTTTTAATGAAATGAATGAATCACTAGAAAATGTTCATTTTTAAAACAAAGGCATGTTGACATTAAAAATATCATTTTTTATGAAAGAATGATTCATATAAAAATTGTTCATATTTGAATAAAAGTGATGAAACATTAAAATCATAATTTTTAATGTAAAGTTTGATTTATTGGAAATATTGATTGTTTGAATAAAAATGTCGGAACATTAAAAATCCATTTCTAATGTAAAAAAGATTCAGTAGAAAATATATGTTAGAGAATATTTGTAGGTTAAAACAATTTTTTTAACATGTTAGGAAGAAGGAAAATGAAAACATCGCTTTCATACGTTTTGTTTCAAAATAGAATTGTTAACGAATTAAAAACATCAAAATATTTTTAGTAAAATTACATTTATATTTACATTGCATATATTAGAATTTATATGCATTGTTAAAATTACATTTATATTTACACTGCATATATTAGAATTTATATGCATTGTTAAAATTACATTTATATTTAAGTTGCATATATTAGAAATTATATGCATTGTTCAAATGACATTTATATTTACATTGCATATATTCGAATTTATATGAATTGTAAAACTACTTTTTTTATTTGCAATGCTTATACTAGAATTTATATGCATAGTAAGATTACATTTTATTTAACAATGCATATATTAGAATTTATATGCATAGTTAAAATATCATTTTATTTACCATACGCACATTAGAATCTGTATGAATTGTTTTTATTTTAAAAACATTCACTGAAAACTTTACACAAATAAAATATTCCCTTTTATTTGTTAAAGTTAAAAATAGAAATACAAATAAAAATTAGCTATATTTGTCACTGATTCAATTTTCATGTAAATGAAATATATTTTGTTTGACATGATGAATATGTAAAAACATTCTTTTATTTGGCATGTTAAATACGTTAGTGGAATCATCGAATGGTTTATATTTATATATAATTATATATAAATATATGTATATATATACATATAAATTAAAATTAAAACGAATCGCGCGCGGTAGTTCGCGTTTCGGAATCGTAACTTTAAACGATTATACCGAAAGATCCGACCGTCAGATTTTCCCAAAACTGGAACTGTTAGGACCGCTTTGGGAAGATATTTCCAACGATATAAATTTTGTTAAAATCCAACGGTTAGATTTCGAGATAAGCGTAAATCAAATTTTAATAAAAACAGCGCCAAGGCTGCCTTTTGACCCGAAGCGTCGTTAAATTAATTTAGCTATTTTTATGTAAATAAAAATAGCGATAAATCGTCATTAAATATTATTAGCGATATGAAATGATTTTAAACTATATATATACGAGAATCATTTGAAAAGACAGAGTTCAATCTCATTTCAAATGAGTATACGACGATTTAAATCAAAGATATTGAAGACGGCGATTGAAGACCGACGATCTTCACATAGAAAGGATAACTACTGATGCCCGGCATTGGTTAGCTCCCAGTACAGGGTTAAAGTGGTAGTTGTCTGGACGTACTTGTTGATTGTCCGAATAAGTGAGCACCTCTCTTCCGTATTGGACATACAGGACGAGGAATAAGGTGTCTCCAGCTTCGTTCAGACCTAGAACGGACTTGTAAATGGATGTGTATCCGAAACTGGATTTCATTCCATATAAATTGATCTCTATTTAATATATATCTGTTGATGGCGGAGAGTTTATTCTCTTGCTTAACACCCTTCTCTGAGACGCATGAGCTCAAAGGTTATATATTGGTAGTTATCGATCGCGTGGCGTGAATTGTCAATGTGACATGCCAAGATGCAATTGATCGAGGCTTTTGTTGAAAGGCAGAGCCTTGTGGTTTATGATCAAAGCATAGCCTATACTCTATCTTTGTGTATAACGTTACCTCGCGAGCTTCACACCCCGGTAAAAGTCAGAAACAGGACAAGGGAACGCAAGGAGTGCACTCGTTTCTTTCTAGCTAGTAGTGGTATCATGGTTTTGCAAGCCCTAACATTTTATGTAACAATTTGAATTTCGCCCGGACCTAATCGATCGCTAAATCGACTAGGACCGTTCAAAAACCCAAATACGCTAACTCTGGATATACAACACATTAGACGATAACAGAAGACTTTTATAAACATTACAATAATGTTACATCATAGTACAGAATATCGGAGTACATCGATATAATAATATAACAACGGAAGATAAATTTACAACAAATACAACACAGCGGAATCAATATTCTGATACAGCGGAAGTCTATCAATGCGCTGGACACAAATTTAAGCTTCGATCCAGAATCCTACTCAATATATCTGCAAAATAAGCTACTCGACTGGCCGTGTGGAAAAGAGGGCACCCGAGGTTGCAAAGTGAAACAAACTACGGGTTAGTCATGGGACTGGTATGAGAAATCTTTACTTAACTTAACTAGTAATAAGGATAATCACAGGACCACGCCGCTAACGCGGAACGGGTTTACTCCATTGGATTGCCAGTGCATAATTTAAATAAAGTAAATCGTTAAACAACGCAATACTTTTTAAAAAAATGAAACCATTATAAGACTCATGTCTCATCACA
Organism: Allium sativum; assembly: GCA_030737875.1. Taxonomy (NCBI): domain Eukaryota; kingdom Viridiplantae; phylum Streptophyta; class Magnoliopsida; order Asparagales; family Amaryllidaceae; genus Allium; species Allium sativum. The sequence continues at coordinate 216,682,188 of CM060918.1, read as the reverse complement.
CAATGCAACTCAAACTGGAGGATAGATTTTTACCTTATAATGGTCAAAAATGCTTGATACGATAAAAACAGATTTGATATTATTATTAGTGTATATACATTTTAAAAACATTTCAATCATAACGTATCAATCATAGACGGCATAGTACGCCATCCTACTATGTCACCATACTAGTTTTACAATCAAAACCGCATGGTGTCATATTGGAAGTTGGATTTCCATAATGAGTCAAGGAAAGGAACGATCTCCTTACCGATTCGAGACACTCTAGCAATATCTCAGGATTCAGACACTGGCGAACCCTTGGATCATGCAGGGCCGGTACACAACTACTTTAGTGGATTAGTTATGCCTGAACACACGCTTCCTATTCCTATTGAACCTATAAAATGGTCACAATCGACCAAATAACGAGGCCTCCTAATCCATCATCCACATAAGTAAAAATGCCAGGGCTTATAAACACTGACACCACTTCTAGCTAGAAAGAAACGTGTGCACTCCATGCGTTCCTTGCTCCGTTTTTGACTCATACCGGGGTGTGAGGCTCGCGAAGTAATGCTATACACCATGATACACCTGAACAGGCCGTGCTTTGATCATCTACCACAGGGCCCTGCTTTTCAACAAAACCTTGATCATTTGCATCTTGGCATGCCACATTGATAATTCACGCCATGTGATCGATAACTACTAATACGGAAGAGAGGTGCTCGCTTATCCGGACAATCAACAAGTACATCCGGACAACTACCACTGTAACCCTTTCTAGGAGCAAATCAGTCCAGGACATCAGTAGTCATCCATTCGATGTGAAGATCGCCGGTCTTCAATCACCGTCTTCAATGTCTTCGAGTTTAAATCGTCATATAATTATTTGAAATGAGATTGAACTCGGTCTTCTCAAATAATTCTCGCATAATTCTAATTTAAAATCATTTCATGTCATTAATATTATTTTATAACGATTTCTCGCTATTTTTATATATATAAAAATAGCTAAATTAATTAAATGATGCTTCGGGTTAATAGGCGGCCCTGGCGTTGTTTTTATCAAAATTTGATTTACACATTTCTCGAAATCTAACCATTGGATTTTAACGAATTTTATATCATTGGAAAGATCTTCCCAAAGCGGACCTAATGGTTCCAGTTTTGGGAAAATCCGACAGTCGGATCTTTCGGGATAATCGTTTAAAGTTACGATTCCGAAACGTGAACTACCATATGCGATTCGTTTAATTTTAATTTATATTTATATATAAAATATTATATACAAATATAAATCGTTCGACGATTCTAGTATCATGTTTAATACGCCAAATAAAAGACTGTTTTATTGGCATATCGCACCTAAATGTTCATAATGTTGGATAAATATGTATTTTATTTACATAACATCTTTGCTAATGAGAAATAAAAAGATAATTTTTATTTTCATTATTTGAGTGCAATTTCTATTTTATACTTTAACAATTAAAAAGAAATATTTTTTATTTGTATATAGCTTCAATGTATGACATGACACACATAAAAATGTTTATGTTAATTTGCATACATACACTAATATATATTCTGACAATAAAATTGTCTCTTTAATTTATACACAGATTCTAATGTGTATATGTAACACCCCACCTCCGCCAGGGTGGCTCTTGCAAGCACTCTGACTTTGGAGGGGCGTTTGAATCAGGTAAACATGCATAATGATATATCAAGGCAGAACAAGAACATATGTATATATGTAAACAGAGTAAATAACATAGATAAAACAGCGGAAGATTTCAAACCATTTCAAAACAGGTCTGGTACAACATAATGTCAACTTTCCAAATACACAAGTCTAGATAAAACAATATTGCTGAAAAACTGAAATACATAAGTACTATCCCCAAAATAAGTGATAACCATAGCTAGCTTCATGTCAAGACCGTACAGGAGCTAAAATCCCACAAGCAAGCGATCAGAAATCCAATCTAAGCTCCAATATTCCCACACTGAGAACCTGGGGGGGGGGGGGGAACGGAAGAAAAGAGGCGAAAGAAAACAGGTCAGTCAAAAAGACTGAGTAAGCCCTATGTAATAACCCGAAAATCTGGGCCAGTTTAAATTTTTTATTTTGGCGATTTTAGTGAATTTTGAACATTTAAAATAGATTATTTTAAATAATATCGACGAGAAATTTATTTTGAATAGAATTCGACGTATATATTTATATACGTCGTCGTTAGAATATAAATATTTATATATAATTATAAATAGAATTGAGAATGGCGCGGTAGTTCGATAATTCGATTTCAAACTTCAATTGAATGTACCGGGTGCAAAACAAACCGGATTTTAGTGAAACCAAAAACATTAGGATCTAATTGACTATATCTTTCTAACGGATGTAACAAACTGTGATTTCATCTTAGAAATGATAAGATATGTCCAGTTGAAAATTCTGAATAGTCGCTATGGAATTCAGGCCCTTAAAAATGGACATTTTGCAAACGACCTCGGATTTCGACGAAACCACTTTTGTTAGGTCCGTGATGTCGAGTTATTGCTAGGTTTCAAATTTCATAATTTTTCGAATCAATATGTGAGCGTGGCAAAGGAAAACGTGTTTTGACCATTTCAGTTGATTTTAATCGACTGGAAATTGGCCATTTTTCTAACAGTCTCGGAATTCGATGAAACTAGTTTTGTTAGGACCGTATCGTCAATACGAAGCTAGAAAATATTTTTCTGGAATTTTTCTAGTTAGTATGTGATCCCAGTAATTTGAAATGTACATTTAAAATTCAATATAGTGATTTAAATATAAAATTAACAGAAACTGATTGTAACAATCGAATCAGCTGACGATACATATCCCATTGTGTTCGGAATGGGGGTTGAACGCTATGGACGACAGGCGGTGGACCTCGTTTAGAGGTCGTTTGAAAAAGTTGACTTTTTGAATTAAAATAAAATAATTAAATTAAAAAAAAAAAAAAATCTAATCTCTCCCTATTTCACGCTGGCCCCCCCCCCCCGATCAAATTCATTTCAGAATCAAAAGAAAAAAAAAAAAAAAAAAAAGGGGACGAAGGCGACGGGGGGGGAGAGCCGCCGCCGCCACCTCGCGCGCTCCCCTCCGACCAGAGCGCCGCCCCACTCCTCCCACCGTCGACGACCAGCCGCCGCGATGCACCCCTCCCCCATCCCCTGACAACCACCGCGACCCCCCCCTGAAGCCCGACGAACCCAAAGAAACGCCGACGCCGACGCACCAGTAGCCCCCTGTAAGTTTATTTATTTTATTTATTTGTTTTATTTTATATGAATAGAATTTTAAAAACTTATTTTCTTTAAAAACTGATTTTTAATTTAAGTTTAAAACTGAATTTTATTTATTTTAAAAACTGATTTTTTTATATTATGTTAAAAACTGATTTTTATGATCTTAAAAACTGATTTTGTTTTTAAAACTTTTAAATTAGAAAAGGTGAAAACTTTTAAATTAGAAAAGGTGAAAACTTTTAAATTTAAAAAGGTGAAATCGAAATCTTTAAACTTTAAAAGGTGAAGATAGGATTTTTATTTGGTAGAAAGTATGATCTTTATATTTTTAAAGTGATAAAAATATGACTTTTGTATTTTTAAAGTATTAAAAATATAGTCTTTACTATATAGAAATATTAAAAAAATATGACTTTTGTATTTTTAAAGTATTAAAAATATAATTTTTACAGGATAGAGAATATAAAAATATCATCTTTGTGTATGTAACGAAATAAAAATCTGATTTTTATTTTATATACGTTGAGATAAAGTGGTAATTTTTATAATGATGAAATCTGTATTTTTGAAAAGATGAAGTCTTTATATTTTTGAAAAGGAGAAATCTTTATAGTTAAAAGGGCGAGATCTTTATATAGATGAAACGATATAAAAATGTGATTTTTTTTATATTGAACTTCGAAGTAAAAATTCGATTTTTATATATTGAATAGCATAGTAAAAATTCGATTTTTAAATATATGAAGTGATTATAAAAATATGACTTTTAAATTGAAAGTGAATAAATAAAAATGTGATTTTTATTTTAAAGACATCGAAATATAAAAATGTGTGATTTTTATATATATAGTGACTACGGGCAGCGAAGATGACGAAGACGGGATAACGAAGAAGATTTCTATCAATGAAGTGCCGTGGAGCTTGGATAGCTTTCAGTGAGAACTTCTCACTCAAATTCTACTTTTCTAGTTATATATACATATATATACTAGGATGCAGACGGTGCTTATTAGAAGCACCTGACACCCGTCCACAGACCATGGACTTGTTTGATTGGTTGTGTAGTTGGTTAGATTATTTGATTTGGATTGGATTGTTTTGGTGAAATTGAAATTGATATGATTGATGTGTGAATGGCGTGGGCCTTCACTAGACCGGGGATAAGGCTAGGCCTCGTCCCGTTTCTAGTATCGTGCCGTTATGCCGCCGAAATTTTCTAAAATATGTTAGAAAAATAAAAATATCATTTTTATGGTGTAAATGAACTGAATAGAAATTCAAGTGTGAAGTAAATATTTTTGTCGTTAAAAATATAGTTTTAACGTGAAAGTGAATAAATAAATATTTATAAACAAATCGGCCGATTTGTTTATATACACTGATTTGACTGATATTGAATGGGTCGATAAATTTTACACATCGCCCAACTGCACAACTAAAAATCTGTGTTTGATTGTTTGAAACCCCACACGGGTGTTGGGAGTGAAATATGAATTTCACTCATCCTGATTGATTAAATATGTCGATCGGTTGATTGACAGGCTGTTATAAGCGTAAGATATCTATATTTGATGCTTATACAGTGTAGTGCACTTTGGTTGATGGTTGATTGTTTATTATTGCTATCATATACATGTGTTGTATGGAATCCATATAATTAACGTTATATGGTGATTGATTGGGCCTCATTCCAATCGGGAAAGTAATGAATATTATAAAAGAAAATTCATGTGTTGAAGATAAAAATAGTGATGTGTTGACAGTACTCATGTGTTGAGATTAGTCGTGTGTTGAAATAAATATAGATTCATGTGTTGAATGGGATAAATTTTCATTTGATGGATAGAATAAAGAATATTTGAAAATAGAAATATGTGAAGCCGTGATGATTAGATTGACGCCATTTTGACGTGAACGATATTTATATCGATAATGAATTGAATTGAAAACGATTTCGAAATAAATTGAATTGAAAACGATTTCGAAATGAATTGAATTGAAAACGATTTCGAAATGAATTGAATTGAAAACGATTTCGAAATGAATTGAATTGAAAACGATTTCGAAATGAATTGAATTGAAAACGATTTCGAAATGAATTGAATTGAAAACGATTTCGAAATGAATTGAATTGAAAACGATTTCGAAATGAATTGAATTGAAAACGATTTCGAAATGAATTGAATTGAAAACGATTTCGAAATGAATTGAATTGAAAACGATTTCGAAATGAATTGAATTGAAAACGATTTCGAAATGAATTGAATTGAAAACGATTTCGAAATGAATTGAATTGAAAACGATTTCGAAATGGATTGAATTGAAAGTGAATTGAAATGAATTCAAATTGAATTGAAATTTGAATTGAATAGAAATGAATTTTAAAACGAATTTATAAAGAAGAATTCAATTTTGATTTGAATTGAAATGGAAGTTGGAATTGTTTTGAAACGAATGTAGAACTATTAATAAGATTCGTTTTAAAAGGAAATCGACGAAATATATATAATATATATATTATATATATAATGGCCTGAATAGAACGCGCCGCGCCGCGGCAGTTCGTGAATTTCGACCATTTATTTCAAACGGACATTGCGGGAGATCCGACCGCCGGATTCTCCTAAAACCGGAACCGTTGGGTTCGTATCGAAAAGAGCTTTCCAATGAATATTAGAAATTTGAAATCTAACGGTTGGATTTGGAATTATGTCCAAATCAAATTCGAAAAAGGTCGCTGTAAGTGCAGTTCGATGGCCGTTGTTGGAAATCGACTGTACGGGCCTTGATAAAATTATTAAAAATATCTATAATTTGTGTAAAATTATAATATGTGAATTGGAAAGATTTGGGCTGGAAAATTCCACATTTGAAAAGATAAAAATAGATTTTTATCGAAATGAACTAGTTTTGAACTAGAATTGAAATCAATTTATTTTTAAAATAAATAAATTGAATTTGAAAGTGATTTTGAAAATAATCGATAATTTCCAATACGTGGATTGGACTGGAGCTGAATCGAAATTATCTTCGGGATATTTCGATGTTGGATTTCGTGACTATACAAATATTGTTATGGGGATTTGAAAGATATTTTATATCGTTATTTCCAATACGATATTTGTTGGTTTCAGAATTTGATATTGAATATAAGCCGATATATTTTCTATTCAGAGCCTTGTATTTAATATCAAATGTGATTTGGTTTGTCGTGAATCGTGTTTTTGATGACATTGGTTCTTCAACCCAGTTAAAGGCAGGATATTGATTTTTGAAAAGATTAAAACTAAGTGGAGTTTTAATGAATCTTTAATTAGATTAAAATGTGAATTGATAATTTAAATTATCAAGTCTGAAAGGTGATCGAGAGTGGAGTACCACCAGTTTTGCTCCAATGCGATAGTTGAATCTTTAATTAGATTTGAACGTGAAATGGTAATTAATTTTACCGATAACACAGTGGTGTTAGTTGTGGAGTATTACCAGTTTTCTCCATGGGATATAGGTTGGGATTGGGAAATAAAATAAATAATTACTTCGGTGTGGCTCGTTAATCCCGACTAGTTGAAATGATATCCAAAGGAGGATTAAAGAATAAATTTAGAAGAATTTATCTTGGATAAAATTAATGGGAACCTTTCCCTAAGAATGTGATTTTGTGAATAAAAGAATATTCTGAATTGGAATGAGGCGTTTGTTGTGTTTGTGTAACATTCGTTTATTATATACGTGGGTTATTCAGAAAGGCCGGGTTTATACCCATTCTGAATAACCGATTCGACGAGATGTCGAAGTTGAAGACGGTGGTTGAAGACCGGAAGTCTTCACATCGTTTGGGTGATTACTGATGATCTTGATTGGGCTGTACACCCGAGATGAGGGAAACAGTCGGTGATCGTCCAGACGTACCTGGAGATGGATGGATATGCGAGGAAAGTGCCTCCGGTTTCGTTCAGACCCAGAACGGACTTGTAAATGGACTGTGTGTCTGACATTGGATTTTAGTCCGTGTGATTGATCTCTATTAAATATATATCTGTTTGGCGGCGGAGAATTTATTCTCTTGCTTAACGCCCTTCTCTGAGACGTACGAGCTCAGGGGTTATATATTGATGGATATCAAACGCATGGAGTGAATCGCCTGTGTGGCATGCGTAAGTGGCAATTGATCAAGGCTTCTGTTGAAAAGCAAAGTCTTGTGGTTGATGATCAAAGCACGGCCTGTGTGGCGTAGCTTTGTGTATAACGTGAATCCGCGAGCCTCACAGCCCGGGATGGTGGTAAACTGATGGTTTGATCAGTATACATTTTTAGTGTAGTGGATTCGGTCGACCGATATTGAGCTTTGTGCTCGGAGGGATAGAGTAAGCGGTGTTTTCTCTTGCTGGGACGTAAGCCGCGGTGATACTTGAGTCCCAAAAGTGCGGATGTGCATAGCGGTGTTTTCTCTCGCTGAGACGTAAGCCGCGGTGATTTGTACTACGCGATAGATCTTTCGAGTCAGGAGCCACCATGATGGAAATCCAATTTCCAATACGTGTATTTCGGCTTTATTTGTAGAGCCTAGTATGGCGACATAGTGGGATGGGGCACTCATGCCGTCTATGATTTATATTTATGATTGAAATTGTTTTTGACACTATACACTTATTATAGTATCAAATGATTTGTTTTAACCGTATCAAGCATTCTTTGGCTGTTATAAGGGAAAACCCTATCCTCGGCTGCGTTGCATTGTGTGATGGGACCTGGGTCTTATAACAGCTTCATTTTTCTTTATTTAGCATTGCGCTGTTTGTTTCATGCACTAGTATTCTTGGGAGGAAACCCGTTCCGTGTTATACGGCGTGGTCCCTTGATTTACCTAATGATTTAAAATAAAGATCAATAACTGTTTTAGTTCTCACACCAGTCACATGACTGACCTGGAGTTTATTGTTTTAACCTAAACTCTGGGTGCCCTTATTTTCGACACGGGCAGCTAGTAGTTTTGGTTTTGCAGATTTATATTCACAGGATCCTGGTTTACAGCTGGAATGATATCCGGAAAGCTTTGTATCCGTATATCTCTTCTAGTTGTGTATTGTATTATTTTCCGCTGCTAGGTATTTACATGTAATTTAAATCTCTGATATTTCTGTGTAATATTCATTTATACTCTGTATATTCTTGTAATCTGATGCATTGTCGTAATAACAGTGAAACGTTCTTCTGTATGCGTTCTGATTTGTCTTGTCCTCACAGTAATTCGTTCTTTCTCTTCTCTTCGGAGACCGGGGAAGTTCGGGTCGCTTCATTTGGTATCAGAGCTTTGGTTTACAGAGCTCGAGAACAAGGCACATTAGAACCATACGAAAGAATTCATCAGATATTGGATTAGTAATATCCAATTAGAATTACTCGTTAGAGATAGGATCAGTAGTATCCTAGAACGAGTGTGAAGAGTATATTTTTCAAATGAAAACAATTTTGTTTTGAAAATTTAAATCGTTTTAAACGTATTTGAATATTTATTTATTTTGAATATGGACAATCGAGTATATATAGATTTCGCGTATACGCGTCATGAACGTATATTCGAAGTTTTAATATACTGGATAGATATAGAATCACATTCTAGACACCCGGGGATGATTCTGATGATGGTGCATCATCGTTAGTATTCATATTCGAGTTTCGAAGGTGTGATTTTCTATATATTTCCATTAGACTGGTGTGAGAACCAAAACTAATATAGTTAGAACACTTTGTTGTGAATTGGCATCAAAACATGATTTTTTGTAGATATATCAAAATTATGAATTTGAAACTCTAATTCACTAATTGATTGATGTTTGTGTTGGTTGTTTATTTGTTTGCTAATTTTTAACCATTATGCCTAATTGAACCGAATATTGAATTATATCGACAATTGGTCGCATTTGCTTGCATATACATATACTTATATTGAACAGGTCATAGCAAGGAGGCTAGAGCCAGAGAATAAAATTTGTTTGCCCGACAAATAGGTACATGTTTACTACATAATTTCCTGTTTTGTTTGGGTGATGATGATTTTGTGAGCCTATTGGCTAGCCGCTTGGCTTTTTCTTTTTCTTTTTGAGATCTGAAGGACCGGGGAAGCTATTTGAAATTCCCCGATGCTCCCATTGCAGGGGAGGTTATGGCGAAATTTTTCAAAAATTTAGGGTGTTAGCCAAATTTTTGAAATTTTGAAAATTCTCAGAAACTGAAAAGTTGGAGAATGGAAGCCAGATCGAGCGTAGAGCTGAATAATCAAACCACTTTCGACTTTGTTCCTTTTCGGGGACGAAAAGTTTTAAGTGGGGGAGATTGTAATAACCCAAAAATCTGGGCCAGTTTAAATTTTTTATTTTGGCGATTTTAGTGAATTTTGAACATTTAAAATAGATTATTTTAAATAATATCGACGAGAAATTTATTTTGAATAGAATTCGACGTATATATTTATATACGTCGTCGTTAGAATATAAATATTTATATATAATTATAAATAGAATTGAGAATGGCGCGGTAGTTCGATAATTCGATTTCAAACTTCAATTGAATGTACCGGGTGCAAAACAAACCGGATTTTAGTGAAACCAAAAACATTAGGATCTAATTGACTATATCTTTCTAACGGATGTAACAAACTGTGATTTCATCTTAGAAATGATAAGATATGTCCAGTTGAAAATTCTGAATAGTCGCTATGGAATTCAGGCCCTTAAAAATGGACATTTTGCAAACGACCTCGGATTTCGACGAAACCACTTTTGTTAGGTCCGTGATGTCGAGTTATTGCTAGGTTTCAAATTTCATAATTTTTCGAATCAATATGTGAGCGTGGCAAAGGAAAACGTGTTTTGACCATTTCAGTTGATTTTAATCGACTGGAAATTGGCCATTTTTCTAACAGTCTCGGAATTCGATGAAACTAGTTTTGTTAGGACCGTATCGTCAATACGAAGCTAGAAAATATTTTTCTGGAATTTTTCTAGTTAGTATGTGATCCCAGTAATTTGAAATGTACATTTAAAATTCAATATAGTGATTTAAATATAAAATTAACAGAAACTGATTGTAACAATCGAATCAGCTGACGATACATATCCCATTGTGTTCGGAATGGGGGTTGAACGCTATGGACGACAGGCGGTGGACCTCGTTTAGAGGTCGTTTGAAAAAGTTGACTTTTTGAATTAAAATAAAATAATTAAATTAAAAAAAAAAAAATCTAATCTCTCCCTATTTCACGCTGGCCCCCCCCCCGATCAAATTCATTTCAGAATCAAAAGAAAAAAAAAAAAAAAAAAAGGGGACGAAGGCGACGGGGGGGGAGAGCCGCCGCCGCCACCTCGCGCGCTCCCCTCCGACCAGAGCGCCGCCCCACTCCTCCCACCGTCGACGACCAGCCGCCGCGATGCACCCCTCCCCCATCCCCTGACAACCACCGCGACCCCCCCTGAAGCCCGACGAACCCAAAGAAACCCCGACGCCGACGCACCAGTAGCCCCCTGTAAGTTTATTTATTTTATTTATTTGTTTTATTTTATATGAATAGAATTTTAAAAACTTATTTTCTTTAAAAACTGATTTTTAATTTAAGTTTAAAACTGAATTTTATTTATTTTAAAAACTGATTTTTTTATATTATGTTAAAAACTGATTTTTATGATCTTAAAAACTGATTTTGTTTTTAAAACTTTTAAATTAGAAAAGGTGAAAACTTTTAAATTAGAAAAGGTGAAAACTTTTAAATTTAAAAAGGTGAAATCGAAATCTTTAAACTTTAAAAGGTGAAGATAGGATTTTTATTTGGTAGAAAGTATGATCTTTATATTTTTAAAGTGATAAAAATATGACTTTTGTATTTTTAAAGTATTAAAAATATAGTCTTTACTATATAGAAATATTAAAAAAATATGACTTTTGTATTTTTAAAGTATTAAAAATATAATTTTTACAGGATAGAGAATATAAAAATATCATCTTTGTGTATGTAACGAAATAAAAAACTGATTTTTATTTTATATACGTTGAGATAAAGTGGTAATTTTTATAATGATGAAATCTGTATTTTTGAAAAGATGAAGTCTTTATATTTTTGAAAAGGAGAAATCTTTATAGTTAAAAGGGCGAGATCTTTATATAGATGAAACGATATAAAAATGTGATTTTTTTTATATTGAACTTCGAAGTAAAAATTCGATTTTTATATATTGAATAGCATAGTAAAAATTCGATTTTTAAATATATGAAGTGATTATAAAAATATGACTTTTAAATTGAAAGTGAATAAATAAAAATGTGATTTTTATTTTAAAGACATCGAAATATAAAAATGTGTGATTTTTATATATATAGTGACTACGGGCAGCGAAGATGACGAAGACGGGATAACGAAGAAGATTTCTATCAATGAAGTGCCGTGGAGCTTGGATAGCTTTCAGTGAGAACTTCTCACTCAAATTCTACTTTTCTAGTTATATATACATATATATACTAGGATGCAGACGGTGCTTATTAGAAGCACCTGACACCCGTCCACAGACCATGGACTTGTTTGATTGGTTGTGTAGTTGGTTAGATTATTTGATTTGGATTGGATTGTTTTGGTGAAATTGAAATTGATATGATTGATGTGTGAATGGCGTGGGCCTTCACTAGACCGGGGATAAGGCTAGGCCTCGTCCCGTTTCTAGTATCGTGCCGTTATGCCGCCGAAATTTTCTAAAATATGTTAGAAAAATAAAAATATCATTTTTATGGTGTAAATGAACTGAATAGAAATTCAAGTGTGAAGTAAATATTTTTGTCGTTAAAAATATAGTTTTAACGTGAAAGTGAATAAATAAATATTTATAAACAAATCGGCCGATTTGTTTATATACACTGATTTGACTGATATTGAATGGGTCGATAAATTTTACACATCGCCCAACTGCACAACTAAAAATCTGTGTTTGATTGTTTGAAACCCCACACGGGTGTTGGGAGTGAAATATGAATTTCACTCATCCTGATTGATTAAATATGTCGATCGGTTGATTGACAGGCTGTTATAAGCGTAAGATATCTATATTTGATGCTTATACAGTGTAGTGCACTTTGGTTGATGGTCGATTGTTTATTATTGCTATCATATACATGTGTTGTATGGAATCCATATAATTAACGTTATATGGTGATTGATTGGGCCTCATTCCAATCGGGAAAGTAATGAATATTATAAAAGAAAATTCATGTGTTGAAGATAAAAATAGTGATGTGTTGACAGTACTCATGTGTTGAGATTAGTCGTGTGTTGAAATAAATATAGATTCATGTGTTGAATGGGATAAATTTTCATTTGATGGATAGAATAAAGAATATTTGAAAATAGAAATATGTGAAGCCGTGATGATTAGATTGACGCCATTTTGACGTGAACGATATTTATATCGATAATGAATTGAATTGAAAACGATTTCGAAATGAATTGAATTGAAAACGATTTCGAAATGAATTGAATTGAAAACGATTTCGAAATGAATTGAATTGAAAACGATTTCGAAATGAATTGAATTGAAAACGATTTCGAAATGAATTGAATTGAAAACGATTTCGAAATGAATTGAATTGAAAACGATTTCGAAATGAATTGAATTGAAAACGATTTCGAAATGAATTGAATTGAAAACGATTTCGAAATGAATTGAATTGAAAACGATTTCGAAATGAATTGAATTGAAAACGATTTCGAAATGAATTGAATTGAAAACGATTTCGAAATGAATTGAATTGAAAACGATTTCGAAATGGATTGAATTGAAAGTGAATTGAAATGAATTCAAATTGAATTGAAATTTGAATTGAATAGAAATGAATTTTAAAACGAATTTATAAAGAAGAATTCAATTTTGATTTGAATTGAAATGGAAGTTGGAATTGTTTTGAAACGAATGTAGAACTATTTATAAGATTCGTTTTAAAAGGAAATCGACGAAATATATATAATATATATATTATATATATAATGGCCTGAATAGAACGCGCCGCGCCGCGGCAGTTCGTGAATTTCGACCATTTATTTCAAACGGACATTGCGGGAGATCCGACCGCCGGATTCTCCTAAAACCGGAACCGTTGGGTTCGTATCGAAAAGAGCTTTCCAATGAATATTAGAAATTTGAAATCTAACGGTTGGATTTGGAATTATGTCCAAATCAAATTCGAAAAAGGTCGCTGTAAGTGCAGTTCGATGGCCGTTGTTGGAAATCGACTGTACGGGCCTTGATAAAATTATTAAAAATATCTATAATTTGTGTAAAATTATAATATGTGAATTGGAAAGATTTGGGCTGGAAAATTCCACATTTGAAAAGATAAAAATAGATTTTTATCGAAATGAACTAGTTTTGAACTAGAATTGAAATCAATTTATTTTTAAAATAAATAAATTGAATTTGAAAGTGATTTTGAAAATAATCGATAATTTCCAATACGTGGATTGGACTGGAGCTGAATCGAAATTATCTTCGGGATATTTCGATGTTGGATTTCGTGACTATACAAATATTGTTATGGGGATTTGAAAGATATTTTATATCGTTATTTCCAATACGATATTTGTTGGTTTCAGAATTTGATATTGAATATAAGCCGATATATTTTCTATTCAGAGCCTTGTATTTAATATCAAATGTGATTTGGTTTGTCGTGAATCGTGTTTTTGATGACATTGGTTCTTTAACCCAGTTAAAGGCAGGATATTGATTTTTGAAAAGATTAAAACTAAGTGGAGTTTTAATGAATCTTTAATTAGATTAAAATGTGAATTGATAATTTAAATTATCAAGTCTGAAAGGTGATCGAGAGTGGAGTACCACCAGTTTTGCTCCAATGCGATAGTTGAATCTTTAATTAGATTTGAACGTGAAATGGTAATTAATTTTACCGATAACACAGTGGTGTTAGTTGTGGAGTATTACCAGTTTTCTCCATGGGATATAGGTTGGGATTGGGAAATAAAATAAATAATTACTTCGGTGTGGCTCGTTAATCCCGACTAGTTGAAATGATATCCAAAGGAGGATTAAAGAATAAATTTAGAAGAATTTATCTTGGATAAAATTAATGGGAACCTTTCCCTAAGAATGTGATTTTGTGAATAAAAGAATATTCTGAATTGGAATGAGGCGTTTGTTGTGTTTGTGTAACATTCGTTTATTATATACGTGGGTTATTCAGAAAGGCCGGGTTTATACCCATTCTGAATAACCGATTCGACGAGATGTCGAAGTTGAAGACGGTGGTTGAAGACCGGAAGTCTTCACATCGTTTGGGTGATTACTGATGATCTTGATTGGGCTGTACACCCGAGATGAGGGAAACAGTCGGTGATCGTCCAGACGTACCTGGAGATGGATGGATATGCGAGGAAAGTGCCTCCGGTTTCGTTCAGACCCAGAACGGACTTGTAAATGGACTGTGTGTCTGACATTGGATTTTAGTCCGTGTGATTGATCTCTATTAAATATATATCTGTTTGGCGGCGGAGAATTTATTCTCTTGCTTAACGCCCTTCTCTGAGACGTACGAGCTCAGGGGTTATATATTGATGGATATCAAACGCATGGAGTGAATCGCCTGTGTGGCATGCGTAAGTGGCAATTGATCAAGGCTTCTGTTGAAAAGCAAAGTCTTGTGGTTGATGATCAAAGCACGGCCTGTGTGGCGTAGCTTTGTGTATAACGTGAATCCGCGAGCCTCACAGCCCGGGATGGTGGTAAACTGATGGTTTGATCAGTATACATTTTTAGTGTAGTGGATTCGGTCGACCGATATTGAGCTTTGTGCTCGGAGGGATAGAGTAAGCGGTGTTTTCTCTTGCTGGGACGTAAGCCGCGGTGATACTTGAGTCCCAAAAGTGCGGATGTGCATAGCGGTGTTTTCTCTCGCTGAGACGTAAGCCGCGGTGATTTGTACTACGCGATAGATCTTTCGAGTCAGGAGCCACCATGATGGAAATCCAATTTCCAATACGTGTATTTCGGCTTTATTTGTAGAGCCTAGTATGGCGACATAGTGGGATGGGGCACTCATGCCGTCTATGATTTATATTTATGATTGAAATTGTTTTTGACACTATACACTTATTATAGTATCAAATGATTTGTTTTAACCGTATCAAGCATTCTTTGGCTGTTATAAGGGAAAACCCTATCCTCGGCTGCGTTGCATTGTGTGATGGGACCTGGGTCTTATAACAGCTTCATTTTTCTTTATTTAGCATTGCGCTGTTTGTTTCATGCACTAGTATTCTTGGGAGGAAACCCGTTCCGTGTTATACGGCGTGGTCCCTTGATTTACCTAATGATTTAAAATAAAGATCAATAACTGTTTTAGTTCTCACACCAGTCACATGACTGACCTGGAGTTTATTGTTTTAACCTAAACTCTGGGTGCCCTTATTTTCGACACGGGCAGCTAGTAGTTTTGGTTTTGCAGATTTATATTCACAGGATCCTGGTTTACAGCTGGAATGATATCCGGAAAGCTTTGTATCCGTATATCTCTTCTAGTTGTGTATTGTATTATTTTCCGCTGCTAGGTATTTACATGTAATTTAAATCTCTGATATTTCTGTGTAATATTCATTTATACTCTGTATATTCTTGTAATCTGATGCATTGTCGTAATAACAGTGAAACGTTCTTCTGTATGCGTTCTGATTTGTCTTGTCCTCACAGTAATTCGTTCTTTCTCTTCTCTTCGGAGACCGGGGAAGTTCGGGTCGCTTCACCCTACTACAATCAATGTAAACTGATAAAGTTAACTGGCATGATGAAAGCTAAGATGAACATATGGATAACTACATACTGGCATGATGATTAACTAACAAGGTAGATAAAGGTGTCATCGCATAATCAGGTTTAAGGTTTTTGCACCACAGGTGTACTAGCAAACTAACATGACTTGAATAAACAAGTATTGATCCCTTGGCCCAAGCTTTGGCCCAATAACATGAAGTGACCCTAATACGAGGTCCAATAACATGGTTTGACCCTAATACGAGGTCCAACCAAACGGTCTAATCGATCGGCTCCCTAAGCCTAACTCGTCACGTGTTGGTGTCAATGCGGCCCAAACATAATTGTAGTCAAACTGTGCAGGGTCTCCCGTCGGGTGTATCAAGCCCTAGGGTGTCAACCCCTGGACACCATAAACATGAGTGCACAGTCTCGATCTACTGGTACCCGTGCATGTTTTCCCCGGCTTCGGACTATGTGCACGACCATAGTCCGCCCGGAACTACACCGGCGTACCAATCTGCCGTCGTTTTTGGTCGCTTACCTCAAGTCCAGTAATTGTGCCCCCCACCCTAGCCTAGTCCCAAGGGTCTTAATGATACGAACTTGGGATTACTGCTGGAGTGGACCCCCATTGCTAGGATTTTCTAGTGGGTTAAGTACGGTTTAACCCTCTTGTTAATCATGGATTAACTTGGTTAAGTGTAACGATGAGTTCACGACTTAACCCTGATTAATCTACCAAGCCCAAATTGGTTAAGTATTAAGTGGACCATGACTTAACCCTAATCACGAGGCATTAATTAACGTGCCTTAACCTCTCACATTAGACTTCGTTGCGGTTACTAGTTAAGCCGGTCGGTTCCGGGTAGCTTTATACCACAACTTGGTCTAACCTCGGGTTCAAGGTACAACATGACCAACTTCTCAAATTGGGTCCTATTGTTTGTAGCAACTAGTTAAGCCGGTCGGTTCCGGGTAGGTTTACGCTACAAACTCAACCCAACCTCGAGTTGGTCACACTTATATTTTCTAAGTGTCATGTCCATCATGTTTCCAAAACATGTTACAAGTTTTTCAAGAATTTGGGTAGACCTAACTTAATAGGTAAATTCCCAATGGGTAGACCTAACTTAATAGGTAAATTCCCAATCTTATGTTTTTATGTCTTTTAAGTTTACCCAACCCCAAACGCAATCCCATCGCTTACATATCGCAATAGCGCATAAAGGATAGAAAGAGGGAACTTGGCATAATCATGACATAAAGGTGTTGAAGCCACAAGTTTAACATGGTGGCATATGAAATGTACATATGTTCATATACTTGCATATTACATTTTTAGGCCTCAAAAGCATGCATAAAACCAAACTTAGCATATTGGTGATACATGGTGATAAATGGCGTGTAGAAATGGCCATAAGTTCGCATTTAGCCTCACATGCAAGTTATCATAAGAGATATGATAACTTACATGTTGCCAAAATGCAATCTTTAGCATAAAGCTTGAAGCTTTAAGCTCATAAACCCAAGATAAGCTTGCATAACATGATAACATGAACAAAAGGATCAACCCAAACTTGCATAACATAACTTGCATATCATATGACAAACTTGCATATCAAACTTGCATAACATAACTTGCATATCATATGACAAACTTGCATATCAAACTTGCATAACATAACATGATAAACTTGCATAACACATCATAGTAAACTTGCAAAACACATCATAGCAAACTTGCATAACACATCATAGTAAACTTGCATAACACATCATAGTAAACTTGCATATCATAATGATCAAACACAACTTGCATCATTCATTAACTTTAGAGTTTAAATATGAAAGTAGAAAAGGGCTTACAATGCTTATGAAGACTCAAATATATATATAGATTGAGACTAAGCCCTTATGCAATCAAATAAACCCAAAATGCAAGCTCCAAATCAATAAAAACCCTTGCTTTATGATGTAAATATGGAAACTTGACTTGAATGCAAGCTAATGATACTCATACAAGCTTGAAAACACTTGTATGCATGGAAAATCTCTCGTAGAAATTTATTTAGGAATTTTATGAAGAGAGTGGAGGACATGAGAGGATTGATTTTGCCATAGTTTAGTTGTATGAGTGAATAATGTTGATTTAGGCTTAGGTTAGGGTCTTATTTATAGAGATTAGGATTAGTTCTAGCCTTAGGATTAAACCCTAGTTCCAATCTCAGCCCTCAAAACCGAATCTGGCCCCTAAACTCAACACAATCCCAAAATGGTGCACCAGGCAGAACTGCCCGGCTGAGCCAAGTCGACAGGGCTGTCGACTTGGGTCCAACCAAGTCGACTCCCAAGTTGACAGGGCTGTCGACTTGGGTGCTCTGGCGGGAATTTTCCAGCCTGGCCCAATCTGGCCTAATTTTCCAAATTCAAACTTGAATTTGAAATCTGTTTTTACTTTGAATTTTTCTGAAAACTTCGTTGGCCCTTAATCGGGTCATACGGACTCCAATTTTCGAGAACTCGGACTCTATTTCGCGTATTTTTCCGAGACAAACGCAATGGCATAGCCCGTTTCCCTTGATTCAGATTTATAAATTAAATTCTGCCTCGATTTACGTTATAACAGGTTATTGAAAATACGGGTTGTTACAGTATATTTGCAATAGAATTGTCACTTTAATATATACATAAATTCTAATGTGTATATTAACAATAAAAATGTCACTTTAATATATACACAAACTCTAGTGTGTATATTGACAACAAAAATGTCACTTTAATATATACACAAATTCTAATGTGTATATTGGCAATAAAAATGATTCTAAAATTTGCATACAAACTCTATTTCAACAAAATGAATAAAAGGTGATACATTCATTTTTGTTGACAATTCAAGTTCAATAAAATGATTAAAAAGTGATTCATTCATTTTGTTGACAATTCTATTCCAACAAAATGATTAAAATGATATTTTTCATTTTTGTTGACAATTCTATTTCAACAAAATGATACAAGTGATAGTTTCATTTTTGTGAACAATTTTGGTTGAACAAAATGAATATAAGTGATGATTACATTTATGTTGACAATTCTATTTTAACAAAATGATTAATAGTGATATTTTTATTTTGTTAACAATTCTAGTCTAACAAAATGAATAAAAAAAATGACAATATCATATTGTTAACAATTCTAATTTAACAAAATGAATATTAATGATATTTCATATTGTTAACAATTCTAATTTAATAAAATGAATATTTTTGTTGTAACACAAATCTATTTACCAAAAATGATATTCGTGTTTTGACACAAACCTATGTATCAAAAATGCTATTCGTGTTTTGACACAAACCTATGTAACAAAAATGCTATTCGTTTTTTGACACAAACCTATATAACAAAAATGCTATTTGTGTTTTGACACAAACCTATGTAACAAAAATGTAATTTAATGAAAAATGTAATTTTTATTTTCAACCATTTTATTTAACAAAATGTAATTTTTGTTTCAACTATTATATTTTGATAAAAATGAATATTTTGGTTCAACTAATCTATTTTAATAAAACAATAAAGATAATGACTTTGTTTTATCGACAAATCTATTTCAACAAAACAAATAAAAGTGATGGGTTTGTTTTGTCGACAATTCAAATTCAACAAAACAAATAAAAGTGATTGGTTTGTTTTGTCGACCACTCTAATTCAACAAAACAAATGAAAGTGATATGATTGTTTTGTTGACAGTTCTAATTCAACAAAATAAATAAAAGTGATATGTTTGTTTTGTCGACAATTCTAATTCAACAAAACAAATAAAAGTGATATGTTTGTTTTGTCGACAATTCTAATTCCACAAAAAAATAAAAGTGATATGTTTGTTTTTTCGACAATTTTAATTCAACAAAACAAATAAAAGTGATATGTTTGTTTGTTTACATTTTTCTATTCAACATAACAAATAAAAATGATAATTTTGTTTGTTTACAATTTCTATTTCTACTTAACAAATAAAAATGATCATTTTATTTGTTTACAATTTCTATTTAACTGTGACGACCCCAAACCCCGTACTCACGGAGACAAGGGTAATCTTTGTAATATAACACAGAAACAGATAACAGCAGAACAGAATTAAATAAATACACCAGATAATGAACAATAGAATATACTGGATAAAAGTAATCATCAGAGTTACACAGTATACAGGATCATACTTAGTACAAATGCAGTTCAGATATACATAAATATCCACAGCGGAAAACAAACATAATGTGTACAATAGGAGCTGAACAACATAAAAAGAGATAAATAATAGAATCCATCTTCAGCTCCAGCTATCCAGAAAGAGCCAGCTGAACCTAAATACAAGGCTGCCCGTGTAGAAAAAGGGGCACCCGAGTTCGAAAGTGAAACAAACTACGAGTCAGTCATGGGACTGGTATGAGAAATCTACTCAACACATTTAATATATGGCTAATCACAGGACCACGCCACTTTCGTGGAACGGGTTTACTCCATTGGATTGCCAGTGCTTTAAAACAAATCATTCTTTTAAACATCGCAAAGCTTTTTATAAAAATGAAGCCATTATAAGACTCAGTTCCCATCACACAATGCAACGCAAACCGGAGGATAGAGTTTTTACCTTATAACGGCCAAAATATGCTTAATACGAATAAAACAAAGGCATTTGATATTATTACTAGTGTTTATATGTTTTGAAAACAATTTCAAATCATAACTATCAATCATAGACGACATTAATGCCCCCATACAACTATGTCGCCATATATAGGTATACAATCAAAACCGCACGATGTCGTATTTGGAAATGGGATTTCCGTCCTGAACCAAGGAAAAAGATAGTCCTTACCGAATTCGAGACTGCCTAGCCTGAGTCTCAGGCACAGCCGCAACCGTACCTTGGATCGTCAGGGCCGGTCCACACGAAGTGGATTATAATGCCTGAACAATGCGTCTCTCCGCCCTTTGGGGCGTAAATGAGCCAACGAATGACTCCATCGGACCCGGATCGTCCGATTTAACCGAGGCACCTCGCAACAGTAACAACCACATAAGTCAAACTTGTCAGGGAGTGTAAAACCACTGACGCCACTTCTAGCTAGAAAGAAAACGCACATCCCCTGATGTCCTCTCCCGTTTTTGGTTCATACTGGGGTGTGAGGCTCGCGATTTCACGTTATACACAAAGCTACGCCACACAGGCAGTGCTTTGATCATCACCACAAGACTTTGCTTTTCAACAGAAGTCCTGATTACTGCATCTTAGCATGCCACACAGGCAATTCACACCGTGCCACTGATGGCTATCAATCACACAGAATAAATTCCAATGTTAGACACACTGTCCATTTGCAAGTCCGTTCTGGGTCTGAACGAAACCGGAGGCACTATATACCTCGCAAAACCATCGATCACCACGTACGTCTGGACGATCACCACTCATTATCCATATTTTGGGATGCCTCCCAATCAGGACCTCGGTTACCATCCAAACGAGGTGAAGATCTCTGGTCTTCGACCACCGTCTTCATCTTCGATTTCTTATCGTCGATTCAGTTATTCAGAATGGGATAAACCCGGTCTTTCTGAGCAACCCGCGTATATAATAAACAAGTGCAACACTAACATACGTACGCATCATTTCAATTCATTAGTCACTAACCGTCAATCAGTAAGAGAACGATTTCCCAAATATTAACCCCGAAGGCCGAAACCAACATCAGATCAACACCTAGGAAACTATTCGACTTAGACAACCTTCAGTTAATTTCTAAATTTCACATCCATATCGTTTATAATATTTTATAACGATTTATCGCTATTTTTATTTATTTTAAAATAGCCAATTTATTCAAAACGATACTTCGGGCCATAACGCGGTCGTGGCGCTGTTTTTCTCCAGATTTGATTTACACATATCTGAAAATCTAACCGTTGGATCTTCACAAAATTTACATCACTAGAAAGATCTTTTCAAAACGAATCCAACGGTTCCAGTTTCGGGAAAATCCGACGGTCGGATCTCCCGGTACAATCGTTCGAAGTTTCGATTTCAAAATACGAACTTCAGCATCGTTATTCGATTAAATATAATTATATTTATATATATATACATAAATATAACCGATTCTGGCGCTGTTTTTTCTTCAGATTTGAATTAAACATTCCAGACAATCCAACCGTTGGATTTTTACAAAGTTGGTGTCGTTGGAAAGATATTTCCAAAGCGAACCCAACGGTTGCGATTTCAGGAAAATCCGATGGTCGGATCTCCCGGTATAATCGTTTGAAATCACGGTTTCAAAATACAAACTACAGCGTCGCTATTCGATATATTTTAATTCTGTTTATATATATATATATATCGATCCTTCGATTTCAAAACTATATTCTTTTCATACATTTGATAAAAATGATATTTTTATCTAACTGTCTTCTATTTCAACACTTCACTATATTTAACAGCTCATGTATATAATAAAAATGTGATTTTTAATGTAAAACAATTTATTTCAAAACACGATTATTTTATATAGTTAATATAGGTGATAAAAATAGGATTTTTATTTTAAAACAATTTATTTCAAAACAAGATTATTTTATACATTTCATATTGATGTTAAAAATGGGATTTTTATTATAAAACAATTTCTATAAAAATATGAATACCATTCAACACATGAATTTCAATTCAACGAATGAATATCGATTCAACACATGAAGGTTTTCTATAGTTTATATAAATCAATAAAAAGGTGATTTTTATATTTGAAACACGAATACCATTCAACACATGAATTCCAATTCAACGAATGAATATTGATTCAACGCATGACGGTTTTCTATTCAACGAATAAATATAGTTTCAACAAATGAAAATAATTCAAACACATGAATATTATTCAAAATGTCGACATCATAACGGCAGGGTAGTTAAAACCGGGACCGTCCCTAGTACGGCTCCTCGCTCTACCTCAAAACCTCGCGGTTTTTGACAATGGGGAATCATGCATCTAGTTCGCACGCAGGCGGCATGTATATTTATTTCATTTCCACAAACTAATCCTATGTGGTTTCAACCAAATATTTCTCAACCACAAACGGGTATTTTTCAGCCACAATCAATCAATATCAACCACAAACAATTCCAATCAACCATTCACTATAAATCAATTTTCACACCAATCACAACCAATAAATATCGTCCATAGTTTGTGGACGGGGGCATGTGTATGTATATATATATATATATATATATATATATATATATAGCAATTCACTTCTATTTCAACACATATATAATTTTTACAACGCATATATAACTTATACATCGAACGTACAACTTATACAATGCTTATACATGAGGTGTACAACGCTTGTATAACTCATACATCGACTATATAATTTATACATCGTCGTTTTCCATATCGTTTATAAATTAGAAATCTCACATTGGGTTCCACTCCACCAAAAATAGCAGAAGGCTCAGAAAAATACGTGGTCTCTTCTTGAATGTAGAAGACGTCCACACGGTCACGATGTTTCCTGTTTCATCGAATTTCGATAACACAGCAAAAAGATATGATTTTTCAAAGTTTGCAACGGTTTAAAGGTGTTAAAACTGTTGAAAATAAATCTGGCCGTACCTTTCAGAAATCGTTCAAAACTTGGTTTTGAATTTGCGATCAAACGAAGTAACGGTTTCACGAACGGGTTGCGCGAGGTCGAAGGGCTACGTGAGGCGCACGTGCGCCAGGAGGTGGGGCCAGTTCGGTGGTCCAAGGCGGCGGCGGCGAATTGAAGTCGTCGGCTTCAGGGAGGTGGTTCTCTTAATTCAAGCAACGAAAAAATACCACCCTTGTATGGATTTGAAGCTCTCGCCGAGCTCTACAAAATTCCCAACTGGAGCAGGGTCTAATTTTGCGTGTAGGAGGAGGAACGGAGGAGAGAAGGTGGCGCCTCTATTTCCGTCGTGCGCGATAATAGTCGGGGAGAGAGAAAGATTTTATGACCAATGATATTTTTTTGTTTATTTATATATTTTTAAAAATCTGAAAATACCCTCTTTCCCACACGAACACCAATTCAAACCCAACGACTGTCGTCCCTAGCGTTTTACCCCCATTCCGAACACAATGGGATATGTTTCGAAGGCCCATTCGAATGTTTCAGTCAGTTTTCCTTCAAATTAAAATATGTAACATTCAATATTCGATTTGAACGTACATTTCAATTTGCTAGGGCCACAAACTGATTCGAAAAATTCCAAAAAAATAAATCTAGCTATGTTTTGATGATACGGTCCCAACAAAACAAGTTTCATCGAATTCTGAGACCGTTTGCAAAAAGGCCCATTTCTGGTCGATCCAATTTAACTATAATTGACCAAAACACGTTTTCCTTTGCCACGCTCACATACTAGCTTCAAAAATTATGAAATTTGAAACCTAACAATAACTTCACATCCCGGATCCAACAAAAGTGGTTTCGTCGAATTCCGAGGTCGTATGCAAAATGGCCAATTTCACGGGCTATATAAATTCCATAGCGACCTTTCTGAAAATTCATTTGGCCATAACTTTTGCTTTCCGCTAGGAAACTTCGATTTTTCAGATTCTTTAGAAAGGTATTCACTAACAGATTTAAATATTTTTGGTTTCACTCAAATCTATTTTGTTTTGCACCCGGTACAGTCCGACAAAGTTTGAATTCCATTTTTGAAACTACAGCCCCCTTTCTGGCCTTGTTTATAATTAGAATTAATTATATTCATTTTCAAACGTTGATTCAAACTCACTTTTCATTTCTATTATTTAAAATATTTATTTTAAATATTTAAAATCCATTATTTTAGCCAATTATAATTTTTAAATTGGTTCAGATTTTCTGGGTCGTTACATTAACAAAACGATATTATTGTTTTGTCACAAATCTATTTGACAAAAATGTAAATTTTGTTCTAACTCAATTCTAATTAACAAAATGTAATTTTTGTTCTAACCATTATATTTTGACAAAAATGCCAATTTTGTTCCAACGGCTACATTATGACAGAAGTGAAAAAATTGGTTTCAACTATTATAATTTGACAAAAATGATAAATTTGATTTCAACCTTTATAATTTGTTAAAAACGACCAATTTGATTTCAACATTTATAATTTGACAAAAGCGACAAATTGGTTTCAACTTTTATAAGTTGACAAAAGCGACAAACTTGATATCCACTTTTATAATTTGACAAAAATGGATATTTTGCTTTAACTAATGTATTTTGACAAAAATGTCTATTTTTATTTCAACTAACATGTTTGACAAAAATGAGTATTTTGTTTCAACTAACCAATTTGACAAAAATGAGTATTTTGTTTCAACTAACTAATTGACAAAACTGAATGTTTTATTTCACTTATACTAATTGACAAAAATGAATGTTTTATTTCACTTATACTAATTGACAAAAATGAATGTTTTTGTTCAACTAAAATATATTGAAAAAAATGAATGTTTTTAATCCTTTCTACTTATATGATAAAATTGTTAATTTTATCGTTAACATAATTTCACAATTCTAACATGTTAAACCTGACAATTATAATTTAACAATTTTAATTTGTTAACTATGATAATTTCAATAAAATGATATTTTTAAGCTAACATAACATTTCTATGTTCTCTAATGACAAATCAAAAGGAGTATTCTTATTTGCGTACAGTTTCTAATCTCAGCATGACGATTAAAAATGTAAATTTATTTGCATACAAATATCTATCCTTCACATAACAAATAAAAATGACTATTTTTATTTTTTTACAAATTCAATGTAAAATTTGGCAAATTAAAATGAATGTTTATATTTGTGAATCACTCAATGTTTTTTTTTGATAATCTAACGAGCAAAATGATAATTTGATTTTATCCAATTCTCTAATGCATAACATTTATAACAAAAATGTTAATTTTCTCTGATGCATAACATTTATAACAAAAATGTTATTTTAATTCTAATGCATAACATTAATAACAAAGATGTTATTTTAATTCTAATCTTTTTATTGTGTTGAACAAAGTGACAACAAAAATGATATTTTTTTATAATAATCTCGTTATTTTAATCTTCTTATTATAATCTCTTTTATTATAATGGAAACAGATTTTTGACAAAAACCATGTTTCATGTAAACAATAGAAATAAGATTTTATTATTAATTATAATTCTAAACAAACCATGTTTAATGTAAAGAATATGTAATAACCCGGAAATGCGAGTCAATTTAAAAATTTTATTTCGGCAATTTTAGTGAATTTTGAATATTTAAAATGAATTATTTTAAATAGTAATGACGAGAAATTTATCTTGAATGGAATAAGAACGTATATATTTATTTGAATTGTCGTTAGAATATATATATTTTATTTATAATTATAAAAGAATTGAAAATGGCGCGGTAGTTCGATAATTCGATTTCAAATTTCAAATGAATGTACCGGGTGCAAATTAAACCAGATTTTAACAAAACCAAAAATATTTGAATCTAATTGAGAATATCTTTCCAACGAATCCGAAAAATCAAAATTTCATAGCGGGAATCAAAAGATACGCCCAGTTGATAATTCTTAACAGTCGCTATGGAATTAAGGCCATTAAAAATGGAAATTTTGCGAACGACCTCAGTTTTTGATGAAACCACTTTTGTTGGATCCGTGATGTCAGGTTATTGCTAGGTTTCAAAATTCGTAATTTTTTGAATTAATATGTGAGCGTGGAAAAGTAAAACGTGTTTGACCAGTTTCAGTTGATTTTAATCAACTGGAAAATGGCCATTTTTCAAATATTCTCGGAATTAGGCGAAATTAGTTTTGTTAGGACCGTATCGTCAATATGAAGCTAGAAAATATTTTTCGGGAATTTTTAGAGTCTGTACGTGGCTACGGTAAATTGAAATGCGCGTTCAAATTCAATATATAAAGATATGTTGATTTTGATGGAAACTAATCAAAACGATCGAATCAACTTACGATACATATCCCATTGTGTTCGGAATGGGGGTAATTAGCTGTGGACGACAGGCGGTGGGTCTCGTTTCGAGGTTGAAAATAAAAGTTTCTTTTAGAATTAATTTAATAATATATATATATAAAGGTTCCCCCCCATTTTTCTCTTCCACAATCAGATTTTAAAATTAAAAAAAAGAGCGATTCGTTCCTCAGCCCCTCCCCATCGGTCATTGCGCCACCCTTCGCCTGAGCCGCCACCGCAGGAGGGTCCCGCCGCCGTGAGCCACCGTAGCCTCGCCTCCGCTCAGATGCGCACACCTTCGCCCCTCTCCCAGTCGATGCCCTAACCCAATTCCGTCGCGCTGCCTGCTCTTCCTCCCCCCCCCCTTCGACTACAACACCTTCTCCGACTCTCCACCACCTCGGCGCGCGCCTCCCTAAAACCCGCCTCCGCCTGAAGCTCCCACTTCCTATCCTCTTCAATAAAACCACTGCTCCAACCCCGAAGACCCCCACCGCCGCAGCCTGGACCATCCCCCACCCCCTCACCGCCACTGTAAGTCTTTTATTTCATTCTATTTATTATTTTTCTTTATTTGTTGAATGTAAATAGGTTTTAAAAGAAAAAATTCAGTTTTGTTTATTATGAATATGAAATCAAATTTTTATTTATAATAAAGTTTCAATTTTTATAGATAAAGGTTTAATTTTTAATTAGAGAAAAGGTTCGATCTTTAATTTCATGAAAGGAGGGATTTTTAATAACATGAAAGTTTAGATTTTTAACATGATAAAGATATGATTTTTATATTATAGAAAGTATAAAAATATGATTTTTACTTAGGTAGAGTATTAAAAATATAATTTTTATATTATATAAATGGTAAAAATTTGATCTTTACCTACGTAGCGAAATAAAAATCTGATTTTTATTATATATATGTTGAAATAAAAAAAATGTGTAATGACCTGCATTTGGCAGAGGTATTATGATTAATTTATTTAATTATATCAATGGTGGTATAGTGAATTAATTGGTCGTGGAATTAAATAATGTAAATTTTCAATTAAATAATAAATTAAATAATATATTTAATTCAGTAATAGTCAAAAATAGTGAAATTCACAGTATGGTGTAATTTGGGTTATCTAAAATATATATATATCAGTTAGGAGTTAAACTATATTGACGGATATATTCAATCGACGTCAGTTTGAACGTATAATTATAATATAATTAAAATAGAGCTTGAAATAGCGCTGCAGCTCGCTACTTGGCGATTTGAACTTCAACTGAATGTACAGGATTCGTTTTAAGCCGGATTTCTGTGAAACAAGAAACGTGTGGAGCTGGTGGAGTATATCTTTCTAGTGGAAGAGAAACATCGGGATTTCGTCGTGTAGATTTTGATTTATGTCCAAATCAAAATTCAGAAAAGTCGCTGTGAAATTCCTTTATAATTTGCGACGCTTTAATTACGTTATAAATGGATTTATAATATAAATCGAATATCGATTTAATCGGGATTTGAAATATCAAGTTATAAATCCCAGTAGAGTTGTATGGTATTCCACTGTGGGTATATACGATAATATAAATTTATTTATATTTAATTTAATTATATTTAAATATATTTATATATTTAAATAGGCTATTCAGAGCTTTGAAAAATAGCCACTTTTGCAAACGAAGTCGGAATTCGATGAAACCAGTTTTGTTGGATCCGCAATATCAAATAGTTGTTAGATTCCAAATTTCGTGATTTTTAGAGTCAGTGTGTGACCGTTGGGATTTTTAGAGTGTAAAATAGTTAGTAATTCGACAGTTAAAAATACGGTGTGTGAGCATACGAAGTCGGAATTCGACGAAACCAGTTTCGTTGAGACCGTAATGTCGAACTCTAGCTATATGTCCAGTTTCGTGATTTTTAGATATCATGTGTGTTCATAGGAATTTTTAGAGCATAGAATCAAATATAAATAAATATAGAAACTAAAATTGGTGGACTAAACAATGCCACATCTTACTCGTTTTCAATCACACATACAAAACATGATACCCTATAAAACAAAATCCTCAGGCCGCCACTTCAAAGAACTTCTCCAGCAAAACGATATGCTTTCTTCTTCTCAAAAATCTGAATAATTCTTGTAAAATCTTATAAATCTCAAAATAACTATGGTTGGATTGGTCATGCTTTCCTCTTCAAATTGGTATGGGTCTTTTGCAGTTCGACACCCTGTTTGGTTCGATGGAAAACTGACGCAGTAACTAGGGTTCGCATTTTCGAGTGTCCGAAGCATTAATTCACGGATTTAAGTTTGAATTTGAGATGAGTGTATTGAATAGCATCTTGTCACTTGTTTTTGAGGAAATCCGTGGATATTATTGTCGATATCAGCGTGGGTTCCTTCTATGAAACTGGAAACCGCGGTGGTGGAGTTTAGGGCGAGCTGGGAGATGATGGTATGGGGTGATTGAGTTTTGAGAAGAGAGTTAAATGAGAGTTTTTGTCGAAGTTTCTATGAAGAGAAGAGTGAGCGGTTTAGATCAGAAGTTTGGGAAATGGAGTACGAACCAGTACTGGAAGACGGGTTTTGAAATCCTGGAAGAAGAAGCAAAGTTCAGTGGGCTATTTTTCATGCGGGTAAAGCTATGGTATTGGGCCGTGTTGAATGGTAAAGCCCAACGAAATTTATGTGTTTAATTTTAAAATTTTATAAGTGTACCAAACTTGTTAATGTTATAACTTACTCATACTTCAACGGAATTCAGCAAAACAAAATCTGTTGGGACCGTATGAACGAGAGCTTCACAATGAAGCTGACTGGAAGTGGATTCGAGCTCGTTTGAATTTATGGCAAAATAAATTGTTTGATTCAAATCAAACAACAGTTTATCGTTCTTTAACGATGAACTGTAAAAGTGAGTAAATCTCACTAACTCTGAACAGTTTATAATTTCATGTTATATTTTTAGAACTGTTAGATATTGGCTGATTGACTGTATGTGACTGTTTGATTGAACTGCTAGTCAGTTAGTTAAAATTTCTATATTGATTCTGTTTAACAGAATATATCATATGGAACTGAAAGTGATGTTATATATATTGTTTAACATCTGTGATGCAGGGAAACAGGTTGGAGGAATCCGACTGGATTCCTCAACATTTATTTTACTGTTTTCATATATTGTGATATATGAGGTGTTATGTAATCTGTTATGGATTAAGGGTGTTGGAATGATGTTGATCATTTTTATTCGATATTTTTCATATCACAAAAGACCCTGGGATGTAAAAAGCATTATTTCAATGTTTATTGAAATAAAGGGATTTTATAAAATCAACAGATTTTATAAAAGGAAATATTTCGAAAATAAATAAAAGGGAAAAATGTTTTTAAAACTAATAGAGTTTTATAAAAGGGAAATCATTTGTAAAGTGAAGAACTGTTACTAAAAGTAAATCTTTATAAATGAATAGTTTATTCGAATAGAAAAGGAGCTAATCGATGTTAGTTTAATCGATTAGTGTTAAAGTAAAAGGAGTTTATCGATGTTAGTTAATCGATTAGAGTTAAAGTAAAGGAGTTAATCGATGTTAGTTAATCGATTAGAGTTAAAGTAAAGGAGTTAATCGATGTTAGTTAATCGATTAGAGTTAAAGTAAAGGAGTTAATCGATGTTAGTTTAATCGATTAGTGTTAAAAAGTAAAAGGAGTTAATCGATGTTAGTTAATCGATTAGAGTTAAAGTAAAGGACTTAATCGATGTTAGTTAACCGATTTGAGTTAAAGTAAAAAGAGTTAATCGAATATAGTTATTCGAA
Source organism: Allium sativum (assembly GCA_030737875.1). NCBI lineage: Eukaryota > Viridiplantae > Streptophyta > Magnoliopsida > Asparagales > Amaryllidaceae > Allium > Allium sativum. Next base: position 216,651,257 of record CM060918.1, on the reverse strand, counting down.
TAGAAGCAAATGAGTTAATCGAATATAGTTTATTCGAAGAAAGTAAAAGGAATTATCGAATATAGTTTATTCGAAAGGAGTTAAGCGAAATGAGTAAATCAATAGCGTTAGTCAAATAGAGTTAATCCAATAGTGTTAGTCCAATAGAGTTAATTGAATAGGGTTAATCTAATAGAGTTATGTGAAAAGAGTCAATCGAATATAGCTATTCGAAGGAGGGTTAAGTAAGGAAGTTAGTAAAGGAATATAAAGTGAACTTTGCTTATTTCAAAGTTAGAAATGTTGTTCAGTTAAGGTCTGAGAGGTAGTTCTACCCCAACTTGATTGGCTTCGTTTTTAACCAAGGAATAGTTAATGTTCGGCAGTAAAAGAAATGGTTTGAGTTCGCATCGCGATGGTTTGTTTAAACATCTGTCTAAGTCCAATGAAGAAGCTTTGGAAATGTTTTCCAAATAAGAAACCAGAAATGTTTTCTAATAAAGAAAACAAGAAATGGAAATGTTTTCCATTGTTAATAATGTATATTTTCCAAATTTAGAAAATAAGAAATATTGAATATAGGGAAACAGGAGATAAGTTAAATTAATAAAGAGATAAATGTTGGATGATGCTTGATTGATATAATTTCCATTTGGAAATAATATCATTGTTTGCACACCTGTTTTTATTCCAAAAGTTAAATCACAGACTATCGAAGTTTGGACCATTTTAACGTTGTTAATATGGAGAGACCGGTTGGATTATTATCCAAAGAACCACTCTGTATTGGCATAAGCGTTGCGAATCATATATGCCAAAGGAAATTGAAGACGGAGTTATGCAAAGGCTATCCTGTTTACAGAATAGTGCCTTCGGTTCATCCTGTTCCTGGATGACTTGTATGGACGGATGTCTGACAGAGTATTTCCAGACGATCACGTATATTGATTTCTCCAACCGTACCAAGAGTGGAAGCGGAGAAGGAAACTTCTTTTAGCTAACACATAATGTATGGTTGAGGACGTCAATCGGTGATTTGATGGATTTGACGATGTAGCATTTAAAAGTGAATCTGATATGATGATAAAGCGTAGCTTCTAGCCTCATCATCCGGTAAATGACATAAATCGGGCAGGCAGCATGGCTAAGTCGGTCGCATCGAAGTAGGGTGTATAATCACCTGATCTAGAGTTTCATTTACTTCTAAAAATCTATTGTTGATGCTGTCCCATTCGGGAAACGGTTGCTGATCCCAACCGTTGGTGATATACATTCGATACGCTCAAGCGAAATGAGTGGTCGGTCATGTGTGGTCGGGTTGCAAGATGTTCTTGTTGAACCCAGTGTATTCCTCTCTAGAGGTACACTAGCGAAAGGTGGTTCCATACCTTGTCATAGTTGGAAATCCATTACCCAATACGTGCTTGCGGTTTTGATTTTATACTATATATGTAGAACGTGAGATGAAAGCGTTTCTGCTAGATGATTATTATATTGTGTTGATAGACATTATTATAATATCAAAAGGTTTTTGATATAAAGATATTTTGGATTCTCATAAGGGAAAAACCCGTTCCGTTATATGGCGTGGTCTTATGAGATATCGATTACCTGTTTGAACTGTTTAAACTATTTTACTCACACCAGTCCCATGACTGACCCGGAGTTTATTTTGTTGTTTTCCCTAAACTCTTGGATGCCTAAATTTGTATGGGCAGCCAAGTAGTCGGGATTTATAGATACATTGAAGAGATGGAGCAATAGGCTTCAGAATTATATCGCTATTATTATTCCGCTGTGTTGTAAGTGATGTACTTTGATAATGATGTGTATATTCAAGTACAGATGTATATTTCAAGTTATGTTATATATATTATATGTTATTCGTTCCGCTGTGAGATTCGTGTTACTCTGATGTTGTGTTCTTCTTCTTCTTCTATTCTAAGTTTCTATCTTATCTTTTCTCACCCTCTAATTTCTTTCACTAATTACCAGGATTTTTCGATGGTTTGGTTATCGACATCGTGTTTATTTCGATAACCAAAGTCGCCGAAAATACGGGTCGTTACAGTTGGTATCAGAGCTTAAGTTAAGAATTACTTGGCTTTGTGGCGTGACTCGGTAGAGATAGGGTTAGTAATACCCTAGACTGAGATTGAGTGTATATATACGAGTGAGCGTATTTGTTATTGATATAAAAATTGTTTTATATTGTGGAGATTTATTGGTTGAGTTATTTATAGGTTCTGGTCGATCAGTTTGATCCACTGTATCGGTAGGGATTTTGTAAACACTCGAATACGATGAACCGTCATGGTATGTTTTGAAAAGAGGGTAAATGAAAATAATTTTACCCAAAATATATTTATATATATATTGGATATATTGGTTGTTATTATAATCGAGTAAGACTATAAATTAAATGGTTATGTGAATAACCAATCAGAATTCATATAAGTGAAATACGTGAAATCAGATGAGTTGAATCTGAAATTTTAAACCAGAAATTGAATTAAAACTCTGGAAAATTTGGATAAGTGTTTTTAAATGGATTTGGATTAAAAATAAGGAAAATTTAAGATCCTGGGAGATATTAAATTATTTTACAAGCAGTGTGAATTATATTTTGAAATAAATTTCAAAGTGGAAATGTTTAGAAATGGTTTTATAGTATTGAACTCACTTCGATCGCTGGAAAATAGATTCTGATGATGACAGCTGCATCATCAGTATTCATTTTCGAGTTGTAAGTGACGAATTACTACCAGAGATACTGTTTTGAATTTGTTTTGGGAAAGACAGGTGTGTTGAATTTCAAAATAGAATTTAAAATATAGAATTTGAATTTTGAAATAGATTTGAAATATTAACTTGTTTTAAAAGAAATAAAACGAGAAGTGTAATAACCCGAAAATCTGGGGCAGTTTAAAATTTTTATTTTGGCAATTTTAGTGAATTTTGAATATTTAAAATGGATTATTTTAAATAATATCGACGAGAAATTTATTTTGAATAGAATTCGACGTATATATTATACGCGTCGTCGTTAGAATATAAATATTTATATATAATTATAAATAGAATTGAAAATGGCGCGGTAGTTCGATAATTCGATTTCAAACTTCAATTGAATGTACCGGGCGCAAAACAATCCGGATTTTAGCGAAACCAAAAACATTATGATCTAATTGATAATATCTTTCCAACGAATCCGACAAGTTGAAATTTCGTAGCGGGAATCAAAAGATATGTCCAGTTGAAAATTCTGAATAGTCGCTATTGAATTCAGGCCCTTAAAAATAGGAATTTTGCAAACGACCTCGGATTTCGACGGAACCAGTTTTGTTGGGTCCGTGATGTAAGATTATTGCTAGATTCCAAATTTCATAATTTTTCGAATCAATATGTGAGCGTGGCAAAGGAAAACGCGTTTGACCAGTTTCAGTTGATTTTAATCGACTGGAAATTGGCCATTTTTCATACGGTCTCAGAATTCGACGAAACTAGTTTTGTTAGGACCGTATCGTCAATACGAAGCTAGAAAATATTTTTCTGGAATTTTTCTGGTTAGTATGTGACCCCGGTAAATTGAAATGTACGTTTAAAATTCAATATAGTGATTTAAATGTAAATTCAACGGAAACTGATTCAAACGATCAAATCAGCTTACGATACATATCCCATTGTGTTCGGAATGGGGGTAAAACGCTATGGACGACAGGCGGTGGGCCTCGTTTAGAGGTCGTATGTAAAAGTCAACTTCTTCGAAAATAAAATAATTAAATAATAAAAATAAAATAAATAAAAAAAAACTTTCTCCTCCCCCTTTTTAACTCTGCCCCCCCCCCCCCCCCGATTTAAAATCAGAAATCAAAAAAAAAAATCGCGATCGCCCCCCCCCCCCCTCGTTGCCTCGACCGCCGCCAGAGGCGGAGCTCGCCACTGCGCCCCTCCAGTCGATCCCGCTCCCCCTTCCTCTTTCCTCCCCTTCGCAGCTTCTCCGGCGCAGACCATCGTGTCACTAAACCCCCACCTGCCACCTGCCTCTGCGCCTCCGCCATCAGCCACCCTCCGACCCCACGCCGCCTCGCACGCTCTCTCTCTCTCCCCTATAAAACCCAAACCCACCCCTCTAGCTCGAGACCAGCGAACACCCCAAGACCTCCAGCATTCGCGAGCATCCACCACGTCGGAAACCCTATCACCGCCAGCGAAGGTGCAGGCGCACGCCTCCCCTCCGGCAGCGAAGCCCCCTTCCGATCGATGAAGTAAGTTTTCGGTATTTATTTCTTTTATTAACATATGAATTAGCATTTATAATATCTGAAAATAAACTATTTATAAAGATTTGATTTTTTTTTATTTGAAAAGATTATATTTTAAAGAATTAAAAATATAATTTTTGTATAAGGAAGAGGTAGAAAAGATTTTATTCAGATGTAAGATATGATTTTTATATTTTTAAAGTAATAAAAAATATGATTTTTATATTTTTAAAGTATTAAAAATATAATCTTTACTGTATAGAAGAGGTAAAAATATGATTTTTATATTTTTAAAGTATTAAAAATATAGTCTTTACTATATAGGTGATGTAAAAATATGATTTTTATATTTTTTTAAAGAATTAAAAATATAATTTTTACATCATAGGAATATTAAAAATATAATCTTTATACTAAAAATTCGATTTTTATATATTGAATAGCGAACTAAAAATTCGATTTTTATATATTGAATAGCGAACTAAAAATTCGATTTTTATATATATTGAATAACGAAGTCAAAATTCGATTTTTACATATATAGAGGATCCGGGCAACGAAGATGACGAAGATGCGATAGCGATGAAGATTTCTATCGATGAAGTGCCGTGGAGCTTGGATAGCTATTTGTGAGAACTTCTCACTCTTCTATTTCTTTTCTAGTTATATATATATATATATATACTAGGATGCAGACGGTGCTTAGTAGCACCCGACACAATCGTCCACAGACCATGGACTTGTTTGTTTGGCTGTGTTGTTAGTTAGATTGTTTGGGTTGATTCGAATAGTTTGGTGAAATGAAATTGATATGATTGATGTGTGAATGGCGTGGGCCTTCACTAGACCGGGGATAAGGCTAGGCCTCGTCCCGTTTCTAGTATCGTGCCGTTATGCCGCCGAAATTTTCTAAAATATGTTAGAAAAATAAAAATATCATTTTATTTGATAAATGAAATGAATAGAAATTCATGTGTTAAAATAGAATATATTATCGTTAAAAATAGAATTTTTAACGTGAAAGTGAAAGTGAATAAATAAATATTTATAAACAAATCGGCCGATTTGTTTATATACACTGATTTGACTGATATCGATTGGGTCGATAAATTTTACACGTCGCCCAACTGCACAAATAAAATCTGTGTTTGATTGTTTGAAACCCCACACGGGTGTTGGGATGAAATTTGATGTTCACTCATCCTGATTGATTAAATATGTCGATCGGTCGATTGACAGACTGTTATAAGCGTCAGATATCTATATTTGATGCTTATACAGTGTAGTGCACTTTGGTTGATGATTGATTATTTTTCAATGCTATTATATACATGTGTTGTATGGAATCCATATAATTAACGTTATATGGTGATTGATTGGGCCTCATTCCAATCGGGAAAATAATGAATATTAGAAAAGAAAATTCATGTGTTGAATAGAACAAATATTCATTTGTTGAATAGAATAACGTATTATTGAAATATAAAGCCGTGTGGATTAGAGATGCGTTATTTTGACGCGAACGATGTTGATATCGATTTTATTCGTTTTATAATGAATATTGAAAAGTGATTTCAAAATTTAATATTTTGAAAGGAAATTCTAATTGAATTAGATTAAAAATTCAAATGGAAATTTTATTGAATCAATTTGAAACGATTTCGAAATGAATTGAATTGAAAACGATTTCGAAATGAATTGAATTGAAAACGATTTCGAAATGAATTGAATTGAAAACGATTTCGAAATGAATTGAATTGAAAACGATTTCGAAATGAATTGAATTAAAAACGATTTCGAAATGAATTGAATTGAAAACGATTTCGAAATGAATTGAATTGAAAACGAATTCAAATTGAATTGAAAGTGAATTGAAATGAATTCAAATTGAATTAAAATTTGAATTGAATAGAAATGAATTTATAAAGAAGAATTCAATTTTGATTTGAATTGAAAAGAAAGTTGAAATTGCTTTTGAAACAATTTTAAAACGATTTATAAAATTCATTTTAAATAGAAATCGACGAAATATATATTATATATATTATATATATAATATAATGGCCTGAATAGAACGCGCCGCGCCGCGGCAGTTCGTGAATTTCGACCATTTATTTCAAACGGACATTGCGGGAGATCCGACCGTCGGATTCTCCTAAAACCGGAACCGTTGGGTTCGTATCGAAAAGAGCTTTCCAATGAATTTTAGAAATTTGAAATCTAACGGTTGGATTTGGAATTATGTCCAAATCAATTTCAGAAAAGGTCGCTGTAAGTGCAGTTCGATGGCCGTTGATGGAAATCGACTGTACGGGCCTTGATAAAATTATTAAAAATATCTATAATTTGTGTAAAATTATAATATGTGAGTTGGAAATAATTGAGCTGGAATATTCCACATTAGAGGATAAAAATAGATTTTTATCGAAATGAACTAGTTTTGAACTAGAATTAAAATCAATTTATTTTTAAATAAATAAATTGAATTTGAAAGTGATTTTGAAAATAATCAATATTTCCAATACGTGAATTGGATTGGAGTTGAATCGAAATTATCTTCGGAATATTTCGATGTTGGATTCGTGACTATACAGATATTGTTATGGGGATTTGAAAGATATATTTTATATTGTTATTTCCAATACGATATTTGTTGGTTTCAGAATTTGATATTGAATATAAGCCGGTATATTTTCTATTCAGAGCCTTGGATTTAATATCAAATGTGATTTGGGTTTATCGTGAATCGTGTTTCAGATAACATTGGTTCTTTAACCCAGTTAAAGGCAAGATATCGATTTCTGAAAAGATTAAAACTAAGTGGAGTTTTAATGAATCTTTAGTTAGATAAAAATGTGAATTGATAATTTAAATTATCAAATTTGAAAGGTGATCGAGAGTGGAGTATCACCAGTTTTGCTCCAAAGCGATAGTTAAATCTTTAATTAGATTTGAACGTGAAATGGTAATTAATTTTACCGATAACACCGTGGTGTTAGGAATGGAGTATCACCAGTTTTGCTCCATGGGATATATAGGTTGGGATTGGGAAATAAACTAAATAATTACTTCGGTGTGGTTCGTTAATCCCGACTAGTTTGAAAAGATATCCAAAGGAAGATTAAAGAATAAATTTAGAAGAATTTATCTTGGATAAAATTAATGGGAACCTTTCCCTAAGAATGTGATTTTGTGAATAAAAGAATATTCTGAATTGGAATGAGGCGTTCATTGTGTTTGTGTAACATTTGTTCATTATATACGTGGGTTATTATGAAAGGCCGGGTTATACCCATTCTGAATAACCGATTCGACGAGATGTCGAAGATGAAGACGGTGGTTGAAGACCGGAAGTCTTCACATCGTTTGGGTGATTATTGATGATCTTGATTGGGCTGTACACCCAGGATGAGGGAATCAGTTGGTGATCGTCCAGACGTACTTGGAGATGGATGGATATGCGAGGAAAGTGCCTCCGGTTTCGTTCAGACCCAGAACGAACTTGTAAATGGATTGTGTGTCTGACATTGGATTTTATTCTGTTTTGATTGATCTCTATTAAATATACATCTGTTTGGCGGCGGAGAATTTATTCTCTTGCTTAACGCCCTTCTCTGAGACGTACGAGCTCAGAGGTTGTATATCGATGGACATCAGTCGCATGGAGTGAATTGCCAATGTGGCATGCGTAAGTGGCAGTTGATCAAGGCTTCTGTTGAAAAGCAAAGTCTTGTGGTTGATGATCAATGCACGGCCTGTGTGGCGTAGCTTTGTGTATAGCGTGAATTCGCGAGCCTCACACCTCGGTATGAGCCAAAAACGGGATAGTGACTGCAGGGAGAGCACGACGTTTCTTTCTAGCTAGGGTGGTGTCAGTGATCTACCAGCCCTGACATTTATATACTTTTCACCTGTGTGGTTGTTGGAACGCGAGGCGCCTCGGATATAGGTCTGTAAGGACCGGGAAACGTGTGTTCAGGAATTGCCAATCCTCAAAAGTAAGAGAGGACCGACCCTGAAGATCCAAGGATCATAGTGGGGTCCTGAGACATTTGCTAGAGTGTCTCGAATCGGAGATGAGCTTGCCCCTTGCCTCGGCTCATGACGGAATCCAATTTCCAATACGTGATATTGCGGTTTTAATTGTAGAACTAGTATGGCGACATGATAGATGGTACCCATGCCGCCTATGATTGATATTTATAATGTGAAATTGTTTTGACACTATACACATATAGTAATATCAAAATAATGTGTTTTAAACGTATCAAGCATGCTTTGGCTGTTATAAGGGAAAACCCTATCCTCCGGCTTGCGTTGCATTGTGTGATGGGACCTGGGTCTTATAACAGCTTCATTTTTCTTTATTTAGCATTGCGCTGTTGTTTTATGCACTGGTATTCTTGGGAGGAAACCCGTTCCGTGTTATACGGCGTGGTCCCTTGATTTACCTAACTTTAAAAATAAAGATTAATAACTGCTTTAGTTCTCACACCAGTCACATGACTGACCTGGAGTTTATTGTTTTAACCTAAACTCTGGGTGCCCCTATTTTCCACACGGGCAGCTAGTAGTTTGGGTTTTGCAGATTTATATTCACAGGGTCCTGATTTACAGCTGGAACGATGCTCGGAAAGCTCTGTATCCGTGTATCACTTCTAGTTGTGTTTTGTATATTTTTCCGCTGCTATGTAATTTATTGTAATCTCTGATATTTGTTGAATGTGATTTATTCATTTATACTCTGTATATTCTTGTATCTGATGGAATTGTTGTAATAACAATGAAATGTTCTTTTATCTGCGTTCTATTTTGTCCTGTTCTCAACGCTATCCGCGCTTTCCTTCACGGGGAAGTTCGGGTCGTGTCAAGAAGTTCCTTTATAAACGAAGTTTATAAATAGTTCTTTTATTAGCGAAGTTTATAAAATGAAGTGAAAAGAATTATCATTGGATAATTCGGAAATAAAAAAAATACAAGTATGAAATTGAAAGGGAAATCTATTTTCCAAAGGTAGAAATATCGATTTCAAAATGAATTAAAACCGAGACTTATTTAAAGGAATTTGAATAAAGGAAGTTCAAACATAGGATTTGAATATAGAAAATTCAAAGGGGATTTGAATAAAGAGAATTCAAATAGAAATTGAATATAGAAATTCAAAGGGAGTTTGAATATATGAAATTCAATGGAAGTGATATAGAATTTGAATATAGAAATTCAAATGGCGTTTGGATATAGAAAATATAAGAGATTTCAAATATAGGATTTGAATATCGAAAGTGAAATGAAATTTGAATGTAGAGGATTCAAATAGAATTGAAAATGAAATTTGAATGTAGAGGATTCAAATAGAATTGAAAGGGAAATTTGAATAAAGAAGATTCAAATAGAATTGAATTTAAAATTTGAATATAGAAGATTCAAAGGGAATTGAAATGAAATAAAGAGAATTCAAATAGAATTGAATATAGAAATTCAAATGGAGTTTGAAAATAGATTTGAATAATGAAATTTATATATGGAATTTGAATAAGTGAATTGAAATGAACTTCAAATATAGAATTTGAATAAGAGAATCGAAATGGAATTTGAATATAGGAAATTCAAATAAAATTGAAATGGAATTCAATTAGTTGATAAACAAGTTAAACCTATATTTGAACATGTATATTCAAATAAAAAGGTGAAATGGGCAAACTAGTAATTTGAAAATCACTTAACGAACTAAGTTAAAATGATTGGATTAAATTGAAATGAATTAGAAATGTATAAATATACATGAGGTAGGCATGGATAAGGTATAAAGGTTTATAAATAGAATGCCCGACGGAAAGGTATGTATTTAATTCATATATGAGATTTTATGTGCCGTATTGGCTAGCCGCTTGGCTTTTTCTTTTTCTTTTGGATTGGTGAGGGCCATGGGAGGCTATTTGAAATATCCCGATGCTCCTGGTACAAAGGAGGTTATGGCGAATTTTTCCAGGCATCTAAGGAGTTAGAATATTTTTTAAGATAATTTGATATTTAGAAATCAATGTATCGATATATATATGGAAGTCGATAAGGAAACGAACTTAGAAATAAAATAGTAAAATCAAAAAGGAAGACTAAGAATAAAATCTAGTAAGATTAGAAAAAGGAAGCGTATACGTGTTTGAAAGTGAATAAGCAGTTGTATGGTATTGATTATTCGAGTAAGTAGTCATATCTGTTTTGACGTTATAAATGTTATTCAGTCAAGGTCTGAGAGGTAGTTATACCCCAACTTGATTGATTTCATTATTAACAAATAAATAGTAAGATTTCAGGCTCAAAGATCAATGTTGAATAAGAGTTATTTGAATATAGTATGGATGTCGTAATGATGTTTTACACAACATCCGTTTTAACCCAAATAAGTGTAAGCTTGGAAATAGAATAGAATATTTCCTAAGTATAGAAATAAATGAGATCGAAAAAGAGATAAGTAATTGGAATATTTTCCAATTATAAATAGCATATTTTTTCTAAAAGTTTAGAAAATAAAGGAAGGCGATATTCAGAAATGTTTTCCCAATAACATAAAAGGCCAATATGGTTATTGAAAATATTTGGTTAACAAATATTGATAAAGAAATACAGAAGTGACTTAACTAATGGAATATTGATTATGGGCTCAGTTGAATTTCAAAAAAAAAGAAAATTTGATTTTTGAAAAGAGTAAACTGTTTGAAAATTCCCAGGGAAAGACTGTTTGAATTAAAAACAAATTTAACAGAAATTTGTGAAAGCAAAATTTGAATTAAAGTAAAGCCAGTAAAGTGGTAACTGAGATTGAATTAGAATGATATCAAGACAAATTGGATTGTGAGATTCAAATTTGAAGTGTGATGTGATAATCAAGTTAAGAGTTGGTAATCGAGAAGAAACTCGAGTTAAAATGATATTTGGCTCGGATGTAAGTGAATGGTTGTGTCGTGGATAAAAGCAGATTGGATTTGATTGGGGTAACTCTTGTATATGCTGAGTTGATAGCATATGGAAGTGACAGAGTTGATATGCCCGACAAAAAGGTACAAGTTTATATTTCTATTGGATATAAGATTTATGGGCCGAATTGGCAAGCCGCTTGGCTGTTTGATTTTCTTTTGGGATGGAGATGGCCCAGAGAGGCAAGTGGTGGTTTGACGTATTGACCAATACAAACGAGGTGCTGGCGAAAATTTTGAAGAGTTAAAGTGTTAGAAAATTTTCAGGATTTTTGGAAATTTTCGTTGATAAGAATTAAATAATATTTAATTGAAATTAAACTGGTTCAGTTGAAACTGAAGTTAAGAAGTGAACAAATATGTTCTAACCAGTCGATAGGGTCGTTCTCTACTTTTAGCAATTTCGAGGACGAATTTTTTTTAAGTGGGGAACATTGTAATGACCCGCATTTGGCAGAGGTATTATGATTAATTTATTTAATTATATCAATGGTGGTATAGTGAAATAATTGGTCGTGGAATTAAATAATGGTAAATTTTTAATTAAAATAATAAATTAAATAATATATTTAATTCAGTAATAGTCAAAAATAGTGAAATTCACAGTATGGTGTAATTTGGGTTATCTAATATATATATATATATCAGTTAGGAGTTAAATTATATTGACGAATATATTCAATCGACGTCAGTTTGAACGTATAATTATAATATAATTAAAATAGAGCTTGAAATAGCGCTGTAGTTCGCTATTTGGCGATTTGAACTTCAACTGAATGTACAAGATTCGTTTTAAGCCGGATTTCTGTGAAACAAGAAACGTGTGGAGCTGGTGGAGTATATCTTTCTAGTGGAAGAGAAACATCGGGATTTCGTCGTGTAGATTTTGATTTACGTCCAAATCAAAATTCAGAAAAGTCGCTGTGAAATTCCTTTATAATTTGCGATGCTTTAATTACGTTATAAATGGATTTTCAATATAAATCGAATATCGATTTAATCGGGATTTGAAATATCAAGTTATAAATCCCAGTAGAGTTGTATGGTATTCCACTGTGGGTATATACGATAATATAAATTTATTTATATTTAATTTAATTATATTTAAATATATTTATATATTTAAATAGGCTATTCAGAGCTTTGAAAAATAGCCACTTTTGCAAACGAAGTCGGAATTCGACGAAACCAGTTTTGTTGGATCCGCAATATCAAATAGTTGTTAGATTCCAAGTTTCGTGATTTTTAGAGTCAGTGTGTGACCGTTGGGATTTTTAGAGTGTAAAATAGTCAATAATTCGACAGTCAAAAATACGCTGTGTGAGCATACAAAGTCGGAATTCGACGAAACCAGTTTCGTTGAGACCGTAATGTCGAACTCTAGCTATATGTCCAGTTTCGTGATTTTTAGATATCATGTGTGTTCGTAGGAATTTTTAGAGCATAGAATAAAATATAAATAAATATAGAAACTAAAATTGGTGGACTAAACAATGCCACATCTTACTCGTTTTCAATCACACATACAAAACATGATACCCTATAAAACAAAATCCTCAGGCCGCCACTTCAAAGAACTTCTCCAGTAAAACAAGATGCTTTCTACTTCTCAAAAATCCGAATAATTCTTGTAAAATCTTATAAATCTCAAAATAACTATGGTTGGATTGGTCATGCTTTCCTCTTCAAATTGGTATGGGTCTTTTGCAGTTCGACACCCTGTTTGGCTCGATGGAAAACTGACGCAGTAACTAGGGTTCGCATTTTCGAGTGTCTGAAGCATTAATTCGCGTATTTAAGTTTGAATTTGAGATGAGTGTATCGAATAGCATCTCGTCGCTTGTTTTTGAGGAAATCCGTGGATATTGTTGTCGATATCGGCGTGGGTTCCTTCTATGAAACCTGGAAACCGCGGTGGTGGAGTTTAGGGCGAGCCGGGAGATGATGGTACGGGGTGATTGAGTTTTGAGAAGAGAGTTAAATGAGAGTTTTTGTCGAAGTTTCTATGAAGAGAAGAGTGAGCGGTTTAGATCAGAAGTTTGGGAAATGGAGTACGAACCAGTACCGGAAGACGGGTTTTGAAATCCTGGAAGAAGAAGCAAAGTTCGGTGGGCTATTTTTCATGCGGGTAAAGCTATGGTATTGGGCCATGTTGAAAGGTAAAGCCCAACGAAATTTATGTGTTTAATTTTAAAATTTTATAAGTGTACCAAACTTGTTAATGTTATAACTTACTCATACGTCAACGGAATTCAGCAAAACAAAATCCGTTGGGACCGTATGAACGAGAGCTTCACAATAAAGCTGATTGGAAGTGGATTCAAGCTCGTTTGAATTTATGGCGAAATAAATTGTTTGATTCAAATCAAACAACAGTTTATCGTTCTTTAACGATGAACTGCAAAAGTGAGTAAATCTCACTAACTCCGAACAGTTTATAATTTCATGTATATTTTTAGAACTGTTAGATATTGTTTGATTGACTGTATGTGACTGTTTGATTGAACTGCTAGTCAGTTAGTTAAAATTTCTATATTGATTCTGTTTAACAGGATATATCATATGGAACTGTAAGTGATGTTATCTATATTGTTTAACATCTGTGATGCAGGGAAACAGGTTGGAGGAATCCGGCTGGATTCCTCAACAATTATTTTACTGTTTTCATATATTGTGATATATGAGGTGTTATGTAATCTGTTATGGATTATGAGTGTTGGAATTATGTTGATCATTTTTATTCGATATTTTTAATATCACAAAAGACCCTGGGATGTAAAATGCATTATTTCACTGTATGTTGAAATAAAGGGATTTTATAAAATCAACAGATTTTATAAAAGGAAATCTTTCAAAAATAAATAAAAGGGAAAAATGTTTTTAAAACGAATAGAGTTTTATAAAAGGGAAATCATTTGTAAAGTGAAGAACTGTTACTAAAAGTAAATCTTTATAAATGAATAGTTTATTCGAATAGAAAAGGAGCTAATCGATGTTAGTTTAATCGATTAGTGTTAAAGTAAAAGGAGTTAATCGATGTTAGTTAATCGATTAGAGTTAAAGTAAAGGAGTTAATCGATGTTAGTTAATCGATTAGAGTTAAAGTAAAGGAGTTAATCGATGTTAGTTAATCGATTAGAGTGAAAGTAAACGAGTTAATCGATGTTAGTTTAATCGATTAGTGTTAAAGTAAAAGGAGTTAATCGATGTTAGTTAATCGATTAGAGTTAAAGTAAAGGAGTTAATCGATGTTAGTTAATCGATTTGAGTTAAAGTAAAAAGAGTTAATCGAATATAGTTATTCGAATAGAAGCAAATGAGTTAATCGAATATAGTTTATTCGAAGAAAGTAAAAGGAATTATCGAATATAGTTTATTCGAAAGGAGTTAAGCGAAATGAGTAAATCAATAGCGTTAGTCAAATAGAGTTAATCCAATAGTGTTAGTCCAATAGAGTTAATTGAATAGGCTTAATCGAATAGAGTTAAGTGAAAAGAGTCAATCGAATATAGCTATTCGAAGGAGCGTTAAGTAAGGAAGTTAGTAAAGGAATATAAAGTGAACTTTGCCTATTTCAAAGTTAGAAATGTTGTTCAGTTAAGGTCTGAGAGGTAGTTCTACCCCAACTTGATTGGCTTCGTTTTTAACAAAGGAATAGTTAATGTTCGGCAGTAAAAGAAATGGTTTGAGTTGGCATCGCGATGGTTTGATTAAGCATCTGTCTAAGTCCAATGAAGAAGCTTTGGAAATGTTTTCCAAATAAGAAACCAGAAATGTTTTCTAATAAAGAAAACAAGAAATGGAAATGTTTTCCATTGTTAATAATGTATATTTTCCAAATTTAGAAAATAAGAAATATTGAATATAGGGAAACAGGAGATAAGTTAAATTAATAAAGAGATAAATGTTGGATGATGTTTGATCGATATAATTTCCATTTGGAAATAATATCGTTGTTTGCACACTTGTTTTTATTCGATAGTCAAATCACAGACTATCGAAGTTTGGACCATTTTAACGTTGTTAATATGGAGAGACCGGTTGGATTATTATCCAAAGGACCACTCTGTATTGGCATAAGCGTTGCGAATCATATATGCCAAAGGAAATTGAAGACGGAGTTATGCAAGGGCTATCCTGTTTACAGAATAGTGCCTTCGGTTCATCCTGTTCCTGGATGACTTGTATGGACGGATGTCTGACAGAGTATTTCCAGACGATCACGTATATTGATTTCTCCAACCGTACCAAGAGTGGAAGCGGAGAAGGAAACTTCTTTTAGCTAACACATAATGTATGGTTGAGGACGTCAATCAGTGATTTGATGGATTTTACGATGTAGCATTCAAAGTGAATTTGGTATGATGATAAAGCGTAGCTTCTAACCTCATCATCCGGTAAATGACAGAAATCGGGCAGACAGCATGGCTAAGTCAGTCGCACCGAAGTTGGGTGTATAATCACCTGATCAAGAGTTTCATTTACTTCTAAAAATCTATTGTTGATGCTATCCCATTCGGGAAACGGTTACTGATCCCAACCGTTGGTGATATACATTCGATACGCTCAAGCAAAATGAGTGGTCGGTTGTAATAACCCGAAAATCTGGGCCAGTTTAAAATTTTTATTTTGGCAATTTTAGTGAATTTTGAATATTTAAAATAGATTATTTTAAATAATATCGACGAGAAATTTATTTTGAATATAATTCGATGTATATATTTATATACGTCGTCGTTAGAATATAAATAATTATATATAATTATAAATAAAATTGAAAATGGCGCGGTAGTTCGATAATTCGATTTCAAACTTCAATTGAATGTACCGGGTGCAAAACAATCCGGATTTTAGTGAAACCAAAAACATTAGGATCTAATTGATAATATCTTTCTAACAGATGTAAGAAACTGAGATTTCACTTTAAAAATTGAGAGATATGTCCAGTTGAAAATTCTGAATAGTCGCTATGGAATTCAGGCCCTTAAAAATGGACATTTTGCAAATGACCTCGGATTTCGACGAAACCAGTTTTGTTAGGTCCGTGATGTCGAATTATTGCTAGGTTTCAAATTTCATAATTTTTCAAATCAATATGTGAGCGTGGCAAAGGAAAACGTGTTTTGACCATTTCAGTTGATTTTAATCGACTGGGAATTGACCATTTTTCCAACGGTCTCAGAATTCGACGAAACTAGTTTTGTTAGGACCGTATCGTCAATACGAAGCTAGAAAATATTTTTCTGGAATTTTTAAAGTTCGTATGTGACCCCGGTAATTCGAAATGTACGTTTAAAATTCAATATAGTGATTTAAATGCAAATTAAACGGAAACTGATTCAAACAGTCGAATCAACTTGCGGTACATATCCCATTGTGTTCGGAATGGGGGTAAAACGCTATGGACGACAGGCGGTGGGCCTCGTTTCGAGGTCATATGTAAAAGTCAACCCTTGTGCATAATTTAAGTAATTAAATAATAAAATAAAATATTAAAAAAATAAACTTCTCCCCTTTTCTTCTGCCTTGGCCCCCCCCCCCCCGATCATTTATCCAGAAACAAAAAAAAAAGGAAAAAAAAAAAGAGAACCTAAAACCCTAATCGGAGCCGCCGCTTGACCGACGAAGCCGCCGCCGAACCCTTCGCCTGAGCCGCCCTCGACTCCTCCTCCTCCCACCGAACGAACCATCGAACAACCCCTCGAGACACCCAATCGCGACATCCAATCGAGCAACCCCCGAAGACATCGCGGCACCTTCAAGCGCGATCACCAACCCTGCCGCCGCCTCCTCCCTGGGCCACCGTCGACGCGACTGCCACCCTTCGATCCTCCGCCCCTCTTCCTGCTTCACCTCCGCCTACACCGATACCCCCCCTTTTTTTCTTCGCAGAACTGTAAGTTGTTTTTTTTATTTTGTTTTACTTTTATTTTATATAAATAGAAAATTAAATACTGTTTTTATTTTAAATTTCAAAACTAATTTCTGATTTTTATTTTTAGATTTTAAGGTGAAAGATTTAAACTTTAAATTTAAAAAGGTGAAAACTTTAAATTTAAAAAGGTGAAAACTTTAAATTTAAAAAGGTGAAAACTTTAAATTTAAAAAGGTGAAAACTTTAAATTTAAAAAGGTGAAAACTTTAAATTTAAAAAGGTGAAAACTTTAAATTTAAAAAGGTGAAAACTTTAAATTTAAAAAGGTGAAAACTTTAAATTTAAAAAGGTGAAAACTTTAAATTTAAAAAGGTGAAAACTTTAAATTTAAAAAGGTGAAAACTTTAAATTTAAAAAGGTGAAAACTTTAAATTTAAAAAGGTGAAAACTTTAAATTTAAAAAGGTGAAAACTTTAAATTTAAAAAGGTGAAAACTTTAAATTTAAAAAGGTGAAAACTTTAAATTTAAAAAGGTGAAAACTTTAAATTTAAAAAGGCGAAAACTTTATATAGAAAATAGCGTAATAAAAATATAATTTTTATCTATATAGTAGGGTAATAAAAACTCGATTTTTATATGTTGAACTTTGAAATAAAAACTCGATTTTTATATGTTGAACTTTGAAATAAAAACTCGATTTTTATATGTTGAACTTTGAAATAAAAACTCGATTTTTATATGTTGAACTTTGAAATAAAAACTCGATTTTTATATGTTGAACTTTGAAATAAAAACTCGATTTTTATATGTGGAACTTTGAAATAAAAACTCGATTTTTATATATTGAATAGCGAAATAAAAATTCGATTTTTATATATACAGTGGCTACGGGCGACGAAGCTGACGAAGATGCGAAAACGGCGAAGACTTCTGCAAATGAAGTGCCGTGGAGCTTGGATAGCTTTCGGTGAGAACTTCTCACTCTTAATTCTCTTTTTCTAGATATATATATATATACTAGGATGCAGACGGTGCTTATTAGAAGCACCCGACACCCGTCCACATACCATGGACTTGTTTGTTTGGATGTTTGGTGATTGATTGAGATATTGGTTTGAATGTGGTTTGTGGTGTGAAAAATCGAATCGATAAATTGGTTAGGATTAGACGTGCGCCGTCATAAGGCGAAGGAGTAAGACTAGGTTAGACTCTTACTCCAAATTTTGTGGTTTGCATAACGAAAGTGATTTGATTGATGTGTGAATGGCGTGGGCCTTCACTAGACCGGGGATAAGGCTAGGCCTTGTCCCGTTTCTAGTATCGTGCCGTTATGCCGCCGAAATTTTCTAAAATATGTTAGAAAAATAAAAATATCATTTTTATTGTGTAAATGAAATGAATAGAAATTCAAGTGTTGAAATAGAATATTTTATCGTTAAAAATAATTTTTAACGTGAAAGTGAATAAATAAAATATTTATAAACAAATCGGCCGATTTGTTTATATACACTGATTTGACTGATATTGATTGGGTTGATAAATTTTACACATCGCCCAACTGCACAAATAAAATCTGTGTTTGATTGTTTGAAACCCCACACGGGTGTTGGGATGAAATTTGAAGTTCACTCATCCTGATTGATCAAATATGTCGATCGATTGATTGACAGGCTGTTATAAGCGTTAGATATCGATATTTGATGCTTATGCGGTGTAGTGCACTTTGGTTGATGGTTGATTATTTTTCGACGCTATTATATACATGTGTGGTATGGAATCCATATAATTAACGTTATATGGTGATTGATTGGGCCTCATTCCAATTGGGAAAATAAGGAATATTATAAAAGAAAATTCATGTGTTGAATATAAAAATAGTCATGTGTTGACGATGTGCATGTGTTGAGTGAAATATTTTATATAATCAAAATTACATCTTTATCACATTTAAAATTAGAACTACTTCCTAGTAGAAATCTGATTAAAAATCAAACGATAGATACCATAGTTTTATAAAATATTTTACATAACAAAAATAGTGATGTGTTGACAGTACTCATGTGTTGAGATTAGTCGTGTGTTGAAAGAAATATAGATTCATGTGTTGAATGGGATAAATATTCGAATAAAGGAGTTTTGAAAAATATAAAGCCGTGTTGATTAGAGATGCGTTATTTCGACATGAACGATATTTATATCGATTTTATTCGTTTTACAACGAATATTGAAAAGTGATTTCAAAACTAAATATTTTGAAATGAAATTCAATTGAATTAGATTAAAATTCGAATTGAATAGGAAGTGAATTTGAATTTGAATAAAATAGGAATGAATTGAATTGAAAACGATTTCGAAATGAATTGAATTGAAAACGATTTCGAAATGAATTGAATTGAAAACGATTTCGAAATGAATTTAATTGAAAACGATTTCGAAATGAATGGAATTGAAAACGAATTCAAATTGAATTGAAAGTGAATTGAAATGAATTCAAATTGAATTGAAATTTGAATTGAATAGAAATGAATTTTAAAACGAATTTATAGAGAAGAATTCAATTTTGATTTGAATTGAAATGGAAGTTGAAATTGCTTTTGAAACGAATTCAAAACTATTTTTAAAATTCGTTTTAAAAAGGAAATCGACGAAATATATATTATATATATTATATATATAATATAATGGCCTGAATAGAACGCGCCGTGCCGCGGCAGTTCGTGAATTTCGACCATTTATTTCAAACGGACATTGCGGGAGATCCGACCGTCGGATTCTTCTAAAACCGGAACCGTTGGGTTCGTATCGAAAAGAGCTTTCCAATGAATATTAGAAATTTGAAATCTAACGGTTGGATTTGGAATTATGTCCAAATCAAATTCGAAAAAGGTCGCTGTAAGTGCAGTTCGATGGCCGTTGTTGGAAATCGACTGTACGGGCCTTGATAAAATTATTAAAAATATCTATAATTTGTGTAAAATTATAATATGTGAATTGGAAAGATTTGGGCTGGAAAATTCCACATTTGAAAAGATAAAAATAGATTTTTATCGAAATGAACTAGTTTTGAACTAGAATTGAAATCAATTTATTTTTAAAATAAATAAATTGAATTTGAAAGTGATTTTGAAAATAATCGATAATTTCCAATACGTGGATTGGACTGGAGCTGAATCGAAATTATCTTCGGGATATTTCGATGTTGGATTTCGTGACTATACAAATATTGTTATGGGGATTTGAAAGATATTTTATATCGTTATTTCCAATACGATATTTGTTGGTTTCAGAATTTGATATTGAATATAAGCCGATATATTTTCTATTCAGAGCCTTGTATTTAATATCAAATGTGATTTGGTTTGTCGTGAATCGTGTTTTTGATGACATTGGTTCTTTAACCCAGTTAAAGGCAGGATATTGATTTTTGAAAAGATTAAAACTAAGTGGAGTTTTAATGAATCTTTAATTAGATTAAAATGTGAATTGATAATTTAAATTATCAAGTCTGAAAGGTGATCGAGAGTGGAGTACCACCAGTTTTGCTCCAATGCGATAGTTGAATCTTTAATTAGATTTGAACGTGAAATGGTAATTAATTTTACCGATAACACAGTGGTGTTAGTTGTGGAGTATTACCAGTTTTCTCCATGGGATATAGGTTGGGATTGGGAAATAAAATAAATAATTACTTCGGTGTGGCTCGTTAATCCCGACTAGTTGAAATGATATCCAAAGGAGGATTAAAGAATAAATTTAGAAGAATTTATCTTGGATAAAATTAATGGGAACCTTTCCCTAAGAATGTGATTTTGTGAATAAAGAATATTCTGAATTGGAATGAGGCGTTTGTTGTGTTTGTGTAACATTCGTTTATTATATACGTGGGTTATTCAGAAAGGCCGGGTTTATACCCATTCTGAATAACCGATTCGACGAGATGTCGAAGTTGAAGACGGTGGTTGAAGACCGGAAGTCTTCACATCGTTTGGGTGATTACTGATGATCTTGATTGGGCTGTACACCCGAGATGAGGGAAACAGTCGGTGATCGTCCAGACGTACCTGGAGATGGATGGATATGCGAGGAAAGTGCCTCCGGTTTCGTTCAGACCCAGAACGGACTTGTAAATGGACTGTGTGTCTGACATTGGATTTTAGTCCGTGTGATTGATCTCTATTAAATATATATCTGTTTGGCGGCGGAGAATTTATTCTCTTGCTTAACGCCCTTCTCTGAGACGTACGAGCTCAGGGGTTATATATTGATGGATATCAAACGCATGGAGTGAATCGCCTGTGTGGCATGCGTAAGTGGCAATTGATCAAGGCTTCTGTTGAAAAGCAAAGTCTTGTGGTTGATGATCAAAGCACGGCCTGTGTGGCGTAGCTTTGTGTATAACGTGAATCCGCGAGCCTCACAGCCCGGGATGGTGGTAAACTGATGGTTTGATCAGTATACATTTTTAGTGTAGTGGATTCGGTCGACCGATATTGAGCTTTGTGCTCGGAGGGATAGAGTAAGCGGTGTTTTCTCTTGCTGGGACGTAAGCCGCGGTGATACTTGAGTCCCAAAAGTGCGGATGTGCATAGCGGTGTTTTCTCTCGCTGAGACGTAAG
Organism: Allium sativum; assembly: GCA_030737875.1. Taxonomy (NCBI): domain Eukaryota; kingdom Viridiplantae; phylum Streptophyta; class Magnoliopsida; order Asparagales; family Amaryllidaceae; genus Allium; species Allium sativum. The sequence goes on along the minus strand of CM060918.1, from coordinate 216,629,547 downwards.
CCGCGGTGATTTGTACTACGCGATAGATCTTTCGAGTCAGGAGCCACCATGATGGAAATCCAATTTCCAATACGTGTATTTCGGCTTTATCTGTAGAGCCTAGTATGGCGACATAGTGGGATGGGGCACTCATGCCGTCTATGATTTATATTTATGATTGAAATTGTTTTTGACACTATACACTTATTATAGTATCAAATGATTTGTTTTAACCGTATCAAGCATTCTTTGGCTGTTATAAGGGAAAACCCTATCCTCGGCTGCGTTGCATTGTGTGATGGGACCTGGGTCTTATAACAGCTTCATTTTTCTTTATTTAGCATTGCGCTGTTTGTTTCATGCACTAGTATTCTTGGGAGGAAACCCGTTCCGTGTTATACGGCGTGGTCCCTTGATTTACCTAATGATTTAAAATAAAGATCAATAACTGTTTTAGTTCTCACACCAGTCACATGACTGACCTGGAGTTTATTGTTTTAACCTAAACTCTGGGTGCCCTTATTTTCGACACGGGCAGCTAGTAGTTTTGGTTTTGCAGATTTATATTCACAGGATCCTGGTTTACAGCTGGAATGATATCCGGAAAGCTTTGTATCCGTATATCTCTTCTAGTTGTGTATTGTATTATTTTCCGCTGCTAGGTATTTACATGTAATTTAAATCTCTGATATTTCTGTGTAATATTCATTTATACTCTGTATATTCTTGTAATCTGATGCATTGTCGTAATAACAGTGAAACGTTCTTCTGTATGCGTTCTGATTTGTCTTGTCCTCACAGTAATTCGTTCTTTCTCATCTCTTCGGAGACCGGGGAAGTTTCGGGTCGCTTCATTTGGTATCAGAGCTTTGGTTTACAGAGCTCGAGAACAAGACACATTAGAACCATACGAAAGAATTCATCAGATATTGGATTAGTAATATCCAATTAGAATGACTCGTTAGAGATAGGATCAGTAGTATCCTAGAACGAGTGTGAAGAGTATATTTTTCAAATGAAAACAATTTTGTTTTGAAAATTTAAATCATTTTATACGTATTTGAATATTTATTTATTTTGAATATGGACAATCGAGTATATATAGATTTCGCGTATACGCGTCATGAACGTATATTCGAAGTTTTAATATACTGGGTAGATATAGAATCACATTCTAGACACCCGGAGATGGTTCTGATGATTGATATATCATCATCAGAATTTATGTTCGTGTTTCGAAGGTGTGATATCTATATATTTCCATTAGACTGGTGTGAGAACCAAAACTTATATAGTTAGAACACATTGTTGTGAATTGGCATCAAAAACATGATTTTTGTATATGTATCAAATTTATGAATTTGAAACTCTAATTCACTAATTGATTGATGTTTGTGTTGTTTGTTTAATTGTTTGCTAATTTTAACCATTTATGCCTAATTGTACCAAATATTGAATTATATCGACAATTGGTCGCATTTGCTTGCATATACATATACTTATATTGAACAGGTCATAGCAAGGAGGCTAGAGCCAGAGAATAAAATTTGTTTGCCCGACAAATAGGTACATGTTTACTACATAATTTCCTGTTTTGTTTGGGTGATGATGATTTTGTGAGCCTATTGGCTAGCCGCTTGGCTTTTTCTTTTTCTTTTTGAGATCTGAAGGACCGGGGAAGCTATTTGAAATTCCCCGATGCTCCCGGTGCAGGGGAGGTTATGGCGAAATTTTTCGAAAATTTAGGGTGTTAGCCAAATTTTTGAAATTTTGAAAATTCTCAGAAACTAAAAAGTTGGAGAATGCAAGCCAGATCGAACGTAGAGTTAATTAATCAAACCACTTTCGACTTTGTTCCTTTTCGGGGACGAAAAGTTTTAAGTGGGGGAGATTGTAATAACCCGAAAATCTGGGCCAGTTTAAAATTTTTATTTTGGCAATTTTAGTGAATTTTGAATATTTAAAATAGATTATTTTAAATAATATCGACGAGAAATTTATTTTGAATATAATTCGATGTATATATTTATATACGTCGTCGTTAGAATATAAATAATTATATATAATTATAAATAAAATTGAAAATGGCGCGGTAGTTCGATAATTCGATTTCAAACTTCAATTGAATGTACCGGGTGCAAAACAATCCGGATTTTAGTGAAACCAAAAACATTAGGATCTAATTGATAATATCTTTCTAACAGATGTAAGAAACTGAGATTTCACTTTAAAAATTGAGAGATATGTCCAGTTGAAAATTCTGAATAGTCGCTATGGAATTCAGGCCCTTAAAAATGGACATTTTGCAAATGACCTCGGATTTCGACGAAACCAGTTTTGTTAGGTCCGTGATGTCGAATTATTGCTAGGTTTCAAATTTCATAATTTTTCAAATCAATATGTGAGCGTGGCAAAGGAAAACGTGTTTTGACCATTTCAGTTGATTTTAATCGACTGGGAATTGACCATTTTTCCAACGGTCTCAGAATTCGACGAAACTAGTTTTGTTAGGACCGTATCGTCAATACGAAGCTAGAAAATATTTTTCTGGAATTTTTAAAGTTCGTATGTGACCCCGGTAATTCGAAATGTACGTTTAAAATTCAATATAGTGATTTAAATGCAAATTAAACGGAAACTGATTCAAACAGTCGAATCAACTTGCGGTACATATCCCATTGTGTTCGGAATGGGGGTAAAACGCTATGGACGACAGGCGGTGGGCCTCGTTTCGAGGTCATATGTAAAAGTCAACCCTTGTGCATAATTTAAGTAATTAAATAATAAAATAAAATATTAAAAAAATAAACTTCTCCCCTTTTCTTCTGCCTTGGCCCCCCCCGATCATTTATCCAGAAACAAAAAAAAAGGAAAAAAAAAAAGAGAACCTAAAACCCTAATCGGAGCCGCCGCTTGACCGACGAAGCCGCCGCCGAACCCTTCGCCTGAGCCGCCCTCGACTCCTCCTCCTCCCACCGAACGAACCATCGAACAACCCCTCGAGACACCCAATCGCGACATCCAATCGAGCAACCCCCGAAGACATCGCGGCACCTTCAAGCGCGATCACCAACCCTGCCGCCGCCTCCTCCCTGGGCCACCGTCGACGCGACTGCCACCCTTCGATCCTCCGCCCCTCTTCCTGCTTCACCTCCGCCTACACCGATACCCCCCCTTTTTTTCTTCGCAGAACTGTAAGTTGTTTTTTTTATTTTGTTTTACTTTTATTTTATATAAATAGAAAATTAAATACTGTTTTTATTTTAAATTTCAAAACTAATTTCTGATTTTTATTTTTAGATTTTAAGGTGAAAGATTTAAACTTTAAATTTAAAAAGGTGAAAACTTTAAATTTAAAAAGGTGAAAACTTTAAATTTAAAAAGGTGAAAACTTTAAATTTAAAAAGGTGAAAACTTTAAATTTAAAAAGGTGAAAACTTTAAATTTAAAAAGGTGAAAACTTTAAATTTAAAAAGGTGAAAACTTTAAATTTAAAAAGGTGAAAACTTTAAATTTAAAAAGGTGAAAACTTTAAATTTAAAAAGGTGAAAACTTTAAATTTAAAAAGGTGAAAACTTTAAATTTAAAAAGGTGAAAACTTTAAATTTAAAAAGGTGAAAACTTTAAATTTAAAAAGGTGAAAACTTTAAATTTAAAAAGGTGAAAACTTTAAATTTAAAAAGGTGAAAACTTTAAATTTAAAAAGGTGAAAACTTTAAATTTAAAAAGGTGAAAACTTTAAATTTAAAAAGGTGAAAACTTTAAATTTAAAAAGGCGAAAACTTTATATAGAAAATAGCGTAATAAAAATATAATTTTTATCTATATAGTAGGGTAATAAAAACTCGATTTTTATATGTTGAACTTTGAAATAAAAACTCGATTTTTATATGTTGAACTTTGAAATAAAAACTCGATTTTTATATGTTGAACTTTGAAATAAAAACTCGATTTTTATATGTTGAACTTTGAAATAAAAACTCGATTTTTATATGTTGAACTTTGAAATAAAAACTCGATTTTTATATGTGGAACTTTGAAATAAAAACTCGATTTTTATATATTGAATAGCGAAATAAAAATTCGATTTTTATATATACAGTGGCTACGGGCGACGAAGCTGACGAAGATGCGAAAACGGCGAAGACTTCTGCAAATGAAGTGCCGTGGAGCTTGGATAGCTTTCGGTGAGAACTTCTCACTCTTAATTCTCTTTTTCTAGATATATATATATATATACTAGGATGCAGACGGTGCTTATTAGAAGCACCCGACACCCGTCCACATACCATGGACTTGTTTGTTTGGATGTTTGGTGATTGATTGAGATATTGGTTTGAATGTGGTTTGTGGTGTGAAAAATCGAATCGATAAATTGGTTAGGATTAGACGTGCGCCGTCATAAGGCGAAGGAGTAAGACTAGGTTAGACTCTTACTCCAAATTTTGTGGTTTGCATAACGAAAGTGATTTGATTGATGTGTGAATGGCGTGGGCCTTCACTAGACCGGGGATAAGGCTAGGCCTTGTCCCGTTTCTAGTATCGTGCCGTTATGCCGCCGAAATTTTCTAAAATATGTTAGAAAAATAAAAATATCATTTTTATTGTGTAAATGAAATGAATAGAAATTCAAGTGTTGAAATAGAATATTTTATCGTTAAAAATAATTTTTAACGTGAAAGTGAATAAATAAAATATTTATAAACAAATCGGCCGATTTGTTTATATACACTGATTTGACTGATATTGATTGGGTTGATAAATTTTACACATCGCCCAACTGCACAAATAAAATCTGTGTTTGATTGTTTGAAACCCCACACGGGTGTTGGGATGAAATTTGAAGTTCACTCATCCTGATTGATCAAATATGTCGATCGATTGATTGACAGGCTGTTATAAGCGTTAGATATCGATATTTGATGCTTATGCGGTGTAGTGCACTTTGGTTGATGGTTGATTATTTTTCGACGCTATTATATACATGTGTGGTATGGAATCCATATAATTAACGTTATATGGTGATTGATTGGGCCTCATTCCAATTGGGAAAATAAGGAATATTATAAAAGAAAATTCATGTGTTGAATATAAAAATAGTCATGTGTTGACGATGTGCATGTGTTGAGTGAAATATTTTATATAATCAAAATTACATCTTTATCACATTTAAAATTAGAACTACTTCCTAGTAGAAATCTGATTAAAAATCAAACGATAGATACCATAGTTTTATAAAATATTTTACATAACAAAAATAGTGATGTGTTGACAGTACTCATGTGTTGAGATTAGTCGTGTGTTGAAAGAAATATAGATTCATGTGTTGAATGGGATAAATATTCATTTGTTGGATAGAATAAAGGAGTTTTGAAAAATATAAAGCCGTGTTGATTAGAGATGCGTTATTTCGACATGAACGATATTTATATCGATTTTATTCGTTTTACAACGAATATTGAAAAGTGATTTCAAAACTAAATATTTTGAAATGAAATTCAATTGAATTAGATTAAAATTCGAATTGAATAGGAAGTGAATTTGAATTTGAATAAAATAGGAATGAATTGAATTGAAAACGATTTCGAAATGAATTGAATTGAAAACGATTTCGAAATGAATTGAATTGAAAACGATTTCGAAATGAATTTAATTGAAAACGATTTCGAAATGAATGGAATTGAAAACGAATTCAAATTGAATTGAAAGTGAATTGAAATGAATTCAAATTGAATTGAAATTTGAATTGAATAGAAATGAATTTTAAAACGAATTTATAGAGAAGAATTCAATTTTGATTTGAATTGAAATGGAAGTTGAAATTGCTTTTGAAACGAATTCAAAACTATTTTTAAAATTCGTTTTAAAAAGGAAATCGACGAAATATATATTATATATATTATATATATAATATAATGGCCTGAATAGAACGCGCCGTGCCGCGGCAGTTCGTGAATTTCGACCATTTATTTCAAACGGACATTGCGGGAGATCCGACCGTCGGATTCTTCTAAAACCGGAACCGTTGGGTTCGTATCGAAAAGAGCTTTCCAATGAATATTAGAAATTTGAAATCTAACGGTTGGATTTGGAATTATGTCCAAATCAAATTCGAAAAAGGTCGCTGTAAGTGCAGTTCGATGGCCGTTGTTGGAAATCGACTGTACGGGCCTTGATAAAATTATTAAAAATATCTATAATTTGTGTAAAATTATAATATGTGAATTGGAAAGATTTGGGCTGGAAAATTCCACATTTGAAAAGATAAAAATAGATTTTTATCGAAATGAACTAGTTTTGAACTAGAATTGAAATCAATTTATTTTTAAAATAAATAAATTGAATTTGAAAGTGATTTTGAAAATAATCGATAATTTCCAATACGTGGATTGGACTGGAGCTGAATCGAAATTATCTTCGGGATATTTCGATGTTGGATTTCGTGACTATACAAATATTGTTATGGGGATTTGAAAGATATTTTATATCGTTATTTCCAATACGATATTTGTTGGTTTCAGAATTTGATATTGAATATAAGCCGATATATTTTCTATTCAGAGCCTTGTATTTAATATCAAATGTGATTTGGTTTGTCGTGAATCGTGTTTTTGATGACATTGGTTCTTTAACCCAGTTAAAGGCAGGATATTGATTTTTGAAAAGATTAAAACTAAGTGGAGTTTTAATGAATCTTTAATTAGATTAAAATGTGAATTGATAATTTAAATTATCAAGTCTGAAAGGTGATCGAGAGTGGAGTACCACCAGTTTTGCTCCAATGCGATAGTTGAATCTTTAATTAGATTTGAACGTGAAATGGTAATTAATTTTACCGATAACACAGTGGTGTTAGTTGTGGAGTATTACCAGTTTTCTCCATGGGATATAGGTTGGGATTGGGAAATAAAATAAATAATTACTTCGGTGTGGCTCGTTAATCCCGACTAGTTGAAATGATATCCAAAGGAGGATTAAAGAATAAATTTAGAAGAATTTATCTTGGATAAAATTAATGGGAACCTTTCCCTAAGAATGTGATTTTGTGAATAAAGAATATTCTGAATTGGAATGAGGCGTTTGTTGTGTTTGTGTAACATTCGTTTATTATATACGTGGGTTATTCAGAAAGGCCGGGTTTATACCCATTCTGAATAACCGATTCGACGAGATGTCGAAGTTGAAGACGGTGGTTGAAGACCGGAAGTCTTCACATCGTTTGGGTGATTACTGATGATCTTGATTGGGCTGTACACCCGAGATGAGGGAAACAGTCGGTGATCGTCCAGACGTACCTGGAGATGGATGGATATGCGAGGAAAGTGCCTCCGGTTTCGTTCAGACCCAGAACGGACTTGTAAATGGACTGTGTGTCTGACATTGGATTTTAGTCCGTGTGATTGATCTCTATTAAATATATATCTGTTTGGCGGCGGAGAATTTATTCTCTTGCTTAACGCCCTTCTCTGAGACGTACGAGCTCAGGGGTTATATATTGATGGATATCAAACGCATGGAGTGAATCGCCTGTGTGGCATGCGTAAGTGGCAATTGATCAAGGCTTCTGTTGAAAAGCAAAGTCTTGTGGTTGATGATCAAAGCACGGCCTGTGTGGCGTAGCTTTGTGTATAACGTGAATCCGCGAGCCTCACAGCCCGGGATGGTGGTAAACTGATGGTTTGATCAGTATACATTTTTAGTGTAGTGGATTCGGTCGACCGATATTGAGCTTTGTGCTCGGAGGGATAGAGTAAGCGGTGTTTTCTCTTGCTGGGACGTAAGCCGCGGTGATACTTGAGTCCCAAAAGTGCGGATGTGCATAGCGGTGTTTTCTCTCGCTGAGACGTAAGCCGCGGTGATTTGTACTACGCGATAGATCTTTCGAGTCAGGAGCCACCATGATGGAAATCCAATTTCCAATACGTGTATTTCGGCTTTATCTGTAGAGCCTAGTATGGCGACATAGTGGGATGGGGCACTCATGCCGTCTATGATTTATATTTATGATTGAAATTGTTTTTGACACTATACACTTATTATAGTATCAAATGATTTGTTTTAACCGTATCAAGCATTCTTTGGCTGTTATAAGGGAAAACCCTATCCTCGGCTGCGTTGCATTGTGTGATGGGACCTGGGTCTTATAACAGCTTCATTTTTCTTTATTTAGCATTGCGCTGTTTGTTTCATGCACTAGTATTCTTGGGAGGAAACCCGTTCCGTGTTATACGGCGTGGTCCCTTGATTTACCTAATGATTTAAAATAAAGATCAATAACTGTTTTAGTTCTCACACCAGTCACATGACTGACCTGGAGTTTATTGTTTTAACCTAAACTCTGGGTGCCCTTATTTTCGACACGGGCAGCTAGTAGTTTTGGTTTTGCAGATTTATATTCACAGGATCCTGGTTTACAGCTGGAATGATATCCGGAAAGCTTTGTATCCGTATATCTCTTCTAGTTGTGTATTGTATTATTTTCCGCTGCTAGGTATTTACATGTAATTTAAATCTCTGATATTTCTGTGTAATATTCATTTATACTCTGTATATTCTTGTAATCTGATGCATTGTCGTAATAACAGTGAAACGTTCTTCTGTATGCGTTCTGATTTGTCTTGTCCTCACAGTAATTCGTTCTTTCTCATCTCTTCGGAGACCGGGGAAGTTTCGGGTCGCTTCATCGGTCATGGATGGCCAGGTTGCAAGATGTTCTTGTTGAACCCAGTGTATTCCTCTCTAGAGGTACACTAGCGAAAGGTGGTTCCATACCTTGTCATAGTTGGAAATCCATTACCCAATACGTGCTTGCGGTTTTGATTTTATATTATATATGTAGAACGTGAGATGAAAGCGTTTCTGCTAGATGATTATTATATTGTGTTGATAGACATTATTATAATATCAAAAGGTTTTTGATATAAAGACATTTTGGATTCTCATAAGGGAAACACCCATTCCATTATACGGCGTGGTCTTATGGGATATCGATTACCTGTTTGAACTGTTTAAACTATTTTACTCACACCAGTCCCATGACTGACCCGGAGTTTATTTTGTTGTTTTCCCTAAACTCTTGGGTGCCTAAATTTGTATGGGCAGCCAAGTAGTCGGGATTTACAATACATTGAAGAGCTGGAGCAGGAGGCTTCAGAATTATATCGCTATTATTATTCCGCTGTGTTGTAAGTGCTGTACTTTGATAATGATGTGTATATTCAAGTACAGATGTATATTTCAAGTTATGTTATATATATTATATGTTATTCGTTCCGCTGTGAGATTCGTGTTACTCTGATGTTGTGTTCTTCTTCTTCTTCTATTCTAAGTTTCTATCTTATCTTTTCTCACCCTCTAATTTCTTTCACTAATTACCAGGATTTTTCGATGGTTTGGTTATCGACATCGTGTTTATTTCGATAACCAAAGTTGCCAAAAATCCGGGTCGTTACAAAATGTGATTTTATATATGTAGTGGCTACGGGCAACGAAAGTGACAAAAGGCGAGCACGACGAAGATTTTCTACATATGAAGAGTCGTGGTATTGGATTAGCTAGTCGGTGAGAATTTCTCACTTTAAATTTTATTTTCTAGTTTAAATTATATACTAGGATGTAGACGGTGCTTAGTAGCACCCGACACCCATCGTCCACAGACCATGGATGGCTTGTATGTTTGATTGTTTGTTGTGGTGAAAATTGATTATGCGATGTGAAATGAAATAAAATATTTATATAGTTAAAAATATTTTATTGTTAAAAATATAAATTTTAACAGATATGTGAATAAATAAAAATCTGCGTTTGTTGATTTGAAACCCCACACGGGTATTGGGAAAAAATACGGCATACACTAATCCCAATAATAAGTTGTATGTCGATCGTTTGATTGACAGGCTGTTATAAACGTTAGATATCTATATTTGATGCTTATACAGAGTAGTGCACTTTGGATGATGGTTGATTATTTGGCAGTGCCATTATATACATGTGTTGGGTGGAATCCATATAATTAACATTATATGGTAATTGATTGGGCCTCATTCCAATTGGGAAAATAAAGAATATTAGAATATAAAAATAGTCATGTGTTGACAATGCTCGTGTGTTGAGAATATTCATGTGTTGAGTAAAATATTTTAACAATAAAATTTACATCTTTATCATATTTAAGATTAGAAACTACTTTACGGTTGGAGTCTAATTAAAAATCAAACGATAGATACCATAATTTTATAAAATATATTACATAACAAAAATAGTCATGTGTTGACAGTACTCATGTGTTGAGATTAGTCATATGTTGAAAGAAATATAGATTCATGTGTTGAATAGAATAAATATTCATTTGTTGAATAGAATAATGAAGTTATTGAAATATATAAAGCCGTGTTGATTAGAGATGCACTATTTTAACGCGAACGATATATATATCGATTATATTTGTTTTTATAATAATTATAGAAAAGGTAGTGATTTAAAAATATAGCGTTTTGAAAATATTATCATTTGTATATCAATGATGTGGAATATTCAATTTCGATTTGAAATTGAATATGAAGTTGAAATCGTTTCGCAAACGAATTTAAAATGATTTATAAAATACGTTTTAAAAAGAAATCGATGAAATATATATAATATATATATATATATATATTATATATTATATATATAATGGCCTGAATAGAACGCACCGCGCTGTGGTAGTTCGTGAGTTTCGACCATTGACTTTGAATGGACATTACGGGAGATCCGACCGTCGGATTCTCCTGAAACCGGAACCGTTGGGTTCATATCGAAAAGAGATTTCCAATGAATATTAGAAATTTGAAGTCTAACAGTTGGATTTGGAATTATGTCCAAATCGAATTTGGAAAGGGTCGCTGTAAGTGCAGTTCGATGGCCGTTGATGGAAATCGACTGTACGTGCCTTGATAAAATTATTAAAAATATCAATAATTTGTGTAAAATAATAAGAAATTATTTGTGAAGAACTGGGATGAAAAACTCCATATTTGAAAAGATAAAAATAGATTTTTATCGAGATGAATTTGAATTAGAATTAAAATCAATTTATTTTTGAAATAAATAAATTGAATTTGAATTGGTTTTGAAAATAAGAAGAATTTCCAATATATATAAAGTGGAAGTGGATTTGAATCGAAATTGTCTTTGGAATATTTTGACGTTGGATTCTGTGATTATACAGTTATGGGAATTTGAAAGATATATTTATATCGTTATTTCCAATACGATATTTGTTGGTTTTAGAATTTGATGTTGAATATAAGCCGATATATTTTCTATTCAGAGCCTTGTATTTGATATCAAATGTGATTTTGGGTTTATAGTTAATCGTGTTTTAGGTGACATTGGTTCTTTAACCCAGTTAAAGACAGGATATTGATTTGGGGGAAAGATTAAAACGAAGTGGAGTTTTAATGAATCTGTAGTTAAATTGAAATGTGAATTGATAATTTAAATTATCAAATTTGGAAAGTGATCGAGGATGGAGTACCACCAGTTTTTCTCCAAAGCGATAGTTAAATATTTAATTAGATTTGAATGTGAAATGGTAATTAATATTTACCGATAACACCGTGGTGTTAGTTATGGGGTAATAACATTTTTGCTCCATGGGATGAATAGGTTGGAATTGGGAAATAAAATAAATAATTACTTCGGTGTGGTTCGCTAATCCCGACTAGTTTGGAAAACCATAATATGGTTTGAAATGATATCCGAAGGAAGATTAAAGAATAAATTTAGAAGAATTTATCTTTGATAAAATTAATGGGGACCTTTCTCTAAGAATGTGAATTTTTGAATAAAAGAATATTTTGAATTGGAATGAGGCATATGTTGTGTTTGTGTAACACGTGTTTATTATATACGCGGGTTATTCAGAAAGGCGGGGTTTATGCCCATTCTGAATTACCGATTCGACGGTATGTCGAAGATGAAGACGGTGGTTGAAGACTGGAAGTCTTTACATAGTTTGGGTGATTACTGATGATTTTGATTGGGCTATACACCCGAGATGAGGGAATCTGTTGGTGATCGTATAGACGTACTTAGAGATCGATGGATACGCGAGGAAAGTGCCTCCGGTTTCGTTCAGACCCAGAACGAACTTGTAAATGGACTATGTGTCTGACATTGGATTTTATTTTGTGTTGATTGATCTCTATTAAATATATATCTGTTTGGCGGCGGAGAATTTATTCTCTTGCTTAACGCCCTTATCTGAGACGTACGAGCTCAGAGGCTGTATATCGATGGACATCAGTCGCATGGCATGAATTGCCTATGTGGCATGCCTAAGTGGAAAATGATCAAGGCTTCTGTTGAAAAGCAAAGTCTTGTGGTTGATGATCAAATCACAGCCTGTGTAGCATAGCTTTGTGTATAGCGTGAATTCGCGAGCCTCACACCTCGGTATGAGTCAAAAACGGGATACAGACTGTTGGGAGAACACGACGTTTCTTTCTAGCTAGTGGTGGTGTTAGTGCTTAAACTGGCTGACATTTATATATACTTTTCACCTGTGTGGTTGTTGGAATGCGAGGCGCCTCAGATATAGGTCTTTTAGGACCGGGAAACGTGTGTTCGGGAATTCCCAATCCTCAAAAGTAAGAGAGGACCGGCCCAACCGATTCCAAGGATCATAGTGGGGTCCTGAGACATTTGCTAGGGTGTCTCGAATAGAGAGGAGTTTTCCCCTTGCCTCGACTCATGACGGAAATCCAATTTCCAATGCGTGATATTGCTGTTGTATTTGTAGAACCTAGTGTGGCGATATAGTGGTATGGGTCATTAATGTAGTTTATGATTGATATTTTTGATTGAAATTGTTTTGACACTATACATTTATTATAGTATCAAATAATGTGTTTTTAGCGTATCAAGCATGCTTTGGCTATTATAAGGTAAAAACCCTATCCTCCGGCTTGCGTTCATTGTGTGATGGGACCTAGGTCTTATAATTGATTCATTTTTCTTTATTCTGAATTGCGCTATTTGTTTTATGCACTGGTATTCTTGGGAGGAAACCCATTCCGTGTTATACGGCGTGGTCCCTTGATTTACCGAATTTTAAAATAAAGATTAATAACTGTTTTAGTTCTCACTCCGGTCACATGACTGACCTGGAGTTTATTGTTTTAACCTAAACTCTGGGTGCCCTTATTTTTCGCACGGGCAGCTAGTAGTTTTGGATTTGCAGATTTATATTCGCAGGATCCTGATTTACAACTGGAACGATGCTCGGAAAGCTCTGTATCCGTGTATTACTTTCAGTTGTGTTTTGTATTGTTTTCCGCTGCTTTGTAATTTATTGTAATCTCTGATATTCTTTGTTGTATAATATTTATTCATACTCTGTATATTCTTGTATTCTGATGGAACTGTTGTAATAACAATGAAATGTTCTTCTTTTTGCGTTCTATTTTGTCGTGTTCTCAAGGCAATTCGGGCTTTCCTTACTGGGGAAGTTCGGGTCGCTAAAGAGTGGTATCAGAGCTTTGGTTTATAGAGCTCGAGAACAAGACACATTAGAACCATACGAAAGAATTCATCAGATATTGGATTAGTAATATCCAATTAGAATTACTCATTAGAGATAGGATCAGTACTATCCTAGAACGGGTGTGAAGAGTATGTTTTTGAATAAAACAAATTTTGTTTTGAAAATTGAAATCAAATATACGTATTTTAATATTTTATTTGTATTGAATTTGGATAATCCAGTATATAAAGATTTTACATATACGCGTCATGAACGTATATTCGAAGTTTTAATATACTAGGTAGATATAGGATCATACTCTAGTCGCCCGGACATGGTCCTAATGATGTAGTATACCATCACCAATATTTATTTTCGAGTGAAGAAGGTGTGATATTTATATATTTCCATTAGACTGGTGTGAGAACCAAATCTAGATAGGTTTATTGTTGTGAATTGGCATCAAAAACATGACTTTATATATATATATATATATATATATATATATATATATATATATATATATATATCAAAATTATGAATTTGAAACGATAATAAACTAATTGATTGATGGTTGTGTTGTTGTTTATTTGTTTGATAATTTTGAACAATTAGGCCAAATTGAATCAAATATTGAACTGTATTGAAAAATGATTACAAATGCATGCATATACATGTACTTACATTGAACAGGTCATATCAAGGAGGCTAGAGCAGAGAATAAAATTGTCTGCCCGACAAATAGGTACATGTTTACCGTAATTTACTGTTTTGTTTGGGTGATGATGATTTTATGAGCCGATTGGATTTTTCTTTTTCTTTTTGATTGAAGAAGGCCATGGGAGGCTATATGAAATATCCCGAAGTCCCCGGTGCAGGGGAGGTTATGGCGAAATTTTTCGGAAATTTAGGGTGTTAGCCAAATTTTTGAATTTTTTTAAAAAAGTTCTTAGAAACTAAAAAGTTGAAGAACATAAGCCGTAGTGAAAATAAAGAAAGTTGATTTGATTAGTTAAACAACTTTCGGCTTTGTAATAACCCGGAAATTCTGAGCCAGTTTAAATTTTTTGTTTTGGCAACTTCGACGAATTTTGAATATTTAAAATGGATTATTTTAAATAATATCGACGAGAAATTTATTTTGAATATAATTCGAACGAATATATTATATACGTCATCGTTAGAATATAAATAATTATATATAATTATAAAAGAAATTGAAAATGGCGCGGTAGTTCGATAATTCGATTTCTAACTTCAATTGAATGTACCGGGTGCAAAACAATCTGGATTTTAGCGAAACCAAAAATATTAGAATCTATTCGTGAATATCTTTCCAATGACTCCGAAAAATCGATTCATAGAGGGAATCAAAAGTTATGCCCAGTTGAAAATTCAGAATAGTCGCTATGTAAATTATACATGGCCCAAAAAGTCAAATTTTGCATACGGATGAATTTGGACTCGAAACCACTTCCAGTGAGTTCAAAATGCCGTTTAGAACTCCGAAAAGTATAAGCTTCGATATATTCCGATATCCGGAATAGTGGCTATGGGCTGGAGTTGTTCGGTTAACAATACATAGCCCTTAAAAAGTGAAATTTTGCATACGAGCTCAGAATTCGACGAGATATATTTTTATGGATTCATAATGACAAATCATTGTTGAGTTCCAAATGGCGCGTCGAACGGAGTTAATATGTGGCCGCGCGAGCTGAAACAGTTCCGGGTAAAGCGAGCAGTCATTTTACAAAGGAACATTATTGATACGACCTCAGAATTCGATTTCGTTTTTTTTATGGATTCATATCGTCTAATAATGGTTAAATCCAAGAGTGCTTGATTTTTTGAGTTAGCATGTGAGCGTGCGAGAAGAAAAGGTGCGCCAAAATCGCATTTTTAGAGCTTATCTGGGCATTTTTGTGATTTTTTTGAATGGTCAAACGAACTCGGAATTCGACGAAACTTGTTTCGTTGGACTCGTCTTCACGTCTACTATCTCATGTCCGAAATCCGCGGCAATTGGAGATCGTTAGCGTTCAGGCGATACGCGAGAAACTAGCATATAATCACTTTTCCTTCTTTTCTATTTCATAAATTCACTTTTCCTCCTTCCTCCACAAAAACTCAAAAATGGCCTCCTCCTCCTAGGTGCCCCTGCCCCTCCTCCCACCGCCACCGCCGCACCACCTCCTCTTCCTCCTCCTCCTTCTCTCTCCTCTTTTCATGAGCCCTAGGCCTTCAACACCAACCACCACCACTCCGGGCCCCACCACCAACGCCACCACCCACCAGCGGACTCCCCCACCTCAATCAGGTCCGGCGCCCCTCCCCCCTCTCAGGCCATCCCTCCGGCCGTGGGCCCCCCGGTCACCAAAAACTCATTTTACACTAATCGCCCGTTTTGCAAATAACACCCTGTCCTTATTTCGTAAATAACTCCCAAACGGTGCGTTTTTGGCCAAAGTCCCTCTAGACCAAAGTTGTAGAGCACAAAATTCTCTTCGATTTGGCTATATGGAAGTCGTGTTTTGGAGTTCGAGGCTGCTTAGAAAACGCGTTCGAAGTCTGCTGATCAAAAGCGGTAAAATTCGTGTACTTTCGCGAATTCTGGCGAATTGGAGCAATTTCGGCAAAAAGACCCTTAGGCGAAAGTTGTCCGGAATGGCGCGTTTAGCTAGAAAAAACATGGTGTGAGGATTGAAACTCGTTTGCAAAGTCTAGGACCCGAACAGCGAATCCGGGCGTTAGAAAAAAAGTGAGTTTTCTCCATTTTAAAGCTTCTACAGTTTTTGGCATATGAAGTAAATAAAAATATGATCTTTATATTATAGAGAGGATAAAAATACGATTTTTAACTTATAGAAGATATAAAGATAAGATTTTTATATAATGTAGATAATAAAAATGTGATTTTTATACATGTAGTGGCTACGGGCAACGAAAGTGACAAAAGGCGAGAACGACGAAGATTACTATAAATGAAGTGGCGTGGAGTTAAGATAGCTATCGGTGAGAATTTCTCACTCTTCAATTTCTTTTTCTAGTTATATATATATACTAGGATGCAGACGGTGTTTAGTAGCACCCGACACCCGTCATCCACAGACCATGGATGGCTTGTTTGTTTAATTGTTTGGTTGTGTAGTTGGTTAGATTATTTGGTTTGAATTGAATTGTTTGGTGAAATGGAATGGATTTGATTGATGTGTGAATGGCGTGGGCCTTCACTAGACCGGGGATAAGGCTAGGCCTTGTCCCGTTTCTAGTATCGTGCCGTTATGCCGCCGAAATTTTCTAAAATAAATTAGAAAAATAAAAATATCATTTTTATTTTGTAAATGAACTGAATAAAAATTCATGTGTTAAAATAAAATATTTTATCGTTAAAAATATAATTTTAAACGTGAATGTGAATAAATAAATATTCATTTACAAACCGGACGGTTTGTTTATATACACCTATATGAAGGACATTGATTGGAACGATAAATTTTACACATCGCCCAACTGCACAAATAAAATCTGTGTTTGATTGTTTGAAACCCCACACGGGTATTGGGATAAAATACGACATACACTAATCCCAATAATTGGTTGTATGTCGATCGATTGATTGACAGGCTGTTATGAGCGTTAGATATCTATATTTGATGCTTATACAGTGTAGTGCACCTTGGATGATGGTTGATTTTTTGTCGTTGCTATTATATTCATGTGTTGTATGAAATCCATATAATTAACTTTATATGGTGATTGATTGGGCCTCATTCAATTTTGAAAATAAAGAATATTATAAAATAAAGGTTCATGTGTTGACAGTACTCATCCGTTGAGATTAGTCATGTGTTGAACGAAATATTTTAAAAATAGAAATATTTGAAATAGAAATATTTGAATAGGAAATATTTGAAAAAGAAATATATGAAATAGAATATTTGAAAATAGAAATATATGAAGCCGTGTTGATTAGATTGACGTCATTTTGACGTGAACGATATTTATATCTATTTTATTCATTTTAAAATGAATATTGAAAAGTGATTTCGAAATCGAATATTTTGAAATGAAATTTGAATTAAATCGATTAGAAAACATATTTGAATTTAATCGATTAGAAAACAAATTTGAATTAAATCGATTAGAAAACAAATTTGAATTAAATCGATTAGAAAACAAATTTGAATTAAATCGATTAGAAAACAAATTTGAATTAAATCGATTAGAAAACAAATTTGAATTAAATTGAATAGAAAATGAAATTTGAATTAAATCGATTAGAAAACAAATTTGAGTTAAATTGAATAGAAAATGAAATCTGAATTAAATCGATTAGAAAACAAATTTGAATTAAATCGATTAGAAAACAAATTTGAATTGAATCGATTAGAAAACAAATTTGAATTGAATCGAATAGAAAACAAATTTGAATTGAATCGAATAGAAAACCAATTCGAATTGAATCGAATAGAAAACAAATTTGGATTGAATCGAATAGAAGATGAATTCGAATTGAATTGAAAACGAATTGAAATGAATTCAAATCGAATTGAAATTTGAATTGAATAGAAATGAATTTTAAAACGAATTATTAAGGAAGAATTCAATTTTGATTTGAATTGAAATGGAGGTTGAAATTGTTTTTGAAACGAATTTAAAACTATTTATATAATTCGTTTAAAATAGAAATCGATGAAATATATATTATATATATTATATATATAATATAATGGCCTGAATAGAACGCGCCGCGCCGCGGCAGTTCGTGAATTTCGACCATTTATTTCAAACGGACATTACGGGAGATCTGACCGTCGGATTCTCCTAAAACCAGAACCGTTGGGTTCGTATCGAAAAGAGCTTTGTAACGAGTATTAGAAATTTGAAATCTAACGGTTGGATTTGGAGATATGTCCAAACCAGATTTGGAAAAGGTCGCTGTAGGTGCAGTTCGATGGCCGTTGATGGAAATCGACTGTACGGGCCTTGATAAAATTATTAAAAATAGTAATAATTGGTGTAAAATCATAAGGAATGATTTGTCAAAAATTGGGATGAAAAACTCCATATTTGAAAAGATAAAAATAGTTTTTTATCGAAATGAACTAGTTTTGAACTAAAATTAAACCCGTTTATTTTTAAATAAATAAACTGGATTTGAAATGGGTTGTAAATAGAATTGATTTGTGGGTTTATCGTGAAGGGTGTTTTCAAATGACACTTGTTCTTTACCCGGTAATAAATAGAATATGATTTGGGTTTGTCATGAACTGTGTTTGAAATGACATTGGTTCTTTAACCCAGTAAAAGAAGTTTTAATGAATCTGCAATTAAATTGAAATATGAATTGATAATTTAAATTATCAAATTTAGAAAGTGAGCGAGGATGGAGTATTACCAGTTTTGCTCCAAAGCGATAGTTAAATCTTTAATTAGATTTGAACG
This sequence comes from Allium sativum, assembly GCA_030737875.1. Lineage (NCBI taxonomy): Eukaryota > Viridiplantae > Streptophyta > Magnoliopsida > Asparagales > Amaryllidaceae > Allium > Allium sativum. The sequence continues at coordinate 216,610,616 of CM060918.1, read as the reverse complement.
TGAAATGGTAGTTAATTTTACCGATAACACCCCGGTGTTATATATGGAGTATTACCAGTTTTGCTTCATGGGATGAATAGGTTGGGATTGAGAAATAAAATAAATTATTACTTCGGTGTGGTTCGCTAATCTCGACTAGTTTAGAAAACCATAATTTGGTTTGAAACGACATCAAAAGGAGGATTAAAGGATAAATTTTAAAGAATTTATCTTGAATAAAATTAATGGGAACCTTTCCCTGAGAATATGAATTGGAATGAGGCGTATGTTGTGTTTGTGTAACATTTGTTTTTAATATACGCGGGTTGTTTGGAAAGTCCGGGTTTATACCCATTCTGAATAAATGATTCGACGATAAGTCGAAGATGAAGACGGTGGTTGAAGACCGGAAGTCTTCACATCGTTTGGGTGATTACTGATGATCTTGATTGGGCTGTACACCCAGGATGAGGAAATCAGTTGGTGGTCATCTAGACGTACTTGGAGATCGATGGATATGCGAGGAAAGTGCCTCCGGTTTCGTTCAGACCCATAACGAACTTGTAAATGGATTGTGTGTCTGACATTGGACTTTAATCTGTGTTGATTGATTTCTATTAAATATATATCTGTTTGGCGGCGGAGAATTTATTCTCTTGCTTAATTCCCTTCTCTGAGACGTACGAGCTTAGAGGTTATATATCGATGGATATCAATCGCATGGCGTGAATTGCCTGTGTGACATGCTGAGTTGCATGGATCAAGGCTTCTGTTGAAAACCAAAGTCTTGTGGTTGATAATCAAAGCACGGCCTTTCTAGCGTAGCTTTGTGTATAACGTGAATTCGCGAGCCTCACACCTCGGTATGAGTCAAAAACGGGATACGGACCGTTGGGAGAACATGACGTTTCTTTCTAGCTTTGGTGGTGTCAGTGACTTACCAGCCCTGACATTTATATACTTTTCACCTTTGTGGTTGTTGGAATGAGGCGCCTCGATTATAGGTCTGTAAGGACCGGGAAACGTGTGTTCAGGCATAATTAATCCTCTAACGTAAGTGAGGACCGGCCCAGCCGCATCCGGGGTTGCCCAGAGTGTGTAGTCCCGAGGCATTTGCTAGAGTGTCTCGAACGCGGAGAGGAGCTTGCCCCTTGCCTCGACACATGACGAAAATCCAATTTCCAATACGTGTATTGCGGTTTTAATTGTAGAACTAGTATGGCGACATGATATATGGTACCCATGCCGTCTATGATTTATATTTATGATTGAAATTGTTTTGACATTATACACTTATTATAGTATCAAATGATTTGTTTTAAACGTACTAAGCATGTTTGGCTATTATAAGGGAAAACCCTATCCTCCGGCATGCGTTGCATTGTGTGATGGGACCTGGGTCTTATAATAGCTTCATTTTTCGAAAAAGCATTGCGCTGTTTATTCTATGCACTGGTATTCTTGGGAGGAAACCCGTTCCGTGTTATACGGCGTGGTCCCTTGAATTACTCTCTTTTAAAGTAAAGCTTTAAATAACTGTTTTAGTTCTCACACCAGTCACATGACTGACCCGGAGTTTATTGTTTTAACCTAAACTCTGGGTGTCCCTATTTTCGACACGGGCAGCTAGTAGTTTTGGTTTTGCAGATATATATTCATAGGATCCTGGTTTATAGCTGGAATTATATCCGGAAAGCTCTGTATCCGTATATCACCTTTAGTTGTGCTTTGTATTATTTTCCGCTGCTATGTAATTTATTATATTCTCTGATATTTATCGAATGTAATTTATTCATTTATACTCTGTATATTCTAGTATTCTGATGGAATTGTTGTAATAGCAATGAAATGTTCTTCCGTCTGCATTCTAATTTGTCGTGTTCTCAAACGATCAGGGGTTTCGAATGGTCTAGATCGGTTTAACGACTGATTCAGATCAAGCGAAATTCCCGGCCATCACAGGCTTTGTTCCTTTTAGGGGACGAAAAGTTTTAAGTGGGGGAGATTGTAATAACCCGGAAATGCGAGCCAATTGAAAATTTTTATTTTGGCAATTTTATTGAATTTTGAATATTTAAAACGAATTATTTTAAATAATAACGACGAGAAATTTATCTTGAATAGAATTAGAACGTATATATTTATTTGAATCGTCGTTAGAATATATATAATTTATTTATAATTATAAAAGGAATTGAAAATGGGGCGGTAATTCAATAATTCGATTTCAAATTTCAAATGAATGCACCAGGTGCAAAATAAACCGGATTTTAACGAAAACAGAAATATTTGAATCTAATTGAGAATATCTTTCCAACGAATCCGAAAAATCAAAATTTCATAGCGGGAATCAAAAGATACGCCCAGTTGAGAATTCTGAAAAGTCCTTATGGAATTCAGGCCCTTAAAAATGGAAATTTTGCAAACGACCTCGGTTTTTGACGGAACCACTTTTGTTGGATCCGTGATGTCAAATTATTTCTAGGTTTCAAAATTCGTAATTTTTCGAATCAATACGTGAGCGTGGCAAAGTAAAAAGTGTTTGACCAGTTTCAGTTGATTTTAATCGACTGGAAAATGGTCATTTTTCAAACGGTCTCAGAATTAGGCGAAATTAGTTTTGTTAGGACCGTATCGTCAACATGAAGCTAGAAAATATTTTTCGGGAATTTTTAGAGTCCGTACGTGGCTCCGGTAAATTGAAATGCGCGTTCAAATTCAATATATAGAGTTATATGTTGATTTTGACGGAAACAGATCGAAACAATCGAATCAGCTTACGATACATATCCCATTGTGTTCAGAATGGGGGTAATTAGCTATGGACGACAGGTGGTGGGTCTCGTTTCGAGGTCGAAAATAAAAGTTGCTTCTAGAATTAATTTAATAATATATATATATATATATATATTTATATAAAGGCCCCCCCATTTTTCTCTTCCACTATCAGATTTTAAAATAAAAAAAAGAGCGATTCGTTCCTCAGCCCCTCCCCATCGGTCATTGCGCCACCATTCGCCGGAGCCGCCACCGCAGGAGGGTCCCACCGCCGTGAGCCACCGTAGCCTCGCCTCTGCTTAGATGCGCAGCCCTTCGCCCCTCTCTCAGTCGATGCCCTAACCCAATTCAGCCGCGCCGCCTGCTCTTCCTCCCCCCCCCTTCGACTGCAACACCTCCTCCGACTCTCCACCACCTCGGCGCGCGCCTCCCCAAAACCCACCTCCGCCTGAAGCTCCCCCTTCCTCTCCTCTTCAATAAAACCGCTGCTCCAACCCCGAGGACCCCCACCGCCGCAGCCTGGACCATGCCCCACCCCCTAACCTCCGCTGTAAGTCTTTTATTTCATTTTATTTATTATTTTTCTTTATTTGTTAAATGTAAATAGGTTTTAAAAGAAAAAAATCAGTTTTGTTTATTATGAATATGAAATCAAATTTTTATTAATAATAAAGTTTCAATTTTTATAGATAAAGGTTTAATTTTTAATTAGAGAAAAGGTTCGATCTTTAATTTCATGAAAGGAGGGATTTTTAATAACATGAAAGTTTAGATTTTTAACATGATAAAGATATGATTTTTATATTATAGAAAGTATAAAAATATGATTTTTACTTAGGTAGAGTATTAAAAATATAATTTTTGTATTATATAAATGGTAAAAATTTGATCTTTACTTACGTAGCAAAATAAATATCTAATTTTTATTATATATATGTTGAAATAAAAAAAAATGTGATTTTATATATGTAGTGGCTACGGGCAAGAAAGTGACAAAAGACGAGCACGACGAAGATTTTCTACATATGAAGAGTCATGGTATTGGATTAGCTAGTCGATGAGAAATTCTCACTTTAAATTTTCTTTTCTAGTTTAAATTATATACTAGGATGCAGACGGTGCTTAGTAGCACCCGACACCCGTCGTCCACAGACCATGGATGGCTTGTATGTTTGACTGTTTGTTGTGGTGAAAATTGATTGTGCGATATGAAATGAAATAAAATATTTATATAGTTAAAATTATTTTATCGTTAAAAATATAATTTTTAACGGGTATGTGAATAAATAAAAATCTGTGTTTGTTGATTTGAAACCCCACACAGGTATTGGGATAAAATACGACGTACACTAATCCCAATAATTATTTGTATTTCGATCATTTGATTGACAGACTGTTATAAGTGTTAGATATCTATATTTGATGCTTATACAGAGTAGTGCACTTTGGATGATGGTTGATTATTTGGCAGTGCCATTATATACATGTGTTGGGTGGAATCCATATAATTAACATTATATGGTAATTGATTGGGCCTCATTCCAATTGGGAAAATAAAGAATATTAGAATATAAAAATAGTCATGTGTTGACGATGCTCATGTGTTGAGAATATTCATGTGTTGAAACTATTCATGTGTTGAGTAAAATATTTTAACAATAAAATTTACATCTTTATCATATTTAAGATTAGAAACTACTTTACAGTTGGAGTCTAATTAAAAATCAAACGATATATATCATAATTTTATAAAATATATTACATAACAAAAATAGTCATGTGTAGACAGTACTCACGTGCAGAGATTAGTCATGTGTTGAAAGAAATATAGATTCATGTGTTGAATAGAATAAATATTCATTTGTTGAATAGAATAACGAAGTTATTGAAATATATAAAGCCGTGTTGATTAGAGATGTGCTATTTTAACGTGAACGATATTTATATCGATTATATTCGTTTTTATAATAATTATAGAAAAGGAGGTGATTTCAAAATATAACGTTTTGAAAATATTATCATTTGTATATCGATGATGTGGAATATTCAATTTCGATTTGAAATTGAATATGAAGTTGAAATCGTTTCGCAAACGAATTTAAAACGAGTTATAAAGTACATTTTAAAAAGAAATCAATGAAATATATATTTAATATATATATTAAATATATAATGGCCTGAATAGAACGCACCGCGCTGCGGTAGTTCGTGAATTTCGACCATTGACTTCGAATGGACATTACGGGAGATCCGACCGCCGGATTCTCCTGAAACCGGAACCGTTGGGTTCGTATAGAAAATTTCTTTCCACTGAATATTAGAAATTTGAAATCTTACGGTTGGATTTGGAATTATGTCCAAATCAAATTTGGAAAAGGTCGCTGTAAGTGCAGTTCGATGGCCGTTGATGGAAATCGACTGTACGAGCCTTGATAAAATTATTAAAAATATCAATAATTTGTGTAAAATCATAAGAAATGATTTGTGAAGAACTGGGTTGAAAAAATCCATATTTGAAAAGATAAAAATAGATTTTTATCGAGATGAACTAGTTTTGAGCTTGAATTAAAATCAATTTATTTTTGAAATAAATAAATTTAATTTGAATTGGTTTTGAAACTAACCAGAATTTCCAATATATGTAAAGTGGAAGTGGATTTGAATCGAAATTTTCTTTGGAATATTTCGATGTTGGATTCTGTAATTATACAGATATTGTTATGGGAATTTGAAAGATATATTTATATCGTTATTTCCAATACGATATTTGTTGGTTTCAGAATTTGATGTTGAATATAAGTGGGTATATTTTCTATTTAGAGTCTTGTATTTAATATCAAATATGATTTTGGGTTTATCCTAAATCATGTTTTAGGTGGCATTGGTTCTTTAACCCAGTTAAAGACAGGATATTGATTTGGGAGAAAGATTAAAACGAAGTGGAGTTTTAATAAATCTATAGTTAAATTGAAATGTGAATTGATAATTTAAATTATCAAATTTCGAAAGTGATCGAGGATGGAATACCACCAGTTTTGCTCCAAAGCGATAGTTAAATCTTTAATTAGATTTGAACGTGAAATGGTAGTTAATTTTTACCAATAACACTGTAGTGTTAGTTATGGGGTAATAACATTTTTGCTCCATGGGATGAATAGGTTGGGATTGGGAAATAAAATAAATAATTACTTCGGTGTGGTTCGCTAATCCCGATTAGTTTGGAAAACCATAATATGGTTTGAAATGATATCCAAAGGAAGATTAAAGAATAAATTTAGAAGAATTTATCTTTGATAAAATTAATGGGGACCTTTCCCTAAGAATGTGAATTTTTGAATAAAAGAATATTCTGAATTAGAATGAGGCGTATATTGTGTTTGTGTAACACGTGTTTATTATATACGCGGGTTATTCAGAAAGGCCGAGTTTATGCCCATTCTGAATAACCGATTCGACGGTATGTCGAAGATGAAGACGGTGGTTGAAGACTAGAAGTTTTCACATCGTTTGGGTGATTACTGATGATCTTGATTGGGATGTACAACCAAGATGAGGGAATCTGTTGGTGATCGTCCAGACGTACTTGGAGATTGATGGATATGCGAGGAAAGTGCCTCCGGTTTCGTTCAGACCCAGAACGAACTTGTAAATGGACTGTGTGTCTGACATTGGATTTTATTCTGTGTTGATTGATCTTTATTAAATATACATATGTTAGGCGGTGGAGAATTTATTCTCTTGCTTAACGCCTTTCTCTGAGACGTACGAGCTCAGAGGTTGTATATCGATGGACATCAGTCGCATGGCATGAATTGCCTGTGTGGCACGCCTAAGTGGAAAATGATCAATGCTTCTGTTGAAAAGCAAAGTCTTGTGGTTGATGATCAAAGCACAGCCTGTGTGGCATAGCTTTGTGTATAGCGTGAATTCGCGAGCCTCACACCTCGGTGTGAGTTAAAAGCGGGATACGGACCGTTGGGAGAACATGACATTTCTTTCTAGCTAGTGGTGGTGTCAGTGCTTAAACTGGCTGACATTTATATATATATTTCTCCTGTGTGGTTGTTGGAATGTGAGGCACCTCGGATATAGGTCTGTTAGGACTGGGAAACGTGTGTTCAGGAATTGCCAATCCTCAAAAGTAAGAGAGGACTGGCCCAACCGATTCTAAGGATCATAGTGGGCTCCTGAGACATTTGCTAGAGTGTCTCGAACGGAGAGGAGCTTGCCCCTTGCCTCGACTTATGACGGAAATCCAATTTCCAATACGTGATATTGCGGTTTTATTTGTAGAACCTTGTATGGCTACATAGTGGTATGGGTCATTAATGCCTTCTATGATTGATATTTATGATTGAAATTGTTTTGACACTATACATTTATTATAGTATCAAATAATGTGTTTTTAACGTATCAAGCATGCTTTGGCTATTATAAGGTAAAAACTCTATACTCTGGCTTGCGTTGCATTGTGTGATGGGACCTGGGTCTTATAATAGCTTCATTTTTCTTTATTTAGCATTGCGCTGTTTGTTTTATGCACTGGTATTATTGGGAGGAAACCCGTTCCGTGTTATACGGCGTGGCCCCATGATTTACCGAACTTTAAAATAAAGATTAATAACTGTTTTAGTTCTCACACCAGCCACATGACTGACCTAGAGTTTATTATTTTAACCTAAACTATAGGTGCCCTTATTTTCCGCACGGGCAGCTAGTAGTTTTGGTTTTGCAGATTTATATTCACAGGATCCTGATTTACAGCTGGAACGATGCTCGGAAAGCTCTATATCCGTGTATTACTTTCAATTGTGTTTTGTATTATTTTCCACTGCTTTGTAATTTATTGTAATCTTTGATATACTTTGTTGTATAATATTTATTCATACTGTGTATATTCTTGTATTCTGATGGAACTGTTGTAATAACAATGAAATGTTCTTCTGTTTGCGTTCTATTTTGTCGTGTTCTCAAGGCAATTCGGGCTTTCCTTACCGGGGAAGTTCGGGTCGCTACAGAATAAAAATGAATATTGTATATTTTATATGTAAAATAATAATATGGTTTATTGTATACACAAAATTCTAACAAAACATGAATACACACAATTCAATTCAGTGGTTCATCGCAATCACAAAACAATCAACATTGCAATAGATATATACAACACCAACATGAATTTTATATAGAATGAATATATAAATTTCAGAATGCAATAAATAATTAATTTTATTTTAAAATAGAAATCTCACATCGATTTTTCTCTGAATTCTCAACGTGCCATATTTCAGATCTAGTCAGTTCTGTGTTGTAGAATTTTTCGTTGTGAATCCAACGTTTCTGAAATCGTTCGATTTCGTTTCTATATGAAGAAGTTATGAAGGATTACAACTTAATTACTTTAATAAATTTATTAAATATATTATTAATTACTAATTACTTTTCCTTAGAAATTGGACTGTTCTTTTTTACACCCCTTCTTCTTTGATACTACAGAACCCATCCTCGTACCCAACATCCACCTGCGTGCGCCTCCTCGAGGCACTGGAATGGGATCAACGACCACCAGACTGACCCCCTTCGCCAGAGCTACCCGCGCCTACCACAATTGACAAACTCGAACACCACCCCCTCCATGAAATCGGCCTCACACGTTGCGGCTTTGAGAAGCAATTCTGACCTCCACGGTGAGAGAAACCCCATCATAACCTTACAGAATTATAGATCTAAAAGAGTACGTCAATTTTCTCTTAAGAATCAGATGTTAATTTGTGAAGATTAGAAAGAGATTAAGATATCAATTTGGGATTAAACCGGCCATTAGTTCCATAGAAATGGAAGCTATAGGAATAGTAGATTAGGATTTACCAATGTACTGTATTTATACTAGTATATATAGCATATTTTATTTTATTTTAACTTATTTATTTTCCAAAAATATCTGTATGTTGATACAAACTCCAAATCAAACCCAACGAGTGTCCCCCTAGCCCAATACCCCTGTTACGGACCCAATGGACTAAGTCCCATCAGCCCATTTGATTGTCTCAACCCACTTTTCTTTATTTTAAAATATAAATTATTTAATTTGATCGTACATTTTAATTTAACGTGGCCACATACTGACTCTAAAAATTCAAGAAAATATATTTCTAGTCATGTTTTTACGATACGGTCCTAATAAAACTAATTTCGTCGAATTTGGAGACCGTTTGAACAATGGTCATTTTCTGGTCGATCCAATTTGACTGAAACTGAAAAAACACGTTTTCTTTTTCCACGCTCACATATTGATTCCAAAAATTATGAAATTCGGAATCTAGTAATAATTTGACATTTCGGATCCAACAAAAGTGGTTTCATCGAAAACGGAGGTCGTTTGCAAAATGGCTATTTATATGGGCTATATATTATATTAAATTCTACTGCGACTATTTTGAATTTTAAACTAGACATAACTTTTGATTCCCTCTATGAAATTTCAATTTTCGGATTCGTTGGAAAGATATTTTTAAATAGATTCTAATATTTTTGGTTTTACTAAAATCTGATTTATTTTGCATCCTATACATTCAGTCAAAGTTCAATTTAAAATTTTCAAACTGCCATGCTATTTTAAACTCCTTTATAATTAAATTAAAATTATTCGTTCTAACTTTGATTTAAATAAATTTTTAGTCATTATTATTTAAAATATTTAAAATCCATTAAAATTCCTAAAATAAAATTTTTAAATTGGTTTGAAAACTCTGGGTTGTTACAATCTCCCCCACTTTAGATCTTTTCGTCCTCGAAAAGGAACGGAGTTGTAAATTATTTATTTAACTAACTCAACTTTCATTCTTTCATTATTTATTCGTTGATTAACTTTTCAAATATATATAACTTTTATATACTCAAAAATCATACTTTCTTAGATCGAATTGTATATATAATTACAAATACATTAATTATAAACTTGTCACTCTCGACTCATTCGAAATCATTTCTAACCCTATCTCTAACGAGTTTTCTCATTCTAGGATACTATTGATCCTATCACAAATGAGTATTCTTTTATAGGATATTTATAATCCTACCTCTGATGAGTAATTTTTTCAGTTCTAACGAGTTGTACCCCAAAGATTTGAGCTAACTAGAGCTCTGATACCAACTGTAATGATTCGAATTTCGCCCGGACCTAATCCCGATCGCTAAATCGACTAAGACCGTTCAAAAACCCGAATATGCTAACTCTAGGAACACAACACATTCGAACAATAACAGAAGACTTTTATAAACATTTCAATAATGTTACATCAGAGTACAGAATATTAGAGTACATCGATATAATAATACAACAACAGAAGATAAATTTACAACTAATACAACGCAGCGGAATCAATAATCTGATATAGCGGAAGTCTATCAATGCTCTGGTCACAGCTTTAAGCTTTGATCCAGAATCATGCTCAATATATCTGCAAAATAAGCTATTTGATTGCCCATGTGGAAAAGAGGGCACCAGAGTTTGCAAAGTGAAACAAAATATGGGTTAGTCATGGGACTGGTATGAGAAATCATTACTTAACTTAACTTGTAATAAGGCTAATCACAGGACCACGCCGCTAACGCGGAAGGGGTTTACTCCATTGGATTTCCAGTGCATAATTTAAATAAGGTAAATTGTTAAACAACGCAATGCTTTTCAGAAAAATGAAACCATTATAAGACTCAAGTCCCATCACATAATGCAACGCAAACCGGAGGATAGAGTTTTACCTTATAATGGTAAAAATGTTTGATATGATAAAAAAGGATTTGATATTATTATTAGTGTATATATGTTTTAAAAACATTTCAATAATAATGTATCAATCACAAACGGTATAGTACCTCATCCTACTATGTCGCCATACTAGTTCTACAATCAAAACCGCATGGCATCGTGTTGGAAGTTGGATTTCCATCATGAGTCAAGGCTAGCAACGATCTCGTTACCGATTCGAGACACTCTATCACTATCTCAAGATTCAGATGCTGGTGAACCCTTGGATCCCGAAAGGCCGGTCCGCAAATACTGTGACGCTCGCAAAACCCCGTGCTATGGTATTAAGGATAATCATTAGAATATAACACATTAATCATCATTAGCAGAGTAAAGATAATAGCATAAGAAGGAAATAGAATAATTTACACAAATATGACAGCGGAATCATACATATCACAACATCAGAGAGCACAGTGCAGGATACAACTTAGTGCATAAAGATACATGATCAGTCTACATCGCCATAAGCGGCACATATACATAGAGAGTACATAAATTAAACATCAGTCTACAACACGATAGGCGGAATCATATACATATAATAACAATGGCGGAAAATCAATAGTCAACACTGTGAAGTCAAGCCTTGCCATGATCCAAAAGGTGCACTTCTACTGCAGTGCCAAGCCAAAATACGCCAGCTACCTGATACTAGGCTACCCGTGTGAAAATAAGGGCACCCGAGTTTGCAGGGTGAAACAAACTACGAGTCAGTCATGGGACTGGTATGAGAAATCTACTTAACTAATTAAACAACAATAATAAGGCAAATCAAAGGACCACGCCACTTTCGCGGAACGGGTTTACTCCAATGATTGCTAGTGCATGAAATAAAGTAAATTATTAAATCATCGCAATGCTTTTTTATAAAAATGAAGTCATTATAAGACTCAGGTCCCATCACACAATGCAACGCAAGCCGGAGGATAGAGATTTTACCTTATAATGGCCAAGAGATGCTTCATACACATAAAACAAAAGTATTTGATATTATTCTTATTGCATATTTGTTTCAAAAGAAAATTCAATCATAAATATCAATCATAAACGGCATAAGTGACCCATACCACTATGTCGCCATACTAGTAATACGATCAAATCCACAATTTCGTATTGGAAATTCGATTCCATAATGAGTCGAGGCAAGGAGCAAGCTCCTCTCCATTCGAGACACTCTAGCAAATGTCTCAGGACCACACACAACGATCCTTGGAACCTCCAAGGCTGGTCCTCTCTTACTTTGGAGGATTGGCAATTCCTAAACACATGTTTCCCGGTCCTATAGGACCTATAATCGAGGCGCCTCGTATTCCAACAACCACACATGTAAAAAGTTATATAAATGTCAGGGCTGGTAGGTCACTAACATCACCCATAGCTAGAAAGAAACATCGTGCACTCCTTGGGTCCTTATCCCGTTTTTGACTCATACCGAGGTGTGAGGCTCGCGAATCCACGCTATACACAAAGCTACGCCACACAAGCCATGCTTTGATCATCAACCACAATACTTTGCTTTGCAACAAAAGCCTTGATCATCTGCCACTTAGGTGTAACAACCCGTATTTTCAATAACCTGTTATAACATAAATCGAGGCAGAATTTAAATCTGAATCAAGGGAAGCGGGCTATGCCATTGCGTTCGTCTCGGAAAAATATGCGAAATAGAGTCCGAGTTTTCGAAAATCGGAGTCCGTATGACCCGATTAAGGCCCAACGAAGTTTTCAGAAAATTGCAAGTTCAAAACAGATTTCAAATTCAAGTTTGAATTTGGAAATTAGGGTTAGATTGGGCCAGGCGGGAAAATTCCCGCCAAAGCACCCAGGTCGACAGCCCTGTCGACTTGGGAGGCGACTTGGCTGGACCCAAGTCGACAGCACTGTCGACTTGGTTCAGCCGGGCAGTTTTGCCTGGTGCACCATTTTGGAGTTGTGTTGAGTTTGGGGGCCAGATTCGGTTTTGAGGGCTGAGATTGGAACTAGGGTTTAATCCTAAGGCTAGAACTAATCCTAATCTCTATAAATAAGACCCTAACCTAAGCCTAAATCATCATTAATCAACCCTACAACTAAACTATGGCAAAATCATTCCTCTCATGGCCTCCACTCTCTTCATAAAATTCCTAAATAAATTTCTATGAGAGATTTTCCATGCATACAAGTGTTTTCAAGCTTGTATGAGCATCATTAGCTTGCATTCAAGTCAAGTTTCTATATTTACATCATAAAGCAAGGGTTTTGATCATTTTTGCTCAAGGGTTTTTCTATTGGAGCTTGCATTTTGGGTTTATTTGATTGCATAAGGGCTTAATCTCAATCTATATATATTTTTGTGTCTTCATAAGCATTGTAAGCCCTTTTCTACTTTCATATTTAAACTCTAAAGTTAAATGAATGATGCAAGTTTGGTTGATCATTATGATATGCTAGTTTGCCATGATGTGCAAGTTTGTCATATGATATGCAAGTTATGTTATGCAAGTTTGATATGCAAGTTTGTCATATGATATGCAAGTTATGTTATGCAAGTTTGGGTTGATCATTTTGTTCATGTTATTATTTTATGCAAGTTTATCTTGGGTTTATGAGCTTAAAGCTTCAAGCTTTATGCTAAAGGTTGCATTTTGGCAACATGTAAGTTATCATATCTCTTATGATAACTTGCATGTGAGGCTAAATGCGAACTTATGGCCAATTCTACATGTCATTTATCACCATGTATCACCAATATGCTAAGTTTGGTTTTATGCATGCTTTTGAGGCCTAAAAATGTAATATGCAAGTATATGAACATATGTACATTTCATATGCCACCATGTTAAACTTGTGGCTTCAACACCTTTATGTCATGATTATGCCAAGTTCCCTCTTTCTATCCTTTATGCTCTATTGCGATATGTAAGCGATGGGATTGCGTTTGGGGTTGGGTAAACTTAAAAGACATAAAAACATAAGATTGGGAATTTACCTATTAAGTTAGGTCTACCCATTGGGAATTTACCTATTAAGTTAGGTCTACCCAAATTCTTGAAAACTTTTAACATGATTTGGAAACATGATGGACATGACACTTAGAAAATATAAGTGTGACCAACTCGATGTTGGGTTGAGTTTGTAGCGTAAACCTACCCGGAACCGACCGGCTTAACTAGTTGCTACAAACAATAGGACCCAATGTGAGAAGTTGGTCATGTTGTACCTTGAACCCGAGGTTAGACCAAGTTGTGGTATAAAGCTACCCGGAACCGACCGGCTTAACTAGTAACCGCAACGAAGTCTAATGTGAGAGGTTAAGGCACATTAATTAATTAATGCCTCATGATTAGGGTTAAGTCATGGTCCACTTAATACTTAACCAATTTGGGCTTGGTAGATTAATCAGGGTTATGTCGTGAACTCATCGTTACACTTAACCAAGTTAATCCATGATTAGCAAGAGGGTTAAACCGTACTTAACCCACTAGAAAATCCTAGCAATGGGGGTCCACTCCAGCAGTAATCCCAAGTTTGTATCATTATGACCCTAGGGACTAGGCTAGGGTGGGGGCACGATTACTGGACTTGAGGTAAGTGACCAAAAACGACGGCAGAGTGGTACGCCGGTGTAGTTCCGGGCGGACTATGGTCGTGCACATAGTCCGAAGCCGGGGAAAACATGCACGGGTACCAGTAGATCGAGACTATGCACTTATGTTTATGGTGTCCAGGGGTTGACACCCTAGGGCTTGATACACCCGACGGGAGACCCTGCACAGTCTGACTACAATTATGTTTGGGCCGTATTGACACCAACACGTGACGAGTTAGGCTTATAGGGAGCCGATCGACTAGACCGTTTGGTTGGACCTCGTATTAGGGTCATTTCATGTTATTGGACCTCGTATTAGGGTCACTTCATTTTATTGGACCTCGTATTAGGGTCACTTCATGTTATTTGGCCAAAGCTTGGGCCAAGGGATCAATACATGTTTATTCAAGTCATGTTAGTTTGCTAGTACACCTGTGGTGCAAAACCTTAAACCTGATTATGCGATGGCACCTTTTATCTATCATGCCAGTATGTAGTTATCCTTATGTTCATCTCAGTTTTCATCATGCCAGTTAACTTTATCAGTTTACATTGATTGTAGTAGGGCTTACTCAGTCTTTTTGACTGACCTGTTTTCTTTCGCCTCTTTTCTTCCGTTCCCCCCCCCCCAGGTTCTCAGGGTGGGAATATTGGAGCTTAGCTTGGATTTCTGATTGCTTGCTTGTGGGATTTAGCTCATGTACGGTTGGACATGAAGCTAGCTATGGTTATCACTTATTTTGGGGATAGTACTTATGTATTTCAGTTTTTCAGTTGATGTTGTTTTTATCTAGACTTGTTTATTTGGAAAGTTGACATTTTGTTGTACCAGACTTGTTTTGAAATGGTTTGAAATCTTCCGCTGTTTTATCTATGTTATTTACTCTGTTTACATATATACATATGTTCTTGTTCTGCCTTGATATATCATTATGCATGTTTACAAGATTCAAACGCCCCTCCAAAGTCAGGGTGCTTGCAAGAGACACCCTGGCGGAGGTGGGGTGTTACATTTGGTATCAGAGCATTTGGTTTACGAGAAGGAACAAAAAAAAAGGTTTTTGAAACTTTTGGAAAACTATTTTCAAAACCAAGTATAAAGTATTTTCCAAAGAAAAGTCTAGTTTATTTTAAAGGCTATTCCCCAAAAAGCCATTAGCAAAATTCCTTCGTTTTCTCCATGCTGAATCTGTCTTTTTCTTCGTTTTCAGTATGGCCGATAACTTTGCTATTCCGGAGGGAGTGCATGTACCTGTTTGGTATAGGAGACTTTTGGAGGCTAGGACGACCGAAGCCGGCCTCGCAGATGTTCCTCCTCCTCCGGTAGTTAATGTTCCTCCTCCTCCGGTAGTTAATGTTCCTCCTCCTACTGTTGCTGAGGTTCCTCTTCCTCCTCCCCCTCAGCATCCTCAAGTTGACTTCGCAAAGATTTGCAAAGATTTCAAAGCAATGGGTGGCAAGAACTTTCAAGGCACTGAGACTTTTGTAGAGGCCGGAAATTGGTTGAAAGAGACCGAGGATTTATTTGCTATCTTTGGGTTAGACGATCAGAGGAAGATCTTGTTGGCGGTTTGGCTTATGAAGGATGAAGCCGCTTATTGGTGGGAAGTCACCAATGGTACTAGGCCTGTTGAGACTTGGGCCGATTTCAGGGCAAGGTTCGTGCTTAAGTTTCTATCTTCTGCTGAGGAGAATCTTCAAATGGAGAGGTTCATAACTTTGAAACAAGGAGATATGTCTGTCAAAGAATATGTGAACAAGTTCAATCAGTTAGCTCATTTTGGCTTGGATATGGTGAATACTCCTCAGAAGAAGGCTCTTCGTTTTGCTAGAGGATTGAATGAGCCGTTGCAGGGATTGGCTATGTCACATATTCCCCATGGGGCCACGTTTGAGAGCTTGGTTGATATGGCGTTACTTCAGGGAGATGTCAAGAAAGAGATCAAGATGAATGATACTCAAGCCAAGAAGACTGATTCCCAGTGGAAAGGAAATCAGGGAAATCTAAGTGGTCAGAGCAGTGAAGGCAATCAGAACAAGAACAAGAACAAGAGTCAAGGCAACAAGGGGAACAACAACAAGGGCAAGAACAACAAGGGGAAGTGCCATTATTGCGGTTCAGTTGGGCATCTTATTAAGGATTGTAAGAAGAGGAAAAGGAAGAACGGTGAATGCTTTTTCTACGGTGAGACTGGACATTTTAGTAAGGATTGCCTGAATAAGCAAGGGCAAGGCCAGGGTCAGACTCAGCGTGCTGGACCTTCAGGAGGGCAAGTTCATGCTCTCAACGTCGCTCCAGTTCCCGATCGAGGTAGTATTTCTATTGAGAGCCTTGTATATATTTCTGATTTTCCAGTTCGTACCTTGTTTGATTCTGATGCATCGCATAGCTTTATCTCATCTGATCTTGTTGATAGTTTGCACCTTAGTACTAGCTTGGTAGATGATCCCGTCTGTGTCTCAAATCCTATTGGGGGTTCCGCCCATCTGTCTATGATATGTGGGGATTTGAGGATCTCTATACTGAGTGTAGAGTTCTTGTGTAGTGCTTATGTTCTTGGTTTTAGGGGATACAGATTGATATTGGGCATGGATTGGTTGTCCAGATATGGAGCCATCCTTGATTGTGAGCATAGGGTTGTGAGGCTCGTGACTCGCCTCGGAAACACCCTAGAAATTTCTTATAATCCGAGAGGTCCCGTCATGTTGTGCTATCTTGAATCACTCGACTCGTCAATGGAAACTCTTCAGTCTGTGAGAGTGGTTCGAGAGTATCCGGATGTTTTCGATGAAGTTAGGGGGTTGCCCCCTAAGCGAGAGATTGATTTCCGCATTTATCTGGTGGATAATGCAAAGCCGGTTTCTTTGCCCGTTCGGCACATGGCTCCGCGTGAAAGGCGGGAGCTAAGTAAGCAAGTAAAGGAGTTGCTTGAGAAGAACTTCATTAGATGAAGTATATCTGAATGGGGAGCGCCTGTGGTATTTGCTACCAAGGCAGATGGTTCTCTCCGACTTTGTGTTGACTATCGAGAGTTGAATAAGCTGACTAAGAAGAATAGACACCCGTTATCGAGGATTGATGATCTCTTTGACCAGCTTATTGGTGCTTCTGTTTTCTCTCAGCTTGATCTTGCTACTGGATTCCATCAGCTCAGGGTAGCTGAAGATAGTATAGACAAGACTGCGTTCATAACTCTAAATGGATTCTTCGAATGGCTTGTCATGCCGTTCGGCTTGACTAATGCACCCGCATATTTCGTGGACTTGATGAGTAGGGTGTTCAGGGAGTTCTTGAACAAGTTTGTCGTGGTCTTCGTAGATGATATTCTGATCTTCTCTAAGGATGAGGAAGAGCACGCAAGGCATCTCGTGGAGGTGATGGATACGCTTAGAGCGCATCAGTTGAAGTCAAAGTTCCCCAAGTGTCACTTTTGGAGAAGGGAAGTTAGATTCCTTGGGCATATAGTATCTAAGCAAGGCTTAGCGGTGGATCCCGCTAAGGTAGTTGCAGTTCAGGATTGGAAGACTCCAAGGAATGCAACCGAAGTGAGAAGTTTTCTAGGTCTTGCAGGCTTTTACAGGAAGTTCATCAAGGACTTCACGAAGATTTCCGCTCCTCTCACTAAATTGACGAAGAAGAATTTAGTTTTTGCTTGGAGCATAGAATGCGAGCTTGCTTTTCAGAAGCTCAAGATAGCTCTCACATCAGCACCTATTCTAGCTTTGCCCGATGGAGGGAAGTTATTTACAGTATACACCGATGCATGTGGCACGGGGTTAGGAGCTGTTCTGATGCAAGAAGGAAGAGTGATATGCTTTGGCGGTAGACAACTCAAAGTGCATGAGAAGAATTATCCCACTCATGACTTAGAGTTGGCAGCAATAGTATATGCACTCAAGGCTTGGCGCCATTATCTTCTGGGAGAAAGATTTGAGCTTTATACCGATCACAAGTCATTGAAGTATCTCTTTTCTCAGAAGGATCTGAATCTAAGGCAATAAAGATGGATGGAATTCTTGGCGTCCTACGATTTTGAGATAGCTTATACCCTTGGCAAGGGGAATGTGGTAGCAGATGCATTGAGTAGAAAAAGGTTGACTCTGAGTCCTCTATTCGTTGAGATGAAGAATTTAGAGTATGTGGCAACCTTTGATTTCTCTTTGGCGATTGAGTCGATGACCGGTTCTTTAGCATCTCTGGAACTCAGACCTGCCCTTCTTGATCAAGTTGGGGCTTCGCAGAGAGAAGACCCTCAGATAGTTGAGATTATGGATAAGCTGATTCGAGGAGAGGCGTCTAGTCATCTCGCTCGATATTCTATTGATGACAAGGGTTGGCTGAGGAGAGACGGAAGGTTATGTGTTCCAATGGTAGAAGATTTAGTAAGAAAAGTTCTTGAGGAAGCGCATCGCTCTAAGTTGACTATACATCCGGGCGGAGATAAGATGTATAAAGATATGAAGCGCATTTTCTTTTGGCCTGGGATGAAGAAGGATGTGGCAGAGTTTGTCTCTAGATGTATCATTTGCCAGCAAGTTAAGGCCGAGTCGAAGAAGCCCGGTGGGCTATTGCATCCTCTAGACGTTCCACTATGGAAGTGGGAGAGTATTTCCATGGATTTTATCGATGGGCTACCAAGGTCAAGGAAAGGGAATACGAGCATTTGGGTTATTGTGGATAGACTTACGAAGAGTGCTCATTTCATCCCGGTGAAGAGCAAGAGGACCGCATCTTGGCTAGCGTCTGTATATCTTCGTGAGATTGTGAGACTACATGGAGTCCCTTCTAGTATAGTCAGTGACCGTGACCCAATCTTTACAAGTCAATTCTGGAATAGCTTGCAAGAAGCTATGGGCACGAGGTTGAATCTAAGTATGGCTTATCACCCACAGACGGACGGTCAAACCAAAAGGGTGAATAGGGTACTAGAGGATCTGTTGAGGCTTTGTATTCTGGATTTTGGTGGTACTTGGGAAGACCATCTTCCTCTTGTTGAGTTTGCATATAATAACAGTTATCAGGCAAGCATAGGGATGGCACCATTTGAAGCTTTATATGGGAGGCCGTGCAAGTCGCCTACATGTTGGTGGGAGACTACAGATGAGCTTATATTTGGGCCTGATATGATCAGAGATACATCCGAGAAGGTCGAGTTGATTCGGAGACGGATGAAAGCGGCCCAAGACCGACAGAAATCCTATGCTGATAAGCAAAGAACTGATTTGGAGTTTGATGTTGGGGATATGGTTTTCGTGAAGGTTTCTCCTTTGCGGAATGTGGTCCGATTTGGAGCCGTTGGGAAGTTAGCACCGAGGTTTGTTGGACCATTCCCTATTATAGAGAGGATCGGGCAGATGGCTTATAGAGTGGAGTTGCCCGAGAAGCTTGCCGGAGTACACGATGTTTTTCATGTCTCGCATCTCCGGAAGTGTTTACATGAATCAGCAGAGGTTGTTGAGCCAAGTGTTCTGAAAGATGTGGAAGTGGAGAAAGAGGCTACCTTGAGGAGAGCTCCGATTCGTATCTTGGGGACGGAGACCAAGAAGCTAAGGAATCGAGAGGTCAAGTTGGTGAAGGTTCAATGGGGTGAAGTCGAAGAAGACGCAACTTGGGAAACCGAGGAGAAGATGCGTGGGCTTTATCCATTCCTTTTTGAGGGTACACTCTCAATCTCTTTTCTTTGTTAGCATATCTTTCTCT
This sequence comes from Allium sativum, assembly GCA_030737875.1. Taxonomy (NCBI): domain Eukaryota; kingdom Viridiplantae; phylum Streptophyta; class Magnoliopsida; order Asparagales; family Amaryllidaceae; genus Allium; species Allium sativum. The sequence goes on along the minus strand of CM060918.1, from coordinate 216,590,780 downwards.
TTGCTATCCGTGTTTATCTAGTTTATCGTGTTAATCTTGTCATGAGAACCTTAGGTAGAAACCCTTTGGATGAAACATGTGTTTGAAACATGTTATGCTTGATGTTTGTAAGTGGTTGCAAGTGTTTGCAAGTGGTTACTCGTGGATGCATTATACACATTAGGCACTAGATCGGCTCACACACTCCTCATATTGCATATGCATGAGTGTTTATGCTTATTCATGGATGAAAATTTTTGTGTTATCACATGGATGTTGCATATGGATGTATGTTATGTGCACACATATAGATGTTATACATTATGTTAGGAATTGCATACATATGGATTCATTTCACAAACATAATTTGCATTGATGATATTTGCATTAGATAAGTACATATACACACACCTTTGCATATGTTCATGCAACATTTAGAATCTTGTAAGGACAATGATTTCTCGTGGATGATGTTTTGAGTAGATGGATGTTGGATGGTAGGATACGTTCTTCCTAACTTGAAGATTTCGGGGACGAAATCCTTTAAGGAGGGGAGAATGTAACAACCCGTATTTTCAATAACCTGTTATAACATAAATCGAGGCAGAATTTAAATCTGAATCAAGGGAAACGGGCTATGCCATTGCATTCGTCTCGGAAAAATACGCGAAATAGAGTCCGAGTTTTCGAAAATCGGAGTCTGTATGACCCGATTAAGGCCCAACGAAGTTTTCAGAAAATTGCAAGTTCAAAACAGATTTCAAATTCAAGTTTGAATTTGGAAATTAGGGTTAGATTGGGCCAGGCGGGAAAATTCCCGCCAGAGCACCCAAGTCGACAGCCCTGTCGACTTGGCTGTCGACTTGGTTCAGCCGGGCAGTTTTGCCTGGTGCACCATTTTGGAGTTGTGTTGAGTTTGGGGGCCAGATTCGGTTTTGAGGGCTGAGATTGGAACTAGGGTTTAATCCTAAGGCTAGAACTAATCCTAATCTCTATAAATAAGACCCTAACCTAAGCCTAAATCATCATTAATCAACCCTACAACTAAACTATGGCAAAATCATTCCTCTCATGGCCTCCACTCTCTTCATAAGATTCCTAAATAAATTTCTATGAGAGATTTTCCATGCATACAAGTGTTTTCAAGCTTGTATGAGCATCATTAGCTTGCATTCAAGTCAAGTTTCTATATTTACATCATAAAGCAAGGGTTTTGATCATTTTTGCTCAAGGGTTTTTCTATTGGAGCTTGCATTTTGGGTTTATTTGATTGCATAAGGGCTTAATCTCAATCTATATATATTTTTGTGTCTTCATAAGCATTGTAAGCCCTTTTCTACTTTCATATTTAGACTCTAAAGTTAAATGAATGATGCAAGTTTGGTTGATCATTATGATATGCAAGTTTGCCTTGATGTGCAAGTTTGTCATATGATATGCAAGTTATGTTATGCAAGTTTGATATGCAAGTTTGTCATATGATATGCAAGTTATGTTATGCAAGTTTGGGTTGATCATTTTGTTCATGTTATTATGTTATGCAAGCTTATCTTGGGTTTATGAGCTTAAAGCTTCAAGCTTTATGCTAAAGGTTGCATTTTGGCAACATGTAAGTTATCATATCTCTTATGATAACTTGCATGTGAGGCTAAATGCGAACTTATGGCCAATTCTACATGTCATTTATCACCATGTATCACCAATATGCTAAGTTTGGTTTTATGCATGCTTTTGAGGCCTAAAAATGTAATATGCAAGTATATGAACATATGTACATTTCATATGCCACCATGTTAAACTTGTGGCTTCAACACCTTTATGTCATGATTATGCCAAGTTCCCTCTTTCTATCCTTTATGCGCTATTGCGATATGTAAGCGATGGGATTGCGTTTGGGGTTGGGTAAACTTAAAAGACATAAAAACATAAGATTGGGAATTTACCTATTAAGTTAGGTCTACCCATTGGGAATTTACCTATTAAGTTAGGTCTACCCAAATTCTTGAAAACTTGTAACATGTTTTGGAAACATGATGGACATGACACTTAGAAAATATAAGTGTGACCAACTCGAGGTTGGGTTGAGTTTGTAGCGTAAACCTACCCGGAACCGACCGGCTTAACTAGTTGCTACAAACAATAGGACCCAATGTGAGAAGTTGGTCATGTTGTATCTTGAACCCGAGGTTAGACCAAGTTGTGGTATAAAGCTACCCGGAACCGACCGGCTTAACTAGTAACCGCAACGAAGTCTAATGTGAGAGGTTAAGGCACATTAATTAATTAATGCCTCATGATTAGGGTTAAGTCATGGTCCACTTTATACTTAACCAATTTGGGCTTGGTAGATTAATCAGGGTTAAGTCGTGAACTCATCGTTACACTTAACCAAGTTAATCCATGATTAGCAAGAGGGTTAAACCGTACTTAACCCACTAGAAAATCCTAGCAATGGGGGTCCACTCCAGCAGTAATCCCAAGTTTGTATCATTATGACCCTAGGGACTAGGCTAGGGTGGGGGCACGATTACTGGACTTGAGGTAAGTGACCAAAAATGACGGCAGAGTGGTACGCCGGTGTAGTTCCGGGCGGACTATGGTCGTGCACATAGTCCGAAGCCGGGGAAAACATGCACGGGTACCAGTAGATCGAGACTGTGCACTTATGTTTATGGTGTCCAGGGGTTGACACCCTAGGGCTTGATACACCCGACGGGAGAACCTGCACAGTCTGACTACAATTATGTTTGGGCCGTATTGACACCAACACGTGACGAGTTAGGCTTATAGGGAGCCGATCGACTAGACCGTTTGGTTGGACCTCGTATTAGGGTCATTTCATGTTATTGGACCTCGTATTAGGGTCACTTCATTTTATTGGACCTCGTATTAGGGTCACTTCATGTTATTGGGCCAAAGCTTGGGCCAAGGGATCAATACATGTTTATTCAAGTCATGTTAGTTTGCTAGTACACCTGTGGTGCAAAACCTTAAAACTGATTATGCGATGACACCTTTTATCTATCATGCCAGTATGTAGTTATCCTTATGTTCATCTCAGTTTTCATCATGCCAGTTAACTTTATCAGTTTACATTGATTGTAGTAGGGCTTACTCAGTCTTTTTGACTGACCTGTTTTCTTTCGCCTCTTTTCTTCCGTCCCCCCCCCCCCCCCAGGTTCTCAGGGTGGGAATATTGGAGCTTAGCTTGGATTTCTGATCGCTTGCTTGTGGGATTTAGCTCATGTATGGTTGGACATGAAGCTAGCTATGGTTATCACTTATTTTGGGGATAGTACTTATGTATTTCAGTTTTTCAGTTGATGTTGTTTTTATCTAGACTTGTTTATTTGGAAAGTTGACATTATGTTGTACCAGACTTGTTTTGAAATGGTTTGAAATCTTCCGCTGTTTTATCTATGTTATTTACTCTGTTTACATATATACATATGTTCTTGTTCTGCCTTGATATATCATTATGCATGTTTACCTGATTCAAACGCCCCTCCAAAGTCAGGGTGCTTGCAAGAGACACCCTGGCGGAGGTGGGGTGTTACATTAGGCGTGCCACACAGGCAATTCACTCCATGCGACTGATTTCTATCGATATATAACCTCTGAGCTCGTACGTCTCAGAGAAGGGCATTAAGCAAGAGAATAAATTCTCCGCCGCCAAATAGATATATATTTAAAAGAGATTAATCAGCACAGAACAAAATCCAATGTCAGACACATAGTCCATTTATGAGTTCGTTCTGGGTTTGAACGAAGCCAGAGGCACCAAATTCCTCGCATATCCATACAATCAACAATACGTCTGGACGGCTACCACTTCAGCTCCTTCAAGGTAGCTACTCCAATCATGAGCATCAGTAGCGCCCATCCATCCAATGTGAAGATCATCGGTCTTGAACCATCCTCAACTCTTCGACTTCTAACCATCGATCGATTATTTGAAATGAGAATTAACTCGACCTTTTAAAATAATCCACGTATATTTAGATTTTCAAATCAATTCTTCACATGGTTAAATCGTTCGACATTTACATTTCAGTTCTTTAGTATAATTTTCATGCCAAACACATTCACCAAATATCAAGCAAACCAAGCAAAGTCGGTTTATTTCCATTCTATATCATCTATAATATTTTATAGCAATACATCGCCATTTTTATTTATTTAAAAACGACCATATTTAATTAAACGACATTTCAGGTCGTGCCGAGGCACTTGCGTTGTTTTCCCCCGAATTTGTTTTACATATATCTGAAAATCTAACCGTTGGATTTTAACAAAGTTTATATCATTGGGAAGATATTCCCAAAGCGAACCCAACGGTTCCAGTTTCGTCAAAATCCGATGGTTGGATCTTTCGGTATAATCGTTTAAAATTATGATTTCAAAATGCGAACTGCACGGGCTCGATTCATTTTATTTAATTTATATATATATATATATATATATATATATATATATATATATATAAACATATAATTCATTCGATGATTTCAATATCATTTTCACTTCAAATATTTCACTAACACCTTTATATTTCGAAAAATTTCGCCATAACCTCCTTTGTACGGGAAGGGGTTTGGAAATTTATTGGGCTGTATTAGGTACCCAATAAATCCTAATAAGCATGCACATATTTATAGTGATATATTCCGGTGTCCATAGGGGAGTGTGTATAGATCATAATTCCAGAGAATAAATTCTCGTCACCCTATAAATGGTTTTTGTGCCTTGATGACCAGAGAGACGTGTTTATTGTCATCTCCAGACCCGTGTGGGTTTTTTTTTATTAATCTCGCAATTTACCGTTACAATTTATATAGTCCAGATCTGTCATCAGTTCAACCTGTAATATATAGTCATCTCCATACAAGCCTCTCGCTCATATGGTAAGTCTTCAACCTTGTCACACTAGCTCTAAATGCTTATGTGGTATATGATGAAGTATGCCTATCTTCAAGAAGTATGCCATGTAGTGTAGTTAAAAATTAATTGTTACTATCCTATGGCGATGTTTATTATTACACACAGAACAACCAGCACTCCGCATCCAATGGCATTCACGGGAGTTGATTTATAAAATTTGCACATCCAACTTATTAAGGTTTACCAATTTCTTAGGCATGCAAATAAATTCTTTACTCGGCAGCTAATCCATTTCATGTTCAACACATGTATATATATGTGCAAAACTAAGCTAAAAATAATATTTCTAGTGAACAAAGGTTTATTTCCACATATGGTTATTTTTAACACTTCCTACACATGTTAAAAACAATGTTTTCAACCCACACATATTTATTTGAACAAGTGGTTATTTTTAACACTTCACGTTTCGCATAAAAATGATATTTTTGGCAAACTAAAATATATTTCAACACATGACTATTTTATTTATTTCGCCTACATGTTAAAAATAATATTCATAGCAAACAAATATGTTTCAACACTTGTATATTTTTAGCGAGTCGTTTACATGATAAATATGATATTTTTATCATCTAAAATATTTATTCAACACATGAGCATTTTTTAGCACTTCATATTCACAATAAAAATGTAAATTTTATTGTTCAATCTATATATTCAACACATGAATATTATCCACTTCACACATACGATAAAAATATGATTTTTATCGTTTTAATCCTTTATTCAACACATGAATAATTTCCATAGTTTTTATATATAATAAAAATGTGATTTTTAATGTTCAAACAATTTATTTAAAACACGAATAGTTTATATAGTTTAGATAAGTGATAAAACGCTATTTTTATTTTTCAAAGAATTTTATTCATCACATGAATTTCTATTCAACACATGAACACAGTTTCAACACATGAATTTCTATTCAACACATGAATATGGTTTCAACACATGAATATAGTTCTAACACATGAAAATAGTTTCAACACATGAAAATAATTCTAACACATGAATATTATTGAAATTTTGGCAGCATAACGGCAGGGTATTTAAAACCGGCACCGTCCCGAGTACGGCTCCTCGCTCTACCTTAAAACCTCGCGGTTTTTGACAACGGGGATTTCATACATCTAATTCGCACGCAGGCAAGTATGTTTTTCTTTCCCACAATTTATTCAAATTTTGTTTCAATCGCAAATGGGTATTTTTCAACCACAATGGTACTTTTCAACCACAATCCAAACAATGTCAACCACAAACAATCCTATCAACCATTCGCATTATTCACCGAAATTTTCACACCAATTCACAATCAATAAATATCGCCCATGGTTTGTGGACGAGGGGAGTATATATATATATTTTCGTATATAAATATATTTTATTTCCATTCCAACACACATATCATTTATACAACGCATGTATAATTCATACTTCGCTCGTATAACTTATACAACGCATGTGCATGAGGTATACAACATGTATATAATTTATATTTCGCTTATATAACTAATACAACACATGTCCATTCACATTTCAGTTTAGAATTCTCACATTGATTGTTGCTTTTCTAAAAATCCTAGCAAGCTCAGAAAAATCCCCGGACATTTCTAGACTGTAGAGAGCGTCCTTGCGGTCACGATGTTTCTTGTTTCATCAAATTTCGTTAATACACGATAAAGATACGATTTTTCAAAGTTTGCAACACTTAAAAGGGTTATTTTCAGTTTTACAATGGCCAAAGCCGATACCTTTCACGAACCTTCGAAACTAGGTTTGCAAATAACCTTTAATCCGTCACACGAGGAAGCGATCGGGTTTCACCACGATGTAGAGCTCCGAGAGAGCTTCCTGGCGGTCCCCACGTTGCTGAACTTGAACGCCTATGGTGGGCGTGACGACGGCGGAAAGCTTTGAACTTTGGGGAGACGCTGCGCACAAAACACGAGATGAGGGAGGTCGAGGTTGAGGTTGATTTGAAGAGGGGAGGAAGGGCTTCCAAGATTTGGTGGTGGCAGGGTCTATCTCGTCGGGGTTTCGCCAGAATCGGCCAGGGAAGATCGGAGTACTATGTGTCGTCGAGAGCAGAAAGAGGCGGGGGTTCGAAAAGTAAACGGTGAAGTGGCTGATTCCTCTTGGCCCAAGGGTTATATAATTTATTTTTAATTTATTTAAATTGAAAAATACTAGTTTCTCCATACTAACTTCAATCCAAACCCAATGGCTATTGCCCCTAGCTAAATACCCCCATCCCGAACACAATGGGATATGTTTCGTAGGCCAGTTCGACTGTTACAGTCAGTTATTCTTCAAATTAAAATGTAAAACATTCGATATTAGATTAGAACGTACATTTCAATTTTCCAGGGCCACAAATTGATTCGAAAAATTCCAAAAAAATAAATCCAGCTATATTTTGACGCTACGGTCCCAATAAAACTAGTTTCGTCGAATTCTGAGATCGTTTAAAAAATGGCCATTTCTTGGTCGATCCAATTTAATAGAAATCAACCAAACATGTTTTCTTTTTCAACGCTCACATATTAGCTTCAAAAATTATGAAATTTGAAACCTAGCGATAATTTAACATCCCAGATCCAACAAAAGTGGTTTCGTTAAATTCTGAGGTCGTTTGCAAAATGTCTATTTTCAAGGGCTATATACTCTATAGCGACCTTTCTGAAAATTCATTTGGCCATAACTTTTGATTCCCGCTATGAAACTTCAATTTTTCAGATTCGTTAGAAAGATATTCATAAACAAATTTAAATATTTTTGGTTTCACTAAAATCCATTTTATTTTGCGCCCAGTACAGTCGGTCAAAGTTTGAATTCAAATTTTCAAACTGCCGCACCATTTCTAACTCTTTATTTTATTGAAATATTCTATTTCAATTGTTTAAATTTCTTTAAAATAACCAATTAAAAAATTTTAAATTGGCTCATATTTTTCGGGTTGTTACAACCTCCCCCACTTAAAACTTTTCGTCCCCGAAAAGGAAACAGCAATACAGTAGAAAAAAGAAATGGAAATGCAAAGTATTTTAAAGGTACCTTGCACCAGAGTTAGTCAGCGATGTCCACTCTGCATTTGCGGTAAGCTTGCTTAATGCTTTCCTTAGTCTCCCAAGTACAGTCTCTAGGATCACTGCTCCACTGCACTTTAACTAAATGAACCTTCTTGCTCCTTAACTCTTTAGTTTCTTTGCCAACAATTTTTAACGGCTCTCTTCTGACTGCTAATTCTGGAGTAATTTCCAAGTCCTGTTGCGCTGCTTCTTCTACAACAAGATCTGGGTCATGCACATGTCTTCTAAGTTGAGATACGTGAAACACATTATGCACTCCAGGCAACCAATCAGGTAATTGAACCCTATAAGCAAGAGTTCAAATTCGTTCAAGTATAGGAAAGGGATTGCATGGTTTTCAATCGTTTCTTGATGAAATCGACTTTATCAGATGCTTCTCGAATCATATCGGGTCCCAACACCGGTTTGTTGCCAGGTTCTACCCAACATGCGGGAGATCTGCACAGTCTACCGTATAATGCTTCAAATGGAGACATCTTCAAACTTGCTTGATAGCGGTTGTTATATGAGAATTCTTCCAAATGCAAGTGACCTTCCCAGGACCCGCCAAAATCAATAATACAACCTCGTAGTAAATCTTCTAGAATTCTATTCACCTGCTCATTTTGGCCATCTATCTGAGGGTGATAAGCGGTGCTCAGATTAAGTTTTGTTCCCAATTCTGTCTGGAATGCCTCCCAGAATTTGCTAGAAAATATTGGGTCTCTATCACTGACTGTGCTGATGGGAACTCCATGCAGCTTAACAATTTCGTTGAAATAAATCTGTGCTAGATTTTGGGCGGTTCTATTGGATCTGACAGGTATGAAATGGGCGGTCTTCGTGAAGCGATCTATGATCACCCAAATACTGTCATTACCTTTCTTGGTTCGGGGCAAACCATCTTTGAAATCCATGGAAATCTGTTCCCATTTCCAACCTGGGACTTCCAATGGTTGCAACAGTCCGGCCAGCTTTTGTTGGTCTCTCTTGACTAGTTGACAAATAGGGCATCAGCTAACATATAAAGAAATGTCCCTCCTCATCGCCTTCCACCAGAAAGTGCACTTAATATCTTTGTACATTTTACTCACTCTAGGATGAATGCAAAGCTTTGGCTTATGGCATTCATCGAGCACCTCTCTTCTGAGCTTAGGGATGTCGGGAACACAAATTCTTCCATTTAGTCTCAGAACCCCCTCACTATCCACTTGGAAACTAGAGTCTTCTCCTTTTTGAATTCTTTTGATCATCTCTTTAACAAAATTGTCGTTTTTCTGTAGAACAGAGATCTTGTCATTCAATGAAGACGTAACGATAAAACTGGCTATGATTTCATTCTTTCTACTGAGTGCATCAGCTACTACATTAGCCTTTCCCGGTATATACAGGATATCCAGATCATATGCTGCGAGAAATTCTATCCAACGCTGCTGTCTCAAGTTCAGATCTTTCTGGGTGAACAAATACTTCAATGATTGATGGTCTGTAAACAATTCGAATTTCTCACCCAAAAAGTAATGCCTCTTGATTTTCAAAGCAAAAACGATGGCAAGCAACTCAAGATCATGAGTTACATAATTCTTCTCATGCTGTTTCAGCTGGCAGCTTGCATAAGCGACTACTTGGCCTCTTTACAATAATACTGCACAAAGACCTCTAATAGAAGCATCCGTCCAAACCGTCAAATCCTGATTGCCATCGATAATGGTTAATACTGGAGCATTTGTCAATTTTGACTTCAATTCCTGGAAAGCTTCCTCACAGTCGGAAGTCCACTTAAATTTCTCGTGTTTCTTTGTAAGCTTTGTTAATGGACCGGATATCTTCGAAAAATCCTTAACGAATTTTCGATAATAACTAGCCAACCCCATAAAACTTCTAACCTTTGTGGGTGTTGTTGGCTGTTTCCAGTCTTGAATTGCTGTAATTTTGCTCGGATCTATAGAAATTTCTTCCCTTTACACGACATGGCCAAGGAACTTCACCTCTTCCTGCCAAAAATACATTTAGAGAATTTGGCCTTGAAGACGTTCTTTCTTAGAATCCCCAATACTTGTTCTAGATGTCTTTCATGCTCGGCTTCTGACTTAGAGTAGATTAAAATATCATCGATGAATACCAGGACAAATTTATTTTGAACTTCCCTGAACACTCTATTCATTAGATCCACGAAGTATGCTGGAGCGTTGCATAAGCCGAACGACATTACTAACCATTCATAAAATATGTCTGGACCTCTGAAAGCTGTCAAAAGAATGCACTCTTCAGCAATTCTCAGTTTATGGAAACCTATAGCTAGGTCCATTCTAGAAAATAATCTCACCCCATTTAATTGGTCTAACATATCATCGATGCGGGGTAACGGGTATTTGTTTTTGAGCATCTGTTTGTTGAGGTCACGGTAATCAACACGCAATCGGAGAGCAACGTCCGACTTAGGGACAAACACTACAGCTGCACCCCAACTAGAAAAGCTAGGTCTGATCAGACCCTTCCATTGCAGTTGACGAGTTTGACTTCCTAATTTTTCTTTTTCTTTTGGAGTCATTCTTCGAATTGGATGTACAGCTGGTCTGGCATTTGGAATTAGATCGATTTTGAATTCAATTTTTCTTTGCGGAGGTAAGTTTTCGACTTCTTCAAACACATCCGCATAGTTTCTAACAATAAGAATCTTTTCTAAGGAAGTGGGGATAACTTCTAGCGCAGACCAAAATTCCTTCCTATCTAGATTTGAACCATGGCATGGTACTGTAATAAATCCAAGTTTCGTTTTAATGTTTACTATTCTTTCCACATAATTTACTTTGGCCTCGTATTTCGTTAACTAATCTAGTCCGAGAATGATATCGAACTCAGGAAAATCCATTGTGATCAAATCAATAGAAAACTTGTAGAAAGAATAAGAGACCGGCACTCTATAATATGAACTAAGAACAAGAGATCCTCCTATCGGATTATGAACTCTAATCGGTTCTTTAAGGACTCTTATCTTTAAGTTTAATTTGTGAACAGTGTTACTGGCAATAAAACTATGTGATGCACTCGTGTCAAATAATACAGAAATAGGAATATTTTTAATTGTAAGGGTACCTCCCAAAACATCGGGTTTACCTGCTCCATCGGAAGCAGCCGGCGGGTTCGCCCCGTCGTATACATGTGCAACCTCTTCCTTCTTAAGCAATGGACAATCTTTAATGAGATGTACGGTTCTACGGCAGTTGAAGCATGAACGAGAGTTTTGAGAGTTCTGACTTGAGCCTTGGGAGTTGGTCTTCTGCTGTTTTGGGGCGGTGCACACATTAGAATAGTGCCCCATCTTTCCACAATTGAAGCAGCTTCACTTTAGCGTCCTGCTAGTTTGCAGATTGGTGGATGCCGCGTTGCTTGACTTAGCCTGGTTCTTAGAGGGCTTGCGTTTGCTCCCCGCTTGACTCTTAGCGCGGTCCAGATCAAGGTTTCTTTGGTCAAGGTCCTCATAATTGCATGCCATCTCCACTAAGTCTGAAAATGCTAGTTTGATGTGGCCCATGGCCCTGCCATGATATTTACGCTTTAGCCCGTGGATGAACCTCTTGTTCTTGGACTTGGCAGTCGCGATGAGCTCTGGGGTGTAGCGAGATAACTTTGTAAATTTATTGAGATAGTCTTGCACAGAGAGGTCGCCTTGCTAGAGATTTGCAAATTCATCATGCATGCGCTCAATTCCTTGCTCCGGGATGAACTTCTCTTTGAACATTTCTTTGAAGTCATCCCATGTTCTTCATGCATTTTGATTCTCTGCGGTGGTGGCTTCCCACCATAATTCTGCTTCGTCTTGCAAGAGCCAGGCACCCATGAATGCTTTGTCCTAATATCCGAGCCTCAGGCTTCCCAAGATCTTTTCGCATGTTTTCAACCATGCTAAGGCCTCAGTCATCATACTGGTTCCTGAGAAGGTTTTGCCTCCTAGATTCTTATATCTTTTGGTAACTCGGTCGAGCTTGAATGGCTGGGCGGTTGGTGGTTGTATTAATGGTCCTTCTGCAGCGGGAACATCTCCTCGGCCTTTGCCTCGGCCTCCATGGCCTCCACTGCCTCCTCTAGCTGCTGCAGCTCTGGTAGCCATTTATCAAGTTCTGTATAAGCAAGAAAAGAATCAGCTCTCAGAAACGATAGTTTTATTCTATGGTACAACAGAAGAACTTAAGGAAATACAACGATGTACTAATCAAATTATTGTTGCTATTCTTCTTAGCTCATTCTAGGACATTACTAGTCCTGTCTCTAATGAGCTACTTGCCTTAGAATACTACTGATTCTATTCTAACGAGGTGTTTAATGTGTTAAATTCTAGAACTAAGGTTAACCAAAGCTCTTATACCACCTGTGACGCTCGCAAAACCTCGTGCTACGGTGTTAAAGATAAACATTGGAATATAACACATTAATCATCATTAGCAGAGTACATATAATAGCATAAGCAGGAAATAGAATAATTATACAAATGTGACAGCGGAATCATACATATCACAACATTAGAGAGCACAGTGCAGGATACAATTTACTGCAAAAAGATACATGATCAGTCTACATTGCCATAAGCGGCAAATATACATAGAGAGTACATAAATTAAACATCAGTCTACATCGCCATAGGCGGAATCATATACATATAATAACAATGGCGGAAAATCAACAGTCAACACTATGAAGTCAAGCCTCGCCATGATCCAAAAGGTGCACTTCTACTGCAGTGCCAAAGAAAAATACACCAACTACTTGATACTAGGCTGCCCGTGTGAAAATAAGGGCACCTGAGTTTGTAGGGTGAAACAAACTACGAGCCAGTCATGGGACTGGTATGAGAAATCTACTTAACTAATTAAACAACAACAACAAGGCAAATCAAAGGACCACGCCACTTTCGCGGAACGGGTTTACTCCAATGATTACTCGTGCATGAAATAAAGTAAATTATTAAATCATCGCAATGCTTTGTGTAAAAATGAAGCCATTATAAGACTCAGGTCCCATCACACAATGCAACGCAAGCCGGAAGATAGAGTTTTTACCTTATAATGGCCAAGAGATGCTTCATACGTATAAAATAAAAGTGTTTGATATTATTCTTAGTGCATATATGTTTCAAAAGCAAATTTAATCATAAATATCAATCATAAACGGCATAAGTGACCCAGACCACTATGTCGCCATACTAGTAATACAATCAAATCCGCATTTTCGTATTGGAAATTGGATTCCATCTTGAGTCGAGGCAAAGGGCAAGCTCCTCTCCATTCGATACACTCTAGCAAATGTCTTAGGACCAATCACAACGATCCTTGGAACCTCCAAGGCCGGTCCTCTCTTACTTTTGAGGATTGGCAATTCCTGAACACACGTTTCCCGGTCCTATAGGACCTATAATCAAGGTGCCTCCCATTCCAACAACCACAAAGGTAAAAAGTATATATAAATGTCAGGGCTGGTACCATAGCTAGAAAGAAACATCGTGCACTCCTTGGGTCCTTATCCCATTTTTGACTCATACCGAAGTGTGAGGCTCGCGAATCCACACTATACACAAAGCTACGTCACACAGGCCGTGCTTTGATCATCAACCACAAGACTTTGCTTTGCAACAAAAGCCTTGATCATCTGCCACTTAGGCGTGCCACACAGGAAATTCACTCCATGCGACTGATTTCTGTCGGTATATAACCTCTGAGCTCGTACGTCTCACAGAAGGGCATTAAGCAAGAGAATAAAATCTTTATCCCCAAATAGATATATATTTAATAGAGATCAATCAGCATAGAACAAAATCCAATGTTATACGCACAGTCCATTTACAAGTTCGTTCTGGGTTTGAACGAAGCCGGAGGCACCAAATTCCTCGCATATCCGTAAAATCAACTATACGTCCATACGGCTACCACTTCAGTTCCTTCAAGGTAGCTACTCCAATCATGAGCATCAGTAGCGCCCATCCATCCAATGTGAAGATCGTCGGTCTTGAACCGTCTTCAAGTCTTCGACTTCTAACCGTCGATCGATTATTTTAAATGAGAATTAACTCGGCCTTTTCAAATAATCCACGTATATTTTGATTTTCAAATCAATTCTTCACATGGTTAAATCATTTGACATTCACATTTCAGTTCTTTAGTATAATTTTCATGTCAAACACATTCAACCACCAAATATCAAGCAAACCAAGCAAAGTCAGCTTATTTCCATTCTATACCGTCTATAATATTTTATAACAATACATGACCATTTTTATTTATTTAAAAACGGCCATATTTAATTAAACGACGTTTCAGGTCGTGCCGAGGCATTGGCGCTGTTTTTCCCCAATTTTTTTTTTACACATATCTGAAAATCTAATCGTTGGATTTCAACAAAGTTTATATCATCGGGAAGATATTCCCAAAGCGAACCCAACGGTTCCAATTTCATCAAAATCCGATGGTCGGATCTTTTGGTATAATCGTTTAAAATTACGATTTCAAAACGCGAATTGCACGGGCTCGGTTCATTTTTATTTAATATATATATATATATATATATATATATATATATATATATAAAATTCATTCGATAATTTCAATATCATTTTCACTTCAAATATTTCACTAACACCTTTATATTTCGAAAAATTTCGCCATAACCTCCTTTGTACGGGAAGGGGTTTGGAAATTTATTGGGCCATATTAGGTACCCAATAAATCCTAATGAGCATGCACATATTTATAGTGGTATATTCCGGTGTCCACAGGGGAGTGTGTATAGATCATAACTCCAGAGAATAAATTCTCGTCACCCTATAAATGGTTTTTGTGCCTTAATGACCAGAGAGACGTGTATATTGTCATCTCCAGACCCCTGTGGGTTTTTTTAATTACTCTTGCAATTTACCGTTACAATTTGTATAGTCTAGATCTTTCATCAGTTCAATCTGTAATATATAGTCATCGCCATACAAACCTCTCGCTCGTCTGGTAAGTCTTCAACCTCGTTACACAAGCTCCAAATGCTTATGTCGTATATGATGAAGTATGGCTATCTTTAAGAAGTATGCCATGTAGTGTAGTTCAAAACTAATTGTTACTATCCTATGGCAATGTTTATTATTACACACAGGACAACTAGCACTCCGCATCCAATGGCATTCACGAGAGTTGATATAATAATCAAATTTGCACATCCAACTCATTAAGGTTTACCTATTTGTCGGGCATGCAAATAAATTCTTTACTCAACAGCTAATCCATTTCCTGTTCAACACATGTATATATATGTGCAAAACTAAGCTAAAAATAATATTTCTAGCGAACAAAGGTTTATTTCCACATATGGTTATTTTTAACACTTCCTACACATGTAAAAAACAATATTTTCAACCCACACATATTTATTTGAACAAGTGGTTATTTTTTACGCTTCACGTTTCGCATAAAAACGATATTTTTGGCGAACAAAAATATATTTCAACACATGACTATTTTTGTAAAGACCCGAAAATTCTCGCCCTTTGAATCGACCATAAACCACACTGGTCTGATCCAAAGGTTGGAAATCTTTGAATACTTTAACTCTGGGAATACAATACATTAGAACAAATAACAGCAGACTTTTATTACATCATGATAATGTTACATCAGAGTACATAATATCAAAGTACATCAAAATTAAATTACAGCGGAAGATAAATTTTACATAAAAAAATACAGTACACAGCGGAAGACTTTCTATGCTCTAGGCACAGCTTTAAGCTTCGATCCAGAATCCTGCTAAAAGATATATATCTGCAAAACAAGATACTCGACCGCCCGTGTGAAAAAATATGGGCACCCGAGTTTGCCAGTGAAACAAACTACAGATCAGTCACGGGACTGGTATGAGAAACCTAACTTAACTCATCTAATAATAAGGCTAATCACAGGACCACGCCGCTAATGCGGAACGGGTTTGCTCCATCGAATTTTCCAGTGCATAGAATAAAGTAAATCGTTAAACAACGCAATGTTTTTTTAGAAGAATGAAACCATTATAAGACTCAAGTCCCGTCACACAATGCAACGCAAACCAGAGGATAGAGTTTTACCTTATAATGGTCAAAAGAAGCTTGATACGATAAAAATGGATTTGCTATTATTATTAGTGTATGTATGTTTTCAAAAACAATTTCAATCATAATGTATCAATCATAGACGGCATGGGTACCATATATCATGTCGCCATACTAGTTCTACAATGAAAACCGCATGGTGTCGTATTTGAAATTGGGTTTTCCATCATGAAATCGAGGCTAGGGATCGTCCTCTCCAATTCGAGACACTCTTATGCCTCAGGATCACACCTATGGCCAACCCTTGGATGCGGTAGGGCCGGTCCCCACCTAACGGTAGTGGATTAATTATGCTTGAACACACGTTTCCCGGTTCGTTTGAACCTCCATATGGCCACTAACAACCTATAAATCCGAGCCACCTAAATCCATCATCCACATAAGTAAAATGCCATCTATTTTAAGCACTGACACTACTCCTAGCTAGAAAGAAACGTGTGCACTCCCTATGGTCCATATCTCGTTTTTGACTCATACCGGGGTGTGAGGCTCGCGAAGTCACGCTATACACAAAGCTATGCCTAAACAGGCTATGCTTTGATCATCAACCACAAGGCTCTGCTTTTCAACAAAAGCCTTGATCCATGCATCTTAGCATGCCACATTGTCAATCCAAACCATACCATTGATTCCTACCAATATATAACCTCTAAGCTCGTACGTCTCAGAGAAGGGTGTTAAACACCAAACAGATATATATTTAGCAGAGATCAACGAATATCATATAAAGGAATACAACGTCAGACATACAATCCATTTACAAGTCCGTTCTGGGTCTGAACGAAACCGATGTCACCTTATTTCGCCCCCCATATGTCCAATACAGAGGTGTGGTGCTCGCATATCCAACAATCAACAAGTACGGCCGAACAGCTACCATTGAAGCCCTTTCAAGGTAGCTACTCCTATCATGGGTCTCAGTAGCAACACATCCATTCGATGTGAAGATCGTCGGTCTTCAATCACCGTCTTCAACTCTTCGACTTAGATCGACGTATGATCATTTGAAATGAGATTGAACTCGGACTTTTCAAATGATCCTCGCATATATATATTTTAAAATCATTCCATATTGTTAGTAGGATTTAATAACGATTTAGTGCTATGAGAATAACTATTTTCATTTAACGATGCTTCGAGTCGATCGACGGCCCTGGCGCTGTTTTCAATCAAACTTGATTTACACTTATCTTGAAATCAAACCGTTGGATTTTAACAAAGTTTATATCGTCGGAAAGATCTCTCCAAAGTGGTCCTAATGGTTCCAGTTTGGGAAAATCCAATGGTCGGAACTTTTAGTATAATCTTTTGAAGTTACGATTTCAAATCACGAACTGTAGCAGCGTGATTCGTTATATTTTAATTTATTTCAACATCTATTTCTTTTACATATATGAAATCATATATTACATCAAATTTTAATTTTTCTTTTGTTATTACGTTAAAATGTAATCTTTAATCATTTTTGTATTACAATTGAAACAAAAATGTAATTTCTTTATTTATTGCACCAAGTATATTCTTTTACTTCAATAAAATACTACATTAAAAAAAAGAAATCTCTTATTTCAATATATATTTACATTGAAAATGTAACTTTCTATTTCATTATTCATTTACATTGGAAATATAACCTTTCATTTCAATATATTATTATATTGAAAATGTAACTTTTATTTCAACCTTTGTTTACATATAAAATGTAAATTTCTATTTAATCTTTCATTTACAAATAGAATGTAAATTTCTATTAAACCCTTTTATTTACATAGAAAATGTAAATTCCTTTATTTCCTTTATTTACACTGAAAAATGTAAATTCTTTAATTCCCTTGGTCTACATGGAAAAATGTAAATCCTTTTATTTCTACTCTTTTTATTGTCCCTAAAACGACAATAAAAATACTTCTTTTAATTCTAAGATTTTTATTGAATAAAGAATGTCAATAAAAATGTCGTTTAAAACTATTCTTTTTACTTACATCTAAAATGTAAATAAGAATATAACTTTTTAATCTATTCATTTATTTACATCTAAAATGTAAATAAAAATATACTGTTTAATTCTATGTTTCTACTTACATATACAATGTAAATAAAAATGCACTTTTTATTTCTGTGTTTTTATTTCACATCTAACCGGTAAGCAAAGGTGTGACTTTTATTTCCCATGTCTTTTATTTACATGGATAATGTAAATAAAAATATTTCTTTCATTCATGTCTTTTATTTACATAGACAATGTAAATAAAAATATTTCTTTCATTTTTATGTTTTAGTTTCCAATTAGAATGTGAACAAAAAATATAACTTCAAATGTATTCTTTTTATTCCTATGTTTTTATTTACATCTAAAATGTAAATAAAAATGCACCTTTTTAATTCAAGTTTATATTCACATCTAAAATGTGAATAAAAATGTACCATTTATTTTCATGTTTTTATTTATATCTAAAATAAAAATAAAAATATCCTTTTTCAATTCCTGTTTTTTATTATCTCTAAAATATAAATATAAATGTCAACCTTTACAATCATGTTTCTAATGTCATATAAATGAATATTTTCTGTGTTAACATTTTTCTATAAACTCTAATATTATATAAATGAATATTTTATATGTTAACATTTTTCTATGTTTTCAAATATCATATAAAAGAGTATTTTATATGTAAACATTCCTAACCTTTCATATTAACATAAAAGGATATTTTAGAAATTAAATCAATTCTAACATTTCAACAAAACAAATAAAAAGGATAACTTCGTTTTTGACAATGCTATTTTAACAAAAACATATAAAAGTGAGATATTTGTTTTGTCGACAACTCTAACTCAACAAAACACATATAAAGTGATATATTTGTCAACTCCACATTTTATAACTAAAATGTTATTTTTATTCATCTTTAACATTTTATAACTAAAATGTTATTTTCCTTTATCTTAACATTTTATCACTAAAATGTTACTTTTCTCTATCTTAACATTTTATCACTAAAATGCTATTTTACTTTATCTTTACATTTTATCACTAAAATTTTATTTTACTCTTTCTCAAACTTTTATAACTAAAATGTTATTTTTCACTATCAAGACATTTCTTCATAAAATTGATGTTTTTAATTAACATGTCATTCTCTAAAAACGATGTTTTCTAATATCATATAAAGAATAATTTATATGTTAATCTTTTTCCATGAACTCTCATGGCATATAAAATTATAATTTATATGTTGGTCTTTTTCTATGAACTCTAATGTCATATAAAAATGATATTATATATGCTAACACTTCCTATGGTTTCTAATGTCATATAAAAATGATATTTCATAAGTTAACAATTTCTATTGTCAACCTTTTCTGATGTTTCACACTACAACAAAATGTAATTTTAATTGTTTATTATCACATTTTATATAATTCTAATATCATCTTTTACATAAAATGTAATTTTCAATCTAATGTCACATAAATGAATATTTATTTGTAACCAAATTTTAAATAACAAATAAATGGTCATTTATTGTAATCAATTTTCTATGTACCCTAATGAAATATAAAAAGTAAATTTATATATTCACATTTTGCTTTTTTGAACTTTAATGACATACTAATTTAATGACCTTCTACTTTAATGCCACTCTAATTTAATCATATTCTAATTCTAATGTCATTCTAATTTAATGACTCCTAATTTAATGCCATTCTAATTGACATTACAATAATTTAACAGGAAGGAAACATTCATCTCAACATGAATGACAAATTCATTTAACATAAATAACAATTTCAATTTTAATAACATATGTTTGACAAAATGCCAATTCCATTCTAATAGCACATGTATGATTGAAATGCCAATTTTTGTTCTAATACCACATATATGACAAAAATGCCAATCTTGTTCTAATGGCACATGTATGACAAAGTGCCAATCTTGTTCTAACATAATTTTTCTTAATAGGAATGATGATTTTTTTATATATTAGCCTAACATTTCTAATGTTAACCTTTCTACTGATAGTCTTATTTTTGTTTCCAACATGACAAATTATAACAAGGTGACAATTTTATGTTGATACACATGATCTAACCAATTCAAGATTATATTTTTATTCGAACAAAAACATATCATTCAACAAATAATCATCACCACAATTTATCACAAACAATAATCAACAAAGGCCAAACAACCAACTAAATTTCGAACCACGTATAATATATTACAATCAGAATCATTACAATATGTATATATAATGTTTTATTTTAAATTTAAAAAAAATAAATCTCATCGAATAATTCAGATCTAAAATTAATCCAAAATCTGATATGCTCCGTTTTAATTCTAGTCAGTTCTGTCGGGTAGATCTTGTTTCTGCGATTCCAACGCAAGTTGTTTCGTCTGATGCTGAACTTGTATGATGTAACACCCCGAATTTTCCATTAACTGTAACTTAACAAATTAAAGTATAATTAATTCTAAATGATGAAATCAAGGGAAATGGGTTACGCATTGCGTTTGTCTCGAAATTCTTCTTGAGATAGAGTCCAAGTTTGCGTAAAACGGATAGTGTATGAAGAAGATATGGACGAATGAAGTTGGCCAGAAAAACCAGAAATGGGTCAGAATGTACAAGCGCACTTGGGAAGTGCGCCAGAAAAAAAATTGAACTGGCGCACTTGGGAAGTGCGCCAGTACAATTTTAGCACTGGCGCACCTGCCAAGTACGCCCAGGTCAGAAAGACCTGTTGGTCAGGCCCTAGCTGGCCTGGTCAGGGTCTAGTCGAATTCTGAGGCTTGGCTGAGTCTCTAGTGCTTACATGTCACTTTCTGATTGGCTTCTCTAGGGATGGATGGTCTGGATTCACTCTAGCTTCATCGACGGCTCTAATTAGATTGAAATTTTATAAATACAACTCAAGTCTAACCCTAAATTCACACAAATAATATAATACTAAAGCCGTCATGCTACTGGAAAGGAACTAGGAGTGGCAGTCAGTTAGAAAGCCTAGAGACAAGCCAATACTAAAGCAAAACACGAATCAAAACAACGTTAGTCTACCCAAAGGAAAGCATTTCAAATCCAGAATTTAGAATCCAGAATCCAAGTTCGTCGTTCGTTGTAAGTATAGTGATTTTTTCGATGAGAATAAAACTAAGACTTGATTCGATGTAAATTGGAAGTGGAATTGTGCTATTATGTAACGATGATGTTAATTCATATCTATATATTGAAACGATTGTGTTGCAAATGAAATTGGGATGTTTGTGGTATAATTAAGATTGATGTTGATCCTATTGTACTTTTAGAATGACAATAACATCACAAGCAAGTTGTATAGTTCATGTTTATGTGATTTTATAGGTCGTTTGTGATTAGAACCTCATGTATATACTTTATGCTAGAAATCTTTATGCCTAAATGGTTATGTTCATATACATGCCCCTATGTTTATACAAAAGTTGCAAGTTTCTAATTTTATCTATAAGATCCACTTTAGTACATGTTTCATGTTGTAATTAGATATGCGATTGGATCTAGTTCACACCCTTGTCATAAAGTTATACAAATTTATGAAAATGTCATATTCTTGTCATGTGCTAGTGATGTTCGATGTTATGCCTAGATCCAAAAACAAGTTTAGACCTATGTTGTCTAAATCATATGCTAATTCATGTGACACCTATTTGGTTAGACCCTTATTTCAATGCAAATTCACATATATGAAAACTTGATTTAGGCTATGTTGCAAATTCACATATATGTATATTGACTATTTTGCAAGTTCACATCTATGACATTCATGTTGGCTATTTTGCAAGTTCACACCTATGGTGTTCATATTTACTATGCCAAAAATGCCAAGTTTACAACTATGTTATGTTTGCGTTTATGAATTCCCTTATGCCTATTTGTGCGCGCTAAATTCGGCTAATTTTTTAGCCTAATATTATATGTTAAGACTATGCGAACGAAAATTGGGCTAAGATTGTTAGCCTAATGTTTAAACGGGGTAACGTTGGGAATATTAGTAAAACTTGACATAAAATATATAAAATTGGCATGTTTGTCACATGCCAAAATTGGTGGCATTTAAACGGTATAAATTCTTATACCAAAAATGTTAAACTTGGAATGTGGGACATAACATTTAATTATTGACAAATTTACATATATTCAGAAATAAAGACAAATATGTAAATTTAGAAAATACGAATATGCTTAACACGAGGTTGAATTGAGTTGTGATGTAAATTTGCCCGGACCCGCCCGGTTGTCCAGTAGTCACAACAATACCTATCCAATGTGGGTGGTTAAACATTGAGCCCAATAAGGACCCGAGGTTAGACTGAGTTACGGTGTAAATCTGCCCGGAACCGACCGGCACATCCAATAACCGTAACAATATCTGTCTAATGTGAGTGGTTGTTGCTTTAAAAGGCTAAGGACAGATGGTAAGGTTAAGTTAACTAAAACACTAAACCAATTCAACATGTTAATGAAATTGATGGGTGGGGTTAGGTAAATACAGACACTTAACCACTTAGCATGTTTGACTAGAAAACCCTAGCAACGGGGACCCATTTCAGCAGTAACCCAATTAGGTATCATGGTACCATGAAACTAGGCAGGGTGGGGCACGATTACTGGGCTGATTGTAAGCGGTCAAAGTGACAGCGGTGGGTGCAACAGTGTGGGTTCTAACGTAGTGCGGGCGTGCACACACTTTGGAGTAGACAAACAGGGCACTGGGGGCACCAGTAGTATAGCCTATGCATTCTAAGGTTTGTGTCGGGTCACCACCATGGGACTTGATACACCCCATGGTGGGCCAGCATATGTATCTACAATCTCTCGGGGCCGTAAGACACATATGATTATGCGAGTAGGAGCCGATCTTTAGAAAAGGGGATCACTTTATGTAACGACCCAGAAAATCTGAACCAATTTAAAAAATTTAAATTGGCTAAATTAATGGATTTTAAATATTTAAGATAAATATTTTAAATAATAGCAATGAAAAGTGAGTTTGAATCGATGTTTGAAAACGAATATAATTAATTCTAATTATAAACAAGGCCTGAAATGGCGCGGTAGTTTCAATATTTGAATTCAAACTTTGATTGACTGTACCGGGTGCAAAACAAAATGGATTTGAGTGAAACCAAAAATATTTAAATCTGTTAGGGAATACCTTTCTAACGAATCTAAAAAATCGAAGTTTCATAGCGGAAAGCAAAAGTTATGGCCAAATGAATTTTCAAAAAGGTCGCTTTGGGATTTATATAGCCCGTGAAATTGGCCATTTTGCATACGACCTCGGAATTCGATGAAACCACTTTTGTTGGATCCGGGATGTGAAGTTATTGCTAGGTTTCAAATTTCATAATTTTTGAAGCTAGTATGTGAGCGTGGCAAAGGAAAACGTGTTTTGATCAATTATAGTTAAATTGGATCGACCAGAAATGGGCCTTTTTGCAAACGGTCTCAGAATTCGATGAAACTAGTTTTGGTGGGACCGTATCATCAAAAGATAGTCAGATATATTTTTCTGGAATTTTTTGAATCAGTTTGTGGCCTTGGAAAATTGAAATGTACGTTCAAATTGAATATTAAATGTTTTATATTTTAATTTGAAGGAAAACTGACTGAAACAGTCAAATAGGCCTTCGAAACATATCCCATTGTATTCGAAATGGGGGTAAAATGCTAGGGACAATAGTCGTTGGGTTTAGATTGGTGGTCGTGTCCGAAAACGCCTTTTAAAACCCACCGGCCAATCAGAATTTAATATAAAAAGAAGAGAAAACTCTTTCTCTCTCCCCGACGTCGAAGGCGGAAACTGCTTTAAACATTCCCCTTCATTTTCCGATCAATCCATGCCGAATTATACCACAGTTGAACTTTTTGAAGATCTTCTCGAGATCTTCAAATCCATATAAAGTTTGGATTTTTTCATTGAGTGGTTTGGGAGAACCGAGCCTCTGAACATCCGCCGTTCAAACCGCCGCCCCGACCGCCTGGCACCACCGGGTGGGCCCCCACCACCACGCGCAGGCGCGTGCCTCCCCCCTCTTCGTCGCTGCACTGGCCGATCCTCCTATTGATTCACGGTTTGGTCAAAAATTGCAAACCTAGTTTTGAACGTTTTATTGAAGGTACGGCTAATTTTATTTAATCTAATTTTAACACCTTTAAACCGTTGAAAACTTTGAAAAATCATATCTTTTTGTTGTGTTATCGAAATTCAATGAAACAAGAGACAGTGAACTCGTGTGGACGTCTTCTACCTTCTAGAAGAGACCGCATATTTTTCTGAGCCTTCTGCTATTTTTGGTGGAGTGGATCCCAATGTGAGATTTCTAATTTATAAACGATATGGAAAACGGCGATGTATAAATTATATAGTCGATGTATGAGTTATATAAGCGTTGTACACCTCATGTATAAGCATTATATAAGTTGTACGTTCGATGTATAAGTTATATATGCGTTGTAAAAATTATATATGTGTTGAAATAGAAGTGAATTGCTATATATAAATATAAATATATATATATATATATGCCCCTCGTCCACAAACCATGGACGATATTTATTGGTTGTGATTGGTGTGAAAATTGATTGATAACGAATGGTTGATTGGAATTATTTGTGGTTGATATTGATTGATTGTGGTTGAAAAATACCCATTGGTGGTTGAGAAATATTTGGTTGAAACCACATAGGATTAGTTTGTGGAAATGAAAAATATATACATGCCGCCTGCATGCGAACTAGATGCATGATTTCCCATTGTCAAAAACCACGAGGTTTTAAGGTAGAGCGAGGAGCCGTACTAGGGACGGTCCCGGTTTTAACTACCCTGCCATTATGCTGTCGAAATTTTGAATAATATTCATGTGTTTGAATTATTTTCATTTGCTGAAACTATATTTATTCGTTGAATAGAAAGCCTTATGTGTTGAGTCGATATTCAGTCGTTGGATAGAAATTCATTTGTTGAATGGTATTCGTGTTTTAAATATAAAAATCACTTTTTATCATCTATATGAACTATATAAAATAATTTTGTTTTGAAAGAAATTGTTTAACAATAAAAATCCTATTTTTATTACCTATATGAACTATATAAAATAATAGTGTTTTAAAATGAATTGTTTTACAATAAAAATTACATTTTTATCATATACATAAATTGTTAAATATAGTGAAGTGTTGAAATAGAAGTCAGTTAGATAAAAATATAATTTTTATCAAACGTATGAAAAGAATATAGCTTTGAAATCGAAGAATCGATATATATGTATAAATAAAATTGAAATATATCGAAAAACAAAGCTGCAGTTCGTATTTTGAAAACGTGATTTCAAACGATTATACCGAGAGATCCGACCATCGGATTTTCCCGAAACCGCAACAATTGGGTTCGCTTTGGAAAAATCTTTCCAACGGCACCAACTTTGTAAAAATCCAATGGTTGGATTATCTGGAATGTTTAATTCAAATCTGAAGAAAAACAGCGCCAGAATCGATTATATTTATATATATATATATATAAAAATATAATTATATTTAATCGAATAACGATGCTGCAGTTCGTATTTTGAAATTGAAACTTCAAACGATTATACTGGGAGATCCGACCGTCGGAATTTCCCAAAACTGGAACCGTTGGATTCGTTTTGAAAATATCTTTCTAATGATGTAAATTTTGTGAAGATCCAACGGTTAGATTTTCAGATGTGTGTAAATCAAATCTGAAGAAAAACAGCGCCACGGCCGTGTTATGGCCCGAAGCGTCGTTTTGAATAAATTGGCTATTTTAAAATAAATAAAAATAGCGATAAATCGTTATAAAATATTATAAACGATATGGATGTGATTTAGAAATTAACTGAAGGTTGACTAAGTCGAATGGTTTCCTGGGTGTTGATCTGATGTTGGTTTCGGCCTTCAGGGTTAATATTTGGGAAATCGTTCTCTTACTGATTGACGGTTAGTGACTAATGAATTGAAATGATGCGTGTGTATGTTAGTGTTGCACTTGTTTATTATATATGCGAGTTGTTCAGAAAGACCGGGTTTATCCCATTCTGAATAACTGAATCGACGATAAGAAATCGAAGATGAAGACGGTGGTAGAAGACCGGAGATCTTCACCTCGTTTGGATGGTAACCGAGGTCCTGATTGGGAGGCATCCCGAAATATGGATAATGAGTGGTGATCTTCCAGGCGTACGTGGTGGTTGATGGGTTTGCGAGGTATATAGTGCCTCCGGTTTCGTTCAGACCCAGAACGGACTTGTAAATGGACTGTGTGTTTGACATTGGATTTTATTCTGTGTTGATTGATCTCTATTAAATATACATCTGTTTGGCGGTGGAGAATTTATTTTTTTGCTTAACGCCATTCTCTGAAACGCACGAGCTTAGGGGTTGTATATCGATGGACATCAGTCGCATGGCATGAATTGCTAGTGTGGCATGCCTAAGTGGCAAATGATCAGGGCTTCTGTTGAAAAGCAATGTCTTGTGGTGATGATCAAAGCACCACCTTTGTGGCGTAGCTTTGTGTATAACGTGGATTCGCGAGCCTCACACCCCGGTATGAATCAGAAACGGGAGAAGGACCTCGGGGAGGGCATGCGTTTCCTTCTAGCTAGGAGTTGTGTCGGTGTTTTTACCCGGCCTGACATTTTACTTATGTGGATGACGGATTGCAAGGCGCCTCGGATATATCGGTCGATCCGGGACTGATGGAGCCATTTGTTGGCTCATTGATGCCCCATAGGGTGGGGAAACGTATTGTTCAGGCATAATAATCCATATCGGAGGACCGGCCCTAACGATCCAAGGGGAAGTTGTGGCTGTTCCTGAGACACGGGCTAGAGCGTCTCGAATTCGGTAAGGACTATCTTTTGCCTTGGTTCATGACGGAAATCCAATTTCCAAATACGTGACTGTGCGGTTTTGATTGTATATATATATATATATATATATATATATATATATATGCCGACATGATATATGGTACCCATGTCGCCTATGATTGATAGTTATGATTCAAATTGTTTTTGAAACATAAAAACACTAGTAATAATATCAAATGCTTTTGCTTTATTCGTATCAATCATATTTTGGCCATTATAAGGTAAAACTCTATCCTCCGGTTTGCGTTGCGTTGTGTGATGGGAATTGAGTCTTATAATGGCTTCATTTTTATAAAAAGCATTGCGATGTTTAAAAGAAAGATTTGTTTCTAAAGCACTGGCAATCCAATGAAGTAAACCCGTTCCACGAAAGTTGCATGGTGCTGTGATTAGCCATATTATAAATGTGTTGAGTAAATTTCTCATACCAGTCCCATGACTGACCCGTAGTTTGTTTCACTTTCAAACTCGGGTGCCCCTTTTTCTACACGGGCGGCCTTGTATTCTGGTTTAGCTGGCTCTTTCTCTAGATAGCTGGAGCTGAAGATGGATTCTATCATTTATCCCTTTTTATGTTGTTCAGCTCCTATTGTACATTATGTTTGTTTTTCCGTTGTAGACATATATGTATAGAAGAACTGTATTTGTACTAAGTATGATCCTGTATACTGTGTAACTCTGATGATTACTTTTATCCAGTATATTCTATTGTTCATTATCTGGTGTATTTATTTAATTCTGTTCTGCTATATTCTGTTTCTGTGTTATATTCCAAAGATTACCCTTGTCTCCGTCTGTACGGGAAATGGGGTCGTCATAACGTGGTATCAGAGTGTAACGACACGGATTTCGCCCGATCTTAATCGATCCCAAAATCGACCAAGACCGTTCAAAACCCGCATACGTTAACTTTGGGAATACAACACATTAAAACAACTACAGCAGACTTTTATAACCTGGTGGGGCGTATTGGATTTTGGTTTCCATCATGAGTCAAGGCTAGGGAGGAGCTCCTACCGATTCGAGACACTCTAGATAATGACTCAGGATTCCCCGCAGTTAACCCTTGGATCCTGCAGGGCCGGTCCACACATACAACTTCGTGGATTAGTTGTTCCTAAACACACGTTTCCCGGTCCTATAGGACCTATCCGAGGCGCCTCATTCCATCATCCACATAAGTAAAATGTCAGGGCTGGTAGGTCACTGACACCACTCTAGCTAGAAAGAAACGTGCTGCTCTCCCTGCGTTCCCTTTTCCCGTTTTAGACTCCGCCAGTGTGTGAGGCTCGCGAAGTCACGATATACACAAAGCTATGCCTAAATAGACTATGCTTTGATCATCTACCCCAAGGCCTGCTTTTCAAAAAAGCCTTGATCAATTGCATCATAGCATGCCACATTGTCAGACCCTACCATATCGTTGATCATCTACCAATATATATATATAACCTCTAAGCTCATACGTCTTAGAGAAGGGTGTTAAGTGAAGAATAAATTCTTCACCACCAAAAAGAAATATATAATCAGTAGCGTTCAACAAATACAATAGAAAAGAATACAATGTCAGACACACAATCCATTTACAAGTCCGCTCTGGGTCTGAGCGAAACAACGTGTCCGTCGATTTCCAAATACGTTTGGACGATCATTACCAAATACCTTGCCTCAGGGTGTCCAGTCCCAATTCAAGATACCAGTCATCATCATCCCAACGATGTGAAAACCTTCGGTCTTCTACCACCGTCTTCATCTTTGACTCTTGGTCGTCGTGATGATTATTCGGAATGGGTTAAACCCGGTCTTTCTGAATAACTCGCGTAATTTGTGATTAAAAATCAAATATTGGAAAATCACACATTACGCCGCATTCCAACCCCGAATATTCTTTTAAATAGAATACTCATATTAAAAGGTTCTCATTAATTTTATCAAAGATAAACTTTGAAAATAAAATTTTAAATCTTCCTTAAAAGATCTATTAAAACTCCAATTTTTAATTTGATATCAAAAGTCATTATTACAAGGTTATTTATTTTAAGAAATAAATCTTGTCTTAAACGGGTTAAAGGACTAGTGTCTTTTAAAACACAGTTCACGATAAACCCGCAAATAAATTTTCAACTTATGGAACTCCACAGAAATCAAATCAATACATAATCGCTATAAATTTCTGTATCGGACTAACAGTATAAATGGG
The DNA here is from genome assembly GCA_030737875.1 of Allium sativum. NCBI lineage: Eukaryota > Viridiplantae > Streptophyta > Magnoliopsida > Asparagales > Amaryllidaceae > Allium > Allium sativum. The sequence continues at coordinate 216,561,531 of CM060918.1, read as the reverse complement.
ATAGTGGCAAAGCCTCTTAAATTCCATATATAATATCGGTCTTCTATTACAGAAGCCTATTTCAATTATTACCAATCGAATTTCCACTTAATTCCAATTTTATATATTACACTGGAAAACTTGATTTTTAGAAAATGCCCTTTTTAAAATCTATAAACTATATTTATAAATTTCAAATAATAATTTCAATGTAAATAGGATTAAAGGACAAATGTCATTTTAAAACATCGTCTACGATAAATCCACTTCACATCTCAATTTATTTCATATCACTAAATATAACTTCAAAATCTAATAATCTTAATTAAAAGATTTCTCTTTAAATGTTAACTCATTATAAAGAAAACATATTTTAAAATGTACAAATATTCTTCTTAAAAGAACACCTGAATCGGAGTGCGACTCAATCATTCACCATATAATTTGGATTATATGGATTTCACACGCATCATATATATTTCAATAACAATATATTCATCAAGTCATCCATTTACATTCAGTGTATAAATTTCACTGTGCAAGCGTTAAAATTTAATAATAACGCTTAACGCAGCCTGTCGATCTAACGATAGACATACCATTTAACATTGGGATTTGTGTGAGTTAAATATCATCCCAATACCCGTGTGGGGCTTTCAGCCAACACACTTCATATAGATATACAAATAAATAATTGGTCAATGGATTTAACCAATTTAAATTATGCTAACAATTTGATGATTATGAGCAGGTCATTTAATTCCAATATCGAAATAAAATATAACTTACTCGAGATATACATTAATATGGCATTCCCTTTATTCCCTATATTCACATCGTAAAATTTCTCTTTCTTTACTACACTGAAAATTTTAATCAACATTTATAATGTAAAATTTCTATCTTTCAGTTTCATTGTAAAATTTTCTCTTTAACTATATTATAAATGTAATTTATGTTACAATGAAAAATTTTAACATTTTAAAATACATTAAAAATGAAATTTTTAATTTTCATCGCAAATCCTTATTTCTAATTTCATATAAAAAAATGAAATCTTTAATTTACAATGCAAGTCCTCTTTTCTAATTACATATAAAAATGTAATTTTCTTAATTTACATTGTAAATCCTCATTTCTAATTACACAAAAATGTAACTTTTAATTTACGATGCAAATCCTCTTATCTAATTACATAAAAATGCAATTTTTAATTTATTTGTGAATCTTACTTCTTTATTACATTATAAAAATGTAATTTTTATTTTTCATTATAAATTCATGTCCCAGTTACATAAAGAAATGTAATTTTCATAATACAATACAAATTCATATTTTAATTTCATTGAAAAATGTAATCTTTATCATACCGTTCTTAACTCATATATAAATTACATAGAAAAATGTCATTTTTTATTTTACCGTTCTAATTCACATCTAAATTATATAGAAAGATGAAATTTTTCTCATGCGGCACAAAATCAATTTAAATTACATAGAAAAATGTAATTTTTTTATCATGCGATGGAAATTCATATCTTAATCACATAGAAAGATGTAGTTCCTATCATACGCAATAAATTCATATTTAAATTACATCTAAAAATGTAATTTTTATCCTACAGTGTGTAACAACCCGAAAATCTGGGCCAGTTTAAAATTTTTATTTTGGCAATTTTAGCGAATTTTGATTATTTAAAATGAATTATTTTAAATAATATCGACGAGAAAAATGTTTAGAATTGAATTCGACGTACATATTTATATACGTCGTCGTTAGAATATAAATAATTATATATATAATTATAAATAGAATTGAAAATGGCATGGTAGTTCGATAATTCGATTTCAAACTTCAATTGAATGTACCGGGTGCAAAACAATCCGGATTTTAGTGAAACCAAAAATGATAGGATCTAATTGATAGTATCTTTCCAATGAATCCGAAAATCAAGATTTCATAGCGGGAATCAAAAGATATGTCCGGTTGAAAATTCTGAATAGTCGCTATGGAATTCAGGCCCTTAAAAATGGACATTTTGCAAACGGCCTCGGATTTCGACGAAACCACTTTTGTTGGGTCCGTGATGTAAAGTTATTGCTAGATTCCAAATTTCATAATTTTTCGAATCAATATGTGAGCGTGGCAGAGGAAAACGCGTTTGACCAGTTTCAGTTGATTTTAATCGACTGGAAAATGGCCATTTTTCTAACGGTCTCAGAATTCGACGAAACTAGTTTTGTTAGGACCGTATCGTCAATACGAAGCTAGAGAATATTTTTCTGGAATTTTTCGAGTTCGTATGTGGCCCCACTAAATTAAAATGTGCGTTTAAATTGAATATATAAAGAATTGCACTTTAAATTCAACGGAAACTGATTCAAACGATCGAATCAGCTTACGATATATATCCCATTGAGTTCGGAATGGGGGTAGAACGCTAGGGACGACATTCGTTGGGCTCAATTTGAGATTTGTATGAAAAAGTCAACATTTAGGAATTAAAATAAATAATAAATAAAAAAAAGAAAATCATTCCCTCTCCTCTCCCCTTCATCTCCTCTGCCCCCCTCCCCCCCATTCATTTCGATTTCAAACAAAAGAAAAATAAAATAAAGAAAAAAAACTTACTGTATCTCGAAGAAAAGGGGGGGTCGTCTTCGTCGGAGCTGGCTTCTAGGGGAGCGTCGATGTCGGCGGCAGGAGGAGGAGCAGGCGTCGGCGGTTGTGGTGGTATGGATTCGGGGGAAGGCGGCGCTAGGGTTTGTGGTCCATCTCGATGTGGAGGCTGCAGGCGCGAGAGTCGAAGAGGAAGGAGATGGTCTGGGTTGCGAAGCGAGGTGGCTAGGCTGTGGTGGCGGTGGTGTAGAGGAGCTCCGACGAGGGTTGCTTCGTCGTTTTTTTTCTTTCTTTTGTTTGAAATCGAAATGAACGGGGCGGGGGGGGGGGGGGCAGAGGAGATGAAGGGGAGAGGAGAGGGAATGATTTTCTTTTTTTTTTATTTATTATTTATTTTAATTCCTAAATGTTGACTTTTTCATACAAATCTCAAATCGAGCCCAACGAATGTCGTCCGTAGCGTTCTACCCCCATTCCGAACTCAATGGGATATATATCGTAAGCTGATTCGATCGTTTGAATCAGTTTCCGTTGAATTTAAAGTGCAATTCTTTATATATTCAATTTAAACGCACATTTTAATTTATTGGGGCCACATACGAACTCGAAAAATTCCAGAAAAATATTTTCTAGCTTCGTATTGACGATACGGTCCTAACAATCCGTATATCTACTTCTAGTTGTGTATTGTATTATTTTCCGCTGCTATGTATTTAAATGTAATTTAAATCTCTGATATTTCTGTGTAATATTCATTTATACTCTGTATATTCTTGTAATCTGATGCATTGTTGTAATATACAATGAAATGTTCTTCTGTTTGTGTTCTGTTGTGGCTTGTTCTCGAACTATCCGCACTTTCCTTTACGGGGAAGTTACGGGTTTTCACACAGTGTAAATTTCTCATTTTAATTACATGTAAAAAATGTAATTTTCATTCTACCATTATCATTCATTTCTAAATTACATAGAAAAATGTAATTTTAATCATGCAATGTAAATTTCAATTTTAATCGCATAGAAAAAGGCAATTTTTGTCATACGGTGCAACTTCATATATAAATTACATATAAAAATGTAACTTTTGTTATGCAAAGTAAATTCGCATTTAAATTACATATAAAAAATGTAATTTTATCCATACGGTGTGAATTCATTTATAAATACATATAAAAATGTTAATATTTTCATGTGATGAGATTTCATTCGTAAATTACATATAGAAATGTTATTTATTTCATGTTGTGGAAATTAATTCATAAATAACATATAAAAATATGTTTCATTTCATACAATGTAAAAACACCTTCTTTTTATGTACAATGCAAAAAATATCATCTTTTTATATTTATAATGTAAAAATATCAACTTTACTATTTTACGATATAAAAGTATCAACTTTACTATTTTACGATGTAAAATTATTATCTTTTCTATTTTACAAAGTAAAAATACCAACTTTATTATTTTACAATGTAAAAGTATTATCTTTTCTATTTTAAAAAGTAAAAATATCAACTTTATTATTTTACAATGTAAAAGTATTATCTTTTCTATTTTACAAAGTAAAAATATCAACTTCATTATTTTACAGTGTAAAAGTATTATCTTTTCTATTTTACAAATTAAAAATATCAACTTTATTATTTTACAATGTAAAAGTATCAACTTTACTATTTTACGATGTAAAAGTATTATCTTTTCTATTTTACAAAGTAAAAATATCAACTTTATTATTTTACAATGTAAAAGTATTATCTTTTCTATTTTACAAAGTAAAAATATCAATTTTATTATTTTACAATGTAAAAGTATTATCTTTTCTATTTTACAAAGTAAAAATATCAACTTCTTTATTTTACAATGTAAAAGTATTATCTTTTCTATTTTACAAAGTAAAAATATCAACTTCTTTATTTTACAATGTAAAAGTATTATCTTTTCTATTTTACAAAGTAAAAATATCAATTTCTTTATTTTAAAATATAAAAAGATCGTCTCTTTATTTTCATCGTCAAAATTTCATCTTTTTGTTTTCAGTATAAAAAGATTGTCTTTTTATTCACATCCTAAAGTTTCATCTTTTAATTTTCACTATAAAAAGATTATTTTTTTGTTTTCAATATAAAAAGATTGTCTTTTTATTCACATCCTAAAGTTTCATCTTTTAATTTTCACTATAAAAAGATTATCTTTTTATTAACATCATAAAGTTTTCATCTTTTAATTTTTATTATGAAAAAATTATCTTCTTATTTATCAACATAAAATTGCCATCTTCTAATTTTCAATACAAAAAGATGATCTAAAATTGTCATCTTTAATTTTCTGTCCAACGTTTTCATATCCAATACCATCACAAACGATAAATATCACATCATCAAAACACAAATCGAATTCACAACAAAGAATAACATTCATCGCATAACGATTCATTTTCACCATTCAACATTAAACAACAAAAGAATAATAATTAAATTAATTAATATTAAATTAAAAATAAATTCTCACCTAGGCCGGATCTGAAATGAATTCTCAACTTTGATCAGATCTTGTGTTTGAATTCAAAACGATTTCGGATCTGAAATGATTCCAATTCAAATTCATATGAAAAATCAAAATTCAGCCTTTAACAACTGACATAGTAACGGAAATAAGCGTGACAAAATCTGAAATAATTATACCTTAATTTTCAGAATTGTTCAAATCTTCAAATGCGGATTTCGTGAGCTGTAGTCGACGGTTTTACGAACGGTTTGCGGGAGATTGGAGAGCTACGAGAGGGCTATCTTCACCAGGAAGATGGGAGGGTGCGGCTCAACGTGGAGGGGGTGGCAGGGTTGCGTTCGGCGCGCCTTGGGGAGAGTGGTGGCGGAGATTCGGGGCACGGGGGTGGTTTGAGATTGGTACCAAATCGAAGAGTGGAGAAAGATCTTTAAAAAGCTTAACTACGGGGAGGTCTAATTCTTCATGGATTGGGAGAGAAGGAGGAGAGAAGTTGTGAAGCCTATGGGTTCTATTTACGGCTGAATCATGATGGAGGAAGAGGAAGAAACCCGACTTTCACTATATAATAAAATAATAGGGTTTTTTAATTATTATTTAATTAGCCCGTTTAAGCCCGTTTTGGTCCGAACTTAGAATTAGGCCTGCTTACTGTCGTTCTTAGGGTTTTGACGTCTTCTGAGCGCAATGGGCTATGTCTCGGGCCCCAATTCTGATGTTTGTAGCGTTTTTTATTTAAAATCCTATTAAAAATTAATTAATTAAATATTGACCGTACATGAAAATTCACCGAGGCCACAAATTAACTTAAAAAATTCCCCAAAAATATGTTTAGCTATGTTTTGACGCTGCGGACCTAGAACAATTACTTTCGTTCAATTCTGAGCTCGTATGAATTTTTAATGAATTTTTAAAGTCAAAAATTGTCCATTTACACTAAAAAATCAATTATAATTATATATTAATTCTAAAAATTACCGAAAAATCATTTTTAGCTTTGTTTTGACGATACGAACCCAACAAAATTATTTTCGTCGAATTCTAAGGCTGTTTGAAAAATGGCTATTTTTAAGGTGTTTAAATTTAACTAAAATAGTCAGAAACACATTTTCCTCTGCCACGCTCACATATTAATTCGAAAAATTCCGAAAATTGAAACCTAGCAATAATTTGACATTCCAGTTCCAAAAAAAGTGGTTTCGTCGAAAACCGAGGTCGTTTGAAAAATGACTATTTTTAAGGCCAATATATTTAATGTTAAAAATACATTTTTAAACAAATAATTTCTGAAACTCAAAATATATAAGTGTTTACTGTTTTTCAATGTAGAAACATCATTCTGAATTCAATGGAAGTGGTTTTGACTTCAAATTCCTTTATATGCAAAAAGTAGCATTTTGACCTTTATAAATTTCATAGCGACCTTCCTAAATTTTAATTTGGGCATAACTTTTGATTCCCGTTATGAAATTTCGATTTTTCAGTTTCGTTGGAAAGATATTTTTAAATAGATTCTAATATTTTTGGTTTCACTAAAATCCGTTAAATTTTGCATCCTGTACGGTCAGTCAAAGTTCAAGTTTGACTTTTCAAACTACCGCGCTTTTTCTGACTCTTTTTATAATTAAAATTAAATTATTCATTCTAACTTCGATTTGAATCAACTTTAAATCATTTTTATTTTAAATAAATTATTTTAAATATCGAAAACTCATTAAAATCACTTAAAATAAGTTTTAAATTGGCCCAAAAATCAGGGTTGTTACAGTCTCCCCCACTTAAAAACTTTTTGTCCTCGAAAAGGAAATGGGCTAAAATTCATTTATTTACCTAATAAAATTTTTCATTCTTTTATTTATTGTTTAATAATTTCATAGGTTGAATTAATATTCACACAACACAATCATCTAACAATTAGTTGATTATATTTTCAAAAATATATAATTTATATACATTCAAAAATCATATTTTTTGAATTCCGATTATATATAATTACAAATACATTAGTTATAATCTTTCCACTCTGAGCTCATTCTAGGGCATTACTAACCCCATCTCTAATGAGTTTTCTCATTCTAGGATACTGCTGATCCTATCTCTAATGAGTATTCTTATTGGATATTACTAATCCAATCTCTGATGAGTCTTTTGATCAGTTCTAACGAGTTGTATCCCAAAGATTTAAGCTAACCAAAGCTCTGATACCACATGTAACGACACGGATTTCGCCCGATCTTAATCGATCGCAAAATCGACCAAGACCGATCAAAACCCGCATACGTTAACTTTGGGAATACAACACATTAAAACAAATACAGCAGACTTTAATAACCGCATGGGGCGTATTGGATTTTGGTTTCCATCATGAGTCAAGGCTAGGGAGGAGCTCCTACCGATTCGAGACACTCTAGCTAATGTCTCAGGATTCCCCGCAGTTAACCCTTGGATCCTGTAGGGCGGGTCCACACATACAGCTTCGTGGATTAGTTATTCCTGAACACACGTTTCCTGGTCCTATAGGACCTATCCGAGGCACCTCATTCCATCATCCACATAAGTAAAATGTCAGGGCTGGTAGGTTACTGACACCACTCTAGCTAGAAAGAAACGTGCTGCTCTCCCTGCGTTCCCTTCTCCCGTTTTAGACTCCGCCGGTGTGTGATGCTCGCGAAGTCACAATATACACAAAGCTATGCCTAAATAGACTATGCTTTGATCATCTACCACAAGGCCTGCTTTTCAACAAAGCCTTGATCAATTGCATCTTAGCATGCCACATTGTCAGACCCTACCATATCGTTGATCATCTACCAATATATATAACCTCTAAGCTCATACGTCTTAGAGAAGGGTGTTAAGTGAAGAATAAATTCTTCACCACCAAACAAAAATATATAATCAGTAGCGTTCAACAAATACAGTAGAAAAGAATACAATGTCAGACACACAATCCATTTACAAGTCCGCTCTAGGTCTGAGCGAAACAACGTGTCCGTCAATTTCCAAATACGTTTGGACGATCATTACCAAATACCTTGCCTTGGGGTGTCCAGTCCCAATTCAAGATACCAGTCATCATCATCCCAACGATGTGAAAACCTTCGGTCTTCTACCACCGTCTTCGTCTTCGACTCTTGGTCGTCGTGATGATTATTCAGAATGGGTTAAACCCGGTCTTTCTGAATAACTCGCGTAATTTGTGATTAAAAATCAAATATTGGAAAATCACACATTACGCCGCATTCCAACCCCGAATATTCTTTTAAATAGAATACTCATATTAAAAGGTTCTCATTAATTTTATCAAAGATAAACTTCGAAAATAAAATTTTAAATCTTCCTTAAAAGATTTATTAAAACTCCAATTTTTAATTTGATATCAAAAGTCATTATTACAAGGTTATTTATTTTAAGAAATAAATCTTGTCTTAAACGGGTTAAAGGACTAGTGTCTTTTAAAACACAGTTCATGATAAACCCGCAAATAAATTTTCAACTTATGGAACTCCAAAGAAATCAAATCAATACATAATCGCTATAAATTTCTCTATCGGACTAACAGTATAAATGGGATAGTGGCAAAGCCTCTTAAATTCCATATATAATATCGGTCTTCTATTACAGAAGCCTATTTCAATTATTACCAATCGAATTTCCACTTAATTCCAATTTTATATATTTCATTGGAAAACTTGATTTTTAGAAAATGCCCTTTTTAAAATCTATAAGCTAGATTTATAAATTTCAAATAATAATTTCAATGTAAATTGGATTAAAGGACAAGTGTCATTTTAAAACATCGTCCACGATAAATCCACTTCACATCTCAATTTATTTCATATCACTAAATATAACTTCAAAATCTAATAATCTTAATTAAAAGATTTCTCTTTAAATGTTAACTCATTATAAAGAAAATATATTTTAAAATGTACAAATATTCTTCTTAAAAGAACACCTGAATCGGAGTGCGACTCAATCATTCACCATATAATTTGGATTATATGGATTTCACACGCATCATATATATTTCAATAACAATATATTCATCAAGTCATCCATTTACATCCAGTGTGTAAATTTCACTGTGTAAGCGTTAAAATTTAATAATAACGCTTAACGCAGCCTGTCGATCTAACGATAGACATACCATTTAACATTGGGATTTATGTCAGTTAAAAATCATCCCAATACCCGTGTGGGGTTTTCAGCCAACACACTTCATATAGATATACAAATAAATAATTGGTTAATGGATTTAACCAATTTAAATTATGCTAACAATTTGATGATTATGAGAAGGTCATTTAATTCCAGTATCGAAATAAAATACAACTTACTCGAGATATACATTAATATGGCATTCCCTTTATTCCCTATATTCACATCGTAAAATTTCTCTTTCTTTACTACACTAAAAATTTTAATCAACATTTATAATGTAAAATTTCTATCTTTCAGTTTCATTGTAAAATTTTCTCTTTAACTATATTATAAATGTAATTAATGTTACAATGAAAAATTTTAACTTTTTAAAATACATTAAAAATGAAATTTTTAATTTTCATCGCAAATCCTTATTTCTAATTTCATATAAAAAAATGAAATATTTAATTTACAATGCAAGTCCTCTTTTCTAATTACATATAAAAATGTAATTTTCTTAATTTACATTGCAAATCCTCATTTCTAATTACATAAAAATGTATCTTTCAATTTGCGATGCAAATTCTCTTATCTAATTACATAAAAATGTAATTTTTAATTTATTTGTGAATCTTACTTCTTTATTACATTATAAAAATGTAATTTTTATTTTTCATTATAAATTCATGTCCCAGTTACATAAAGAAATGTAATTTTCATAATACAATACAAATTCATATTTTAATTTCATTGAAAAATGTAATCTTTATCATACCGTTCTTAACTCATATATAAATTACATAGAAAAATGTCATTTTTTTATTTTACCGTTCTAATTCACATCTAAATTATATAGAAAGATGAAAATTTTCTCATGCGGCACAAAATCAATTTAAATTACATAGAAAAATGTAATTTTTTTATCATGCGATGGAAATTCATATCTTAATTACATAGAAAGATGTAGTTCCTATCATACGCAATAAATTCATATTTAAATACATCTAAAAATGTAATTTTTATCCTACAGTGTAAATTTCTCATTTTAATTACATGTAAAAAATGTAATTTTCATTCTACCGTTATCATTCATTTCTAAATTACATAGAAAAATGTAATTTTAATCATGCAATGTAAATTTCAATTTTAATCACATAGAAAAAAGGCAATTTTTGTCATACGGTGCAACTTCATATATAAATTACATATAAAAATGTAACTTTTGTTATGCAAAGTAAATTCGCATTTAAATTACATACAAAAAATGTAATTTTATTCATACGGTGAGAATTCATTTATAAATACATATAAAAATGTTAATTGTTTCATGTGATGAAATTTCATTCATAAATTACATATAAAAATGTTATTTATTTCATGCTGTGGAAATTCATTCATAAATAACATATAAAAATATGTTTCATTTCATACAATGTAAAAACACCTTCTTTTTTTGTACAATGCAAAAATATCATCTTTTTATATTTATAATGTAAAAATATCAACTTCTTTATTTCACAATGTAAAAGTATTATCTTTTCTATTTTACAAAGTAAAAATATCAACTTCTTTATTTTAAAATATAAAAAGATCGTCTCTTTATTTTCATCGTCAAAATTTCATCTTTTTGTTTTCAATATAAAAAGATTGTCTTTTTATTCACATCCTAAAGTTTCATCTTTTAATTTTCACTATAAAAAGATTATCTTTTTGTTTTCAATATAAAAAGATTGTCTTTTTATTCACATCCTAAAGTTTCATCTTTTAATTTTCACTATAAAAAGATTATCTTTTTATTAACATCATAAAGTTTTCATCTTTTAATTTTTACTATAAAAAAATTATCTTCTTATTTATCAACATAAAATTGCCGTCTTCTAATTTTCAATATAAAAAGATGATCTAAAATTGTCATCTTTAATTTTCTGTCCAACGTTTTCATATCCAATTCCATCACAAACGATAAATATCACATCATCAAAACACAAATCGAATTCACAACATAGAATAACATTCATCGCATAACGATTCATTTTCACCGTCCAACATTAAACAACAAAAGAATAATAATTAAATTAATTAATATTAAATTAAAAATAAATTCTCACCTAGGCCGGATCTGAAATGAATTGTCAACTTTGATCAGATCTTGTGTTTGAATTCAAAACGATTTCGGATCTGAAATGATTCCAATTCAAATTCATATGAAAAATCAAAATTCAGCCTTTAACAACTGACACAGTAACGGAAATAAGCGTGACAAAATCTGAAATAATTATACCTTAATTTTCAGAATTGTTCAAATCTTCAAATGCGGATTTCGTGAGCTGTAGTCGACGGTTTTACGAACGGTTTGCGGGAGATTGGAGAGCTACGAGAGGGCTATCTTCACCAGAAAGATGGGAAGGTGCGGCTCAACGTGGAGGGGGTGGCACGGCTGCGTTCGGCGCGCCTTGGGGAGAGTGGTGGCGGAGATTCGGGGCACGGGGTGGTTTGAGATTGGTACCAAATCGAAGAGCGGAGAAAGATCTTTAAAAAGTTTAACTACGGGGAGGTCTAATTCTTCATGGATTGGGAGAGAAGGAGGAGAGAAGTTGTGAAGCCTATGGGTTCTTTTTACGGCTGAATCACGATGGAGGAAGAGGAAGAAACCTGACTTTCACTATATAATAAAATAATAGGGTTTTTTAATTATTATTTAACTAGCCCGTTTAAGCCCGTTTTGGTCCAAACTCAGAATTAGGCCTGCTTACTATCGTTCTTACGGTTTGGACGTCTTCTGAGCACAATGCGCTACGTCTCGGGCCCCAATTCTGATGTCTGTAGCGTTTTTTATTTAAAATCCTATTAAAAGTTAATTAATTAAATATTGACCGTACATGAAAATTCACCGAGGCCACAAATTAACTTCAAAAATTCCCGAAAAATATATTTAGCTATATTTTGACGCTGCGGACCTAGAAAAATTAATTTCGTTCAATTCTGAGCTCGTATGAATTTTTAATGAATTTTTAGAGTCAAAAATTGTCCGTTTACACTAAAAAATCAATTATAATTATATATTAATTCTAAAAATTACCGAAAAATCATTTTTAGCTTTGTTTTAATGATACGAACCCAACAAAATTATTTTCGTCGAATTCTGAGGCTATTTGAAAAATGGCTATTTTTAAGGCGTTTAAATTTAACTAAAATAGTCAAAACACATTTTCCTCTGCCACGCTGACATATTAATTCGAAAAATTCCGAAAATTGAAACCTAGCAATAATTTGATATTCTGGTTCCAACAAATGTGGTTTCGTCGAAAACCGAGGTCGTTTGAAAAATGACTATTTTTAAGGCCAATATATTTAATATTAAAAATACATTTTTAAACAAATAATTTCCGAAACTCAAAATATATAAATGTTTACTGTTTTTCAATGTAGAAACATCATTCTGAATTCAATGGAAGTGGTTTCGAGTTCAAATTCCTTTATATGTAAAAAGTAGCATTTTGACCTTTAGAAATTTCATAGCGACCTTCCTAAATTTTAATTTGGGCATAACTTTTGATTCCCATTATGAAATTTCGATTTTTCGGATTCGTTGGAAAGATATTTTTAAATAGATTCTAATATTTTTGGTTTCACTAAAATCCGTTAAATTTTGCATCCTGTACGGTCAGTCAAAGTTCAAGTTTGACTTTTCAAACTACCGCGCTATTTCTGACTCTTTTTATAATTAAAATTAAATTATTCGTTCTAACTTCGATTTGAATCAACTTTAAATCATTTTTATTTTAAATATATTATTTTAAATATCGAAAACTCATTAAAATCACTTAAAATAAATTTTAAATTGGCCCAAAAATCAGGGTTGTTACACAGAGCTTTGGTTAAGCTTAGTTCTGGAATATAACATATAAACAAACTCGTCAGAAATAGAACCAGTAGTGGTCTAGGACGAGTAACTCATTACAGATAGGATCAGTAATATCCTAGTATGAGTAGCAGACGTAAATAACACCTCGATAGACGCATTTACATTCAAGTATTTATCTCTATATTTTGAAATATCTTTTCTGTTGACCTGACACTTGATCTGCTATTTGCAGAAGAACTAGAAAATGAGTGCCAGAAACAGAAGAAGTAATACTGACCTGGATATTGAAGCTCTATTCATGAAATATAGAAATCTAGGGGGGAAACCCTTCTCAGGTGAAGAATCAATTATGAAAACACAAGCATGGATTCGTTCTGCTGAGAAAATCTTTGAAGGATTAAAGCTGAGGGATGACCAGAAAAGATTACTGGCCTCCTGGGCACTCAAAGACGGAGCTTTGTTCTAGTGGGATTCAGTTATTAAGGATAATCCAGAAGGTGATATCACCTGGGATAGATTCAAACTGATTTTCCTGGAAAGATTTACTCCTCCTGAAGCGATTGAGCGACTATGTGATGAATTTTCTTATTTGATACAAGGAGATATGACCATTCCCGAATATCATAAGAAATTCAATGAAGTTTCTCACTTTGCCCCTCATCTAATTGAAAATCCGAAGAGGAAGAATTTGAGATTTATCAACGGGCTTCAAAGAAAATATTAGAACAGTGTAATGAGGAGCGTGAAGCTTTCCTTTTTTGAAATGATATATATGGCTTATTAGTACGAGGATCTCGGCAAGACAGGTATGTTACAGTACGAAGAGGAAGTCAGCTCTAGTAAAAAAATTGAGTCTGAAACTGATCGGCCTGAGGCCAGTACAATGTCTGAGGTCAGTAAGGAGCCCAAAGCCAATCGAAAAAGGGCCAGATCCGAAATAGAACCAGTAACGACAACCGTATGCAATAACTGCCATCAGAAAGGGCATTTGTCGATAAACTGTGGACCCTTGAAGAAGCGATTGAAAGGTGGGCTTCCATCCAAGAAGGGATTTCAGGAGGATAGAAAATGAAATCTCTGCCATCAAGCTGGTCACGTAAAGCAAGATTGCTGGCAGTTGAAAAAGACTGGAATAGTTCAAGTGAATGAAGTAGCAGAAACTTCAATACCCACAGCTATTCAGGAAAGGCCCGATGTTTTGGAAGGCAGGTTAACTGTCAAAGATATCCCAATTAAAGTACTGTTTGACACAGGCGCGTCGCGAAGCTTCATTGCCAAGAATGTGGTTAAGAAACTGGATTTGAATTTGAAGAAGCTCAAAGAACCAATGACTGTCCAGAATTCAGTTGGGGGTTCCATTGATCTCAGTTGGATTTGTGGAGTGTCGGTTTCTTTTTCTCGTTATCGGTTCCCTACCATCGCGGTCGTCACGAATTTTACAGAGTTTGATCTTATCTTGTGGTTAGACTGGCTGACCAAGTATGAAGCTGAGGTTAAATGCGCCGACATAGTCGTTTAGGTGAAGATTAAATCAGGTGATTATATAACCATTCCCTGTGAAGGTCAGAATGCTAATAGAAAAGACTTCTGAGCAGCTTTGGATGTTTCTCCAGCCCAAATAGAAAATATCCCTGAAGTCACAGAGAATATTCCTGACCTCATCAAAGACATTCCTGTCGTCAAGAATTATGCGGATGTGTTTGAAGAAGTTGTTCGCTTACCTCCGCAAAGGGAAATATATTTTAAAATTGCTTTAATTCTGAATGCAAGATCGGTAGTTCACGCCATTCGTAGAATGTCCTTGAAAGAGAAAGAGGAATTAGACAATCAAACAAGACAGCTAGTATGGAAGGGTCTGATCAGGCCTAGTTTCTCTGATTGGGGTGCAGCAGTGGTGTTTGTCCCAAAATCTGACGGTTCTCTACGTCTATGTGTGGATTATCGTGATCTGAACAAACAGACAATAAAGAACAAATATCCATTGTCGCGAATTGATGATTTATTAGATCGTCTGAATGGAGCACAAGTATTCTCAAGAATGGAACTAGCTATGGGCTTCCATCAACTTTGAATTGCAGAAGACTGTGTTCCAATGACAGCATTCAGAGGTCCAGACTTATTCTACGAGTGGTTAGTAATGCCGTTCGGCTTATGTAACGCTCCAGCATATTTTGTCGATCTGATGAATAGAGTGTTCAGAGGAGTTTTGAATAAATTTGTTCTGGTTTTCATTGACGATATTCTAATCTTCTCTAAATCAAAGGCCGAGCATGAAAAGCATTTGGAACAGGTTCTGGAAATCCTCAGAAGGAATGTATGAAAAGCCAAACTATCCAAATGTATATTCTGGCAAGAAGAAGTAAAATTTCCAGGCCACGTCGTATCTAAAGAAGGAATTGCTGTGGATCCAAGTAAAATCACGGCTATTCAGAACTGGAAGCAGCATAGCACTCCTACAGAAGTCCGCAGTTTTTTTGGATTGGCTAGTTATTACCGAAAGTTCGTTAAAAACTTTTCGAAGGTATCTGGCCACTTAACGAAGCTTACAAAGAAGCACTCTAAATTCAAATGGACTCCAGAAAGTGAAGAGGCTTTTGAAGAGCTAAAGTTAAGATTAACTACTGCTCCAGTGTTAACCATTATCGACGGCAATCAGGATTTAAAAGTCTGGACAGATGCTTCTAGAGAAGGCCTTGACGCAGTGTTAATGCAAAGGGGTCAAGTGATCGCTTATGCTAGCCGTCAATTGAAGCCGCACGAAAAGAACTACGTAACTCATGATCTTGAGTTATTGGCTATAGTATTCGCCTTGAAAATCTGGAGACACTATCTCCTGGGTGAGAGATTTGAACTATTTACAGATCACCAGTCGTTAAAGTATCTATTCACCCAGAAGGACTTGAATCTGAGGCAGCAGCGTTGGCTAGAGTTTCTTGCAGCATATGACTTTGAGATTATATACATGCCAGGGAAAGCCAATGTCGTAGCCGATGCGTTAAGCCGAAAGAATGAAATGATCGCCAGTTTTATTATCACGACTTCATTACTAGATAAAATATCTTCTCTTTAGAAGGATGATCACTTCATTCAGAAGATCAGAGAGATAATTCAACAAGGCGAACCCTCGAGTTTTCAAGTTGATAATGATGGGATTCTAAGGCTCAAAGGTCGAATCTGTGTACCTAACATTCCTGAGCTTTGAAAGGAAGTACTGGATGAATGCCACAAGTCAAAACTTAGTATCCACCCAGGAGTAACCAAAATGTATAATGACATCAAACGCACTTTCTGGTGGAAGTCGATGAAGAGGGACATTTCTTTATATGTTGGCCGATGCCCTACTTGCCAGCTGGTCAAAAACGACCAATAGAAACTGGCTGGATTGTTACAACCGCTGGACATTCCTGGTTGGAAGTGGGAACATATTTCCATGGACTTCATAGATGGTTTGCCCAGAACCAGAAAAGGAAATGACAGTATTTGGGTGATCGTAGATCGTTTCACGAAGAACGCCCATTTCATACCTATCAGATCAAACAGAACTGCTCAGAGTCTGGCGCAGATATACTTCAAGGGAATTGTTAGACTACACGGAGTGCCGCTCAGTATAGTTTGTGATAGAGATACAATATTTACTAGAAAATTCTGGGAGGAATTTCAAGTCGAATTGGGAACGAAGTTGAACTTGAGCACCGCTTATCATCCTCAGACAGATGGTCAAGCTGAGAGGGTGAACCGTATATTAGAAGATCTATTGCGGGCTTGTGTTCTAGATTTCGGTGGATCATGGGAAGACCATCTGCATTTGGCTGATTTCTCATATAACAATAGCTACCAGGCGAGTCTGACAATGTCTCCATTTGAAGCCTTGTATGGTAGACCGTGCCGATCTCCTACTTGTTGGGTCGAACCCGGTAATAGACTTGTGTTAGGGCCAGACATGATTCGAGAAGCTGCCAACAAAGTCGATTTTATTAAGAAACGATTACTGGCCACTCAAAGCCGACAAAAGAGCTATGCTGATAGAAGAAGAAGAGATATATCATTTGTTGTTGGCAACTACGTATATTTGAAAGTATTGCCGATGAGAGGAGTTATCCGGTTCGATAAAACTGGAAAGTTGGCGCCAAAATTCATTGGTCCGTTTCCTATTCTTGAACGGATCGGAACTCTCGCTTATAGGGTTAAACTGCCAGATTGGTTGCCTGGAGTTCATGATGTATTTCACATATCTCAACTTCGAAAGCACGTTCATGATCCAGACTTGATCGTGGAAGAAGCAGCTCAACAAGATATTGAAATTACTCCAGAATTAGCTGTGAGGAGAGAGCCGCTAAAAATCATCGACAAAGAAACCAAAGAACTGAGACACAA
Organism: Allium sativum; assembly: GCA_030737875.1. Classification (NCBI taxonomy): domain Eukaryota; kingdom Viridiplantae; phylum Streptophyta; class Magnoliopsida; order Asparagales; family Amaryllidaceae; genus Allium; species Allium sativum. Next base: position 216,544,042 of record CM060918.1, on the reverse strand, counting down.
GAAGGTTCACTTAGTCAAAGTGCAATGGAGTGGAGATCCACGAGATTGTATTTGGGAAACTGAGGAGAGCATTCAGAAAGCCTATCCCAGATGCCGAGTGGATATCTCAAATTGACTCCGGTGCGAGGTACATTTACCGTACTTTGCATTACCAATTAGTTCTCTACTCTGTTGTTATTTTCTTTCCATGGACGTGCACTTTTAATTCTATAGTCTGAATGATTTTAAAAGAGTATAAAAATTGATGAGTATAATTTTGAAAAGTTGAAAACAAATTGATTGTTGTTTGTGTTGTGCGATAGTAGAGTTGATTAATTAAATTATTAAAACAATAGTTAATTTAATCAATAATAGAATGAATAGTAGAATTTATTCATTTAAATCACACATTGAACTGATTAGAAAATAGATAGAAATATATACATGTGGATTATATATGTTTGAACAGGTAATTGGATAGCTGTTGAGTAAAGAATTTATTTGCTTGCCTGACAAATAGGTAAACCTTAATGAGTTGGATGCGAAATATTATTATATCAACTCCTGTTGTTAACCAGCTGAAAAACAGCAAACTCCGGTCGCTCACAACTGATCGGTCACCAGCATCACCATCTGGTCGATCTGCTCGCTAGCGACCTGGTCGGTCTTGAGAAGAGCACTATCTGGTCGGTCCAACCTGAAGCTAATCTGGTCGGTCGTTCCATCAAGCACACGCAAGCAGGGGTCGTGCATAGCTTCCCAGAAGTCCAGGTCGTACTTCGCCTCTACAACGCGGTCGTTCATTACAGATTTGGTCAAGCAAGCGAACGGGGTCGAGCATCCTGTTCATTTAAGCCTGATCGGTTCGGAATGGCATCAGCGGATGGTCGATCTCATCAGTTTCAGATCGTTCTTTCTCACATCAGAGCGTCTGGTCGGTTCCGGCACCTCAACATATTTGATCGGTCCCGCTTTCCGGAAGCCCGCTCCGTCTTAATATTGGAAGATTCCTGGTCGATCCTCCCATTGCTGAAGCCTCCTGGTCGTCCCTTTAGTCTCTGGTCGGTCCATACTCCATAAAGCTGGATCGATACTACAAGGCATAAAAAAGGAGTGTAAAACCGACCAGCAGCCTTAAAGGAGTGTAAAACCGACCAGCAGATGAAAACGAGTGTATGGCCGACCAGGATAAAAACGAGTTTATGGCCGACCAAGATAAAAACGAGTGTATGGCCAACCAGGATAAAAACGAGTGTATGGCCGACCAGGATAAAAACGAGTGTAAAACCGACCAGCAGAGAAAAAATGAGTGTACTGGCCAAAATGTAAAAAAGGAGTGGCAGTTTTGTAAATACGACAATTCCAACCAATCGCCAACCTAGCGCCAACGATACACTCTAAATTACAAGTTTGCCACTACCCTTCAACTCCAACTATAAATACCCCTCATAATTCACATGGAGAGGGGGGCTTTTGGGGGGGGGGGGGGAGTACAAGGAGGTGTTGTCAAATAGCTTTTTGGATTTCTCCAAACATTTCAACATCTCTTCTCCACAATTCATTGAAGATATAGCAAGCTTTCAATCATGGCTCCCATGGAAGGATTGGCATAATCTCTCTAAGCTCTCTACCATTCTTATGTGGATTCAAAGGCAAATGCATGTAAAAGGAGCTTTTATGAATGTATAAAGGAGCAAATGTTGTAAATCTCATGATGATTAATGGAATGCTATCTTCAAAGTGGACGTAGACTCGAATAAGAGTCGAACCACTATAAACTCTTGTCTTCTTTTCCTTCTTTTCTTAATTTTGGTATTTTGATGCTTATTGAATGTTGGATACGGCCTCATATAATTCTAAAGGTTTTCTAACACCCCGCCTTTGAAAAGGTGACGTGCTTTTCAAGCATCTCGCCTCTGATTCGGTAACGTGTTCAGAAATACCTCTTTGGTTGTTATACCAATTTTTGGTATAAACAATTAGGCGCCCACCGTGGGGCCGTGATCACATCTTCAATCTCAATCACCCGTCCGGAGTTGGAATCCCTGGAGAAGCTCTCTTCAAAGTTCGGATCTATAACCGAAATGATGGCGAAATCCAAAAAGGCGAATAGCAAATCCGTTGGAGGAGCCGAAGGTATCGCCAACAACGAAGCTACACCTCAAACTAATCTTCTGGAGGTTGGCCAAAATTCTATTAGCGGAGCTGATGTCACAAAAGGCGAGCTAGATGTTGTGGTTGCCAACATAAATCAACGCATTGATGCCGCTTCCAAAGCTATGATGGAGAAATTGGATGCCATCCTCGGTGTTCGCCCTAATCCTACTCTTTAAAGGGCTCAAGTGAATCTCGATGAGAAGGAAGGTTCTTCCGCTTCCGACCAAAATCTTAACAATGACATGGAGGATATTGAAGGACGAGAACATGAAATAATGGAGCCAAGGTTGTGGACGCCAACCCACGTGCTAACAATAATTCTGCCCGATGTACTCGAAATGTTGTTAGTCCCACAAGGGCACTTCCTACATCCTTGAACCGTGTTGACATGCTAAGGCAAAGACCCGGTAAAGGGATCGAAGTTGGTACCGCGGAACAACGCAACACTGAAGAGTATATTGCAGGAATGATTGAGCAGGCTATGAAAAAGAACCAAGCTTGCAAGGATGACGAGAGGGACTGGGACTTCTCTCCAAGTCGAACTCCATTCACCGAGAGGGTCCTGCAAGCGGAGTGTCCAAAGAAGTTCACTCCTCCCACTTTACCCCCATACAATGGTCTTACTGATCCCAATTATTTCTTGTTCAAGCATGAGTGGGGCATGACCGCAGCTAAAGCTACCGATGGGATGAGATGCACTTACTTTCCTCTTTACTTGGAAGGAGTTGCCTCACTATGGTTCACCAAGCTGCAACCAGAATCCATTGATCAATTCTCGGATCTGACCAAAAAGTTTAAGGAGCAATTTCGCTTATATGCTGTTAAGGCTAAGGATGCTATAACTCTCTCATCGATGAAACAAAATCCCGGAGAAACAGTCAAAGCATTTCTTAGTCGCTTTAATATTGCTCTTTCCGAAGTACGATATGCGGAGCCTCGCATAATCCTCATGTCGCTTCTCAGCGCAATAGATGCAAATAGTGAATTTGGCAAATGGATTAAAATGAAAGAGCCAACCACGCTTGATAAATTTTATAAGAAAGCAGAAGAATACATGAGGATAGACAAAGATCCTTCAGTTGACCCAAGTAATACTACAGAGGATAAAAGGAGTGATAATGCCCACAAACCTCAGTGGCAAAAACGATTCAATGATGGGAATGGGAACAAAGCTAACAAGAAATCTCGCCTCCCCGATCTTCCCGAATTGACTCCTTTGAATGACTCTATTGTAAACATCTACTTGGCCACGAAGGATACCGAAGATTATCCAGAACCTCGCCCGATAAAGATGAATGACCATTTGCTCAAATCTGGGAAGTACTGTATTTACCACAAGCAGTCTGGCCACGACACCAATGATTGTAGACAACTAAAGTTGTTATTTGAAGAACTAATCAAGAAAGGTCATCTGCAACAGTACATAAAAAGCCCTCAAGCTACAACATCTCAAGGGCAGGGAGCTGCTCAAAATGATTCAAGGCCAATAATCAACTGACAACCACTATCATTCTTAATGGGCCAAGAATAAGCGATCATCATCGCTCTCCTTTTACTTTCCATTTTACTGCTTTACTTTCACCTTCTGTTACATTTGAAATTTCATGTAAACAGTTTGTAATAATTGCTAAGTAAAGCATTGAACTATAGTCCTGTAACCAAAAGCATATATGCTTAGTCGAATTCCTTGCTTACAATGTTATGAACAATTCAAAGTTCGAACTTTGCTAAGGAATGATTTCTCATTACAGGTCATCCAATAATTGCTTGATTTCCTCAACAATATGATGAAATATGGCGACCCCCAATGATTCCAAATTTCATAGTGCAACAATATCAACGCAACGATGAAGGGCACATCATGGAACATGAGCAAGGGAAACTGCCAAAAGTCAGATGGAAAAAAATCAACAAATACAAAGTGTAACCTAATGGAGGTCCAGCTCCTTCAGTCGGGAGGCGAAACACTCATAACAATGAGTGGAAAACCCAAGACCTCTCCGGGGGCACTAAACCCAAGACCTCTCCGGGGGCACAAAACCCAAGACCTCTCCGAGGGCACTAAACCCAAGACCTCTCAGGGGGCACTAAACCCAAGACCTCTCCGGGGGCACTAAACCCAAGACCTCTCCGGGGGCACTAAACCCAAGACCTCTCCGAGGGCACTAAACCCAAGACCTCTCCGGGGGAAAATAAACAAATTCCTCCCATAGTGAGGCAAAACAAAGTCCTCCCATAGTGAGGCGAGACAAAGTCCTCCCATAGTGAGGCAAAACAAATTCCTCCCATAGTGAGGTGAGACAAAGTCCTCCCATAACAGAGGCAAAATAAAAACCCCAACCTTCAAAGGTTCATGGAGGTCCAGGCTCCTTCAGTCGGGATGTGAGCACTTATGACGATAAGTGACTTTAGCCGATGACTGATGCCCGCTCCATGGATCAATATAACCTTCACCCAGTGGTTTGCGGGAATCCGTACGCGTAGAACGAAGCACGGGAGCTTGCTAAGGCGAGACGAAATGTGGGAGTTTGTAGCGCGGAGCAATGCAACCCTCACTTAAATGTCGCTCAAATTCGCAATAAGAAACAATGCGACAATCTACAAATCCTTTCCATAGAAAAAGTTATCTCTCCAAAGCAGAGATCAAAGATACAATGGCTTCTCCAAGTAGAAGTCCCAAATTTATCAATTAAATTCAAAATCGAATACCATGTTTATGCAAATAACGCTTAACAAATCATAACTGTTAAGTAAACAGTTCTGCATAGATATGACATTCAATTTATTATACATCATTCCTCAAGGATTAACTAATCTGTTATTGATGTGGACGATCAATAACAACGTATAAATCCAAAACCGTGCAAGTGCTTGTTTTCATTACAGAACAGGTGCTATAGAACATATAAATCCAATCAACAAGTTCATAACTTGGAGCATATGGAATCAATGAGTCAAAGCAAGATTTTCCATAGCAAGTAAAAGGCTACGACTGGATTCCAACGAAGACCATGACAGCAATGATCATTTCGAAGCCCGCATTTCTCGCAAGCGAAAAATACAAGCTTCAAGGGGCAAATGTTAACCAGCTGAAAAACAGCAAACTCCGGTCGCTCACAACTGATCGATCACCATCATCACCATCTGGTCGGTCTGCTCGCTAGCGACCTGGTCGGTCTTGAGAAGAGCACCATCTGGTCGGTCCAGCCTGAAGCTAATCTGGTCGGTCGTTCCATCAAGCACACGCAAGCAGGGGTCGTGCATAGCTTCCCAGAAGTCCAGGTCGTACTCCGCCTCTACAACGCGGTCGTTCATTACAGATTTGGTCGAGCAAGCGAACGGGGTCGAGCATCCTGTTCATTTAAGCCTGATCGGTTCGTAATGGCATCAGCGGATGGTCGATCTCATCAGTTTCGGATCGTTCTTTCTCACATCAGAGCGTCTGGTCGGTTCCGGCACCTCAACATATTTGACCGGTCCCGCTTTCCGGAAGCCCGCTCCGTCTTAATATTGGAAGATTCCTGGTCGATCCTCCCATTGCTGAAGCCTCCTGGTCGTCCCTTTAGTCTCAGGTCGGTCCATACTCCATAAAGCTGGATCGATACTACAAGGCATAAAAAAGGAGTGTAAAACCGACCAGCAGCCTTAAAGGAGTGTAAAACCGACTAGCAGATGAAAACGAGTGTATGGCCGACCAGGATAAAAACGAGTGTATGGCCGACCAGGATAAAAACGAGTGTATGGCCGACCAGGATAAAAACGAGTGTATGGCCGACCAGGATAAAAACGAGTGTAAAACCGACCAGCAGAGATAAAACGAGTGTACTGGCCAAAATGTAAAAAAGGAGTGGCAGTTTTGTAAATACGACAATTCCAACCAATCGCCAACCTAGCGCCAACGATACACTCTAAATTACAAGTTTGTCACTACCCTTCAACTCCAACTATAAATACCCCTCATAATTCACATGGAGAGGGGGACTTTTGGGGGGGGGGGGACTACAAGGAGGTGCTGTCAAATAGCTTTTTGGATTTCTCCAAACATTTCAACATCTCTTCTCCACAATTCATTGAAGATATTGCAAGCTTTCAATCATGGCTCCCATGGAAGGATTGGCATAATCTCTTTAAGCTCTCTACCATTCTTATGTGGATTCAAAGGCAAATGCATGTAAAAGGAGCTTTTATGAATGTATAAAGGAGCAAATGTTGTAAATCTCATGATGATTAATGGAATGCTATCTTCAAAGTGGACGTAGACTCGAATAAGAGTCGAACCACTATAAACTCTTATCTTCTTTTCCTTCTATTCTTAATTTTGGTATTTTGATGCTTATTGAATGTTGGATACGGCCTCATATAATTCTAAAGGTTTTCTAACACCCCGCCTTTGAAAAGGTGACGTGCTTTTCAAGCATCTCGCCTCTGATTCGGTAACGTGTTCAGAAATACCTCTTTTGTTGTTATACCAATTTTTGGTATAAACACCTGTGAATGCCATTGGATGCGGAGTGCTAGTTGTTCTGTGTGAAATAATAAATATCGCCATAGGATAGTAACAATTAATTTTGAACTACATTACATGGCATACTTTTGGAAGATATGCATACTTCATCATGTACCACATAAGCATTTGGTGCTTGTGTGACGAGGTGGAAGATTTACCATACGAGCGAGAGGCTTGTATGGCGGTGACTATATTTTACAGGTTGAACTGATGACTGATATGGACTATTTAAATTGTAACGATAAAATTGCCAGATTAATAAAAACCCCACACGGGTCTGGAGTTGACAATAATCACGTCTCTCTGGTTATTAGATACGACACATGGACTATTTATTTCCCACACGGGACGAGGTGACGAGCATTTATCCTCTACAGCATTTAAAATACACACTCCCTCAGGCTTTGACAGGGTGACGAGAATTTATTCTCTGGAGTTATTATCAATACACGCTCCCCTGTAAACACCAGAATATATCACTATAAATATGTGTATGCTTATTAGGATTTATTGGGTACCTAATACGCCCCAATAAATTTCCAAACCTCTCCCCGTACAAAGGAGGTTATGGCGAAATTTTTCGAAAATTCCGGGTGTTAGCCAAATTTTTGAAGAATTTGAAAATTCTCAGAAACTGAAAAGTTGGAGAATTGAAGCCAGATTGAACGTAGAGTTGATTAATCAAACCACTTTCGACTTTGTTCCTTTTCGGGGACGAAAAGTTTTAAGTGGGGGAGATTGTAACGACCCAGAAAATCTGAACCAATTTAAAAATTTTAAATTGGCTAAATTAATGGATTTTAAATATTTAAAATAAATAATTTAAATAATAGCAATGAAAAGTGAGTTTGAATCGACGTTTGAAAACGAATATAATTAATTCTAATTATAAACAAGGCCTGAAATGGCGCGGTAGTTTCAAAATTTGAATTCAAACTTTGACTAACTGTACCGGGTGCAAAATAAAACAGATTTGATTGAAACCAAAAATATTTAAATCTGTTACTGAATACCTTTCTAACGAATCTAAAAAATCGAAGTTTCATAGCGGAAAGCTAAATTTATGGCCAAATGAATTTTCAGAAAGGTCGCTATGGGATTTATATAGCCCGTGAAATTGGCCATTTTGCATACGACGTCGGAATTCAACGAAACAACTTTTGTTGGATCCGGGATGTGAAGTTATTGTTAGGATTCAAATTTCATAATTTTTGAAGCTAGTATGTGAGCGTGGAAAATGAAAACGTGTTTTGATCAATTAAAGTTAAATTGGATCGACCAGAAATGGGCATTTTTGTAAACGGTCTCAGAATTCGACGAAACTAGTTTTGTTGGGACCGTATCATCAAAACATAGTCAGATTTATTTTTCTGGAATTTTTCGAATTAGTTTGTGGCCCTGGAAAATTGAAATGTACGTTCAAATTGAAAATTAATTGTTTTATATTTTAATTTGAAGGAAAACTGACTGAAACAGTCGAATGAGCCTTCGAAACATGTCCCATTATGTTCGGAATGGGGGTAAAACGCTAGGGACGACAGTCGTTGGATTTAGATTGGTGGTCGTGTCAGAAAACACCTTTAAAAACCCACCGGCCAATCAGAATTTAATAAAAAAAGAGAAAACTCTTTCTCTCTCCCCGACGTCGAAGGCGAAAATTGCTTTAAACCTTCCCCCTCATTTTTCGATCAATCCACGCCGAATTAGCTCGTGCCACAGTTGAACTTTTTGAAGATCTTCTCGAGATCTTCAAATCCATATAAAGTTTGGATTTTTTCATTGAGTGGTTTGGGAGAATCGAGCCTCTGAACATCCGCCGTTCAAACCGCAGCCCCGACCGCCTGGCACCACCGAGTGGGCCCCCACCACCACGCGCAGGCGTGCGCCTCCCCCCTCTTCGTCGCTGCACCGGCCGATCCTCCCATCGATTCACGGTTTGGTCGAAAATTGCAAGCCTAGTTTTGAACATTTTATTGAAGGTATGGCTGATTTTATTTTATCTGATTTTAACACCTTTAAACCATTGCAAACTTTGAAAAATCATATCTTTTTGCTGTGTTATCGAAATTCAGTGAAACAAGAGATAGTGGACTCATGTGGACGTCTTATACCTTCTAGAAGAGACCGCATATTTTTCTGAACCTTCTGCGATTTTTGGTGGAGTGGATCCCAATGTGAGATTTCTAATTTATAAACGATATGGAAAACGACGATGTATAAATTATATAGTCAATGTATGAGTTATATAAGGGTTGTACACCTTATGTATAAGCGTTGTATAAGTTGTATGTTCGATGTATAAGTTATATATGCATTGTAAAAATTATATATTTGTTGAAATAGAAGTGAATTGCTATATATATATATATATATATATATATATATATATATATATATATACACGTCCCTCGTCCACAAACCATGGACGATTTTTATTGGTTGTGATTGGTGTGAAAATTGATTGATAACGAATGGTTGATTGGAATTGTTTGTGGTTGATATTGATTGATTGTGGTTGAAAAATACCCATTGGTGGTTAAGGAATATTTGGTTGAAACCGCATAGGATTAGTTTGTGGAAATGAAAAATATATACATGTCGCCTGCGTGCGAACTAGATGCATGATTTCCCATTGTCAAAAACCGAGAGGTTTTAAGGTAGAGCGAGGAGCCGTACTAGTGACGGTCCCGGTTTTAACTACCCTGCCGTTATGCTGCCGAAATTTTGAAAAATATTCATGTGTTTGAATTATTTTTATTTGCTGAAACAATATTTATTCGTTGAATAGAAAGCCTTCATGTGTTGAGTCGATATTCAGTCGTTGGATAGAAATTCATGTGTTGACTGGTATTCGTGTTTTAAATATAAAATTCACATTTTTATCATCTATATGAACTATATAAAATAATCTTATTTTGAAAGAAATTGTTTTATAATAAAAATCCTATTTTTATTACCTATTTGAACTATATAAAAGAATAGTGTTTTGAAATGAATTGTTTTACTATAAAAATCACATTTTTATTATATACATAAATTGTTAAATATAGTTAAGTGTTGAAATAGAAGTCGGTTAGATAAAAATATAATTTTTATCAAACGTATGAAAAGAATATAGCTTTGAAATTGAAGAATCGATATATATGTATAAATAAAATTGAAATATATCGAAAAAAGAAGCTGCAATTCGTATTTTGAAACCGTGATTTCAAACGATTATACCGAGAGATCCGACCATCGGATTTTCCCGAAACCGCAACCGTTGGGTTCGCTTTGGAAAAATCTTTCCAACGGTACTAACTTTGTAAAAATCCAACAGTTGGATTGTCTGGAATGTTTAATTCAAATTTGAAGAAAAACAGTGCCAGAATCGATTATATATATATATATATATATATATATATATATATATATATATATAATCGAATAACGAAGCTGCAGTTCGTATTTTGAAATCGAAACTTCAAACGATTATACCGGGAGATCCGACCGTCGGAATTTCCCGAAACTGGAACCGTTGGATTCATTTTGAAAAGATCTTTCTAATGATGTAAATTTTGTGAAGATCCAACAGTTAGATTTTCAGATGTGTGTAAATCAAATCTGAAGAAAAACAGCGCCACGGCCGTGTTATGGCCCGAAGCGTCGTTTTGAATAAATTGGCTATTTTAAAATAAATAAAAATAGCGATAAATCGTTATAAAATATTATAAACGATATGGATGTGTTTTAGAAATTAACTGAAGGTTGACTAAGTCGAATGGTTTCCTGGGTGTTGATCTGATGTTGGTTTCGGCCTTCGGGGTTAATATTTGGGAAATCGTTCTCTTACTGATTGACGGTTATTGACTAATGAATTGAAATGATGCGTGTGCATGTTAGTGTTGCACTTGTTTATTATATATGTGAGTTTTTCAGAAAGACCGGGTTTATCCCATTCTGAATAACTGAATCGACGATAAGAAATCGAAGATGAAGACTGTGGTAGAAGACTGGAGATCTTCACCTCGTTTGGATGGTAACCGAGGTCCTGATTGGGAGGCATCCCGAAATATGGATAATGAGTGGTGATCGTCCAGGCGTACGTGGTGGTCGATGGGTTTGCGAGGTATATAGTGCCTCTGGTTTCGTTCAGACCCAGAATGGACTTGTAAATGGACTGTGTGTCTGACATTGGATTTTATTCTGTGTTGATTGATCTCTATTAAATATACATCTGTTTGGCGGAGGAGAATTTATTCTTTTGCTTAACGTCCTTCTCTGAAACGCACGAGCTCAGGGGTTGTATATCGATGGACATCAGTCGCATGGCATGAATTGCTAGTGTGGCATGCCTAAGTGGCAAATGATCAGGGCTTCTGTTGAAAAGCAAAGTCTTGTGGTGATGATCAAAGCACCGCCTGTGTGGCATAACTTTGTGTATAACATGATTTCACGAGCCTCACACCCCGGTATGAATCAGAAACGGGAGAACGACCGCCTGTGAGGATTGGCTGAGTCACTAGGGCTTACATGTCACTTTCTGATTGGCTTCTCTTGGGACGGATGGTCTGGATTCACTCTAGCTTCATCGACTTCTCTAATTAGATTGAAATTCTATAAACACAACTCAAGTCTAACCCTAAATTCACACAAATAATATAATACTAAAGCCCTCATGCTGCTGGAAAGGAACTAGGAGTAGCCGTCAGTTAGAAAGCCTTGAGAAAAGTCAATACTAAAGCAAAACACGAATCAAAACAACGTTAGTCTACCCAAAGGAAAGCATTTCAAATCCATAATTCAGAATCGAGAATCCAAGTTCGTCATTCATTGTAAGTATAGTGATTTTTCCGATGAGAATAAAACTAAGACTTGATTCAATGTAAATTGGAAGTGGAATTGTGCTATTATGTAACGACGATGTTAATTCATATCTATGTATTGAAATGATTGTTTTGCGAATGAAATTGTGATGTTTGTGGTATAATTAAGATTGATGTTGATCCTATTGTACTTTTAGAATGACAATAACATCACAAGCAAGTTGTATATTTCATGTTTATGTGATTTTATAGGTCGTTTGTGATTAGAACCTCATGTATATACTTTATGCAAGAAATGTTTATGCCTAAATGGTTATGTTCATATACATGCCCCTATGTTTATACAAAAGTTGCAAGTTTCTAATTTGATCTATGTTAATATCCACTTTAGTACATGTTTCATGTTGTAATTAGATATGCGATTGGATCTAGTTCACACCCTTGTCATAAAGTTATACATATTTATAAAAATGTCATATTCTTGTCATGTGCTAGTGATGTTCGATGTTATGCCTAGATCCAAAAACAAGTTTAGACCTATGTTGTCTAAATCATATGCTAATTCATGTGACACCTATTTGGTTAGACCCTTATTTCAATGCAAATTCACATATATGAAAAATTGATTTAGGCTATGTTGCAAATTCACATATATGTATATTGACTATTTTGCAAGTTCACATCTATGACATTCATGTTGGCTATTTTGCAAGTTCACACCTATGGTGTTCATATTTACTATGCCAAAAATGCCAAATTTACACCTATGTTATGTTTGTGTTTATGAATTCCCTTATGCCTATTTGTGCGCGCTAAATTAGGCTAAGTTTTTAGCCTAATATATATGTTAAGACTATGCGAATGAAAATTAGGCTAAGATTGTTAGCCTAATGTTTAAACGGGGTAACGTTGGGAATAGAGTACAACTTGACATAAAGTATATAAAATTGGCATGTTTGTCACATGCCAAAATTGGTGGCATTTAAATGGTATAAATTCTTATACCAAAAATGTTAAACTTGGAATGTGGGCCATAACATTTAATTGTTTACAAATTTACATATATTCAGAAATAAAGACAAATATGTAAATTTAGAAAATACGAATATGCTTAACACGAAGTTGGATTGAGTTGTGATGTAAATCTGCCAGGACCCGCCCGGCAGTCCAGTAGTCACAACAATACCTATCCAATGTGGGTGGTTAAGTATTGAGCCCAATAAGGACCCGAGGTTAGACTGAGTTATGTTGTAAATCTGCCTGGAACCGACCAGCACATCCAGTAACTGTAACAATATCTGTCTAATGTGAGTGGTCGGTACTTTAAAAGGCTAAGGACAGCTGGTAGAGTTAAGTTAACTAAAACACTTAACCAATTCAACATGTTAATGAAATTGATGGGTGGAGTTAGGTAAATGCAGACACTTAACCACTTAGCATGTTTGACTGGAAAACCCTAGTAACGGGGACCCATTTCAGCAGTAACCCAATTAGTTATCATGGTACCCTGAAACTAGGCAGTGTGGGGCACGATTACTGGGCTGATTGTAAGCGGTCAAAGCGAGGTGGTGGGTGCAACAGTGTGGGTTCTAACGGAGTGCGGGAACGCACACACTTCGGAGCAAACAAACAGGGCACTGGAAGCACCAGTAGTATAACCTATGCATTCTAAGGTTTGTGTTGGGTCGCCACCATGGGACCTGATACACCCCATGGTGGGGCCAGCATAGGTATCTACAATCTCTGGGGGCCGTAAGACACAGATGATTATGCGAGTAGGAGCCGATCTTTAGAAAAGGGGATCACTTTACCTCCAGCATGGGGTGACAGTTAAGATAATACAAGTAGGTGTAGAGATATAGTGTGGGGTGCGATAGTATATTCGTTTCAAAACTACTCTATCTTAGTTTATGATACTGTCCTGTTTCTAGTTTATGCCTATCATGCCCTTATTCTTATTCTCATACTAAAGAGTCACTAGACTTACCAGGCTTTATGTTTGACCCTATTTTCTTTCATCTTCTTTTCTTCCATCCCCCCAGGTCCACAGGGAGGAAATAACTCAGCTTAGTCAGATTCTTTTAAAGCTTCAAGATAGTTGATGTACGGTTTGGAGTCTCTTTCCTTGGCTATGGCTGTTGGTCACACTCTATGGGGATTTATGCAGTTTTAATCACGTTTTATGCTTCTTTATTTAAAAACCAAGATAGAAATGATGTTGTAATATTTTGGAAGTTGTTATGAGACAATTATGGAAATGTGTTGTATGAACAAGTATTTTATGAAATAAAAGTATGATGTTTTCCGCTGCTTATATATATATATATATATATATATATATATATATGTTTATATCTGTCTTGTGTTTTATCTGTGACTTTTACTTACAAACCTCCACCAAGGTTAAGGCAGTCCCTTGTGAGTGACCTTAATGGAGGGTGGGGTGTTTCATATGAGAGAAATATGCTTGTTTAAACTTTCATTACATTGATGGATAATTAAATTTTAATTAGTTAGACAATTATATACTTAACCGTCTTTAAACTCTTTCTTCTACGTTACAAACTACAGGAAGCTGAACCCAATTCTTTCAGAGCCCAACTCCATAATCGCCGCCTCCTTGAAGCCATCGGATCCCGATCCGCCTTCGCCACTTCGCACGCCGGAGCGCTACCCGTCAGCGCCGCCAAAGGGAGCCAGCTCGCGGGTCCCTCCTTGCCTGGAAATGGGTTCGAAACCCACCACTTGGTGCTGCGATATCTCTCAATTCCTTGCATGATACACGATCTAACCGTATAGAAAGGAAGATCATAGATCGGTCTTTGATTTTTTTCTTTTGGGTTTGAATTAATTTTGAATGGATCTGGGGAATTTAGTGTTTGAATTCGGAATGATATTGGCCATTGAAGGTTTGTAGTGGCAGCTGAGTCATAGGAATTAGAGTTTCTTATATGGTTTGCTAATGTATGGATATATAAGAAAAAAAAAGAAACTGCATAGTCTATATTAAATTTCCTAGGGACCATGTGTGTTTTGGGAATAATTGAATGGTTTGTGTAAAAAGGGTAATAGGCAAATAGCAAAGAATGTTTTTATTTTATTTTATTTTATTTTGAGAATGCTCAAGGAAAGAAATGATATAGTGGATGAATGTTAAACCTTAAATGGTAAACATTAATTGTAAATTAAAAGAAAAATATAGAAATTAAATTCACATGGTTTTTGGCAACAATTCAAACGAGCGGATAAGGAAAATTGAGAATGAAATGAATTTGCAATTTTAATTTTAATTTATATAAGACATTTTACTTATGTTGTGGGACCCAATAATGCATGCATATCTTTTAATTAGTTTGTTTTCAAAGATTACACACAAAAAAAAAAACGCATGCACATGCATGAAACAATGGGACAAAAATAATGCATTGCTTATATAAATTTGCGTTATATTTGTAGTTTAATGACACTGTTTGTACATCAAAATCTCATTAACTTTATCACAATTAATACTGTAATAAATTTAAATTTTAATGGTTTACTCAAAACAAATTTATTACTATTAATATTAAAAATCTCAACTCATAAATTAAAAATTGATTTCAAATATATATTTTCTTCTTATGAAGTCGCATGATAAGCATTAAATTCATTTCTAAACTTATGACGGTACAACTCTTTCCATAATATTCATTTTTAAACAACGAAGAAATTTTAATGCTAAATATTCAAATTAGTTAGTAATGCAAATCACGTTTGTTTATAAATTTATGAAATGGTTTGCACCTCTTGTTCAAGAATTAATAAAATCTCAAATATAAATATTTATTTTACATTGCACCTTAATTTAATTTATATTTTAAATCTCAAAATGAATATCATAAACTGATTTATACAGTCAAATCAAAATTAACTATTTTGAGTATTCGTTCATGAAATTTATTCATAAACAATTCAATTGTTATAAATCACCATTTATCCAATTACAAATTGTTTATTAGAAATAAAATGGAAATCATTCCTTAATACATCATAAAACTTTTAAAAATAATTTAATTTAAAAATGGAATTTTTAAATTTTGATGCATTTTCTAATGAAATTTCTTAAAATAAAATTTTAAATTGGTACATAAATTGCGGGTTGTTACAATCTCCCCCATTTAAAAATTTTTCATCGTCGAAAAGGAACGAAGCTAAAAGTTGTTTAATTAACCAACTAAATTTTCTTTTTATCTTTATTGGTTTCAATAATTTTATTAGTTGATTAACTTTTCAAATATATATAACTTTAATATATACAAATATCATATTTTCCTACCTCGAGTTATATATATATAATCACAAATACGTTAATTATAGACTTGGCACTCTCGACTCGTTCTAGGGCATTAGTAACCCCATCTCTAACGAGTTTTCTCATTCTAGGATACTACTGATCCTCTCTCTAATGAGTATTCTTCTATAGGATATTACTAATCTTACCTCTGATGAGTCTTTTGTTCAGTTCTAACGAGTTGTACCCCAAAGATTTTGAGCTAACCAGAGCTCTGATACCAACTGTAAAGACCCGAAAATTCCCGCCCTTTGATTCGACCATAAACCACACAGGTCTGTCCCAAAGGTTGGAAATCTTTGAATACTTTAACTCTGGGAATACAATACATTAGAACAAATAAAAGCAGACTTTTATTACTGTAACAACCCGAAAATCTAGGCCAGTTTAAAATTTTTATTTTGGCAATTTTAGCGAATTTTGATTATTTAAAATGAATCATTTTAAATAATATCGGCGAGAAATTTATTTTGAATGGAATTCGAATGTATATATTATATACGTCGTCGTAAGAATATAATTTTTTTTATATAATTATAAAAGGAATTGAAAATGGCGCGGTAGTTCGATAATTCGATTTCAAACTTCAATTGAATGTACCGAGTGCAAAACAATCCGGATTTTAGTGAAACCAAAAACAGTAGGATCTAATTGATGATATCTTTCCAACGAGTCCGAAAAATCAAAATTTCATAGTGGGGATCAAAAGATATGTCCAGTTGAAAATTCTGAATAGTCGCAATGGAATTCAGGCCCTTAAAAATGGGAATTTTGCAAACGACCTCGGATTTCGACGAAACCACTTTTGTTGGGTCCGTGATGTCAACTTATTGCTAGGTTGCAAATTTCGTAATTTTTTGAATCATTATGTGAGCGTGGCAAAGGAAAACGTGTTTTGACCATTTCAGTTGAATTTAATCGACTGGAAAATGGCCATTTTTCAAACGGTCTCAGAATTCGACGAAACTAGTTTTATTAGGACCGTATCGTCAATACGAAGCTAGAAAATATTTTTCTGCAATTTATAGAGTCAGTATGTGACGCCAGTAAATTGAAATGCGCGTTCAAATTCAATATATAGAGTTATATGTTGATTTTAACGGAAACTTAGCGTAACGGTGGAATTGGCCTAGGATACGTATCCCATTGTGTTCGGAATGAGGGTAATTAGTTATGGACGACAGGCGGTGGGTTCGATTTCGCGTTCGAAATAAAAATTTAACTTTATGGAATTAAATTGAATTATATATATATATATATATATTTATATAAACCCCCCCCCCTTTACTTTTCCAGATCGAGAATTTTAAAAGGAAAAAAAAACCGAGCAGGAGCTCGTGGCGCCGCTGCTCAGTCGGCCACCGCGCCCCCTCCGACGATGGCGCCCGCCCCTCAACCCCCTTCCCTCCTCCTCATCTTCGCCTACTAACCGACGCAACCCTTCCCCCTCCGATTCAAACTCCCGTCGCCCCTAAAACCCGAGATCCACGAACGCAGCACCCCCGAAACCCTAGCCTCGACAGCAACCCCGCCGCCTTGCAGCGCCTCACGCCACCACTCCGACAATCTCAGCGCTCCAGGCCCCCCCAACCACCTGCGAACACTCCCCTTCTGAAAAACGTAAGCTTTTCTACCTTCTTTCCATTTGATTTGCAAGTTAGTTTTTATTTTTATATAACAACAGTTTAAATCAGCTTTATTTAATTTAATACATGAAAACAAAAATGAATTTGATTTGAAAACGAAAATGAATTTGCTTTGAAAACGAAAATGAATTTTCTTTTGAAAACAAAAATGAATTTGCTTTGAAAACGAAAATGAATTTTCTTTTGAAAACAAAAATGAATTTTCTTTGAAAACAAAAATGAATTTTCTTTTGAAAACAAAATCTGAAATAGCTTTGTAAACAAAGTTTGCATTCTTTTTGAAAATAAAATCAACATTGTTTTTAAATATAGAAGAGACAATTTTCGTTTATACAAAGATTAGATTTTCAATTGTATAAAGATACGATTTTTAGAATTGAAAAGATATGGAATAATTTTTAGAAGAATCATATAAAAATGTGATTTTTATACAGGCAGTGACAAGATAGAAATTCAATCTTTATATTAGAGGTAGGAATATAAAAATTCGATTTTTATATATTGAATAGCGAAGTAAAAATTCGATTTTTATATATTGAATAGCGAAGTAAAAATTCGATTTTTATATATTGAATAGCGAAGTAAAAATTCGATTTTTATATATTGAATAGCGAAGTAAAAATTCGATTTTTATATATTGAATAGCGAAGTAAAAATTCGATTTTTATATATTGAATAACGAAGTAAAAATGTGATTTTTATATCTGTAGAGGATACGGGCAAAGAAAGTGATGAAAGATGAAACAACGAAGATTTCTGCACAAAAAGAGTCGTGGGATTGGATTAGCAATAATGTGAGAACTTCTCACTCTTCAATTTCTTTTTTTAGTTATATATATACTAGGATGCAGACGATGTTTAGTAGCACCCGACACCCGTTATCCACAAACCATGGATGGCTTGTTTGTTAAATTGTTTGGTTGTGTAGTTGCTTAGATTATTTGGTTTGAATTGAGTTGTTTGGTGAAATGGAATGAATTTGATTGATGTGTGAATGGCGTGGGCCTTCACTAGTCCGGGGATAAGGCTAGGCCTTGTCCCGTTTCTAGTATCGTGCCGTTATGCCGCCGAAATTTTCTAAAAATAAGTTAGGAAAATAAAGATAACATTTTATTTAATAAATGAACTGAATAGAATATTCATAGGTTTAATAAAATAGTTTGATCGTTAAAAATATAATTTTTAACGTGAATATGAATAAATAAATATTCATTTACAAACCGGACGGTTTGTTTATGTACACCTATTTGAAGGACATTGATTGGGACGATAAATTTTACACATCGCCCAACTGCACAAATAAAAATCCGTGTTTGATTGTTTGAAACCCCACACGGGTATTGGGATGATATTTGACATACACTAATCCCGATTGTTTAGTTGTATGTCGATCGATTGATTGACAGACTGTTATAAGCGTTGAATATTTATATTTGATGCTTATACAGTGTAGAATGCACTTTGGATGATGGTTGATTATTCATCGTTGTTATTGTATACATGTGTTGTAGAAAATCCATACAATTAACATTATATGGTAATTGATTGGGTCTCATTCCAGTTTCGAAATAGTAATATTTGAAATAGAAATATTTGAAATAGAAATATTTGAAATGGAATATTTGAAAATATCAATATATGAAGCCGTGTTGATTAGATTGACGCTATTTTGACGTGAACTGTAACGACCCAGATTTTCAGTCGTTGAATTCTGAATATTTAAATTTGTTTTAAATATTTTATTTGAATTATAGATAGGAATTTATTTATAAAACGACATTTTAAACGTATAATTTATAATATAATTTAAAACGAGTTCATAATGGCGCGGTAGTTTAAAAATTTGATTTCAAATTTCAAATGAATGTACAAGATTCAAAATAAATCGGATTTTAGCGAAACAAGAAATATTTGAATCAGTTTGAAAATATCTTTCCAACGAATGTGAAAAATCCAGATTTCATAGCAGGAATAAAAAGTTATGTCCAAATCAAATTTAGAAATAGTCGCTATAGAATCGTTCATCGACCATAACAGTCTATTTGAGATAATTGCATACTGGATTCAAATTTGGGCAAGGTTCTTTTGAGACGTAGTTATAATTTAATTTTTAGAATTTTACTGTAATTTTTAATTAATTAAATACACAACTTTTTATCTGGGGTTTTTGGCACCCTTTATCAATATTTTAGGGTTTCACAATATGAGTTAATCTACCGATATTATTATATTTTTGGGACCGTGGTACCTCGCTGGACACGACTGTATTCCTACTTCTGTTGTTTGAGGTTCGAATATAAATAAAGTAGTATATTACGGAGTACCTGTATTTTTCTAAATTTATATATATGCAATTGTTTTATCCTATCTTCTAAATTACACTAATAGTTCCTGTTGCATCCCAAATGGACATTCTCTTTTGATATATATAAGACCAAACCAACAAGGAGTACAAATGACATAGGATATCCAAATGTATAAAAGTAATAAGAATCGACTAACAGCATAAAGGATTGACGCTGTTTACTTTAGAAAAAAAATTAGAAGAAAAATAAATAAACAAAGGACAGCGTGATGGCCAAACTTTAGACAGCGTGCTATCCACGTTATCAAATCCGTGCGCATCAAGGCATCAATACCGTGAGTGCCAAGCTGTTCAAGCGTGGGTGCCAAACTACCGTCTCCTTTAAATATAGTGCTCATTTCTTTTTATCCTTTCGGATCTCAAGGAAAATAAATAAAGAAAAATTCCTATAAAAATTTATCGTTTACTCCTCTGTCTAACAAACCAAATCACTGACCCTTTATTTCCCAAAAATCGTTTTTTTTGCTCAAATGAAAACAGCGGTCCCTCCCTCACTACAATCGAGCAAAATTGATTAGCTTTTTTTTTCATCTCAATCTCCGCTTAACCATACATTAATTCACGAAAGCGTCCAACTGCAGAACTAGAGAGGGGGGACAGGGCTTTTGGTTTGGGAACGATGGATGTCGCGGTTTCCTGTAGATGCCCAGATCTGGACGGAAACCTTAGGGGAACTGCGATGTTTGCTTTGAGTGTTTCGAGTTGATTTGTCTGGTATTCAAGATGGAGGTGCGATGTTCACTGGGTATTTTCGAGTTTCAAACGGCAGCTAGTTCTTGTGCTCTTGGATTCTATCATGGGTTCGTCGAGTGCGATGGTGATTGTGGGGTTCGCCAGAAAATTTTGGAGTGGGGCCACCATTGTCTGGTGGTGTTGATGTTGGTGGAGAAGCCCGGTTCGGCTGTAGTAGTGAAAAGTTGAAAAGGAAATTTGAAGGGGTTCGGTAGGAGAAGGCTGCGAAGTGATGTAGGTTGGGCAATTAGTTTTGACAATTTGGGGCGCGGACGTTTTATAGGAGGGAGAAGAGGGGTTCGGTGGCCACCTGGTAGCATGACGAGGCAGTAAGTTTCGTATTTTTAACACATAGGGGACGGACTCAAACATGGTAAAGGTCTGTTAGTGTAAAACCTGATTTGAAGGTGGTTTTTTCTGGAAGGTGAATGAACGTCATGAGGATGGCCAGGTATTCTTACATGTAATATTTTTTAGGAGTGTTGTGGCAATATAAGTGTTGGGTTACTGATAAGCGCTGATGTGCTATTCGATGTGTTAAGGGATGATTGCGAGTTTGACGGTGTTGGCAAAGGAATTAGGTTACTGTGTGTTATGTAGGTGTGGTATTTGAACAGAAGTCTGGAGAAAATTGTGGCAAGCAATGCTGTGTAGGAGTGTGGAGGTTCGAACCTATATGAGTTTCACTCTAAAGGAAATTTTAGGAGTAGAGATGTCTTTTGTGAAGGAGCGAGTTACAGCAGAGGAAGGAAACAATCTGGGGAGTTTTGGTCATAGCTTGGAACTGGGTAATTCGTGATTTTGGGGCTAAGAACAATGATTAAGGGAAGAATCGTATTGAAGAAGAAGACTTGGTATGCTGAAATCATATATGAATCAGACAAAACCGGTCACATTGGGACCGTAACAACGAAATCCACGTGATGGTACTAACCAGGCTAAGGATGGAGCTACTGGAATTTCGAAAAAAAAATCAAACGCCTGTTTGATTGTCAATGAAATAAAACCAGAACCGTCAACTGCAAACGTGGTGAGTAAACTCACTAACTCCTCTCGTTTATATTTTTTTATATATAACCGAGTTTTAAATATTTTTATAATGTGCAATGGTTGATTGGTTGAATAGTTGGTAAATTTGGTTGAATTGGTTGATAGGATTACACCATTAATTGATCATTAGTTCTGATATTTCATTTTTGATGTGAAATAATATTATTAATGTTATTAACATCTGTGGATGCAGGGAAACAGGTTGGAGGGATCCAACTGGATCCCTCAACATTTTATTTACTGTTTTATTTGATGGTGATATATGTTATGCTACATTATCCATGGTTGAATTTGTGGGTTTGGTTTACCCTGGCCTTAGGAACCTGGTATTTTAGATACCGTAAAATATCATCGAATGTGAAAAGGAAATTAGAATTTAAAAGCAGAGTTTATTTCCAAATTAGAAATAATTTCTTTTTCATTGAGTTGCAAATGGAAACCTATTCCATTGGGTAAACCAAGAAAAATGTTATAAATAAAGATATAAATTAAGTGGATCATTAACCATTGGATAAATTAAAAGGTGAGTTCAAATATGAATGTATATTTGAAAGTGAGTATCGGTTTTGAGACCAATATTTGGAAATAGATCTGAATTTAGCAAATTACAGAGGAAAGTTTAAAGAAAGATTTTCAAATGCTTAAATTAAAAGAATAAATAGTTAAAACAAGGAAATGTTTTGCAAATAAAATGTATATAAAAAGGGGATTTATAGAAATCGAATTAAGTGGTTAGAAAAATGTATAGTTTATAAATATGTTTAAAGGAGAACTTGAATTGTTTAAAATAAACAGAGTTTATAAATGAACAACGGAAGCGTGTGCGTCGCACACGGTATTTTATTCAAAACAGCAATCATAACGCTGTTGTCATAAGAAATACTTTTTAAAATTTTAAACAGCGATTATAACGCTGTCTTTGTAAGAAATGCTTTTATAAAACTAAACAGAGATTTTAGCACTGTTATTATAATAGATGTTGTAAATCTATACAGCAATTTTAGACGCTGCTGTTATAATAAATGTCTTGGTAAATCTAAATAGCAATTTTAACGCTGCCGTTATAATAACTGTTTTAATAGCAATCTTAATGCTATAGGTTATGATAAGTGTTCTATAATGCTAGACAGCGGTTTTAACGCTGTTGTTGAAAGCAATGTTTGGTTTAAAGTTGTGAGCTCTGACTATTTCAAAGTAAAGAATGTCGTTCAGTTAAGGTCTGAGAGGTAATTATACCCCAACTTGACTAACTGCGTTATTGACGGAGAAATGGTTAAGGCTCGATAGCAAGGGTTGGTTAGTGATATCGTTAGTTAACGAATGATTTATGATTTGAGTTATAATAACGATGTTTATAACATCAGTTGATTCAAAGGATTTAGAAATGTTTTCTAACTGGGGTAAAGGATATTTTCTCGATAAAGGAATTATAATATTGGAAATGTTTTCCAATGATCGAGAGAGGAAATAGAGCTTTGAAAGGGCACGAAAGGTGGAAAATGGGAATTGGAAATGATAATGAAATAAAGAACTAATATAAAAAGGACCCAGTGTTGGTTGATGCTTGATTGATAGAATTTCCATTTGGAAATAAGACCGTTGATTGTATGGATGTTTCTTTGATAGTTAAATCACCGACTATCAAAGTTTTATTTTTATATACCTCCGTTGTCAATATGGAGAGACCGGGATTAGATTTGATATCTGAAAACCACTCCGTATTGGCATAAGCATTATGAAGCAACTTATGCTGAAGACAATTGAAGACGGAGTTATGCAAGGGCTATCCTGTTTACGGGTTAGTGCCTTCGGTTTGTCCAGACCCAGGACAACTTGTATGGACGAGTGTCTGACAGAGTATTTCCAAAGGGGGTTACGTACGTTGATTCCTTCAAACGTACGAAGTTGATGGCATAGAAGGGAAGCTTCTTTAGCCTAACAATCTGAGTATTTTTGTGGGAATCAATTAGTGATTTCCGATGGATCTGACGATGTGGCATTCAAAGTGAATGATGGCCAGATGTTCTGGAAGATAATTCAAACCTCAAGCCTCATCAACCCGGAATTGGACAAAAATCGGGCAGGCAGCAT
The DNA here is from genome assembly GCA_030737875.1 of Allium sativum. NCBI lineage: Eukaryota > Viridiplantae > Streptophyta > Magnoliopsida > Asparagales > Amaryllidaceae > Allium > Allium sativum. The sequence goes on along the minus strand of CM060918.1, from coordinate 216,520,380 downwards.
GGCTATGTGGGTCGCACCCATTAGGATGTATGATCACCTATCTAGAGAAATTCCTTTTGTTCTTAAATCTATCGATGCTGTCCCTTATCGGGAGACGGTTGCTGATCCCAACCGTCGGTGGTATACATTCGATACACTCAAGCGAAATGAGTGGCCGGCCATGTGTGGGCCGGGTTGCAAGATGTTCTTGTTGAACCCAGTGTATTTGCCTCTAGAGATACACGTTCGGAAGGTGGTCCCATACCTTGTCAAGTTGGAATCCAATCTCCAATAAGTGCCTGCGAGTTTGATTGTATATTATATACGTAGAGCGTGAGATGCAAGCGTTCTACTAGGTTTTAATTACTTGTGATTAGACATTATTATAATATCAGATGATATATGATTTCCAAAGTGTTTTGGGTTATCGTAAGGTAAAAACCATCCATGTTTATGTGTGGATCGGTCTTACGATTATCATTTCTTTGAAAGGATTTTGAAAAGTTAAACCAAATGATTGGAGTTTACTCACACCAGTCCCATGACTGACCCAGAGTTTATTTTGTTTGTTTTCCCTAAACTCTTGGGTGCCCAAATTTGTACGGGCAGTCCAGTAGTCGGGATTTTACAGATTCACTTGGAGAAGCTTGAAGCAGGATGCTTCACCAGTTGGCTATAGACTACTATATTTTCCGCTGTGTACTATGTTGTATCTGGAAACAGGTGTTTATAACTGTTCCAGGGATAATCGTTGTGCTCTGATAATGGTATGTATATACAAATACTGATTTGTGCTTCAAAGTTATATTATCTAATATATTTTATTCGTTCCGCTGTGAGTTTGTGATCTTCGTTTTCTTCTATTCTAATAATTCTTTCTTTCTATTTCTCATCCTCTAACTTCTTTCTAATAATGGTTCGTATTTCTGTGCAATTTGAGTTGGACGTGTGGTGTTATTAGTCGACTCAAAGGGTACGGATTTGCGGGTCGTTTCATGAACGATATTTATATCGATTTTATTCATTTTATAATGAATATCGAAAGTGATTTCAAAATCTGATATTTTGAAATGAATTGAATATAAACGAATTCGAATTGAAATGGAATAGAAACGAATTCGAATTGAAATGGAATAGAAATGAATTCGAATTGAAATTGAATTGAATTGAAAACGAATTGAAATTGAATTGAATTGAAAACGAATTGAAATTGAATTAGAAATCAATTTGAATTGAAATCAATTTGAAATGAATTTAAAATGAATTTAAATTGGAATATTCAATTTTGATTTGAAAATTGAATATGAAGTTGAAACCGTTTTGAAAATGAATTTAAAACGATTTATAAAGCACGTTTTGAATTGAAATCGACAAAGTATATATTATATATACTATATATATAATATAATGGCCTGAATAGAATGCGCTGCGCCGCGGCAGTTCGCGAATTTCGATCATTGACTTCGAACAGATATTACGGGAGATCCGACCGTCGTATTCTCCTGAAACCGGAACCGTTGGGTTCGTATCGAAAAGAGCTTTCTAACGAATATTAGAAATTTGAAATTTAACGGTTGGATTTGGAATTATGTCCAAATATAATTTGAGAAAGGTCGCTATAAGTGCAGTTCGATGACCGTTGATCGAAATCGACTGTACGGGCCTTGATAAAATTATTTAAAATAGTAATAATTTGTGTAAAATCATAAAAAATGATTTAGAAAGGATTAGGATGAAAAACTCCATATTTGAAAAGATAAAAATAGATTTTTATCGAAATGAACTAGTTTTGAACTAGAATTATAATTCTATTTATTTTTAAATAAATAAATTGAATTTGAAAAGGGTTTTAAAAATAACCAGAATTTCCAATGATTGCATTGGAGTGGATTTGAATCGAAATTGTCTTCGGAATATTTCGATGTTGGAATTCGTGATTATACAGATGTTGTTATGGAAATTTGAAAGATATATATTTATATCGTTATTTCCAATACGACATTTGGTAATCGTAGAATTTGATATTGAATATAAGCCGATATATTTTCTATTCAGGGCCTTGTATTGAATATCAAATGTGATTTGGGTTTGTCGTGAATAGTGTCTTCACTAACACTGCTCTTGAACCCAGTTGAGAAAAGATTAAATCTTTTTATTTAGATTTAATGAAGTGTACCAATTAAATAATATTTAATTGGAATTGGATTGATATTGATTTTTGGGTTTATCGTGGACAGTGTTTTAAATAACACTCGTTCTTTAACCTGATAATTAATGGAATGTGATTTTAGGTTTATCGTGAACTGTGTTTTAAGCGACACTGATTCTTTAACCCAGGTAAAGATTAAAACTAAGTGGAGTTTTAATGAATCTTTAATTAGATTGAAATAATCGAGAATGGAGTATCACCAGTTTTACTCCAAGCGATAGTTAAATCTTCAATTAGATTTGAAAGTGAAATGGTAATTTAATTTACCGATAACACCGTGGTGTTAGATATGAAGTATTACCAGTTTTACTTCATGGGATGAATAGGTTGGGATTGGGAAATTAAAACAAATGATTACTTCGGTAAGGTTCGTTAACCCGACTAGTTGAATCAAAATTCAAAAGGATAGATTAAAGAATAAATATAAAGAATTTATCTTTGATAAAATTAATGGGAACCTTTCCCTATGAATGTGAAATTTAGAAACTAACTGTCGGTTAGCTAAGCAGAATGGTTTCCTGGATATTGATCTGATGTTGGTTTCGGCCTTCGGGGTTAATATTTGGGGAATTATTCTCTTGATTAATTTACGGTTAGTGACTGATGAATTGGAATGAGGCGTATGTTGTGTTTGTGTAACACTTATTTAAAATATATGCGAGTTATTTGGGAAGACCAGGTTTATCCCATTCTGAATAACTGATACGACGATAAGTCGAAGATGAAGACGATGGTCGAAGACCGGAGGTCTTCACGTCGTGTGGGTGATTAATGATGATCTTGATTGGGCTGTACACCCAAGAAGATGGAAACAGTTGGTGATCGTCCAGACGTGCTTAGAGATCGATGGATATGCGGGGTACTAGGTGCCTCCGGTTTCGTTCAGACCCAGAACGGACTTGTAAATGGACTGCGTGTCTGACATTGGATTTTAGTCCGTGTGATTGATCTCTATTAAATATATATCTATTTGGCGGCGGAGAATTTATTCTCTTGCTTAACGCCCTTCTCTGAGACGTACGAGCTCAGGGGTTATATACTGATGGATATCAAACGCATGGAGTGAATTGCCTGTGTGGCATGCCTAAGTGGCAATTGATCGAGGCTTCTGTTGAAAAGCAAAGTCTTGTGGTTGATGATCGAAGCACGGCCTTTGTGGCTTAGCTTTGTGTAACGTTTGCTTCGCGAGTTTCGCACCCCGGTTGTGAACCAAAAACGGGAGAGGACCTCAGGGAGGGCATGCGTTTCTTTCTAGCTAGGGTGGTGTCAGTGACCTTCCAGCCCTGACATTTATATACTTTTCACCTGTGTGGTTGTTGCTGTTGCGAGGCGCCTCGGTTAGATCGGACGATCCGGGTCCGATGGAGCCATTCGTTGGCTCATTTACGCCCCAAAGGGCGGGGAAACGTAGTGTTCAGGCATTTTAATCCACATCGGTGGACCGGCCCTGTCGCTCCAAGGGTCACTCGAGCTCTAATCCTGGGACTCGGGCTAGACAGTCTCGAATCGGTAGAGGACGATCCCTAGCCTCGGTTCATAGATGGAAACCCAATTTCCAAATACGTGACTTTGCGATTTTGATTGTATAACCTATATATGGCGACATAGTGGTATGGGGCATTCATGCCGCCTATGATTGATACTTATGATTTGAAGTTGTTTTATACACTATACACTTATAATAGTATCAAAATGATTTGTTTTAAACGTATCAAGCATTCTTTGGCTGTTATAAGGGAAAACCATATCCCCCGGCTTGCGTTGCATTGTGTGATAGGACCTGGGTCTTATAACAGCTTCATTTTTCTCTATTTAGCATTGCGCTGTTTGTTTTATGCACTAGTATTCTTGGGAGGAAACCCGTTCCATGTTATACGGCGTGGTCCTTTGATTTACCTAACTTTAAAATAAAGATTAATAACTGTTTTAGTTCTCACACCAGTCACATGACTGACCTGGAGTTTATTGTTTTAACCTAAACTCTGGGTGCCCCTATTTGGACACGGGCAGCTAGTAGTTTTGGTTTTGCAGATTTATATTCACAGGATCCTGGTTTACAGCTGGAATGATATCCGGAAAGCTTTGTATCCGTATATCTCATTCTAGTTGTGTATTGTATTATTTTCCGATGCGATGTTTTTAAGTGTAATTTAAATCTCTGATATTTCTGTGTAATATTCATTTATACTCTGTATATTCTTGTGATCTGATGGAATTGTTGTAATATACAATGAAATGTTCTCCCGTCTGCGTTCTATTTTGTTCGTGTTCTCAAAACAATTCGTTCTTTCTCTTCTCTCCGGAGACCGGGGGAGTTCGGGTCGTTTCATCGTGGTATCAGAGCTTTGGTTTACAAAGCTCAGAGAACAAGACACATTAGAACCATACGAAAGAATTCATCAGAATTGGATTAGTAATATCCAACGAGGATGACTCGTTAGAGATGGGATCAGTAGTATCCTAGAACGAGTGTGAAGAGTAAATTTTTAAAATAAAAATGAAAGCCAATTTTGTTTTGAAAATTTAAAATCAATTATTCGTATTTGATTATTTATTTTATATTGATTTGGACAGTCCAGTATATAAAGATTTTGCATATGCGCCTTGCAAACGTATATTCGAAATTTTAATATACTGGATAGATATAGATTCACACTCTAGTCGCCCGAAAATGATTCTGATGATTGTAGCTACATCATCAGAATTAGTGTTCGAGTGTTGAAGGTGTGATATTTATATATCTCCTATTGACTGGTGTGAGAACCAAAATTAGATAGGGCCTATTGTTGTGATTTGGCATCAGAAATTTGATTTTTGACTATATATCAAAATTATGAATTTGAAATGATAATTCACTAATTGATTGATGGTTGTGTTGTTTGATTATTGTTTGTTAGTTGAAATTTTAACCATATAGCCAATTTGATCAAATAGTGAATATTATTGAAATTTGGTCGCATTTGCTTGCATATACATATACTTACATTGAACAGGTCACAGCAAGGAGGCTAGAGCAGAGAATAAAATTTGTTTGCCCGACAAATAGTTACATGTTTACTACATAATTTATTGTTTTGTTTGGGTGATGATGATTTTATGAGCCTATTGGCTAGCCGCTTGGCTTTTTCTTTTTCTTTTTGAGATCAGAAGGCCTATATGGCAATTTCGGGATTTTCCCGTTGCTCCCGGTGCAGGGGAGGTTATGGCGAAATTTTTCGAAAATTTAGGGTGTTAGCCAAATTTTTGAAAATTTGAAAATTCTCAAAAACTGAAAAGTTGGAGAATGGAAGCCAGATCGAATGTAGAGTTGATTGATCAAACCACTTTCGACTCTGTTCCTTTTCGGGGACGAAAAGTTTTAAGTGGGGGAGATTGTAACAACCCGAAAATCTGGGCCAGTTTAAAATTTTTATTTTGGCAATTTTAGCTAATTTTGATTATTTAAAATGAATCATTTTAAATAATATCGGCGAGAAATTTATTTTGAATGAAATTCGAACGTATATATTATATATGTCGTCGTTAGAATATACATTTTTTTTATATAATTATAAAAGGAATTGAAAATGGCGCGGTAGTTCGATAATTCGATTTCAAACTTCAATTGAATGTACCGAGTGCAAAACAATCCGGATTTTAGTGAAACCAAAAACAGTAGGATCTAATTGATGATATCTTTCCAACGAGTCCGAAAAATCAAAATTTCATAGCGGGGATCAAAAGATATGTCCAGTTGAAAATTCTGAATAGTCGCTATGGAATTCAGGCCCTTAAAAATGGGAATTTTGCAAACGACCTCGGATTTCGACGAAACCACTTTTGTTGGGTCCGTGATGTCAAGTTATTGCTAGGTTGCAAATTCGTAATTTTTCGAATCATTATGTGAGCGTGGCAAAGGAAAACGTGTTTTGACCATTTCAGTTGAATTTAATCGACTGGAAAATGGCCATTTTTCAAACGGTCTCAGAATTCGACGAAACTAGTTTTATTAGGACCGTATCGTCAATACGAAGCTAGAAAATATTTTTCTGCAATTTATAGAGTCAGTATGTGACCCCAGTAAATTGAAATGCGCGTTCAAATTCAATATATAGAGTTATATGTTGATTTTAACGGAAACTTCGCGTAACGGTGGAATTGGCCTAGGATACGTATCCCATTGTGTTCGGAATGAGGGTAATTAGTTATGGACGACAGGCGGTGGGTTCGATTTCGCGTTCGAAATAAAAAGTTAACTTTGTGGAATTAAATTGAATTAAATATATATATATATATATATATTTATATAAACCCGCCCCCTTTACTTTTCCAGATCGAGAATTTTAAAACGAAAAAAAAAACCGAGCAGGAGCTCGAGGCGCCGCTGCTCAGTCGGCCACCGCGCCCCCTCCGACGATGGCGTCCGCCCCTCAACCCCCTTCCCTCCTCCTCATCTTCGCCTGCTAACCGACGCAACCCTTCCCCCTCCGATTCAAACAACCGTCGCCCCCAAAACCCGAGATCCACAAACGTAGCACCCCCGAAACCCTAGCCTCGACAGCAACCCCGCCGCCTTGCAGCGCCTCACGCCACCACTCCGACGATCTCAGCGCTCCAGGCCCCCCCTCAACCACCTGCGAACACTCCCCTTCTGAAAAACGTAAGCTTTTCTACCTTCTTTCCATTTGATTTGCAAGTTAGTTTTTATTTTTATATAACAACAGTTTAAATCAGTTTTTATTTAATTTAATACATGAAAACAAAAATGAATTTGCTTTGAAAACAAAAATGAATTTTCTTTTGAAAACAAAGTATGAAATAGCTTTGTAAACAAAGTTTGCATTCTTTTTGAAAATAAAATCAACATTGTTTTTAAATATAGAAGAGACAATTTTCGTTTATACAAAGATTAGATTTTCAATTGTATAAAGATACGATTTTTAGAATTGAAAAGATATGGAATAATTTTTAGAAGAATCATATAAAAATGTGATTTTTAAATAGGCAGTGACAAGATAGAAATTCAATCTTTATATTAGAGGTAGGAATATAAAAATTCGATTTTTATATATTGAATAGCGAAGTAAAAATTCGATTTTTATATAATGAATAGCGAAGTAAAAATTCGATTTTTATATATTGAATAGCAAAGTAAAAATTCGATTTTTATATATTGAATAGCGAAGTAAAAATTCGATTTTTATATATTGAATAACGAAGTAAAAATGTGATTTTTATATCTGTAGAGGATACGGGCAAAGAAAGTGATGAAAGATGAAACGACGAAGATTTCTGCACAAAAAGAGTCGTGGGATTGGATTAGCAATAATGTGAGAACTTCTCACTCTTCAATTTCTTTTTCTAGTTATATATATACTAGGATGCAGACGGTGTTTAGTAGCACCCGACACCCGTCATCCACAAACCATGGATGGCTTGATTGTTAAATTGTTTGGTTGTGTAGTTGCTTAGATTATTTGGTTTGAATTGAGTTGTTTGGTGAAATGGAATTGATTTGATTGATGTGTGAATGGCGTGGGCCTTCACTAGTCCAGGGATAAGGCTAGGCCTTGTCCCGTTTCTAGTATCGTGCCGTTATGCCGCTAAAATTTTCTAAAAATAAGTTAGGAAAATAAAGATAACATTTTATTTAATAAATGAACCGAATAGAATATTCATAGGTTGAATAAAATAGTTTGATCATTAAAAATATAATTTTTAACGTGAATATGAATAAATAAATATTCATTTACAAACCGGACGGTTTGTTTATGTACACCTATTTGAAGGACATTGATTGGGACGATAAATTTTACACATCGCCCAACTGCACAAATAAAAATCTGTGTTTGATTGTTTGAAACCCCACACGGGTATTGGGATGATATTTGACGTACACTAATCCCGATTGTTTAGTTGTATGTCGATCGATTGATTGACAAACTGTTATAAGCGTTGAATATTTATATTTGAGGCTTATACAGTGTAGAATGCACTTTGGATGATGGTTGATTATTCATCGTTGTTATTGTATACATGTGTTGTAGAAAATCCATATAATTAACATTATATGGTAATTGCTTGGGCCTCATTCCAGTTTCGAAATAGTAATATTTGAAATAGAATTATTTGAAATAGAAATATTTGAAATAGAAATATTCGAAATGGAATATTTGAAAATATCAATATATGAAGCCGTGTTGATTAGATTGACGCCATTTTGACGTGAACGATATTTATATCGATTTTATTCATTTTATAAGGAATATCGAAAGTGATTTCAGAATCTAATATTTTGAAAGGAATTGAATATAAACGAATTCGAATTAAAATGGAATAGAAACAAATTCGAATTGAAATGGAATAGAAATGAATTCGAATTGAAATTGAATTGAATTGAAAACGAATTGAAATTGAATTGAAAACGAATTGAAATTGAATTAGAAATCAATTTGAATTGAAATCAATTTGAAATGAATTTAAAATGAATTTAAATTGGAATATTCAATTTTGATTTGAAAATTGAATATGAAGTTGAAACCGTTTTGAAAATGAATTTAAAACGATTTATAAAGCACGTTTGAATTGAAATCGACGAAGTATATATTATATATATTATATATATAATATAATGGCCTGAATAGAACGCGCCGCGCCGCGGCAGTTCGCGAATTTCGACCATTGACTTCGAACGGATATTACGGGAGATCCGACCGTCGGATTCTCCTGAAACCAGAACCGTTGGGTTCGTATCGAAAAGTGCTTTCTAACGAATATTAGAAATTTGAAATCTAATGGTTGGATTTGGAATTATGTCCAAATCTAATTTGAGAAAGGTCGTTGTAAGTGCAGTTCGATGACCGTTGATGGAAATCGACTGTACGGGCCTTGATAAAATTATTAAAAATAGTAATAATTTGTGTAAAATCATAAAAAATGATTTAGAAAGGATTAGGATGAAAAACTCCATATTTGAAAAGATAAAAATAGATTTTAATCGAAATGAACTAGTTTTGAACTAGAATTATAATTCTATTTATTTTTAAATAAATAAATTGAATTTGAAAAGGGTTTTAAAAATAACCAGAATTTCCAATGATTGCATTGGAGTGGATTTGAATCGAAATTGTCTTCGGAATATTTCGATGTTGGAATTCGTGATTATACAGATGTTGTTATGGAAATTTGAAAGATAAATATTTATATCGTTAATTCCAATACGACATTTATTAATCGTAGAATTTGATATTGAATATAAGCCGATATATTTTCTATTCAGAGCCTTGTATTGAATATCAAATGTGATTTGGGTTTTTCGTGAATGGTGTCTTCACTAACACTGCTCTTGAATCCAGTTGAGAAAAGATTAAATCTTTTTATTTAGATTTAATGAAGTGTACCAATTAAATAATATTTAATTGGAATTGGATTGATATTGATTTTTGGGTTTATCGTGGACAGTGTTTTAAATAACACTCGTTCTTTAACCTGATAATTAATGGAATGTGATTTTGGGTTTATCGTGAACTGTGTTTTAAACGACACTGATTCTTTAACCCAGTTAAAGATTAAAACTAAGTGGAGTTTTAATGAATCTTTAATTAGATTAAAATAATCGAGAATGGAGTATCACCAGTTTTACTCCAAGCGATAGTTAAATCTTCAATTAGATTTGAACGTGAATTGGTAATTGAATTTACCGATAACACCGTGGTGTTAGATATGAAGTATTACCAGTTTTACTTCATGGGATGAATAGGTTGGGATTGGGAAATTAAAACAAATGATTACTTTGGTAAGGTTCGTTAATCCCGACTAGTTGAATCAAAATTCAAAAGGATAGATTAAAGAATAAATATAAAGAATTTATCTTTGATAAAATTAATGGTAACCTTTCCCTATGAATGTGAAATTTAGAAACTAACTGTCGGTTAGCTAAGCAGAATGGTTTCCTGGATATTGATCTGATGTTGGTTTCGGCCTTCGGGGTTAATATTTGGGGAATTATTCTCTTGATTAATTTACGGTTAGTGACTGATGAATTGGAATGAGGCTATGTTGTGTTTGTGTAACATTTATTTAAAATATATGCGAGTTATTTGGGAAGACCGGGTTTATCCCATTTTGAATAACTGATACGACGATAAGTCGAAGATGAAGACGATGGTCGAAGACCGGAGGTCTTCACGTCGTGTGAGTGATTACTGATGATCTTGATTGGGCTGTACACCCAAGAAGATGGAAACAGTTGGTGATCGTCTAGACGTGCTTGGAGATCGATGGATATGCGGGGTACTAGGTGCCTCCGGTTTCGTTCAGACCTAGAACGGACTTGTAAATGGACTATGTGTCTGACATTGGATTTTAGTCTGTGTGATTGATCTCTATTAAATATATATCTGTTTGGCGGCGGAGAATTTATTCTCTTGCTTAACGCCCTTCTCTGAGATGTACGAGCTCAGGGGTTATATACTGATGGATATCAAACGCATGGAGTGAATTGCCGGTGTGGCATGCCTAAGTGGCAATTGATCGATGCTTCTGTTGAAAAGCAAAGTCTTGTGGTTGATGATCGAAGCACGGCCTTTGTGGCTTAGCTTTGTGTAACGTTTGCTTCGCGAGTTTCGCACCCCGATTGTGAACCAAAAATGGGAGAGGACCTCAGGGAGGGCATGCATTTCTTTCTAGCTAGGGTGGTGTCAGTGACCTTCCAGCCCTGACATTTATATACTTTTCACCTGTGTGGTTGTTGCTGTTGCGAGGCGCCTCGGTTAGATCGGACGATCCGGGTCCGATGGAGCCATTCGTTGGCTCATTTACGCCCCAAAGGGCGGGGAAACGTAGTGTTCAGGCATTTTAATCCACATCGGTGGACAGGCCCTGTCGCTCCAAGGGTCACTCGAGCTCTAATCCTGGGTCTCGGGCTAGACAGTCTCGAATCGGTAGAGGACGATCCCTAGCCTCGGTTCAAAGATGGAAACCCAATTTCCAAATACGTGACTTTGCGATTTTGATTGTATAACCTATATATGGCGACATAGTGGTATGGGGCATTCATGCCGCCTATGATTGATACTTATGATTTGAAGTTGTTTTATACACTATACACTTATAATAGTATCAAAATGATTTGTTTTAAACGTATCAAGCATTCTTTGGCTGTTATAAGGGAAAACCCTATCCCCCGGCTTGCGTTGCATTGTGTGATAGGACCTGGGTCTTATAACAGCTACATTTTTCTCTATTTAGCATTGCGCTGTTTGTTTTATGAACTGGTATTCTTGGGAGGAAACCCGTTCCGTGTTATACGGCGTGGTCCCTTGATTTACCTAACTTTAAAATAAAGATTAATAACTGTTTTAGTTCTCACACCAGTCACATGACTGACCTGGAGTTTATTGTTTTAACCTAAACTCTGGGTGCCCCTATTTGGACACGGGCAGCTAGTAGTTTTTGTTTTGCAGATTTATATTCACAGCATCCTGGTTTACAGCTGGAATGATATCCGGAAAGCTTTGTATCCGTATATCTCATTCTAGTTGTGTATTGTATTATTTTCCGCTGCGATGTATTTAAGTGTAATTTAAATCTCTGATATTTCTGTGTAATATTCATTTATACTCTGTATATTCTTGTGATCTGATGGAATTGTTGTAATATACAATGAAATGTTCTCCCGTCTGCGTTCTATTTTGTCGTGTTCTCAAAACAATTCGTTCTTTCTCTTCTCTCCGGAGACCGGGGGAGTTCGGGTCGTTTCAATTACATCATGATAATGTTACATCAGAGTACATAATATCAGAGTACATCGAAATTAAATTACAGCGAAAGATAAATTTTACATAAAAAAATTACATTACACAGCGGAAGACTTTCTATGCTCTGGGCACTACTTTAAGCTTCGATCCAGAATCTTGCTAAAAGATATATATATCTGCAAAACAAGCTACTTGACTGCCCGTGTGAAAAAAAATATGGGCACCCGAGTTTGCCAGTGAAACAAACAACAGGTCAGTCATGGGACTGGTATGAGAAACCTAACTTAACTTATCTAATAATAAGGCTAATCACAGGACCACGCCGCTAACACGGAATGGGTTCCCTCTATCGGATTTTCCAGTGCATTGAATAAAGTAAATCGTTAAACAACGCAATGTTTTTTTTAGAAGAATGAAACCATTATAAGACTCAAGTCCCATCACACAATGCAACGCAAACTGGAGGATAGAGTTGTACCTTATAATGGTCAAAAGATGCTTGATACGATAAAAACGGATTTGCTATTATTATTAGTGTATGTATGTTTTCAAAAACAATTTCAATCATAATGTATCAATCATAGACGGCATGGGTACCATATATCATGTCGCCGTACTAGTTCTAGAACCAAAACCGCATGGTGTCGTATTGGAAATTGGGTTTTCCATCATGAAATCGAGGCTAGGGATCGTCCTCTCTGATTCGAGACACTTTAGCAAATGCCTCAGGATCACACCTATGGGCAACCCTTGGATGCGGTAGGGTCGGTCCCCACCTAATGGTAGTGGATTAATTATGCCTGAATACACGTTTCCCTGTTCCTTTGAACCTCCATATGGCCACTAACAACCTATAAATCCGAGGTACCTCAATCCATCATCCACATAAGTAAAATGCCAGCCAGTTTAAGCACTGACACTACTCCTAGCTAGAAAGAAACGTGTGCACTCCCTACAGTCCATATCCCGTTTTTGACTCATACCGGGGTGTGAGACTCGCGAAGTCACGCTATACACAAAGTTATGCCTAAACAGACTATGCTTTGATCATCAACCACAAGGCTCTGCTTTTCAACAAAAGCCTTGATCCATGCATCTTAGCATGCCACATTGTCAATCCAAACCATACCATTGATTCCTACCAATATATGACCTCTAAGCTCGTACATCTCAGAGAAGAGTGTTAAACACCAAACAGATATATATTTAGCAGAGATAAACGAATATCGTATAAAGGAATACAACATAAGACATACAATCCATTTACAAGTCCGTTCTGGGTCTGAACGAAACCGAAGTCACCTTATTTCGCCCCCCATATGTCCAATACAGAGGTGAGGTGCTCGCATATCCGACAATCAACAAGTACGGCTGAACGGCTACCAATGAAGCCCTTTCAAGGTAGCTACTCCCATCATGGGTCTCAGTAGCAACACATCCATTCGATGTGAAGATCGTCGGTCTTCAATCACCGTCTTCAACTCTTCGACTTAGATCGACGTATGATCATTTGAAATGAGATTGAACTCGGAATTTTCAAATGATCCTCGCATATATATATTAAAATCATTCCATATCATTAGCAGGATTTAATAACGAATTATCGCTATGAGAATAACTATTTTCATTTAACGATGCTTCGGGTCGATCGGCGGCTCTGGTGCTGTTTTCAATCAAACTTGATTTACACTTATCCTGAAATCTAACCGTTGGATTTTAACAAAGTTTATATCGTCGGAAAGATCTCCCTAAAGTGGTCCTAACGGTTCTAGTTTCGGGAAAATCCGACGGTCGGAACTTTCGGTATAATCTTTTGAAGTTACGATTTAAAATAGCGAACCGTAGCAGCGTGATTCGTTATATTTTAATTTATTTCAACATCTATTTCTTTTATATATATGAAATCATATATTACATCAAATTGTAATTTTCCTTTTCTTTTGTTATTACATTAAAATGTAATCTTTAATCATTTTTGTATTACAATTGAAACAAAAATGTAATTTCTTTATTTATTGCACCAAGTATATTCTTTTACTTCAATACAATACTACATTAAAAAAAAGAAATCTCTTATTTCAATATATATTTACATTGAAAATGTAACTTTCTATTTCATTGTTCATTTACATTGGAAATATAACCTTTCATTTCAATATATTATTATATTGAAAATGTAACTTTTATTTCATCCTTTATTTACATATAAAATGTAAATTTCTATTTAATCTTTCATTTACATATAGAAGGTAAATTTCTATTAAACCCTTTTATTTACATAGAAAATGTAAATTCCTTTATTTACACTGAAAAATGTAAATTCTTTAATTCCCTTGGTCTACATGGAAAAATGTAAATCCTTTTATTTCTAATCTTTTTATTGTCCATAGAATGACAATAAAAATACTTCTTTTAATTCTAAGATTTTTATTGAATAAAGAATGTCAATAAAAATGTCGTTTAAAACTATTCTTTTTATTTACATCTAAAATGTAAATAAGAATATAACTTTTTAATATATTCATTTATTTACATCTAAAATGTAAATAAAAATATACTTTTTAATTCTATGTTTCTACTTACATCTACAATGTAAATAAAGATGTACTTTTTATTTCTATGTTTTTATTTCACATCTAACCGGTAAGCAAAAATGTGACTTTTATTTCTCAGGTCTTTTATTTACATGGATAATGTAAATAAAAATATTTCTTTCATTAATGTCCTTTATTTACATAGACTATGTAAATAAATACATTTCTTTCATTTCTATGTTTTAGTTTCCAACTAGAATGTGAACAAAAAGTGTAACTTCAAATGTATTCTTTTTATTCCTATGTTTTTATTTACATCTAAAATGTAAATAAAAATGCACCTTTTGAATTCAAGTTTATATTCACATCTAAAATGTGAATAAAAATGTACCATTTATTTTCATGTTTTTATTTATATCTAAAATATAAATAAAAATATCCTTTTTCAATTCATGTTTTTTATTATCTCTAAAATATAAATAAAAATGTCAACCTTTATAATCATGTTTATAATGTCATATAAATGAATATTTTCTGTGTTAACATTTTTCTATAAACTCTAATATCATACAAATGAATATTTTATATGTTAACATTTTTCTATGTTTTCAAATATCATATAAAAGAGTATTTTATATGTAAACATTCCTAACCTTTCATATTAACATAAAAGGACATTTTAGAAATTAAATCAATTCTAACATTTCAACAAAAATAAATAAAAAGGATAACTTCGTTTTGGTTGATAATGCTATTTCAACAAAAACATATAAAAGTGAGATATTTGTTTTGTCGACAACTCTAACTCAACAAAACACATATAAAGTGATATATTTGTCAACTCCACATTTATTAACTAAAATGTTATTTTTATTCATCTTTAACATTTTATAACTAAAATGTTATTTTCCTTTATCTTAACATTTTATCACTAAAATGTTACTTTTCTCTATCTTAACATTTTATCACTAAAATGTTATTTTAATTTATCTTAACATTTTATCACTAAAATGTTATTTTACACTTTCTTAACCTTTTATAACTAAAATGTTATTTTTCACTATCAAGACATTTCTTCATAAAATTGATGTTAATTAACATGCCATTCTCTAAAAACGATGTTTTCTAATATCATATAAAGAATAATATATATTTTAATCTTTTTCCATGAACTCTCATGGCATATAAAATTATAATTTATATGTTGGTCTTTTTCTATGAACTCTAATGTCATATAAAAATGATATTTTATATGCTAACACTTCCTATGGTTTCTAATGTCATATAAAAATGATATTTCATAAGTTAACAATTTCTATTGTCATCCTTTTCTGATGTTTCACACTACAACAAAATGTAATTTTTATTGTTTATTATCACATTTTATATAATTCTAATATAATCTTTTACATAAAATGTAATTTTCAATCTAATGTCACATAAATGAATATTTATTTGTAACCAAATTTTAAATAAAAAATAAATGGTCATTTATTGTAATCAATTTTCTATGTACCCTAATGAAATATAAAAAGTAAATTTATATATTCACATTTTGCTTTTCTGAACTCTAATGACATTCTAATTTAATGGCCTTCTACTTTAATGCCATTCTAATTTAATCATATTCTAATTCTTATGCCATTCTAATTTAATGACATCCTAATTTAATGCCATTCTAATTGACATTACAATATTTTAACAGGAAGGAAACATTCGTCTCAACATGAATGACAAATTCATTTAACATAAATAACAATTTCAATTTTAATAACGTATGTTTGACAAAATGCCAATTCCATTCTAATAGCACATGTATGACTGAAATGCCAATTTTTGTTCTAATACAACATATATGACAAAAATGCCAATCTTGTTCTAACGGCATATGTATGAAAAAAGTGCCAATCTTGTTCTAACATAACTTTTCTTAACAAGAATGATGATTTTTTTATATTAGCCTAACATTTCCAATGTTAATCTTTCTACTGATAGTGTTATTTTTGTTTCCAACATGACAAATTAAAACAAAGTGACAATTTTATGTAGATACACATGATCTAAACTATTCAAGATTATATTTTTATTCGAAAAAAAACATATCATTCAAAAAATAATCATCACCACAATTTATCACAAACAATAATCAACAAAGGCCAAACAACCAATCTAAATTTCGAACCACGTATAATATATTACAATCAGAATCATTATAATATGCATATATAATTTTTTATTTTAAATTTAAAAAAATCTCACCGAATAATTCAGATCTGAAATTTATCCAAAATCTGATCTGCTCCGTTTTGATTCTAGTCAGTTCTGTCGGGTAGATCTTGTTTCTGTGATTCCAACGCAAGTTGTTTCGTCTGATGCTGAACTCATATGAGAGAAATATGCTTGTTTAAACTTTCATTACATTGATGGATAATTAAATTTTAATTAGTTGGACAATAATATACTTAATCGTCTTTAATCCTCTTTCTTCTACGTTACAAACTACAGGAAGCCGAACCCAATTCGTTCAGAGCCCAACTCCATAATCGCCGCCTCCTTGAAGCCATCGGATCCCGATCCGCCTTCGCCACTCCGCACGACGGAGCGCCACCCGTCAGCGCCGCCAACGGGAGCTAGCTCGCGGGTCCCACCTTGCCGGGAAACGGGTTCGAAATCTGCCACTTGGTGCTGTGATTTCTCTTAATTCCTTGTATGATACACGATCTAACCATATAGAAAGAAAGATCATAGATTGGTCTTTGATTTTTTGCTTTTGGGTTTGAATTAATTTTGAATGGATCTGGGGAATTTAGTGTTTGAATTTGGAATGATATTGGCCATTGAAGGTTTGTAGTGGCGTCTGAGTCATAGGAATTAGTGTTTCGTATATGGTTTGCTAATATATGGATATATAAGAAGAAAACAAAAAAAGAAACTGCATAGTCTATATTAAATTTCCTAGGGACCATGTGTGTTTTGGGACGAATTGAATGGTTTGTGTAAAAAGGGTAATATGCTAATAGCAATGAATGTTTTAATTTTATTTTGTTTTATTTTGAGAATGCTCAAGGAAAGAAACGATATAGTGGATGAATGTTCAACCTTAAATGGTAAACATTAATTGTAAATTAAAAGAAAAATATAGAAATTAAATTCACATGGTTTTTGGCAACAATTCAAACGAGCGGATAAGGCAAATTGAGAATGAAATGAATTTGCAGTTTTAATTTTAATTTATATAAGACATTTTACTTATGTTGCGGGACCCAACAATGCATGCATATCTTTTAATTAGTTTGTTTTAAAAGATTACACAAAAAAAAAAAAAACAATGCATGCACATGCATGAAACAATGGGACAAAAATAATGCATTGCTTATATAAATTTGCGTTATATTTTTAGTTTAATGACACTGTTTGTACATCAAAATCTAATTAACTTTATCACAATTAATACTGTAATAAATTTAGATTTTAACAGTTTACTCAAAACAAATTTATTACTATTAATATTAAAAATCTCAACTCATAAATTAAAAATTGATTTCAAATATATATTTTCTTCTTATGAAGTCGCATGATAAGCATTAAATTCATTTCTAAACTTATGACGGTACAACTCTTTCCATAATATTCATTTTTAAACAATGAAGAAATTTTAACGCTAAATATTCAAATCGGTTAGTAATGCAAATCACGTTTGTTTATAAATTTATGAAATGGTTCGCACCTATTGTTCAAAAATTAACAAAATCTCAAACATAAATATTTATTTTACATTGCACCTTAATTTAATTTATATTTTAAATCTCAAAATGAATATCATAAACTGATTTATACAGTCAAATCAAAATTAACTATTTTGAGTATTCGTTCATGAAATTTATTCATAAACAATTCAATTGTTATTAATCACCATTTATCTAATTACAAATTGTTTATTAGAAATAAAATGGAAATCATTCCTTAATACATCATAAAACTTGTAAAAATAATTTAATTTAAAAATGGAATTTTTAAATTTTGATGCATTTTCTAATGAAATTTCCTAAAATAAAATTTTAAATTGGTACATAAATTGCGGGTTGTTACAATTTTAATTATTTCCCCTACATGTTAAAAATAATATTCATAGCAAACAAATATTTGTTTCAACACTTGTATATTTTTAGTGAGTTTTTTACATGATGAAAATGATATTTTTATCATCTAAAATATTTTTTCAACACATGAGCATTTTTTTAGCACTTCATATTCACAATAAAAATGTAAATTTTATTGTTTAATCTATATATTCAACACATGAATATTATCCACTTCACACATACGATAAAAATATGATTTTTATCGTTCTAATCCTTTATTCAACACATGAATAATTTCCATAGTTTATATATATAATAAAAATGTAATTTTTAACGTTAAAACAATTTATTTAAAACATGAATATTTTATATAGTTTAGATAAATGATAAAATGTTATTTTATTTTTCAAAGAATTTTATTCATCACATGAATTTCTATTCAATACATGAATTTCTATTCAACACATGAAAACAGTTTCAACACATGAATTTCTGTTCAACACATGAATATGGTTTCAACACATGAATATAGTTCTAACACTTGAAAATAGTTTCAACACATGAAAATAATTCTAACACATGAATATTATTGAAAATTCCGGCAGCATAACGGCAGGGTATTTAAAACCGGCACCGTCCCGAGTACGGCTCCTCGCTCTACCTTATAACCTCGCGGTTTTTGACAATGGGGATTTCATTCATCTAATTCGCACGCAGGCGAGTATGTTTCTCTTTTCCACAATTTATTCAAATTTTGTTTCAATCACAAATGGGTATTTTTCAACCACAATGGTATTTTTCAACCACAATCCAAACAATATCAACCACAAACATTCCTATCAACCATTCACATTATTCACCGAATTTTTTGCACCAATTCACAATCAACAAATATCGCCCATGGTTTGTGGACGAGGGGAGTATATATATATATATTCGTATATAATTATATTTTATTTCCATTCCAACACACATATCATTTATACAATGCATGTATAATTCATACTTCGCTCGTATAACTTATACAACACATATACATGAGGTATACAACACGTATATAATTTATATTTCGCTTATATAACTTATACAACACATGTCCATTCACATTTCAGTTTAGAAATCTCACATTGGTTGTGTCTTTTCTAAAAATCCTAGCAAGCTCAGAAAAATCCCCGGACATTTCTAGACGGTAGAGAGCGTCCTTGCGGTCACGATGTTTCCTATTTCATCGAATTTCGTTAATACACGATAAAGATACGATTTTTCAAAGTTTGTAACACTTAAAAGTGTTATTTTCAGTTTTAAAATGGCCAAGGCCGATACCTTTCACAAACCTTCGAAACTAGGTTCGCAAATAACCTTCAATCCGTCACACGAGGAAGCGATCGGGTTTCACCACGGTGTAAAGCTCTGAGAGAGCTTCCTGGCGGTCCCCACATTGCTGAACTCGAACGCATATGGTGGGCGTGGCGGAGGTAGAAAGCTTCGAACTTTTTGGGGACGCTGCGCACGAAACACGAGACGAGGGAGGTCGAGGTTGGGGTTGATTTGAAGAGGGGAGGAAGGGCTTCCAAGATTTGGTGGTGGCAGGGTCTATCTCGTCGGGGTTTCGCCGGAATCGGCCAGGGAAGATCAGAGTACTGTGCGTCGTCGAGAGCAGAAAGAGGAGGGGGTTTGAAAAGTAAACGGTGAAGTGGTTGATTCCTATTGGACCAAGGGTTATATAATTTGTTTTTAATTTATTTAAATTCAAAAATACCAGTTTATTCATACTAACTCCCATCCAAACCCAACGACTGTCGCCCCTAGCTAAATACCCCCATCCCGAACACAATGGGATATGTTTCATAGGCCAGTTCGACTGTTACAGTCAGTTATTCTTCAAATTAAAATGTAAAACATTCATTATTCGATTTGAACGTACATTTCAATTTTCCAGGGCCACAAATTGATTCGAAAAATTCCGAAAAAATAAATCTAGCTATGTTTTGACGCTACAGTCCTAACAAAACTAGTTTCATCGAATTCTGAGATCATTTGAAAAATGGCCATTTTCTGGTCGATCAAATTTAATAGAAATCAACGAAACACGTTTTCTTTTACCATGCTCACATATTATGTAACACCCCGTGTATTCTATAACCGTGAAATTCATAAGTTAAAGTATAATTAATTTCAAATCAAAGAATTAAGGGAAACGGATAGGCCATTGCGTTCGTCTCGGAAAAATACGCGAAATAGAGTCCGAGTTTTCGAAAATCGGAGTCCGCGTGACCAAGATATGGCCTTCGTAAGTTTCATAATTAGGTTTAAAATTCGAACAGACGAAAACAGCTCAGAAATCTAATTCAAAATTCAAAATCAAGCCCAATTGGCCAAGGCGGGAAAATTCCCGCCCAAAGCACCCAGGTCGACTTGGCAGTCGACCTGGGGCTAGCCAGGTCGACTGGGCAGTCGACCTGGGTAACCCGTGTCGACTGCCAAGTCGACACGGTGTCGACTGGGCTGTCGACCTGGCCCCTGAGCCAGGTCGAACCCAGCCCACCCTGGCTGGCCAGGTCTGTGTTTGGTCGATTTTATGAGCCTTGCCTTGCCACTAGGGCTAGGTTTCAGCTCCTGGTTGGTCTCTCCTTCAAACGAACGGCTATTATTGAACCAAGCTTCATCGACGGTCTAAATCAACTCACAAACTCTATAAAAAGGACCTAAGGCTAACCCTAATTCACATAAACTAAAATGGAGAAGAGACCGTCATGCTGTTGAGGTGAGACTGAAGATAGACGTCAGAAATAGAGAGACAACTAGGAGATAATTCAAAGCTTAAAGAAACATCAAATCAATCAAAGCAACGCCTACAACAAAGGATAGCATCTCCAAATTCAGAATTCAGATTTTTGAATTGAAGATTCGCCATACGCTGTAAGTAGAGTGCTATTTCGATATGAATTAAATAATTGTGTTGATTTGTGTAATGTAAGAAATGGAATTGTGGCGATAATAATCTATATTTGTATGTTGCTTTGATGTAAAACGATTTGGGAATATTATGATATACGATTGGATATTTGCAAGTACGCGATTTGCGTTGGAAACGAAATGGAATTGTGGCGATAATAATCTATATTTGTATGTTGCTCTGATGCAAAACGATTTGGGAATATTATGATATACAATTGGATATTTGCAAGTACGCGATTTGCGTTGGAAACGAAATGGAATTGTGGCGATAATGACTTATATTTGTATGTTATTTTGATTCTAAACGATTTGGCAATGCTATGGTTTGATTCATACAAGTATGTGGCTTATGTTGACAACCACATGTTGTGAAATTTTGATTGGGACTTATGCAAGCATATGATTCATATTGAAAACTACATGTTTGTGGTAGTTATTTACAACACCCATTTGGTAAATGCAAGTATAAAATTCATGTTGAAACAACAACTATATGTTGTAATAGTTTATTTTGAAATTCATGCAAGTCTATGATCTATTGTTATGACAACATGATGTAAAATTCTATGGTCATCTTTAGTGTAATTTGATTCACCTAAGTATTATGATTCATATGAAGGTTATGTTGAAATTGGCATCATAGTTCAAGTATAAAAATCATATTTTTGTGATAGTAACAAAAGCACACATCTTTGTAAATTTGTATTAATTTTATGAACATGACTAAACTATGTTCGTTATTATGCCCAATTGAAAAACATGTTTTTAGGCTCATGTTGTTATCATAAGTTACATTAGAATTACATTAGAATTACATTCCTCTTGCAAGTTTGCATAGATAAAATAAAAACCATGATGTAAGTTTAGATATGTTTATGCTATAATTCTATGAATAGAATGAAAACCATGATTCATATAAGAATTAGGTTGGGATAATTCTAGTTGAACCATACTTTTGTATTAGTAAGTACCTTTTTGTTAACATGTAGTGATTTTATGAAAACGATTAGTTTATGCCTAAATAAAAATATAGGCTTATATTTCTAGTCAAGACCATGTGCCAATAATAATGATATCTAATTTAGTGAGATTCTTAATTTCAAGTTTACATGGTTAGTTGAACCTATGATTCATGTTTAAGTATTGTTTATGCCATAATCATATGAATTGAATAATTCATGCTTAGGTATTGTTTATGCCATAATCATATGAATAGAATAATTCATGTTTAGGTATTGTTTATGCCATAGTCATATGAATAAATGATTCATGTTTAAGTATTGTTTATGCCATAATCATATGAATTGAATAGTTCATGCTTAGGTATTGTTTATGCCATAATCATATGAATAGAATAATTCATGTTTAGGTATTGTTTATGCCATAGTCATATGAATAAATGATTCATTTTTAAGTATTGTTTATGCCATAATCACATGAATTGAATAATTCATGCTTAGGTATTGTTTATGCCATAATCATATGAATAGAATAATTCATGTTTAGGTATTGTTTATGCCATAGTCATATGAATAAATGATTCATGTTTAAGTACTGTTTATGCCATAATCATATGAATAGATTGATTCATGTTTAAGTATTGTCTATGCATTAACCATATGAATAGAATGATTCATGTTTAAGTATTGTTTATGCCATGGTTATACGAATAGAATGATTCATGTTTAAGTATTGTTTATGCTATGATTATATGGATAAAATGATTCATGTTATGCCATGATTATATGATGTTACAATTGCAAGTTCACATGTGCCTACTTTATGTTAATTGAATCGTTCGTTGCAAGTTCATGCGTTCACACTCCCCTTTTTCTTGTTACCTTATAAACACCATGTTATAAGCCTCCCCTTTTCATATGGCTAAAATTGGGTTTAAGTATTAAACCCAATACACCTTACATTTGAACGAACGTGTAAAACGGGGGTAATGACGTTTGGGCTAAAATATAGAACATATGTGTTGGCATGTTTAACGCATGCCAACAACCTTGAAAGAACAATTAAGTGGCATAAATGAAATTTAACCAATAAAGATGAATTTGAATAATGGGCCGCAAATATTTACATATAAAAGGAAAGAGACAAAATATGTAAATGTAGAAAAATACGATGTGTTCAACCCGAGGTTGGATTGAGTTGTGATGTAAACCTGCCCGGAACCGCCCGGCTGTCCAGTAGTCACAACAATACCTATCCAATGTGGGTGGTTAAACACGGAGCCCAATAAGGACCCGAGGTTAGACTGAGTTGTGGCGTAAGACTGCCCGGACCCAACCGGCAACAGGCAGCCACAACAATACCTGTCTAATGTGAGAGGTCAAGGCTTTAATAAGACAATTAAGGCTGAGTCAGGATTGATAGGATTAAGTAAATTATATTAATACTTAATCAAAATGGAACATGCTAAACTAAACAGACTGATTGGGGGTTAGGTTTATAAAACACTTAACCAACTTAGCATGTTGGCTAGACATAGAAAACCTAGTAGCGAGGGACCCTTTTCGCAGTAACCCTACAAGGTATCATGATACCCTGAAACTAGGCAGGGTGGGGCACGATTACTGGGCTAATTGTAAGAGGTCAAATCGACGGCGGTGGTGCAGCAGTGTAGGTTCTAACGGGGTGCGGGCGTGCACACACTCCGGCGCAGAAAAATAAGGCACTGGGCACCAGTAGCATACCTGTGCATTCTAGGATTTGTGTCGGGCCGCCACCATGGGACTGGGTACACCCCATGGTGGGACCATCATAGGTAACTACAACATCGGGGGCCGTAAGACACATGTAACAATGCGAGTAGGAGCCGATCATCATAAAATGGATCACTTCACCCTGATTATGGAGTGCCTGTTGGGAACTAGTTTATATGGGTACAGAGATTAATATGGGGTACGATAGTATATTCGACCCTAGACAACTTAACTAAGTTTATGGTGCTTTCCCATCTCTAGTTTATACTTATCATACCCAGTTCTTTATTCATAGACTGAATAGTCCTAGACTTACTCAGGCTTTATGTCTGACTCTACTTTTCTTTCGTCTTCTTTTCTTTCGTCCCCCCCCCCAGGTCCATAGGGAGGGAATACCGCAGCTTGACCAGCCTTCATATCCAGCCTGAAGAGAAAGAATGTATTGCTTGGATCTTTTCGTTTTAGACTATGGCTTTGGACAGCAACTATGGGACTTTTGCAGTTTATTTATGTTTTCTTTATGCTTCTTTAAATAATGTAATCAAGACAGTTATGAAGATGTTATGTTTTTGGAAGTATTGTAAGACAATTATGGTATGGTTGTTGTAACACGTATTTTTAATGAAATAAAAGTTGTTGTTTTTCCGCTGTTCAAAAATATGTGTTCTTATATCTGTCTTGTATATCTGTGACTTATACTTATAAACCTCCACCAAAATTAGGGCATTCCCTTTGAGAGTGACCCTAACAGAGGTGGGGTGTTTCACTTGGTATCAGAGCATAGGTTTACCAGATAAGATAAAAAGTTTTGAAAATTTATTTTCAAAAAAGAAATTTAAAGAAGCATTTTTAAAAGATAAAATATTATTTTATTTTAAAAGGCAAAGTCCCCTCCCCAAAGCCATAGGTACTATCTCTTATCCTTCGTTTTGAATCTACCCTTTCTGTTTCAGCATGTTTGGAGACCTTACTCCCCAGCTGTTGACGCTTTCACTCCTCCTCCTCCACGTGAACCAGCAAGCGGAAGAGTCCCAGAGTAGGAAGACGAATAATAGTCAAACAAGAAAGGATCGTAACAGTAATAATAAGAAACAGGAAAAAAGGAAATGCAATTTTTGTGGTACGGAAGGGCACATTGCCAAGGATTGTAGAAAGAGGAAAAGAAAGCAAGGAGAATGTTTTCATTGTGGGGAGACTGGACACATCAGCAAAGACTGCCCTGAGAAGACAGACTTTGAGAAGGGCGGGAAAGACAACAAGTCCCGAGAGAAGAGGAAGTGTAAATTCTGTGGCAAAGTGGGGCACTTAGTGAAAGATTGCCGGAAAAAGAAGGCCAAGATGAATGGTGGGTGCTTTTCTTGCGGTGAAACAGGCCACATGGCTAAGGACTGCCCAAGGAAACGAGGACAGGGGCAGAGGGCTGGATCCACCTCAGGGGCACAAGTTCATGTGCTAGAAGCGCCACCTCTGCAACAGCGAGGTATAAATACTTCTGTAGAAAGTGTAGTTTATCTTTATGATCACCCCGTTCACACTTTATTTGATTCCGGCGCGTCACACTCCTTTATCTCGTCTGCTTTAGTAGAATCTCTGCACCTTAAAACTAGTATGGTAGAGGACCCCTTAATTGTTTCAAACCCAATTGGGGGCCCAGCTCATTTGTCTATGATCTGTGTGGGATTGAAAATTTCTATTCTAAGCATAGAATTTTAATGTAGTGCCTTTGTTTTGGGCTTTTCGGGATATGGTTTGATTTTGGGCATGGATTGGCTATCCAGTAATGGGGCCATCCTTGATTGTGAGAAAAGGGTTGTTAGGCTCCTGACCCAGCTCGGTAACACTTTGGAAATTTCTTGTAATCCTTCGTATGCGGTTATGCTTAGTTATCTTGAATCGCTAGATGCCTCCGTTGAAAATTTGCAATCGATTAGAGTAGTCCGGGAATATCCGGATGTCTTCGAAGAGGTGAAGGGCTTGCCTCCGAAGCGGGAGATAGACTTCCGTATACATCTTGTAGATAATGCAAAGCCCGTTGCGTTGTCCGTTAAACACATGGCTCCACGGGAAAGGAAAGAGCTCAGTAAACAGATTAAAGAGCTTCTAGGGAAGGGGTTCATTAGAAGGAGCATTTCATAATGGGGCGCTCCAGTAGTGTTCGCCACTAAGGCAGAAGGTTCATTTCGCTTATGCATGAGTTGTGGAGAATCACCTTAGTAAGTACATTTGGCAACATGGCTAGCATTTATTTCCAAGGGATGGTTCTGCTACGTGGAATACCTGATAGTGAGAGGACGAGATCTAAAATTCACTAGTGAATTTTGGAGAGCTTGCATGAAACCATGAGTACGCCGTTATGTTTGAGCTGAGTATACTAGAAGTAGAGTAAGTGAAAGAGGAACGAGTGGCAATAGTGAAATAGGTTCCAACTCATATTTTGGAAACAAGAATTAAGAAGCTACGAAATTGTGAAGTTAAAGACGGACAAAGCATAATGGAGTTAAGCTCAAGGAATGCGACTTAGAAGATTGAGGACTAGATTCGTGCATCATATCTCTTCTTAAGAGTATATCCTTGATCCCTCTCTTCCTGTAGAGCTTACTTTCATGCTATCTTTTGTGTATATCCTCTCGGTCCCATTCTCAATCCAATTTCTGTTGCAAACCCCATAGGGAGTATGACTCATCTGTTAGTAACACATGTTGGAGCTTGAGGGTGTTCGTTGGTTTGACTAAACTTTTTGGGTTTTATAGGATACAGGTTGGTCTTAGGAAGGGACTCCCTTGTGACCTAAAAGGAGTCCATCATGCTTAGTTTCCTAGAATCATATATGGTGGTTGGGTTGAGTAATTCTTTGGGTATTAGTCTGATGTTGATTTCGGTCTTCGGGGCTGATGCTTAGAGAATTCTTCTCTTAGTAAATATATATGGCATAGATTTCCAGTTTTGACATTGCCTAATGGGCACAAAGTTTTTACTTGCTTCTATCATTCGACTATACCTTTAGATAGGAACAATTGGGAAAATGGCCTATAGATCAGAGCTACCCGAAAGATCGGCCGGAGTTCACAACGTTTTTCATGTTTCACATCTCCAAAAATGTCTACATGAGTCTGCTGAAGTGGAAGAGCCAAATATCCTAGAAGAAGCTGAAGTGGAACGCGAAGCGACCGTGAGGAAAGTTCCAACCCGCATATTAGGAACAGAAGTGAAGAAGCTACGCAGCCGCGAAGTCGAGCTCGTCAAAGTTCAGTGGAGCGACGCCGAGGAAGATGCAACTTGGGAAACTGAAGCTAGAATACGCGCTGCCTACCCTTTTCTTTTCGAGGGTACATCTTTGATCCTTCCTTTTCCTTAAGTTGCGCTTTTATCTATATTTTTTTTTAGGTATATCTCCTCGACCCTATCTTTTAGGTAGAAACTCTTTGGATGAAAACATGTAGTTGAAACATGTTATGGATGATGGTTGCAAGTGGTTGCTAGTGGTTGCATATACACACACAATCTAGGTTTTAGATCGACTCAGTCACTTCATATTGCATATGCATATATGTTTGAATTCTTATATGGTTGAACTTTAATGTGTTGTCATATGGATGTTGCATTTGTATGAATGATTGTGCACTCATGTAGAATCATGAATAGGAGGATTTGCATACATAATGGATTCATAGCACTTACATAATTCGCATTAAGGAGGTCAACTGAATCAGTAGACCGCCTGATTTTGCATTAGATAAGTATATGTACACACACTTCGCATATGATCATGAAGCATTAGAAGACTTTTAGGGACAATGGATGCTCGTGTTTGCTGGATGAGTAGATGGATGTTTGGATGTTAGGATATACATTCTTCCTAACTTGAAGATTTCGGGGACGAAATCCTTTTAAGTGGGGGAGAATGTAACACCCCGTGTATTCTATAACCGTGAAATTCATAAGTTAAAGTATAATTAATTTCAAATCAAAGAATTAAGGGAAACGGGATACTCCATTGCGTTCGTCTCGGAAAAATACGCGAAATAGAGTCCGAGTTTTCGAAAATCGGAGTCCGTGTGACCAAGATATGGCCTCCGGAAGTTTCAGAATTAGGTTTAAAATTCGAACAGACGAAAACAGCTCAGAAAAACTAATTCAAAATTCAAAATCGGGCCCAATTGGCCAAGGCGGGAAAATTTCCGCCCAAAGCACCCAGGTCGACTTGGCAGTCGACCTGGGGCTAGCCAAGTCGACTAGGCAGTCGACCTGGGTAACCCGTGTCGACTGCCAAGTCGACACGGTGTCGACTGGGCTGTCGACCTGGCCCCTGAGCCAGGTCGAACCGAGCCCACCCTGGCTAGCCAGGTCTGTGTTTGGTCGATTTTCTGAGCCTTGCCTTGCCACTAGGGCTAGGTGTCAGCTCCTGGTTGGTTTCTCCTTCAAACGAACGGCTATTATTGAACCAAGCTTCGTCGACGGTCTAAATCAACTCACAAACTCTATAAAAAGGACCTAAGGCTAACCCTAATTCACATAAACTAAAATGGAGATGAGACCGTCATGTTGCTGAGGAGAGACTGAAGATAGACGTCAGAAATAGAGAGACAACTAGGAGATAATTCAAAGCTTAAAGCAACATCAAATCAATCAAAGCAACGCCTACAACAAAGGATAGCATCTCCAAATTCAGAATTCAGATTTTTGAATTGAAGATTCGCCATACGCTGTAAGTAGAGTGCTATTTCGATATGAATTAAACAATTGTGTTGATTTGTGTAATGTAAGAAATGGAATTGTGGCGATAATAATCTATATTTGTATGTTTCTTTGATGCAAAACGATTTGGGAATATTATGATATCTGATTGGATATTTGCAAGTACGCGATTTGCGTTGGAAACGATATGGAATTGTGGCGATAATAATCTATATTTGTATGTTGCTTTGATGCAAAACGATTTGGGAATATTATGATATACGATTGGATATTTGCAAGTACGCGATTTGCGTTGGAAACGAAATGGAATTGTGGCGATAATGACTTATATTTGTATGTTATTTTGATTCTAAACGATTTGGCAATGCTATGGTTTGATTCATACAAGTATGTGGCTTATGTTGACAACCACATGTTGTGAAATTTTGATTGGGACTTATGCAAGCATATGATTCATATTGAAAACTACATGTTTGTGGTAGTTATTTATAACACCCATTTGGTAAATGCAAGTATAAAATTCATGTTGAAACAACAACTATATGTTGTAATAGTTTATTTTTAAATTCATGCAAGTCTATGATCTATTGTTATGACAACATGATGTAAAATTCTTTGGTCATCTTTAGTGTAATTTGATTCACCTAAGTATTATGATTCATATGAAGGTTATGTTGAAATTGGCATCATAGTTCAAGTATAAAAATCATATTTTTGTGATAGTAACAAAAGCACGCATCTTTGTAAATTTGTATTAATTTTATGAACATGACTAAACTATGTTCGTTATTATGCCCAATTGAAAAACATGTTTTTAGGCTCATGTTGTTACATTAGAATTACATTAGAATTACATTAGAATTACATTCCTCTTGCAAGTTTGCATAGATAAAATAAAAACCATGATGTAAGTTTAGATATGTTTATGCTATAATTCTATGAATAGAATGAAAACCATGATTCATATAAGAATTAGGTTGGGATAATTCTAGTTGAACCATACTTTTGTATTAGTAAGTACCTTTTTGTTAACATGTAGTGATTTTATGAAAACGATTAGTTTATGCCTAAATAAAAATATAGGCTTATATTTCTAGTCAAGACCATGTGCCATATCTAATTTAGTTAGATTCTTAATTTCAAGTTTACATGGTTAGTTGAACCTATGATTCATGTTTAAGTATTGTTTATGCCATAATCATATGAATTGAATAATTCATGCTTAGGTATTGTTTATGCCATAATCATATGAATAGAATAATTCATGTTTAGGTATTGTTTATGCCATAGTCATATGAATAAATGATTCATATTTAAGTATTGTTTATGCCATAATCATATGAATTGAATAGTTCATGCTTAGGTATTGTTTATGCCATAATCATATGAATAGAATAATTCATGTTTAGGTATTGTTTATGCCATAGTCATATGAAAAAATGATTCATGTTTAAGTATTGTTTATGCCATAATCATAAGAATTGAATAATTCATGCTTAGGTATTGTTTATGCCATAATCATATGAATAGAATAATTCATGTTTAGGTATTGTTTGTGCCATAGTCATATGAATAAATGATTCATGTTTAAGTACTGTTTATGCCATAATCATATGAATAGATTGATTCATGTTTAAGTATTGTCTATGCATTAACCATAGGAATAGAATGATTCATGTTTAAGTATTGTTTATGCCATGGTTATACGAATAGAATGATTCATGTTTAAGTATTGTTTATGCTATGATTATATGGATAAAATGATTCATGTTATGCCATGATTATATGATGTTACAATTGCAAGTTCACATGTGCCTACTTTATGTTAATTGAATCGTTCGTTGCAAGTTCATGCGTTCACACTCCCCTTTTTCTTGTTACCTTATAAACACCATGTTATAAGCCTCCCCTTTTCATATGGCTAAAATTGGGTTTAAGTATTAAACCCAATACACCTTACATTTGAACGAACGTGTAAAACGGGGGTAATGACGTTTGGGCTAAAATACAGAACATATGTGTTGGCATGTTTAACGCATGCCAACAACCTTGAAAGAACAATTAAGTGGCATAAATGAAATTTAACCAATAAAGATGAATTTGAATAATGGGCCGCAAATATTTACATATAAAAGGAAAAGAGACAAAATATGTAAATGTAGAAAAATACGATGTGTTTAACCCGAGGTTGGATTGAGTTGTGATGTAAACCTGCCCGGAACCGCCCGGCTGTCCAGTAGTCACAACAATACCTATCCAATGTGGGTGGTTAAACACGGAGCCCAATAAGGACCCGAGGTTAGACTGAGTTGTGGCGTAAGACTGCCCGGACCCAACCGGCAACAGGCAGCCACAACAATACCTGTCTAATGTGAGAGGTCAAGGCTTTAATAAGACAATTAAGGCTGAGTCAGGATTGATAGGATTAAGTAAATTATATTAATACTTAATCAAAATGGAACATGCTAAACTAAACAGACTGATTGGGGGGGTTAGGTTTATAAAACACTTAACCAACTTAGCATGTTGGCTAGACATAGAAAACCTAGTAGCGAGGGACCCTTTTCGCAGTAACCCTACAAGGTATCATGATACCCTGAAACTAGGCAGGGTGGGGCACGATTACTGGGCTGATTGTAAGAGGTCAAATCGACGGCGGTGGTGCAGTAGTGTAGGTTCTAACGGGGTGCGGGCGTGCACACACTCCGGCGCAGAAAAATAAGGCACTGAGCACCAGTAGCATACCTGTGCATTCTAGGATTTGTGTCGGACCGCCACCATGGGACTTGATACACCCCATGGTGGGACCAGCATAGGTAACTACAACATCGGGGGCCATAAGACACATGTAACTATGCGAGTAGGAGCCGATCATCATAAAATGGATCACTTCACCCTGATTATGGAGTGCCTGTTGGGAACTAGTTTATATGGGTACAGAGATTAATATGGGGTACGATAGTATATTCGACCCTAGACAACTTAACTAAGTTTATGGTGCTTTCCCATCTCTAGTTTATACTTACCATACCTAGTTCTTTATTCATAGACTGAATAGTCCTAGACTTACTCAGGCTTTATGTCTGACTCTACTTTTCTTTCATCTTCTTTTCTTCCGTTTCCCCCCCAGGTCCACAGGGAGGGAATACTGCAGCTTGACCAGCCTTCATATCCAGCCTGAAGAGAAAGAATGTATTGCTTGGATCTTTTCATTTTAGACTATGGCTTTGGACAGCAACTATGGGACTTTTGCAGTTTATTTATGTTTTCTTTATGCTTCTTTAAATAATGTAATCAAGACAGTTATGAAGATGTTATGTTTTTGGAAGTATTGTAAGACAATTATGTTATGGTTGTTGTAACACGTATTTTTAATGAAATAAAAGTTGTTGTTTTTCCGCAGTTCAAAAATATGTGTTCTTATATCTGTCTTGTATATATGTGACTTATACTTATAAACCTCCACCAAAATTAGGGCATTCCCTTTGAGAGTGACCCTAACGGAGGTGGGGTGTTTCATATTAGCTTCAAAAATTATGAAATTTGAAACCTAGCAATAATTCAACATCCCGGATCCAATGAAAGTGGTTTCTTCGAATTCCGAAGTCGTTTGAAAAATGTCTATTTTCAAGGGCTATATATACTCTATAGCGACCTTTCTGAAAATTCACTTGGCCATAGCTTTTGATTCCCGCTATAAAACTTCGATTTTTCAGATTCATTAGAAATATATTCATAAACAGATTTAAATATTTTTGGTTTCACTAAAATCCGTTTTATTTTGCACCCGGTACAGTCAATCAAAGTTTGAATTCAAATTTTCAATCTGCCGCACCATTTCTAACTCTTTATTTTATTGAAATATTCTATTTCAATTGTTTAAATTTCTTTAAAATAACCAATTTAAAATTTTTAAATTGGCTCGTATTTTCCGGGTTGTTACAAATACTTTAGTGGATTAGTTATGCATGAACACACGCTTCCCGGTCCTATTGAACCCATAAAATGGTCACTATCAACCAAATAACCGAGGCCTCGTAATCCGTCATCCAAATAAGTAAAAATGTATGGGCTTGTAAACGCTGGAACCACTTCTAGCTAAAAAGAAACGTGTGCACTCCCTGCGTTCCCTTGCTCCGTTTTTGACTCATACGAGGTGTGAGGCTCGCGAAGTAATGTTATACACAAAGCTACGCCTAAACAAGCCATGCTTTGATCATCAACCACATGGACCTGCTTTTAAACAAAATCCTTAATCATTTGCATCTTTGCATGCCACATTGACAGTTCACGCCATGCGATCGATAACTACCAATATATAAACTCTAAGCTCGTGCGTCTCAGAGAAGCGTACTATGCAAGAGAATAAATTATCCGCCACCAACAGATATATATTAAATAGGAATCAATTTAATTTACATGGAATGAAATCCAATGTTAGACACACAACCATTTACAAGCCCGTTCTGGGTTTGAACGAAACCGGAGACACCGTATTCCTCGTCCCGTATGTCCAATACGAAAGAGAGGTGCTCGCTTATCCGGACAATCAACACGTATGTCCGGACAACTACCACTGTAACCCTTTCCTGGGAGCAAATCACTCTAGGGCATCAGTAGTCATCCATTCGATGTGAAGATTGTCGGTCTTCAATCACTGTCTTCAATGTCTTCGACTTTAAATCACTGTATAATTATTTGAAATGAGATTGAACTCGGTCTTTTCAAATAATTCTTGCATAATTCTAATTTAAAATCATTTCATATCATTAATATTATTTTATAACGATTTCTTGCTATTTTTATATATACAAAAAAAGCTATATTAATTTAACGACGCTTCGGGTCAATAGGCGGTCCTAGCGCTGTTTTATCAATATTTGATTTACACATTTCTCGAAATCTAACTGTTGGATTTTAACGAGTTTTATATTGTTGGAAAGATCTTCCCAAAGTGGATCTAACGGTTCTAGTATTAGGAAAATCTGATGGTTGGATCTTTCGGTATAATCGTTTAAATTTACGATTTCGAAATGTGAACTACCATACGCGATTCGTTTAATTTTAATTTACATTTATATATAAAATGTAACAACCTACCTTTTTTACCGGTTTACGTCGGTATTTAAACTAACTCAAAACGTTCCAAAAGATAGATTATTATTTAGCTTATCAAGTTTGAACAGAATAAACACAGAATCACAGACACAATATTTACAGCGGAAGAAATTTTTATACAAATAATATCAGAGTTGTAAAAAATATTCATACAACGGAAGATTTTATAAGTACATTACATGAATTTTTAAATAAATAAAAGATTAACAGTTTTGTCGGGCGTGCGCCATATGCGTCTTTACATGCCACCCCACTTCGTTGCAAGCTGAAATTTTCTAAGCCTGGAAAAATTAGGACCTGACCCGAGTGTCTCATGCAAAATACACAAAACACCCGAGTCAGTATTAAACTTATTTCAAGTTAGCACACTTCGATAAACACTAAAATGATAATCTTGTTATGTCCATTCTAATATAACAAAAATGAAAAGATTATTTTGTCAATTCTAATTTCAATAAAAAATGACATGATTAATTTGTCAATTTTAATACAACATAAATGACATATCTAATTTGTCAATTTTAATACAACATAAATGACATATCTAATTTGTCAATTTTAATACAACATAAATGTCCATAATATTCGAATTGCTACCATGAAACAAAGAAGTTTACATGCATGAAATAAAATATGCAAGACAACAATAGATATGCAAGTAAATCTAATTGAACAATCCATGCAATTAAAATGAATTGAATCAGTGCATGCAAATGAAATGAATTGGAATCAATTGCATGCAAATGGATCAAATAAACCACTGTATGCGTGACTTTTTCCAAAACAACTAGGGGTTGGTCAAATGCAAATACATGAATGGTATTAATTGCATGCAAATGAATTAAATCAATTGTTGCATGCACGAGTATTTTGAAAGCACTTAAGGCCAAACAATAGGTATAATAATGTGTAAACATAAATATTTAAGAACTCAGTGAGGCTTAACTTGAATAATCAAAGAGGTGAATTTGAGGGGTCTTAGTTTCAAAATGTATAAATGTCATTCCCAAGGTAGTGCAGGCCGTATGCAATTTAAGTAAGGAAAGATTCATGCATACCATTAAGTTAGTCTAACTGTCACCAAAAAAAAAAACTTCCAAACCACCATTCACATATCTATAACCATCCCACTATTTCTCATTTCCTGTTAAACCCATGTATATGACTATGCGGTCTAAAACAACATATATGTAAGTTTGACATCAAGTTTCCAAAATAGATAAGAATAACTAAGAATTAACAGTAAAACATTTTTAGCTCAAGATGCGGTACCACAAATGCAAAGAATTGTAACATGCAAAAGCAACAAAGTGCAACCAAGGCGTGGAGTTTATGGTTTCCGAGAAATGAAGGCAACATGATTAATAAACAAATGGATACATTTTCAGTTTAAAATGAACATGGCCGTATAAGTGTACTTTAGCCCATGTATGTGAAATTTTACATCGACATCATAAATATCGGCGGGATGTAGCAAGTCACGAAAACAAGGTGCGGTATGTTTCTAATATGCAGTGATGCATATGTGGTTGTTTTAAAGCTAAATCTAATACTTCAAAATATTGTATACGCAACAGAATATTGGTTCCCCCTAAATGGATTCAAACACTGCAATGTACTTTATAAATGTTAGAAGGCACACTAAAGCAATTGTAGTGGACTGGACATAATGACGGCATGGCAGCGGCTGAACTCGAGAGGACTTGGATGGCGAAGGCGGCGATTCACACATAGACGAACGGAGAGGTGCGGGTTCGATTGGGTTTGAATCTGAGGCAGCGCTCGTATCGGACAAAGGTGATGCCGCGGGGCTACGTGCTGACGAATTTCAGGCAAGGGAAAGGCACGGTGAAGAGTTAGAACGATGGATTTGAGATGGAGTATTATAGGTCTCCATTTATTTAGCTTTTCTTATTTTTTGTTGTTGGAGTGGAATGGCCGCAGCTTTTCATTTATATATTTTAATGGTCACGTGAAAGTTGGAGAATTAATCAAGGGGTTTTAATGAAAGCAGCAGTTTCTTTGCTATAGGTAAAACGGTGCCTTTTTATATACTGAGTAACGTCAAAAGCAAATCTGGAAAATTGTTTAACATAAATGTACACAAAGAATAAAATACGTTGAACGCATTTATTGGTAGGTGCATTAATAATATTAAATTTTATAATAACATATGTTGAAATGTATTCAACTTTATTTTATTTTCTGAATTAATAGGTGCTTTGATTCATCCTTTCCGAATCTACTCTCTTAGTTTCCAAAGTAACCGTTTATTTCTTCGTATCATTTCCATCGTATGTCAGTTAATTTAGATTCATTACCAATCAGAATTAAATTCAGTTTTTGGACCGCTAAACATTTAAAAATAATAATTATTTAAATGAACAGCGATCACCAAATTTGACAAACAAACATTGACATTTAAACTTATACATTCCTGAAATCATTTTATGCAAAATAATTATGTTCAAGATCTGATATTCCTATTGCTTATTAATAATTTATGTTTGCAGCAAAATTTAAAAATAGAATTATATATCCATACTGTTAAAATTTCCTTTAATTAACCTTAAATGTATGAAGTTCAAATTTCAATCCAATTTAAAGTTGGATTGAATTCACATGTCAAACCGTTTCTACGTTATTATGGTTATTATTTCACGATTATCATTTCAAACCCAAGTTTAAAAATATACTTATATTGAGAAATGTACATGTAAAATTTATTAGATTATTAATGTTTCCATAAATTTCGTTAACCACGCTAGTTAAACATATGCTATATATATCATTGACATTTAATTTCTTTACAATTTCTTTTAATGAATTATATTAAAATGTTGATTTAAATATTGATTATCGTATTTGTTCATGTAATAAGTCTTTAAACAAATCAAGGATTCGACTACTAAATTTCCTTTTATAAACAATTGTTCAAATTTAATGATTTCAAACATACATACAATTTGACAAACTTTTCCTTTGTTATAAATCATCATTCATCCTATCATAAATTGTCATTTATTGGAAATAAATTTAAAATCATGTATTAATAATATTATAAAATTAAATTTAAATCCATAACATTCAAATATCGAAATTAAATTTATACATACCAGATTAATTCAAAACCAAATTGAAATAAACTAGACTTCCAAATTCTAAGTAAAATTTCAAATATAAATTTTGATTATTAACGTTAAATACTTAATTTACTTTATATTTTAAACATTGAAATTTTTAAGTCGTTACAATCTCCCCCACTTAAAACTTTTCGTCCTCGAAAAGGAACGAAATAAGAAATTGGTAATTAAACGATATATCATTCATACGCACATCGACTTTGATTGCTTGTTCAAACACATAATTTTTTATTTCTAATTAGTATTGTTAACCCAATCACCCTAGTGCGAACTTTTGATTCAACTTCTTGATTAGAAACTTATATTCTCCTTGCATAGCAATAAACTAGGATAGAGAATTTCAGATTCATATCAAAAACTCTTATCAGTGTTCGCCGTCGAGAGAGAAGAAGACAATTCTATTTAGAATCAAAATCTTATATTCAAACTGAATCAGAATTGTTATGCGAATGGAATAATTTTCGTTCAAGTACGTATTTATTCCATTAATTCTTTTTTTTTCCAAGACGGAAATTAGTATTTTAATATATTTCAAAGTTGTAAACTTGCAAAACATTCAAAACCTCTTTCTTAGTTGATTATGTTGAGGTGGTATAATATTAAATTTCCATGGTATTGATTTTGTTATTTAAAGTCAAAATACTTCTATAACTTGAAATCTTAACAAGTTTATTTTCGTTCTTAAAAGTTTTAAACATACGTTGATCAGACGCACGACTAAAAATCTCCAAGTACTGAATATACTTGTTTCGACTTCCAGTGAAAATACTTAAAAACTTTTAAAAATAGATATGAAAAATACATTCCCCCATGGATCGCGGACACGCGGCGGTTACGCTACTATCCCAGTAGAATCGCTTGTGCCCGTAGGTATCACACCCCCATCGAATTTCGCCATGGTTGTTGCCATAGATCGCAGTTACGCGGCGGTTACGCCACTATCCCAGTGGAATCGCTTGTAATAGTAGGCTTCTCGCCCCTCGAATTTTGCTATGGTTATAGATCGCAGTTACGCAGCGGTTACACCACTATCCCAGTGGAATCGCTTGTAACTGTAGGCATCTCGCCCCTCAAATTACGCTATGAAACATCAAGTGAATATAAATAAATCAAAGTGACCCCACCGAGTGGGATTCCAGTACGTGTTCCTACCGAGTAGGACCCCGATTTCCAATGGACAGCCCGTGCGGAGTTCAAATGCAACCCTATCAAGTAGGATCACGATTTTCAATAGAAAGTACTTTCCATATCTTCGACTTCAAAACAGATAAACTACATATAGTATTTTTATTTCGTATATCACATATATCGTGCTTATATAAAATTCCATTTACAAAAGTTTCTTACTTTCCAATCGGGATTCGTTCAAATCAGTAATATCTAATTCACTAC
This sequence comes from Allium sativum, assembly GCA_030737875.1. Classification (NCBI taxonomy): domain Eukaryota; kingdom Viridiplantae; phylum Streptophyta; class Magnoliopsida; order Asparagales; family Amaryllidaceae; genus Allium; species Allium sativum. The sequence continues at coordinate 216,481,822 of CM060918.1, read as the reverse complement.
ATACTTATATAACTTCAATTTTTATATAAGAATCAAATTATTCAATATCGAATCTTTGCCGAATTCAAAATTTTAGTAGTCATATCTTTCAAAACTATTTCATTTCCACACTTATATGAATATAAGATTATCAGTTTCTAACTTTTAACATTTTAGATTTAACCGTTTGGATTTTATTTCATGTTCGAATAACATTCGTTCTTGATATTTTCTAATATCTTTCATAAATCATTTTCCATATAACTCAACAAGTAAATTTCAACATAACTCGTACGAATTCCGTTTTATCAAGTCGCAATTTCGAGTTCAACGTACTTACATAGTTATCTGTAAGATTTCTGAATTCCATGAAGTATATTTCATTTATAAATGATTTCCATATCTTCATTTCAAACATACATACTATTATATAATACTTCATTTCACGTTTTGCATATATCGCACTTACATAAATATCAACTTTCATAAGATTTGCTGTCCAAATCACATTTCAACATATCATTCTTATATTAATTCCATTATATAAGATTTCACAAAATTCCATTTCGATACCAATTTAGTTTTGATTTCACAATTGATACGAATATTCAATTTCATTTCAAAACTAGTTCATATTCACAAATTAATCGAATTTCAAAATTCATATTTGATTTAGGTTACACATCAAAGAATATCATTAATCAGTTGAATCTTTACATTCAGTTACTTCAGGCAAAATTGCTCGGATCGGGAATAAATAATTTATCTCAAATTAGTTTTAAAAAAGTAAGCTTGAAATAAAATAGGTTCGAATAAATAAGTATTTAGAAAAATAGAATCTGAATAAATTAGATAAGTTATGATATAAAATAGTTTAAGTAAATTAAATAGGTTTGACAAAATAGGTTTGAATAAATTTAATATATTTTAATACAAAATAGTTTGCAGAGTAGTTCGAAAATCAAAATAGATTTGGTAGAGAATAATTAAATAAGACAGATAAAAGTTATACTTTAGTTCACATAAAACAATAATAAAACATATAATAGTTATAAAATAAATACTATTTTTAGGAAATATTCCAATCCGAACTAAATTTCCCGAACTTCACAAAATTTAGCTAACATCGATTTCAATGTCGTAATCAAACTCAAATTTAACTAAAAGTTAAATTTGAAACCTTTAGTTTGAACTAATTGTTCAAGTTACATCACAACTCAAATTTCTCATTTTAATTTTTCATTTGAAGTTTGAATTTTTCATTCATTCCATGTTCTTTATTTTAAACCAATTTTCAAATTTCGACTTGTCCATTTGTTAAAGCAATTCAAAGGATCGGGATAAGATTTGGATAGTTTCAAAAATTTAACCATGAATGGTTCGAACGATAGGCGAACAATAACGGCAAGTCAAGGCCAACAAACAAAACAAGTGAAATGGCAAAATTATATTTTTAAACATTCATTTCTATTTGAATCTTTATTCAAATTATTCCCAATTTCATCGCAATTCATTTGCAATTTCAATTTATACTTTACAAAATATTTAATATGTCGCTTATCTATTTCAGTTCATATTAATTTATCAAAACGATTTATTAAATTTTATCCAAACATGCTCATCTAATCGGTTTCAAGTATTTATCGACGTTTAAATCAAAACCATATAGTCATCCCATTTTCGAAACTCGAAAATGAATATAAGTGATGTCGCGATCATCCCCAGAATTATTTCCAAGCGACTAGAATGTGATTCTATATCAGTCTCGTATATATTGGACTTTGTATATACGTTAACTAGGCGTATATTAAAAATCCGTACATATTTGACAGTCCAATCTCGACGTCGAATAAAATACTCAAAACTCTTATCATAGATTATATTTCAAAAAAATAAAAAAATTTGCTTTTCAAAACTATTACTTTAATTTCAAAATAATTCAAATTTTCAAAATACGCTCTCTCAACAGTGATTCTTGTGATAATTCCACTCATTCTAGAGTATTGCTACTCTATCTCTAATCAGTTTTTAAACCCGATAAGCTAAGCTTTGTCAAACCAAAGCTCTGATACCAACTATAACAAGCTGCCTTTTTTACCGCTTTACGTCGGTATTTAAACCAACTCAAAACGTTCCAAAAGACAGATTATTATTTAGCTTATCAAGTTCAAACAGAAAAAACACAGAATCACAGACACAATATTTGCAGCGGAAGAAATTTTTATACAAATAATATCAGAGTTGAACAAAATATTCATACAACGGAAGATTTTATAAGTACATTACATGAATTTTTAAATAAATAAAAGATTTACAGTTTTGTCGGGCGCGTGCCATATGCATCTTTACATGCCACTCCACTTCGTTGCGAGCTGAAATTTTCTAAGCGTGGAACACTTAGGACCTGACCCGAGTGTCCCATGCAAAACACACAAAACTCCCGAGTCAGTATTAAACTTATTTCAAGTTAGCACACTTCGATAAACACTAAAATGAAAATCATGTTATGTCAATTCTAATATAACAAAAATGACAAGATTATTTTGTCAATTCTAATTTCAATAAAACAATGACAAGATTAATTTGTCAATTTTAATACAACATAAATGACATATCTAATTTGTCAATTTTAATACAACATAAATGACATATCTAATTTGTCAATTTTAATACAACATAAATGTCCATAATGGCCGAATTGCTACCATGAAACAAAGAAGTTTACATGCATGAAATAAAATATGCATGACAACAATAGATATGCAAGTAAATCTAATTGAACAATCCATGCAATTAAAATGAATTGAATCAGTGCATGCAAACGAAATGAATTGGAATCAATTGCATGCAAATGAATCAAATAAACCACTGTATGCGTGACTTTTTCCAAAACAACCGGGAGTTGGTCAAATGCAAATACATGAATGGAATTAATTGCATGCAAATGAATTAAATCAATTGTTGCATGCACGAGTATTTTGAAAGCACTTAAGGCCAAACAACAGGTATAATAATGTGTAAACATAAATATTCAAGAACTCAATGAGGCTTAACTTGAATAATCAAAGAGGTGAATTTGAGGGGTCTCAGTTTCAAAATGTATAAATGTCATTCCCAAGGTAGTGCAGGCCGTATGCAATTTAAGTAAGGAAAGATTCATGCATACCATTAAGTTAGTTCAACTGTCACAAAAAAAAACTTCCAAACCACCATTCACATATCTATAACCATCCAACTATTTCTCATTTCCTGTTAAACCCATGTATATGACTATGCGGTCTAAAACAACATATATGTAAGTTTGCCATCAAATTTCCAAAATAGATAAGAATAACCAAGAATTAATAGTAAAACATTTTTAGCCCAAGATGCGGTACCACAAATGCAAAGAAATGTAACATGCAAAAGCAACAAAGTGCAACCAAGGCGTGGAGTTTATGGTTTCCGAGAAATGAAGGCAACATGATTAATAAACAAATGGATACATTTTCAGTTTAAAATGAACATGGCCGTATAAGTGTACTTTAGCCCATGTATGTGAAATTTTACATCGACATCATAAATATCGGCGGGATGTAGCAAGTCACGAAAACAAGGTGCGGTATGTTTCTAATATGCAGTGATACATATGTGGTTGTTTTAAAGCTAAATCTAATACTTCAAAATATTGTATATGCAACAGAATATTGGTTCCCCCTAAATGGATTCAAACACTGCAATGTACTTTATAAATGTTAGAAGGCACACTAAAGCAATCGGAATTAATACTACAGCATGTAACATCAAATGTGAGTGTAAGGTAACAAATTTATGATCAAATCAGCAAATAAGGATGGATCTTAGCCTAGGCATGCCAACGAGATAGAATAATGCAAGAGAAAGACAACCACAAACTAATTATACTCAGTGGACATCGAAGTGTCATAGCTTGCAAATAAGTTTAATCGTAAGAACACTTACATTAAATCGCAGTGGACTTGACATAATGACGGCATGGCAGCGGCTGATGTAATAACCCGGAATTTTGGGACCAGTTTAAATTTTTATTTTAGAAATTTTAATGAATTTAAAAGATTTAAAATAATTTATTTTAAATAATAACGATCAAAAATTTATTCTAATTGAAGTTAAAACGAATAAGTTTAATTTAAATATAAAAGGAGTTTAAAATAGCGCTGTAGTTTGAAATTTTGATTTTTAAATATAACTGAATGTACAGGATTCAAAATAAATCAGAATTGAACTGTGTATATTCTTGTTAGGCCATAATTGTGCATACAATAAAATACATATTTTTATTGTTTATATATATAACTAAGATGTTTCATGTTTAAAAAATCATATTTTTATCGTTTATGTACAAAAAGGATGTTCATGTTAGGAATAAATAAAAAATAACATTTTTATTGTTTAAAGAATAAAAAGAGTGGTATGCTAAGAAAATAAAAGAATTATCATTTTGTAACGACCCGTATTCTACGCATCATAGGATCGTAGGATATTTAATTCTTTCACATACGAAGCCGTATGGTCACGTAACTTTGGGAGACGACTACTGGGGTCATTTCCCATGTTCATGATTTTTCCCAATTTTTAAATGACCATTTTACCCCTAGTTGGCACTGTTTTGGCCATAACTTTTGACTGGAATGGAATTTTGACCTGAAACCACTTTCGTTGGCTCCGGATGATGGTTTCTCTTTCCGTAGAGTGGTCACATTAGCCAAACGGACTCGCCGTTTGGGAGATATGACTGAAACAAGTTTCAAATGGTGAAAAACAGCTTAATTGGGCTTAACCGGGTGATTAACAACTAGGCCCAAGGGGAATTTCGGGATTAGGAGTTTAAAAGGGCTGTTAGGGTTTGAAGAATAACTTTTTCTCATTTTTCAGCCGTCACTATTTGTAACACCCCGCGTCCATTAATGTCACTCACAAAGGGAATGCATTAACTTCCATGGAGGTTTTAAGTGAATATAGAACAGTAAAATTACAACAAGACAGATATAAAATAGTACTTGGAAATTCAAAAACTTTATTTCATTGTAGCAGAAGTCAAAACATGTTTGATTACATCATAACACCATATTCAATGTCAAGTACAATATCTATCTTGATAAAACAAGTACATAATCCCATTACATGAATAGCCATTAAAAAGAAAGATAACAAGCTGGACTTTACTTCAGCAGTCCAAGCTTTCCAGAAGATAAGCGATCCAACTAGACTCCACTAGAACTTGGCCCAACCTGCGGACCTGAAGGGAGAAAAAGGATGGAAAAGAGAGGGTCAGACATAAAGTCTGGTGAATATGATAATTCTACAATACTATTACCAAAATAACTGGACTAAGGCATAAGCTGGAAAACAAGAAAATGTCTATGAAGAGCAGATTAAGGACATAGACAATCGCTAAAGGCAACGTTATAGGCGCTCCTAAATACTAAAGGATAAACACTATACTGCACCACACCAGTCACCCTAAAGATTGATCCCACTTAGCTTCACTTAGAAACTTTCCCAATGGCTTTACGTACCCCTAGCTGACTACATAGGTGCCGCCTGCCCCTATCTCCACTAGGTGTACCCTACTTCCCATTATTCGATCGGCTCCCTAACTCGTAGATACCTGTGCTGGCCCCACAGTGGGGTGTATCACTCCCCTAAAGTGGCAACCTGATACAACGGACATGCACGGCTTATACCTACATGATGCAACAACGTCTTACCTACCAGCCCGGGTCCACACACGCATATGAAACCCGTTGGACTTGCGTTGCCACCGCTCCCTGTTTTGGCCTCTTATAGTCAAACCCAGTATGCGTGTCCCGTCCTCGACTTGGGTCGAGCCCACAAAGATATGTTTTGGGATACTGGTTGAAATGGGCCCCCACTATTTACCACAAGCATTCCACCTAAGCTTGTCCCCATTAGTCCATCCCACTTAACCCACTTAGTCATGTTCATTTACATGTGTGTTTGGTTAAGTCTAATCGTATTTCAAATGCCTCTAAAGGCAACCACCAGATTCCTCATGCCACCCAAGGCACCTACTTAACCCCCATGTCCCACCTTACATGATTATATGGTTAAGTATTTCTTAGTTCATTAAGGCCATAACCTCATAAAGACCTCTCACATTAGACTGGCATTTATGGCAGCTGGATTTGCCGGGCGGGTCCGGGCAGTCTTACACCATAAAAGAGTCTAACCTCGTGTCTTTACAACTGTTATGCTTTAGTTTGGGCCTAGGACCTCTCACATTGGGCCGACATTTGTGACTACTGGATTTGCCGGGCGGGTCCGTGCAGGTTTACATCACAAACGGGTCCAACCTCGTGTCCTAAGCATTGATTATTAATAATAATCCACTTTACCCCAATTTTAATAATTCCCTACTTGAATTATTAATTACTTCCAATTTTTTAACAATGTCCATAATTGACTCAATTATGGACATTCATTCATGGTATGCAACATCTTACAAAATTGCACCTAATTTATTAATTCCTAATACTACCCCTACCCCACGTTTGAACGTTTATTCGCAAAATATATGTTAGACTCGAATAGCCTAACTCATAGCATAAAAGAGATTATCATAATAACAACATGTATATGTGACCAAATGAATCATAATAAGGGGTGAAACTTGCATATGTCCAACTTGCATAGATTATACATGTCATGGATCTAAAGGTGTCAACTTGTTCAAAATTCACCTAATATGATCTCAATCAATTTTCATAAACTTACATATGAACATGTGTGAATCAACATCATCTAATTTTTTAACAACATGGTTTTATATGGGTACACCTAACTCAATAGGCAAATCCCCATAATCAAGTTTTATTTAATTATAGTTTCAAGTTTATGGGTACACCTAACCTAATAGGCAAATTCCCATAAACAAGATCCATTTAAATTAAGAAAAAAAACATAACTTTAAGCATGATCCAACAACATCATGATTTTTCAACATAATATAGCATGATTTATAACATGGCATAGTATGATAGTATAACATAGCTTGACATGATTCTCAACATAGCACGACATAGCATAAGAGAATTTACAACATAGCATGACATAGCATATATAATTTACATCATACGACAACATAATAACATAATAAGAGATCCACAATATATAGAATTTACAATTACAAATCACATCACTTTCTTGTGATCCATTCATAACCGAGTCAAATTAGTTTGTAATAGTCTTGTGAGAATCATCATACTCACCAACAAAAGAAAAGAATTAGAGAAAGAGAGATCTTTTGATTTGATTTGTGTAGATTTAGTTGTAGATGATTAGGCTTCCTCTTCTTAGTTTGTGACGGCTATGCTGAACTCCATGGCAGCAACATGATGGTAGCTTCTCTAATTTTACAAGTGATTTAGGTCTAGGGTCTACCCACTTATTTATAGATTTTAGAATTCATTTAGGCCATTAGATTTAACCTAGAAATAACCGCAGCCGTTCAGACAAGATGGGGTTTATCTTGTTGACTCAGCAATGAGTCAGAAGTGACTCAGCAAACACTCAGCATATTAATAAACTTCTATTCATGTCATAAATATATATATATTTTCTACAATGTACATATTAGATACATCCCCCTTTACTTATTATTGTTTTTATATACATATTAGATACATCCCCTCTCTCACACACTTATTAATATTTTTATATTCATATTAGATACATCCCCTCTCTTACGCACTTATTAATATTTTTATATTCGTATTAGATACATCTCCTCTCTTACACACTTATTAATATTTTTATATTCATATTAGATACATCCCCTATCTTACACACTTATTAATATTTTTATATTCATATTAGATATATCCCCTCTCTTACACACTTATTAATATTTTTTATATTCATATTAGATACATCCCCTCTCTTACACACTTATTAATATTTTAGCAACTTTAGTGTTAATAGAAAATTCGGGGTGTTACATTCTCCCCTCCTTTTAGGATTTCGTCCCCGAAATCTTCAAGTCTGGAAGAATGTATATCCTACCATCCAAACGTCCATCTACTCATCCATCATACACAGGCATCCATTGTCCTTAAAAGACTTCTAATGCTTTATGATCATATGCAAAGTGTGTGTACATGTCCTTACCTAATGCGAAATCAGGCGGTCTACTGATTCAGTTGATCTCCTTAATGCAAATTATGTAAGTGTCATGAATCCATTATGTATGCAAAAGATCCTAATTGCTTACATACTACTTCTATATGCGTGCACACCCATTCAACCGAATGCAGCATCCATATGATGGTACAACCATTATACATCCATTATACTAAATACATCCATATATATGCAATATGCAATATGAAGTGACTGTGCCGATCTAGTGCCTAAAGTGTGTGTATATATGCATCCACGAGCAACCACTAGCAAACACTTGCATCCATTTTGCATCCATCATACATAACATGTCTCAAACACATGTTTCAACCATAGGATTATCCTAACTAAAGGTCAAAGATACTAATGAGAGGACATACTAAAGATAAGATAAGATAAGCTAAGCGATAAAGGAGAAATTAAAAGACATACCCTCAAAAAGAAAAGGGTACAACGAACGCATCTTCTCTTCTGTCTCCCAAGTTGCGTTGCTCTCATCATCTCCCCATTGCACTTTAACCAGTTTGACCTCTCGATTCCTCAACTTTTTGATCTCCGACCCAAGAATGCATGTAGGAGCTCGTCTAATTGTTGCATCACGCTCTATTTCCACCTCTTTAAGCAAGCTCGGCTCTACCACCTCCGCGGTCTTGTGCAAACACTTCCTCAAATGTGATACATGGAATACGTCGTGTACTCCACTAAGTTTCTCAGGCAACTCCACCCTATATGCCATCTTCCCAATCCTGTTTTTTTACAGGAAACGGCCCTACAAACCTTGGTGCTAATTTCCCCACGGACCCAAAGCGAACAACATTCTATAACGGAGATACTTTGATAAAAACCATGTCCCCAATGTCAAACTCAAGATCTGTCCTCCTCTTATCAGCATACGATTTTTGCCTATCTTGTGCTGCTTTCATCCTCCTTCGAATCAACTCAATCTTCTCCGAGGTTTCCCTAACCATATCGGGCCCAAGTAGGATTTTATCGGTAGATTCCCACCAACATGTAGGCGAACGGCAAGGCCTTCCATAAAGAGCTTCGAAAGGTGCCGTGCCAATACTAGACTGAAAGCTATTATTATATGCGAATTCTACTAACGGAAGGTGCTCTTCCCATGTACCCCCAAAGTCTAGGATACAAAGCCTTAAAAGATCCTCTAGAATGCGATTCACCCTCTCGGTCTGGCCGTCTGTCTAAGGATGATATGCGGTGCTCAAGCATAGCTGAGTCCCTACCACCTCTTGTAAACTCTTCCAAAATTCGCTAGCAAAGATGGGGTCACGGTTGCTTACTATACTAGAAGGAATACCGTGCAAACGAACTATCTCCTTAATGTATACAGAAGCCAACCACGGAGCAGTCCTCTTACTTTTCACGGGAATAAAATGGGCGCTTTTAGTAAGTCTATCTACTATAACCCAAATCCCCGTGTTACCCTTCCTTGATCTTGGTAATCCATCCACAAAATCCATTGAGATGCTTTCCCATTTCCATAGTGGAACTTCTAATGGGTGAAGCAACCCACCGGGTTTCTTTTGTTCTGCTTTAACTCGTTGGCACACCAAGCATCTAGCGACGTACTCGGCCACATCCTTTTTCATACCGGCCCAAAAGAAAACCCGCTTCATATCTTTGTACATCTTATCCCCGCCGGGATGAATGGTCATTTTTGAGCGATGAGCATCATCAAGAATGGCCTTCCTTAAGTCTTCGTCTTGTGGTACACAAAGTCTATTATCCCTTCGTAACCAACCCTTATCGTCTAGGGTATACCTACGAAGATGGCTTGACGACTCCCCCCCTTTGAGCTTTTCTACTATCTCAACCAACTGTGGGTCTTCTCGTTGTGCCTCACCAACCCGTCCTAGAAGTGTAGGTCTAACCTCCAAGGATGCTAACAGACCGGGTACTAAGTCAACGGAGGGTCTCAAGTCAAACATAGAGATGAATTCTAAGCTTTGTCGTTCAACAAACAACGGACTCAAGGACAACCTTTTCCTACTTAAGGCGTCTGCCACCACGTTACCCTTGCCCGGGGTATATGCTATTTCAAAATCGTAGGAGGCTAAGAATTCCATCCACCGTTGTTGCCTTAAATTCAAATCCTTCTGAGAGAATAAGTATTTTAATGATTTGTGGTCAGTGAACAGTTCGAATTTCTCACCAAGAAGATAGTGACGCCAAGACTTAAGCGCGAAAACAATTGCGGCTAGCTCTAAGTCATGCGTGGGGTAATTCTTTTCATGAACCCTCAACTGCCTTCCACCATAGGCTATTACTCTTCCCTCTTGCATGAGGACCGCGCCAAGTCCCGTCCCACAAGCATCAGTATAGATGGTAAACGGTTTATTCCCGTCTGGCAGCACTAAGACTGGGGCTGAAGTTAAGGCTCTCTTTAAACGTTGGAACGCATCATCGCAATCTTTGTCCCACATAAAAACCAGGTTCTTCTTCGTTAACCGTGTTAATGGAGCTGATATTTTTGCGAAGTCTTTGATAAACTTCCTATAATAGCCAGCCAACCCCAAGAAACTTCTTACTTCGGTTGCATTTTTAGGGACCTTCCAATCTTGGATGGCCACCACCTTTGCGGGATCCACTGCTATCCCTTCTTTGGAAACCACGTGCCCTAAGAACCGTACTTCCTTCCTCCAGAAGTGACACTTAGAAAATTTTGCCTTAAGGTTATGCGCTCGAAGGGTTTCCAACACTTCCCTAAGATGTAGGGAGTGCTCTTCTTTATTCTTAGAAAAGACTAAGATGTCATCCACAAAGACTACCACGAATTTGTTAAGGTATTCCCTAAACACCCTACTCATCAAATCAACAAAATATGCAGGGGCGTTTGTCAAACCAAAGGGCATCACTAGCCATTCATAGAATCCGTCAGGAGTCCTAAAAGCAGTCTTATCTATACTATCCTCAGCCACTCTCAGTTGATGAAAGCCAGTGGCTAAGTCCAACTGCGAAAACACTGAGGCGCCAACTAACTGATCAAAGAGATCGTCAATCCTCGGCAGTGGGTGTCGGTTCTTTTTAGTAAGCTTGTTTAGTTCTCTATAGTCCATACAAAGTCTAAGAGACCCATCCGCCTTTGTGGCAAAAACTACTGGAGCACCCCACTCCGATATACTACGTCTTATGAACCCCTTTTCAAGCAACTCCTTTACTTGCTTATTGAGTTCCCTCCTTTCACGAGGAACCATGTGGCGCACTGGCAAAGATACGGGTTTAGCATTATCCACAAGATAAATTCGAAAGTCTATCTCCCGCTTTGGAGGTAAGCCCTTCACCTCCTCAAACACATCCGGATATTCCCGGACCACTTCTACCGATCGCAGGTTCTCTACAGACGCGTCAAGCGATTCAAGATAACTTAGCATAACGGAATTTATGGGATTACAAAAGATGTCGAGAGCATTACCAAGGCGAGTCACAAGCCTAACTACTCTCCTTTCACAATCAAGAATGGCCCTATTTCTAGACAACCAATCCATTCCTAAAATTAGCCCATAGCCCGTGAAGCCCAATACATAAGCATCACATCTAAATTCAACGCTAAGTATAGAGATTTTCAAATCCAAACATATCATGGTCAAATGAGCCGAACCCCCAATTGGATTTGAAACGACCAAGGGATCCTCTACTAAACTGGTGTTCAAGTGCAGTGATTCAACTAATGATGCAGAGATAAACGAATGAGATGCGCCAGAATCGAATAAGGTACGGACAGGATGATCAAACAGAAAAACTAAGCTTTCAACAGAAATTGTTCTACCTCTTTCTTGCAGCGGTGGGGCCGCAATAGCCTGAACTTGCCCCCTTGCCTGCCCTGGTGCCATAAGAGCCTGCACCTGTCCTCCCGAGGTAGACCCTGCCCTCTGCCCCTTCTTTGGACAGTCCTTCACTAAATGTCCCGCATCTCCACAATGAAAACAACCAGTCTTCTTTTTCTTTCTACAATCTTTGCTGAGATGGCCAGGCGTCCCACAATTGAAGCATTTCTTCTTCCCTTTGCCATTATTGTTTTTACCACCCTTCTTATTTTGCTGTTGGGGTTTCTTTTGATCCCCTATCTTTTCAACTGCCTTATCCTCATGCATAAGTGCCATTTCTACTAGCTTTTCAAAGGTGGCTCCCATAGGGATGTGGGTCATAGCCAACCCTTGCAACGGTTCATTCAAGCCTCTAACGAACCTCAAAGCTTTCTTCTCTGGCGTGTTCACCAACTCCAAGCCAAACCTTGCTAACTGATTAAATTTATTGACATATTCCTTTACTGATGAGCTCCCTTGCTTTAGTGCCAGGAATTTTTCCATATTTAAGTTCTCCTCTGCCCTTGAAAGAAACTTTGCCTCAAACCTTCGTCTGAAATCCGCCCATGAATCAACTGGACGTTCCCCGTTAGTGACCTCCCACCAAAACGAGGCCTCTCCCTTCATTAACCAAGCAGCTAAACGGACTTTTCTCCCATCTTCCACTTCAAAGATATCCAACAATTCCTCAGTCTCCTTAAGCCAATCTCTGGCCTCCACAAACGTCTCAGTCCCTTGAAAAGTTTTTCCTCCCATAGCCTTGAATTCCTTGCACGTCTTTGCAAAAGTGTCAACATGAGGAGGAGGAGGAGGAGGAGGAATGGGTGCAACTAGGGGTGGAGGAGTATCCGCTGGGCCTGCAGTGGTGGCCCTAGCCTCCAAGTATCTCCTAAACCACCCTGAAATCGTCACACCTTCTGGGAGATTAAGATCTTCAGCCATGCTGAAACGAAAAAGGAAAGATTCTAAATGGAGAATTCGAAAGATAAAGATAAGGATGTGGCTATTTGGGATTATGTTTTTCATAAAAAATCTCTTTAAATAACATGTTTTTTTTTTTTTTTTTGAAAGCACTTCTTCCAAAAATACTTTAGAAAAAAAATATTTTTCTAAAAATTTTTTTTTATCTGTTCTGGTAACCTTATGCTCTGATACCACGTGTAACACCCCACGTCCATTAATGTCACTCACAAAGGGAATGCATTAACTTCCATGGAGGTTTTAAGTGAATATAGAACAGTAAAATTACAACAAGACAGATATAAAATAGTACTTGGAAATTCAAAAACTTTATTTCATTGTAGCAGAAGTCAAAACATGTTTGATTACATCATAACACCATATTCAATGTCAAGTACAATATCTATCTTGATAAAACAAGTACATAATCCCATTACATGAATAGCCATTAAAAAGAAAGATAACAAGCTGGACTTTACTTCAGCAGTCCAAGCTTTCCAGAAGATAAGCGATCCAACTAGACTCCACTAGAACTTGGCCCAACCTGCGGACCTAAAGGGAGAAAAGGATGGAAAAGAGGGGGTCAGACATAAAGTCTGGTGAATATGATAATTCTACAATACTATTACCAAAATAACTGGACTAAGGCATAAGCTGGAAAACAAGAAAATGTCTATGAAGAGCAGATTAAGGACATAGACAATCGCTAAAGGCAACATTATAGGCGCTCCTAAATACTAAAGGATAAACACTATACTGCACCACACCAGTCACCCTAAAGATTCATCCCACTTAGCTTCACTTAGAAACTTTCCCAATGGCTTTACGTACCCCTAGCTGACTACATAGGTGCCGCCTGCCCCTATCTCCACTAGGTGTACCCTACTTCCCATTATTCGATCGGCTCCCTAACTCATAGATACCCGTGCTGGCCCCACAGTGGGGTGTATCACTCCCCTAAAGTGGCAACCTGATACAACGGACATGCACGGCTTATACCTACACGATGCAACAACGTCTTACCTACCAGCCCGGGTCCACACACGCATATGAAACCCGTTGGACTTGCGTTGCCACCGCTCCCTGTTTTGGCCTCTTATAGTCAAACCCAGTATGCCTGTCCCGTCCTCGACTTGGGTCGAGCCCACAAAGATACATTTTGGGATACTGGTTGAAATGGGCCCCCACTATTTACCACAAGCATTCCACCTAAGCTTGTCCCCATTAGTCCATCCCACTTAACCCACTTAGTCATGTTCATTTACATGTGTGTTTGGTTAAGTCTAATCGTATTTCAAATGCCTCTAAAGGCAACCACCAGATTCCTCATGCCACCCAAGGCACCTACTTAACCCCCATGTCCCACGTTACATGATTATCTGGTTAAGTATTTCTTAGTTCATTAAGGCCATAACCTCATAAAGACCTCTCACATTCGACTGGCATTTATGGCAGCTGGATTTGCCGGGCGGGTCCGGGCAGTCTTACACCATAAAAGAGTCTAACCTCGTGTCTTTACAACTGTTATGCTTTAGTTTGGGCCTAGGACCTCTCACATTGGGCCGACATTTGTGACTACTGGATTTGCCGGGCGGGTCCGGGCGGGTCCGGGCAGGTTTACATCACAAACGGGTCCAACCTCGTGTCCTAAGCATTGATTATTAATAATAATCCACTTTCCCCCAATTTTAATAATTCCCTACTTGAATTATTAATTACTTCCAATTTTTTAACAATGTCCATAATTGACTCAATTATGGACATTCATTCATGGTATGCAACATCTTACAAAATTGCACCCAATTTATTAATTCCTAATATTACCCCTACCCCACGTTTGAACGTTTATTCGCAAAATATATGTTAGACTCGAATAGCCTAACTCATAGCATAAAAGAGATTATCACAATAACAACATGTATATGTGACCAAATGAATCATAATAAGGGGTGAAACTTGCATATGTCCAACTTGCATAGATTATACATGTCATGGATCTAAAGGTGTCAACTTGTTCAAAATTCACCTAATATGATCTCAATCAATTTTCATAAACTTACATATGAACATGTGTGAATCAACATCATCTAATTTTTTAACAACATGGTTTTATATGGGTACACCTAACTCAATAGGCAAATTCCCATAATCAAGTTTTATTTAATTATAGTTTCAAGTTTATGGGTACACCTAACCTAATAGGCAAATTCCCATAAACAAGATCCATTTAAATTAAGAAAAAAAAACATAACTTTAAGCATGATCCAACAACATCATGATTTTTCAACATAATATAGCATGATTTATAACATGGCATAGTATGATAGTATAACATAGCTTGACATGATTCTCAACATAGCACGACATAGCATAAGAGAATTTACAACATAGCATGCCATAGCATATATAATTTACATCATACGACAACATAATAACATAATAAGAGATCCACAATATATAGAATTTACAATTACAAATCACATCACTTTCTTGTGATCCATTCATAACTGAGTCAAATTAGTTTGTAATAGTCTTGTGAGAATCATCATACTCACCAACAAAAGAAAAGAATTAGAGAAAGAGAGATCTTTTGATTTGATTTGTGTAGATTTAGTTGTAGATGATTAGGCTTCCTCTTCTTAGTTTGTGACGGCTATGCTGAACTCCATGGCAGCAGCATGACGGTAGCTTCTCTAATTTTACAAGTGATTTAGGTCTAGGGTCTACCCACTTATTTATAGATTTTAGAATTCATTTAGGCCATTAGATTTAACCTAGAAATAACCGCAGTCGTTCAGACAAGATGGGGTTTATCTTGTTGACTCAGCAATGAGTCAGAAGTGACTCAGCAAACACTCAGCATATTAATAAACTTCTATTCATGTCATAAATATATATATATTTTTTCTACAATGTACATATTAGATACATCCCCCTTTACTTATTATTATTTTTATATACATATTAGATACATCCCCTCTCTCACACACTTATTAATATTTTTATATTCATATTAGATACATCCCCTCTCTTACACACTTATTAATATTTTTATATTCATATTAGATACATCCCCTCCCTTACACACTTATTAATATTTTTATATTCATATTAGATACATCCCCTATCTTACACACTTATTAATATTTTTATATTCATATTAGATACATCCCCTCTCTTACACACTTATTAATATTTTTTATATTCATATTAGATACATCCCCTCTCTTACACACTTATTAATATTTTAGCAACTTTAGTGTTAATAGAAAATTCGGGGTGTTACACTATTTATTCCTCTTGATCTAGCCATGGCCTCCACCCTCTAAATCTCTTCAAAACACCTCTTAATCACTTTCTAATTGAAGATTAGGCTTAGCAAACATCAAATCAAGGAGTATTAGCACGAGAACCGAGGTAGAGCTGCTGTGTAAGATTGGGAACAGCGCCAAATCAGAGAATATTTCAGTTTTGGGGATTTAGTTGTGGCAAAGGTGAGTGATAACATCGTTTTGACACTAATTACAGTTAATTAAGGGTAATTAGTGAAGATTAGCGAATTTATACACTAATAAATTCTGGAAAAATGTTTAGAAATTCTTAAATAATGTTTTATGCTTCTGTTAGAAATTTGGTTCGATTTAGTTAAGTTTTATTAATTCTATGATTAGTCTTATTTAATCATGCTTGAGGGAAAAATAGGATTTTGGACATCTTTGATCCATTTTGACATGTAAATTTATGGTTTTGGTGTTTGTGGTTGCTCTTACATGTTGCTATGACTCTATGGTATGTTTTATGATTGATTAAAATAGTTAGATTGATCGAAAACGCCGTCGAATGGCGTAGAAAGCTCACTGGAAAGTTTCAGAAGTGTGCAGGTTTCGAACCGGTTCGGATCGGAGTAAGGGGTCGGATCGGATTTGTGAACTGACCAAGGGAATTCGAACTGGATTGGAACTTGTCACTGGAGGAGGCTTGGCGAGAAGGAAGGCCGTCACACCTGGTATCAGAGCTCTAGGTTGCGTAGTTAACCTAGGGAAGTTATCAGGGAGAGATAATATACGTATACGAGAGAGCGTATTTGTGATTACTTTGGTTTTTAAAAAAAGCTATATATATATATATACTATTAGTAGTACTAGGATGAAGTCGTACTGCACTAGCACCACTATGGAATCGTTAATCGTTTCCTTTTTCAGATTGATGATGAGCCGATATGTTAGAGGTACCGGTAGAGGGGACAATAATGGGAATGCTGCTGACATGAGGACGATGTTTACTGACCTCATGAGAGAGATGCTTAGAGATGTTCAGAGGGCAGCTCCCAATGGTGGAAATGGTGGTGGTCCAATAGTGCAGGCACCAAGAGTCGACTTCGCCAAGCTGAATAAGGATTATACTAGCCTTGGTGGGAAGCCGTTCCATGGAACGGAGTCGGCTACGGATGTTCAAGATTGGTTGGATAGTTGCGAACGTATCTTCGAGGATTTGGGTATCGAGGATGCGATGAAGAGAAAGCTAGCGTCCCGTCGGCTGCAAGGGCGGGCAACGAATTGGTGGAATGCTATAAAGGCAGCTACTCCCGAAGATCAGATTACTTGGGAGCAGTTTAAGGCTCGCTTTAGCGAGAAGTTCATTCCAGCTGCTCAGAAGTCAGTGCTGTTTAAGAAATTCTTGGAGCTCAAACAGAATGGCAGGGCTGTCTCGGAGTATATAGCTGAATTCGACACTTTGTCAAAATATGGGTTATCTCTTATTGATACTGCCGAGAAAAAGAATGAGAAATTCATAACTGGTTTGGATCAGTACTTGGGGGAAAAACTTATTAACCACATCGATGAGACGTTTGAATCGATTGTGGGGAAAGCATTAAGATCAGACAGTCTCTACCCTAAGTCAAAGACTGAGGTTGCATCCGCAGATGAGCCAAAGCCACAAGCAAGTGGTGGAAGCAAGGGTGGTTCCCTGAATAAGAGAAAGCAGAACCAAGCTAAGGATGGCCAGAAGAAAAGGAATAAGCAAGATGTGGAGTGCTTCAGCTGTGGTAAGAAGGGCCATTATGCTAGTAATTGTCGGGCCAAGCCAGCGGACAGGAAGTGCTTCAACTGTGGCCAAATGGGACATCACAAGGACAAGTGTCCACAGCCCCCTAAGGAAAAGCAAATGGTGAAAGCCTACGCTCTTTATGCTATTCCTTCTTCGTCGAATGCCCCAACAGCGGCGGAGAAGGGAAAGAGTGTCGTCATTCAAGGTATGCTTTCTGTTTATGATGTTCCTGTTAGAATTTTGTTTGATACCGGAGCTTCCAGTTCTTTCATATCTAGTGACCTAGTAGATAGATTGGGATTGGAGCCCGAGATTGTCGATAGACCTTTAGTAGTGACGAACCCGATTGGTGGTTCAACTAGCCTTAGCATGATTTGTCGTAATGTGATCTTATCGAGTCATGGATGCATGTTTGTTTGTGATTGCTTTGTTTTGGGCTTTACTGGGTTTGGCATTATTTTGGGAGTAGATTGGGTCCAAAGATACGGGGTGGTGGTAGACTGTGAGGGCTTGTTAGTGACAGCTAGAGCGGATGATGGGCGGAGGATAGTGTTTTGTGGTCTACCCAGTAAGGGGGTATTGGCTAGTTTTCTAAACTCCCTCGACATTCCGCATAGTGAGTTGTTAGGTTTGCCCTTGGTTGGCCAGTATCCGAATGTTTTCGAAGAAGTGACCGGACTTCCACCACACCGAGAGATTGAGTTTCGTATTGATTTGGTAAAAGATGCTAGACCTATAGTGATGCCACTTCGTCGTATGGCACCAAGGGAGCAGCGAGAGCTCGAGGTGCAAGTCAGCGATCTTTTGAAGAAGGGATTTATCAGAAGGAGTGTTTCTGAATGGGGAGCACCAGTTGTATTTGCTACCAAGGCGGATGGTTCCCTTCGTTTGTGTGTAGACTACCGCGAGTTGAATAAAGTGACGAGGAAGAATAAGTATCCTCTACCGCGGATAGATGATTTGTTCGATCAGTTGAGTGGCGCGAGAATATTTTCTCAGTTGGATCTCGCGACAGGTTTTCATCAGCTTAGAGTGGAAGCTGAGAGTATAGCTAAAACGGCATTTCGAACGCCGTCTGGATTTTATGAATGGTTGGTCATGCCATTTGGGCTGACTAATGCCAGTGCATATTTTGTGGATCTTACGAATAGGGTATTCAGAGATCAGTTGAATAAGTCTGTCCTTGTGTTCGTTGATGATATTTTGGTCTATTCAAGGACAGAGGAAGAACACAAGGAACATTTAAGAGTAGTGATGGAGGTGTTGAGGAAACACCAATTGAAAGCAAAGTTTCCTAAGTGTCATTTCTGGAAGAGGGAAGTGAGGTTCTTGGGCCATGTTGTATCAGAGAATGGTATTGCCGTGGACCCGGCGAAGGTGGCTACGGTACAGGATTGGCCTACGCCCAAGAATGCAATAGATGTAAGAAGTTTCTTGGGGTTAGCTGGATATTATCGTAAGTTTATCCAAGGTTTCTCCAAGTTAGTAGCACCATTGACCCAGTTGACCAAGAAGAACCAAGCTTTTGTCTGGGATGAAAGGCGCGAAAATGCATTTAAGAGTCTGAAGGACAAGTTGACAAGCGCACCAGTGTTAGTCATTCCTAAGGGGGATGAAGAGATGACGGTATACACGGATGCCTGTGGTACCGGACTGGGTGCTGTATTGATGCAAGGCGGTAGGGTTGTAGCTTACGCAAGTCGGCAATTGAAACCGCACGAGAGAAGATACCCTACCCCTGATTTAGAGTTGGCAGCGATCGTGTTCGCGTTAAAGATGTGGAGACACTATCTCTTGGGAGAAAGATTTGAGCTGTTTACAGATCATAAGTCGTTAAAATATCTCTTCTCTCAGAAAGATCTGAATCTCCGTCAGCAGAGATGGTTAGAGTTCTTAGCTTCCTATGATTTTGACATCGCATATACACCGGGAAAGGGCAATGCGGTAGCTGATGCATTAAGTAGAAGACATGCCAGCTTAGGGGCTATGTTCCTCAAATGGAAGCAACTGGAGTATATCGCGGGGTTTGATTTTAGACCGAAGTGCGAATTGGATCCAGAAATGTTAGCAAGTTTGACGATCAGACCGACTTTAATTGAGCGGATCGGCTCTAGTCAGAGGGACGATCCTAACCTATTGGAAATCATCTCCGAGTTAGAGATGGGTATCGATGAGGAGATGAACAAGTATGGGCTTGATCGAGATGGATGGCTTAGAAAGAATGGAAAGCTTATTGTACCCAATGTCAAGGGATTGAGAGATGAAGTGCTTAGAGAATGTCATCACTCAAAGCTGACTATACACCCCGGTGGTAACAAGATGTATCGAGATATGAAGCAGACTTACTACTGGGAAGGGATGAAAAGAGACGTTGGGAAGTTTATATCCAAGTGCATGAATTGCCAGCTAGTTAAAGCCGAGCAAAAGAAGCCTAGTGGGTTGTTACAGCCCTTAGAAATTCCCGAATGGAAATGGGAGCAAGTCTCGATGGATTTTATCGATGGTTTACCAAGGACTAGATCGGGACATGATAGCATTTGGGTGATTGTGGACCGATTTACCAAAAGTGCAAGATTTATACCAGTCAGATCGACTAGAACGGCAGCTAAGTTAGCAGAATTGTATATGAAGTGGGTAGTGAGATTTCATGGAGTACCTAAAGGCATTGTGTGCGACCGAGACCCGTTGTTCACTAGTGGGTTTTGGAAGAGCTTACAAGAGGCTCTAGGGTCAGAGTTACATCTCAGTACTGCATATCATCCTCAGACCGACGGTCAGACGGAGAGGGTGAACCATATTTTGGAAGATCTCTTGAGAGCATGTATATTGGATTTTGGTGGATCATGGGATGACCATTTGCATCTAGTAGAGTTTGCATATAATAATAGCTACCAATCCAGTATCGGTATGGCTCCGTTTGAAGCTTTGTACGGAAGACCGTGTAACTCACCATCATGTTGGATAGAGACTGGCGAGAAGTTTATGCTTGGACCAGATGTGGTGAGGGAAACTTCAGATAAGATCAAGATCATTCAACAACGAATGAAGGCTGCCCAAGATAGGCAGAAGAGTTATGCTGATAAGAGGAGAAGAGACCTAAAATTCTCCGTTGGTGACTTGGTGTTTGTCAAGATTTCTCAGTTGAAGAGCGTAATACGATTTGGCAGGAGAGGCAAATTAGCACCAAGATTTGTTGGTCCATTCCCTGTTCTTGAACTAGTCGGGGATTTGGCATACAGAGTTGACTTACCAGAGAAGATGGCGGGAGTTCACAACGTATTTCATGTTTCCCAACTAAGGAAGTTCGTTCACGACTCATATATGACTATTTCACCTGATCAGTTAGAGGACTTCGAAGTAGAACCCGAGGCGGTTGGGAACCGCAAGCCGGCCCATATTGTCGCACACGACATGAAGCAACTTCGAAGGAAGGCGGTGAAGCTAGTCAAGGTACAGTGGAGCGAGGACGAGAATGATTGTACTTGGGAGACAGAGGAGAACATTAGGAAGACATATCCAAAACTCTTTGCTTGGTAAGATTTTGACTTCGATTTAGTTTTCCGCATGCTAGGATAGGCTTGTTTGCTTGTTTTGCATGTTTGATTGTTGTATGTGGTTGTTAGGCATTCGGGATCCTTTGTATGTTTTGGGTTAAGGAATTTCGGGGACGAAATTTCTTAAGGGGGAGAGAGTGTAACGACCCGTATTCTACGCATCATAGGATCGTAGGATATTTATTTCTTTCACATACGAAGTCGTATGGTCACGTAACTTTGGGAGACGACTATTGGGGTCATTTCCCATGTTCATCATTTTTCCCGATTTTTAAATGACCATTTTACCCCTAGTTGGCACTGTTTTGGCCATAACTTTTGATTGGAAAAGAATTTTGACCTAAAACTACTTCCATTGGCTCCGGATGATGGTTTCTCTTTCCGTAGAGTGGTCACATTAGCCAAACGGACTCACCGTTTGGGAGATATGGCTGAAACAATTTTCAGATGGTGAAAAACAGCTTAATTGGGCTTAACCGGGTGATTAACAGCTAGGCCCAAGGGGAATTTCGGGATTAGGAGTTTAAAAGGGCTGTTAGGGTTTGAAGAATACCTTTTTCTCATTTTTCAGCCGTCACTATTCATTCCTCTTGATTTAGCCATGGCCTCCACCCTCTAAATATCTTCAAAACACCTCTTAATCACTTTCTTATTGAAGATTAGGCTTAGCAAACATCAAATCAAGGAGTATTAGCACGAGAACCGAGGTAGAGCTGCTGTGTATGATTGGGAACAACGCCAAATCAGAGAATATTTCAGTTTTGGGGTTTTAGTTGTGGCAAAGGTGAGTGATAGCATCGTTTTGACACTAATTACAGTTAATTAAGGGTAATTAGTGAAGATTAGCGAATTTATACACTAATAAATTCTGGAAAAATGTTTAGAAATTCTTAAATAATGTTTTATGCTTCTGTTAGAAATTTGGTTCGATTTAGTTAAGTTTTATTAATTCTATGATTAGTCTTATTTAATCATGCTTGAGGGAAAAATAGGATTTTGGACATCTTTGATCCATTTTGACATGTAAATTTATGGTTTTGGTGTTTGTGGTTGCTCTTACATGTTGCTATGACTCTGTGGTATGTTTTGTGATTGATTAAAATAGTTAGATTGATCGAAAACGCCGTCGAATGGCGTAGAAAGCTCGCTGGAAAGTTTCAGAAGTGTGCAGGTTCCGAACCGGTTCGGATCGGAGTAAGGGGTCGGATCGGATTTGTGAACTGACCAAGGGAATTCGAACTGGATTGGAACTTGTCACTGGAGGAGGCTTGGCGAGAAGGAAGGCCGTCACACATTTTTATGTTAACATATTAAAAATTTTCATTATAATGTTATCATAAAAGGGATTTCATTAAGGTTGGGAATGTATTGTCTAAATAAAAGCATCATTTATGTTAAAATTGCCAAGTTAGAACAACATAGACATTCTAGTTATAATTTGTCATGGTAGACAAAATAAACATTTTTCATTGTTAGACAAAATAAACATTTTAATTTTAATTTGTCATGTTAGAATTAAAAAGGAACATTTGTGTTAGAATTCAAAAATATCATTTATGTTAGAATTAAAAATGTCACTTTATTTAGAATCAGGTATGTTAATTAAAATGTCATTTATGTAGAGTAATGTTCGTTCATATTTAAAATGTCATTTTTGTTTGAAATGCTATAGTAAGTTAGTAATGTCATTTAATTATATTCAATTAAAATTTGTCATATAAAGATGTTACATTTCTTATGTTAGAAAAGAAAATGTTATTTCATGTTTGTCCATATACAATAAACATACAATAAACATATAACCATATTTGGATTGCTATTTTTTTTTTAAATCTCGTAACTCATTGACATAACTAAATCAAACCAAATTTAGTGAAATTAAATATATATATATGTATATATACATACTTAAAGAAATTTAATTACAATTGAAACCAAACACCGTAAATCAGTGTAATACCTAACTTGAATTTTGGTATGTGAATTTGTTTTAAAAATATCGTAAATGTTTGGCAATTATTTAAGTAATCAAAATGATATATATAGAATGTAGCATTTTGAAATAAACTTATATGGTTAAGATGATGACTGCAAATTATGAATGTAACATGTGTAAATACTAATTGTTCATATGATATTTATGGTGTGGTAAAATCAAAGTATAACAATTCATTAGAAATTTAATTATAATCAAATGGGGATTGTTTCTAATGTGAATGTTAAATTTAAGGTAACGTATAATTAATGAGATGAACAGAAATATAATTTAATGTAAATTGAGTAATAAAAGTGGTTAAAATATTTTATTTTTAAAAAATAATGGAACTGTAATAAATGTTGAATCAATACAAGAATACAAACCATTTAATTTTAAGATTGAAATATAATGTTGGAATTTAGTATAATGAAATTTTTGAATAGTTTAATTCGAGTATAAAAAGAAATTTGAAATGAGGCATTATGATAACTTTGTCATATTATATTTCGAAGGAATAATTAATGAATTGATTGCTCAATTAAAATTGTTAGGAAATTGAATTTGAGATATATAACATAGGTAATTTATTCCTATGTTGAATTAGGATTAGATTGGTAATGTTTTTAAATAGAATTAAGGACGAATAAATGAAATTAAATATTTCATTTGAAATCCTTTCCTAAACTCTAACCTAAATCAACCCTTTATCTATTCACTTCCTTTTTCCTATAGATATAGAGATTAACAAAATCCTAATCTCATTCTCTTTTCTAAAAGCCGCCGCCACCATTGTAATAACCCGGAATTTTGGGACCAGTTTAAATTTTTTATTTTAGAGATTCAAAATAATTTATTTTAAATAATAACGATCAAAAATTTATTCTAATTGAAGTTAAAATGAATAAGTATAATTTAAATACAAAAGGAGTTTAAAATAGCGCTGTAGTTTGAAATTTTGATTATTTAACTATAACTGAATGTACAGGATTCAAAATAAATCAGAATTGAACTGTGTATATTCTTGTTAGGCCATATTTGTGCATACAATAAAATCCATATTTTTATTGTTTATATATATAACTAAGATGTTTCATGTTAAAAAAAATCATATTTTTATCGTTTATGTACAAAAAGGATGTTCATGTTAGGAATAAATAAAAAATAACATTTTTATTGTTTAAAGAATAAAAAGAGTGGTATGCTAAGAAAATAAAAGAATTATCATTTTTATGTTAACATATTAAAAATTTTCATTATAATGTTGTCATAAAAGGGATTTCATTAAGGTTAGGAATGTATTGTCTAAATAAAAGCATCATTTATGTTAAAATTGCCAAGTTAGAACAACATAGACATTCTAGTTATAATTTGTCATGGTAGACAAAATAAACATTTTTCATTGTTAGACAAAATAAATATTTTAATTTTAATTTGTCATGTTAGAATTAAAAAGGAACATTTATGTTAGAATTCAAAAATGTTATTTTTGTTAGAATTAAAAATGTCACTTTATTTAGAATCAGGTATGTTAATTAAAATGTCATTTATGTAGAGTAATGTTCGTTCATATTTAAAATGTCATTTTTGTTTGAAATGCTATAGTAAGTTAGTAATGTCATTTAATTATATTCAATTAAAATTTGTCATATAAAGATGTTACATTTCTTATGTTAGAAAAAAAAAATGTTATTTCATGTTTGTCCATATACAATAAACATACAATAAATATACAATAAACATATAACCATATTTGGATTGCTAATTATTATTATTTTTTTAAAATCTTGTAACTCATTGACATAATTAAATCAAACCAAATTTAGTGGAATTAAATATATATATATATATATATACTTAAAGAAATTTAATTACAATTGAAACCAAACACCGTAAATCGGTGTAATACCAACTTGAATTTTGGTATGTGAATTTGTTTTAAAAATATCGTAAATGTTTGGCAATTATTTAAGTAATCAAAATGATATATATGGAATGTAGCATTTTGAAATAAACTTATATGGTTGAGATGATGACTGCAAATTATGAATGTAACATGTGTAAATACTAATTGTTCATATGATATTTATGGTGTGGTAAAATCAAAGTATAACAATTCATTAGAAATTTAATTATAATCAAATGGGGATTGTTTCTAATGTGAATGTTAAAATTAAGGTAACGTATAATTAATGAGATGAACATAATTATAATTTAATGTAAACTGAGTAATAAAAGTGGTTAATTTTTTTTTTTTTTTGAAATAATGGAACTGTAATAAATGTTGAATCAATACAAGAATACAAACCATTTAATTTTATGATTGAAATATAATGTTGGAATTTAGTATAATGAAATTTTTGAACAGTTTAATTCGAGTATAAAAAGAAATTTGAAATGAGGCATTATGATAACTTTGTCATATTATATTTGGAAGGAATAATTAATGAATTGATTGCTCAATTAAAATTGTTAGAAAATTGAATTTGAGATATATAACATAGGTAATTTATTCCTATGTTGAATTAGGATTAGATGGGTAATGTTTTGAAATAGAATTAAGAACGAATAAATGAAATTAAACATTGCATTTGAAATCCTTTCCTAAACTCTAACCTAAATCAACCCTTTATCTATTCACTTCCTTTTTCCTATAGATATAGAGATTAACAAAATCCTAATCTCATTCTCTTTTCTAAAAGCCGCCACCTCCATCTTCTTCTTTTCAATGGCAGTAGCCGTTCTTCCTCTCTAAATGGCTCAATCCTTCCTCCTCTTTCTTCCAATTCCTTCATCAATTGAAAGCCCTTCCAACGCAAAAATGGTTCAACTCTTCATAACACACGGTGGCCAGGGCGGTAGCATGAAGTGGCAAGGTTCGGGGTTGGTTTTTGAGGGTGGACACAGCGACGAGTTGGCCGAGACCTGGGCGGCGGGTTAGCAAGTCGAAGGCGGTCGATGTGAGGTGCGCCATGATTGTGAGAACCGTGACTTTAAATACGACTTTTTTTAAAAAAGGAAAGAAAGCTATTGGGACAAATTCTTATCCAATCAAGGTGAGAATTCTAATTTTTAAATTATTGATTAATTATTTTTCTCTCTTAAAAATGATTATGTATATGCTATCGATTCAGATCTGAAATATCTGTGATTTATGTGATGTTGTTTGTTGGTTGTGTTGCGATTTGTTGTTCATGTTGTATGAGATATGTGATGAAACACGATATGTGATGAAATTTTGTCTTGGGAGTGAAATTGGATCTGAACTTCTGTTTATTTAAGATCCATTTGTTTTGATTTATTTTATATTATAGAATATCATTTTTATATAAAAAAAAATGAAGAAACAATAAAGAATTGATTTACAAATAAAAACGTCATTTTTATTTGTTGCCTTAACAATGGAATTTGAATGATAAATAAAGCTTATTTTTATTTGTTAACCTTAAACGATGGAATTTGATGAGAAGTGAAATTTTATTGAAATAAAAACTGTGATACATTTTTAGTTTGCAGTTCTTTGGCAAAATGGATGACAAAATTTAGGTAAAAGAAAATATACCTGTAATTTCATTTTTATTTTCTATAAAAAGAACCAGATCTTGTTTTTTTTTTCTTTTTTTTAAAAAAAGGATAAATTTAGTTTTTTTATTATTTTTGTAACAAAAAGAATAGACTTTGTTTTATTATTCATTTTGTAAGCAAAAGACCTAATTTGTTTAAATTACATTTTATTTACAATTTATGTTAACATAAAAGAACAGAAAGTGGTTTAACACATTTTATGTTAAAATTAAAAGTTAAGAAATTGTTTTGAACTTTTTATGTATCGCAGGAAAAATGTTGTATCATGAAGTTGCCTTTTCATGTTAAAATGTAAAGTTAGAAATGATTTAACATAAAATATTCTTTTATGTTTAAGATAAAAAGTTAAAAATAGTTTTAACGTAAAAGCTTCTTTTTAAGTTAAAATAAATTGATTTAACATAAAGTTATTCTTTTTGTGTGAAACAACATGTTAAAGGATTTTAACATGAAGTTTTTCTTTTTATGTTGAAACTTAAGAAGGATATTTTTAGCATTTTTTGTTTAATTAAAGTACAAGGTCCAAAAATACATTAATTTGTTAATAAATATAAAGAGAAAAAGTGAAAGTAAATTTTATTTGGCATTTTATTTATTAAATAAAAGTTTAAAATTTAGAAGAACATGAAAAGGGTCATTTTTGTCGCTTCTTTTTTTTAACACTAAAAGAAATGTGTTGCAACATAAGTGTCATGTTATTTCATCTTGTTCAACATGAAAACTTGACATTGAATAGTTGA
Organism: Allium sativum; assembly: GCA_030737875.1. Lineage (NCBI taxonomy): Eukaryota > Viridiplantae > Streptophyta > Magnoliopsida > Asparagales > Amaryllidaceae > Allium > Allium sativum. The sequence continues at coordinate 216,453,999 of CM060918.1, read as the reverse complement.
AACTTAAAATATGCGAGTATGCCAAATTATGTATGTTATGTATGTTTCTATTTAAGCACATGTATACACTGCCATTTACAAGTGACCTAACTTGTTTATGTGATTGGACGATCAATTTTCATACATCGTCCAGAAGCACAGTTTATTTTATTCGAACTTGTGTTGGTTGAAACCCCACACGGGTCAGGGGCTGACATTTGAATACATGTCACCCTTGTGGTTAATTAGAAATGCACTTTGGCTGTTAATGGATGTTTGAAAATTTTTATGAGATAAATGAATGAAATCCGTATAATTGAATTATATGGAAATGGTGTGGGCCTCATTCCAATTTCGAATGAAAGAAAAAAAATTCATTTATTATTCAATTAATGGAATTGATTGACGTTTGAATTAAGGAAACTAAATTTCTATTATTTAGGAAGTTTTAATGAAATATTAAGTTAGTAAAATTACATTCCAAATATAACAAGAAGATTTGAATTGAAAAGCTTTCGTTTTTATGTTAACACTAAATTTTAAAAGATGTGATTTCAAAATTTAACATAAATGGATTGATGGGAAAAGATTACGTTTGATGTTGGAATGGTAGGTTTTGATATCGTAATTAAAACCATTTTTGAAGTAATTATTATTACAATATTATTATAATATGGAAAGGTTGATATTTATTGAAAATTGGAAAGGCAATATAAAGAATATTTCAATGTAAAGTTATACTCTGGAACATATGACATTTTAGAAGTTAGATATTTTTAAAATATGAAATATTTTAAAATAACTTTTAAAAAATTTTATAATTATAATTATAGTTGTTCTTGGACACGAGGTTAGGTCACGTTTATGGCGGAAGTTTGCCCGGAACCAACCGGCATATCCAGCAGCCATAAATGTTGGGCCTAATGTGAGAGGTCCAAGTACACGAATATAAATTGGGTTTTGACTCGAGGTTAAGCCCAACTGTGGAATAAGTCTGCCCAGACCCAACCGGCATATCCAGCATCCACAAGTTGTAGGCCTAATGTGAGAAGTCTGGCCCATTATAAAACATAAACGGATAATATAACGAATTGGATTATTTAATCCATTTTAAATAGAAACATCATTTTAACCTGAATAAGTTTATTAACTTATATTATCCATTTTATAATGAATATTAAAAGAGTTAATTTCAAAATTAATATTTTGGAAATAACATTTTAATATGAGAAATGATATTTTGATCAGAATAAATGGTTTATTTATTTTAGAATAAATAGTAGGAATTAAAAATGATTTTATTATAACCACGGATTTGCAATGAAATTTGAATTTGGGTTTACCGTGAATTATGTTTTAAATAACATTTATTCTTTAACCCGGATTAATGAGGGGATTAATTTCCTAATTTTTGATTAATTATTTATTAATGACTTTGGAAGGTTAAAACGAAATAAGGTTTTAATTAAAACTTTAATTAGATTGGAGAGGAATTAAGTAAATAAAATTACTGAATTAAGGATCGAAAATGGAGTTCCACCAGTTTTACTCCATGCGTTAATTAAATCTTTAATTAGATTTAAATGGGTAATTGAAATTAAGTACCTGAACCAATTGGCATAAAAGATCGAGATGGGAATTAATTAATTTATAATTATTTCGATAAGGCGTAAATTCCGATTAGATTGGTAAACCATATTTTGGTTTAATATGGATAAATAAAGATTTAAGATTAAATTAAAAAGATTTATCTTTGATAAAATTAATGAGAATCTTTTAATACGAATATCTTATTAAAAGAATATCCGGAGTTGGAATGTGGCGTTGGTGTCATTTTATAGCATTTGATTTTTAATCACAAAATACGCGAGTTACTCAGAATGACCGGGTTTAACCCATTCTGAGTAATCATCACGACAATCAAGAGTCGAAGATGAAGGTGATGGTTGAAGACCGAAGGTTTTCATATCGTTGGGATGATGATGACTGGTAGCTTGAATTGGGACTGGCCTCCCAAGGCAAGATATTTAGTAATGATCGTACAAACGCATTTGGAGATCGACGGATTTGGCTTTCGCTCAGACCCAGAGCGGACTTGTAAATGGATTGTGTGTCCGACATCGTACTCCGTTAAATATCTTGTTATGGATTTTCTGTTAATGTATAAATGTTGGTGGTGAAGAATTTATTCTTTACTTAACACCCATTTATATGTTGATGGATGATCAATGGTACGGTATGGATTGACAATGTGGCACTCTAAGATGAAGATGATCAAGGCTTTGTTGAAAAGCAGGCCTTGTGGTTATAACGTTACTTCGCGAGCCTCACACCCCGGTGGAGTCTAAAACGGAGCAAGGGAATGCAGGGAGTGCGCACGTTTCTTTCTAGCTAAAAGTGGTGTCAGTGACCTATCAGCACTGATATTTACTAAGTGGTTGTTGGATTGAGGTACCTCAGTTATATTGGTCGCGACTGGCCAATTTAGAGATCCGTTAGGATCGAGAAACGTGTGTTCAGGCATTTCTAATCCACAAAAGTAAGTGTGGACCGGCCCTGTAGGATCCAAGGGTTGGACAGAGTACCAATCCTGGGGCATTGCTAGAGTGTCTCGAATCGGTAAGGATTTCGCTCCTAGCCTTGACTCAGTATGGGAACCCAACTTTCCAATACGACCCTTACGGACTTGATTGTATTACTAGTACGGAGGCATAATATATGGGTACCTATGCTTCCTAGGATTGATACATTATGATTGAAATGTTTTATTAAAACATATACACACTAATAATAATATCGTTTCATACGTATTTATCATCTTTTAATATCCAAAAGGTAAAACTCTATCCTCTGGTGTGCGTTGCATTGTGTGATGGAACCTGAGTCTTATGGTGATTCCATTATTCCAAAAGCATTGCGTTATTTCACGATTTACATTAAGTTATGCACGTCAATCCATTGGAGTAAACCCGTTCCGCTAACGCGGCGTGGTCCTTGGATTTGCTTTATTACTATTAGTTAAGTTAGATAAGAATTCTCACACCAGTCCCATGACTGACCCGTTGTTTGTTTCCACCTTTGCAAACTCGGGTGCCCTCTTCTCCACATGGGCAGTCGAGTAGTTTGTCTACAGGTTTATCTCTCGAGCAGGATTCTGGATTGAAGTTTAAAGCTATGTCCAGAGCTTAGTTATTTTATTTCCGCTGCACTGTGATGTATTATAATTTTTTGTAAATTTAATCTTCCGCTATAATATAATTAGATGTACTCTGATGTTCTGTACTCTGATAACTGTTTATAAAAGTCGGCTGTTATTTGTTCTAATGTTGTTGTATTCCCAAAGTTAACGTATGCGGGATTTGAACGGTCTTGGTCGATTTTGCGATCGATTAAGGGCGGGCAAAATCCGTGTCGTTACAGTTGGTATCAGAGCTCTGGTTAGCTCAAATCTTTGGGATACAACTCATTAGAACTGAACAAAAGACTTATCAGAGATTGGATTAGCAATATCCAATAAGAATACTCATTAGAGATAGGATCAACAGTATCCTAGAATGAGAAAACTCATTAGAGATGGGGTTAGTAATGCCCTAGAATGAGTTCAGAGTGAAAAGCTTATGATATATGTATTTGTAATTATAATCCATTTTAGAAAATATGATTTTTGAGTAGGTAAAAGTTATATATACTTGAAAGTTAATCAACAAATAAAATTATAGAAATGTATAGAAAAGAATTTGAGTAGGATAATTAATACACTTTTAACTTCGTTCCTTTTCGAGGAGGAAAAGTTCTTAAGCGGGGGAGACTGTAATAACCCGGAATTTTGGGACCAGTTTAAATTTTTTATTTTAGAGATTTAAAATAATTTATTTTAAATAATAACGATCAAAAATTTATTCTAATTGAAGTTAAAACGAATAAATATAATTTAAATATAAACGGAGTTTAAAATAGCGCTGTAGTTTGAAATTTTGATTTTTTAACTATAACTAAATGTACAGGATTCAAAATAAATCAGAATTGAACTGTGTATATTCTTGTTAGGCCATATTTGTGCATACAATAAAATCCATATTTTTATTGTTTATATATATAACTAAGATGTTTCATGTTAAAAAAAAATCATATTTTTATCGTTTATGTACAAAAAGGATGTTCATGTTAGGAATAAATAAATAATAACATTTTTATTGTTTAAAGAATAAAAAGAGTGATATGATAAGAAAATAAAAGAATTATCATTTTTATGTTAACATATTAAAAATTTTCATTATAATGTAATCATAAAAGGGATTTCATTAAGGTTAGGAATGTATTGTCTAAATAAAAGCATCATTTATGTTAAAATTGCCAAGTTAGAACAACATAGACATTCTAGTTATAATTTTTCATGGTAGACAAAATAAACATTTTTCATTGTTAGACAAAATAAATATTTTAATTTTAATTTGTCATGTTAGAATTAAAAAGGAACATTTATGTTAGAATTCAAAAATGTCATTTATGTTAAAATTAAAAATGTCACTTTATTTAGAATCAGGTATGTTAATTAAAATGTCATTTATGTAGAGTAATGTTCGTTCATATTTAAAATGTCATTTTTATTTGAAATGCTATAGTAAGTTAGTAATGTCATTTAATTTTATTCAATTAAAATTTGTCATATAAAGATGTTACATTTCTTATGTTAGAAAAAAAATGTTATTTCATGTTTGTCCATATACAATAAACATACAATAAACATATAACCATATTTGGATTGCTAATTATTATTTTTTTTAAAAATCTTGTAACTCATTGACATAATTAAATCAAACCAAATTTAGTGGAATTAAATAAATATATATATATATATATACTTAAAGAAATTTAATTACAATTGAAACCAAACACCATAAATCGGTGTAATACCTAACTTGAATTTTGGTATGTGAATTTGTTTTAAAAATATCGTAAATGTTTGGCAATTATTTATGTAATCAAAATGATATATATGGAATGTAGCATTTTGAAATAAAGATATATGGTTAAGATGATGACTGCAAATTATGAATGTAACATGTGTAAATACTAATTGTTCATATGATATTTATGGTGTGGTAAAATCAAAGTATAACAATTCATTAGAAATTTAATTATAATCAAATGGGGATTGTTTCTAATCTGAATGTTAAATTTAAGGTAACATATAATTAATGAGATGAACATAAATATAATTTAATGTAAATTGAGTAATAAAAGTGGTTAATTTTTTTTTTTTTGAAATAATGGAACTGTAATAAATGTTGAATCAATACAAGAATACAAACCATTTAATTTTATGATTGAAATATAATGTTGGAATTTAGTATAATGAAATTTTTGAATAGTTTAATTCGAGTATAAAAAGAAATTTGAAATGAGGCATTATGATAACTTTGTCATATTATATTTGGAAGGAATAATTATTGAATTGATTGCTCAATTAAAATTGTTAGAAAATTGAATTTGAGATATATAACATAGGTAATTTATTCCTATGTTGAATTAGGATTAGATGGGTAATGTTTTGAAATAGAATTAAGAACAAATAAATGAAATTAAATATTGCATTTGAAATCCTTTCCTAAACTCTAACCTAAATCAACCCTTTATCTATTCACTTCCTTTTTCCTATAGATATAGAGATTAACAAAATCCTAATCTCATTCTTATTTCTAAAAGCCGCCGCCTCCATATTCTTCTTTTCAATGGCAGTAGCCGTTCTTCCTCTCTAAATGGCTCAATCCTTCCTCCTCTTTCTTCCAATTCCTTCATCAATTGAAAGCCCTTCCAATGCAAAAATGGTTCAACTCTTCATAACACACGGTGGCCAGGGCGGTAGCATGAAGTGGCAAGGTTCGGGGTTGGTTTTTGAGGGTGGACACAGCGACAAGTTGGCCGAGACCTGGGCGGTGGGTTAGCAAGTCGAAGGCGGTCGATGTGAGGTGCGCCATGATCGTGAGAACCGTGACTTTAAATACGACTTTTTTTAAAAAAGGAAAGAAAGCTATTGGGACAAATTCTTATCCAATCAAGGTGAGGATTCTAATTTTTAAATTATTAAATTATTGATTAATTATTTTTCTCTCTTAAAAATGATTATGTATATGCTATCGATTCAGATCTGAAATATCTGTGATTTATGTGATGTTGTTTGTTGGTTGTGTTGCGATCTGTTGTTCATGTTGTATGAGATATGTGATGAAACACCATATGTGATGAAATTTTGTCTTGGGAGTGAAATTGGATCTGAACTTCTATTTATTTAAGATCCATTTGTTTTGATTTATTTTATATTATAGAATATCATTTTTATATAAAAAAATGAAGAAACTGTAATAACCCGGAAAATCTGGGCCAGTTTAAAATTTTTATTTTGGCAATTTTAGCGAAATTCGATCATTTAAAATAGATTATTTTAAATAATATCGACGAGAAATCTATTTTGAATATAATTAGAACGTATATATTATATACGCCATCGTTATAATATAAATATTTATATATAATTATAAATAGAATTGAAAATGGCGCGGTAGTTCGATAATTCGATTTCGAACTTCAATTGAATGTACCGGGTGCAAAACAATCCGGATTTTAGTGAAACCAAAAATGATAGGATCTAATTAATAATATCTTTCTATCAAATCTGAAAAATCAAGATTTCATAGCGGGAATCGAAAGATATGTCCAGTTGAAAATTCTGAATAGTCGCTATGGAATTCAGGCCCTTAAAAATGGACATTTTGCAAATGACCTCGGATCTCGACGAAACCAGTTTTGTTGGGTCCGTGATGTCGAGTTATTGCTAGGTTCCAAATTTCATAATTTTCTGAATCAGTATGTGAGCGTGGCGAAGGAAAACGCGTTTGACCAGTTTCAGTTGATTTTAATCGACTGGAAAATGGCCATTTTTCTAACAGTCTCAGAATTCGAAGAAACTAGTTTTGTTAGGACCGTATCGTCAATACGAAGCTAGAAAATATTTTTATGGGATTTATAGAGTTAGTATGTGACCCCGGTAATTTGAAATGTACGTTTAAAATTCAATATAGTGATTTAAATGTAAATTAAACGGAAACTGATTCAAATGGTCAAATCAGCTTGCGATACATATCCCATTGTGTTCGGAATGGGGGTAAAACGCTATGGACGACAGGCGGTGGACCTCGTTTCGAGGTCGTATGTGAAAGTCAACTTTTTGAAAATTAATTAATTAAATAAATAAATAAACCTTTTCTCCCCCCCGTTAACCCGCTCTGGCCCCCTCTCTCCTTTCAGTTCAAAAAAAAATAAAAAAATAAAAAGAAAAAGAAAAAAAGGCGGAGGCGGAAAACCGCCATCACCATCGCCGCCGCCGTGGGGCCCTCGCCACCGCCACCAAGCCACCTGCGCCTGACCCCCCTCCTCCGATCCACTCGATCCCCTCCCATCTCTCCCATTCGACGCTCAAAAACCCTAACGCCCCACCGCGAGCCACCCAAAACCGCACCTGCAGGAACCGCCCCAACCCTCCGCCTCCTCCTGCCGCCGACATCGACGCCCCCTGGAAGCCAGCTCCGACGAAGCCGACGCCCCCCCCCATCTTCGCATATAGTAAGTATTTTTATTTTACTTTTATTTTTATTTTAAAGTTTAAAACTGATTTCGATTTTAGAGTTTAAAACTAATTTTGATTTTTAGGAATTAAAAACTGATTTTTGAAAAGATTAAAAGCTGAATTTAAAAAAAAAAGGTTTAAAACTGAATTTGAAAAGGGTTTGAAAACTGATTTTATTTTGAGATTTAAAAAGAAAAATAGAATTTTTATATATTGAACTTCGAAAGAAAAATAGAATTTTTATATATTGAACTTCGAAAGAAAAATAGAATTTTTATATATTGAACTTCGAAATAAAAATAGAATTTTTATATATTGAACTTCGAAATAAAAATAGGATTTTTATATATTGAACTTCGAAATAATAATAGAATTTTTATATATTGAACTTCGAAATAAAAATAGAATTTTTATATATTGAACTTCGAAATAGAATTTTTTATATATTGAACATCGAAGTAAAAATATGATTTCTATATATTGAATAACGAAGTAAAAAAATGTGATTTTTACATATGTAGTGGCTACGGGCAAAGAAAGTGATATCGACGAGAACAGTGAAGATTTCCTGCATTGGAAGTGCCGTGGAGTTAGGATAGCTATTGGTGAGAATTTCTCACCTTTCAATTTCTTTTTCTATTTATATATATATATTAGGATGCAGACGGTGCTTAGTAGCACCCGACACAATCGTCCACAGACCATGGACTTGTTTGTTTGGTTGCATAGATTAGTTAGATGATTTGTTTTGAAATTTAATTGTGTGGTGAAATGAATGGATTTGATTGATGTGTGAATGGCGTGGGCCTTCACTAGACCGGGGATAAGGCTAGGCCTTGTCCTGTTTCTAGTACCGTGCCGTTATGCCGCCGAAATTTTCTAAAATATGTTAGAAAAATAAAAATATCATTTTATTTAAAGAATGAACGGAATAGAAATTCATATGTTGGAATAAAATGTTTTTATCGTTAAAAATATAATTTTTAACGGGAATGTAAATAAATAAATATTCATTTACAAACCGGACGGTTTGTTTATGTACACCGATTTGACTGACATTGATTGGGACGGTAAATTTTACACATCGCCCAACTGCACAACTAAAATCTGTGTTTGATTGTTTGAAAACCCCACACGGGTGTTGGGATGAAATTTGAAGTTCACTCATCCTGATTGATTAAATATGTCGATCGATTGATTGACAGGCTGTTATAAGCGTTAGATATCTATATTTGATGCTTATACAGTGTAGTGCACTTTGGTTGATGGTTGATTATTTTTCAAGGCTATTATATACATGTGTTGTATGAAAATCCATATAATTAATTTTATATGGTGATTGATTGGGCCTCATTCCAATTTAGAAAGTAAAGAACAACATAAAATAAAAGTTCATGTTTTGACAGTACTCATCCATTGAGATTGGTCATGTGTTGAACGAAATATTTTGATAATAAGAAATATTTGAAAAAGAAATATTTGAAATAGAATATTTGAAAATAAAGGAAATTTATGAAGCCGTGTTGATTAGATTGACGCCATTTTGACGTGAACGATATTTATATCGATTTTACTCGATTTCGAAATGAATTGAATATAAAACGATTTCGAAATGAATTGAGTTGAAAACGATTTCGAAATGAATTGAATTGAAAACGATTTCGAAATGAATTGAATTGAAAACGATTTCGAAATGAATTGAATTGAAAACGATTTCGAAATGAATTGAATTGAAAACGATTTCGAAATGAATTGAATTGAAAAAGAATTCAAATTGAATTGAAAGTGAATTGAAATGAATTCAAATTGAACTGAAATTTGAATTGAATAGAAATGAATTTTAAAACGAATTTATAAAGAAGAATTCAATTTTGATTTGAATTGAAAAGGAAGTTGAAATTGCTTTTGAAATGAAATTAAAACTATTCATATAATTCGTTTTAAATAGAAATCGACGAAATATATATTATATATATAATATAATGGCCTGAATAGAACGCGCCGCGCCGCGGCAGTTCGTGAATTTCGACCATTTATTTCAAACGGACATTACGGGAGATCCGACCGTCGGATTCTCCTAAAACCGGAACCGTTGGGTTCGTATCGAAAAGAGCTTTCTAACCAATATTAGAAATTAGAAATCTAATGGTTGGATTTGGAATTATGTCCAAATCAAATTCGGAAAAGGTCGCTGTAAGTGCAGTTCGATGGCCATTGATGGAAATCGACTGTACAGGCCTTGATAAAATTATTAAAAATAGTAATAATTTGTGTAAAATCATAAGAAATGATTTGTGAAGATTTGGGATGAAAAACTCCATATTTGAAAAGATAAAAATATATTTTTATCGAAATGAACTAGTTTTGAACTAGAAATATAATTCTATTTATTTTTAAATAAATAAATTGAATTTGAAAAGGGTTCTAAAAATAACCAGAATTTCCAATGATTGCATTGGAGTGGATTTGAATCGAAATTGTCTTCGGAATATTTCGATGTTGGAATTCGTGATTATACGGATGTTGTTATGGAAATTTGAAAGATATATATATATCGTTTTTTCCAATACGACATTTGTTAATCGTAGAATTTGATATTGAATATAAGCCGATATATTTTCTATTCAGAGCCTTATATTGAATATCAAATGTGATTTGGGTATTTCGTGAATGGTGTCTTCACTAACACTGTTCTTGAACCCAGTTGAGAAAAGATTAAATCTTTTTATTTAGATTTAATGAAGTGTGCCAATTCAATAATATTTAATTGGAATTGAATTGATATTGATTTTTGGGTTTATCGTGAACAGTGTTTTAAATAACACTCGTTCTTTAACCCGATAATTAATGGAATGTGACTTTGGGTTTATCGTGAACCGTGTTTTTAAATGACACTGATTCTTTAACCCAGTTAACGATTAAAACTAAGTGGAGTTTTAATGAATCTTTAATTAGATTGAAAAGATCGAAAATGGAGTACCGCCAGTTTTGCTCCAGGCGATAGTTAAATCTTTAATTAGATTGGAACGTGAAATGGTAATTGAATTTACCGATAACACCGTGGTGTTAGATATGAAGTACTACCAGTTTTACTTCATGGGATGAATAGGTTGGGATTGGGAAATTAAAACAAATGATTACTTCGGTAAGGTTCGCTAATCCCGACTAGTTTTGAATTGATATTCAAAAATAGATTAAAGAATAAATTCAAGAAATTTATCTTTGATAAAATTAATGGGAACCTTTCCCTATGAATGTGAAATTTAGAAACTAACTGTCGGTTAGCTAAGCAGAATGGTTTTCTGGATATTGATCTGATGTTGGTTTCGGCCTTCGGGGTTAATATTTGGGGAATTATTCTCTTGATTAATTTACGGTTAGTGACTGATGAATTGGAATGAGGCGTATGTTGTGTTTGTGTAACACTTATTTTAAAATATACGCGAGTTATTCGGAAAGACCGGGTTTATCCCATTCTGAATAACTGATACGACGATAAGTCGAAGATGAAGACGATGGTCGAAGACCGGAAGTCTTCACGCTGTTTGGGTGGTTACTGATGATCTTGATTGGGCTGTACACCCAAGAAGATGGAAACAGTTAGTGATCGTCCAGACGTACTTGGAGATCGATGGATATGCGGGGTACTAGGTGCCTCCGGTTTCGTTCAGCCCCAGAACGGACTTGTAAATGGACTGTGTGTCTGACATTGGATTTTAGTCCGTGTGATTGATCTCTATTAAATATATATCTGTTTGGCGGCGGAGAATTTATTCTCTTGCTTAACGCCCTTCTCTGAGACGTACGAGCTCAGGGGTTATATACTGATGGATATCAAACGCATGGAGTGAGTTGCCTGTGTGGCATGCCTAAGTGGCAATTGATCGAGGCTTCTGTTGAAAAGCAAAGTCTTGTGGTGATGATCAAAGCACGGCCTTTGTGGCGTAGCTTTGTGTAACGTTTACTTCGCGAGTTTCACACCCGGTATGAACCAAAAACGGGAGAGGACGTCAGGGAGGGCATGCGTTTCTTTCTAGCTAGAAGTGGCGTCAGTGGTTTTACACGCCCTGACGAGTTTGACTTATGTGGTTGTTGCTGTTGCGAGGCACCTCGGATTGATCGGTCATTCTCGAACCGATGGAGTCATTTAGTTGGCTCATTTACGCCCCATAGGGCGGGGAAACGTATGTTCAGGGTTTAAGTTTAATCCACATCGGTGGACCGGCCCTGAGGATCCAAGGGTCGATGCGCTCTGACCCTGAGGCTCGGGCTAGACAGTCTCGAAGACGGCGAGGACTATCTTTTGCCTCGGTTCATAGATGGAAATCCAACTTCCAAATACGTGACATTTGCGGTTTTATTTGTAGAGCCTAGTATGGCGACATGATATATGGTACCCATGCCGCCTATGATTGATACTTATGATTTGAAGTTGTTTTATACACTATGCACTTATAATAGTATCAAATAATCTGTTTTAAACGTATCAAGCATTCTTTGGCTGTTATAAGGGAAAACCCTATCCCCCGGCTTGCGTTGCATTGTGTGATAGGACCTGGGTCTTATAACAGCTTCATCTTTCTTTATTTAGCATTGCGCTGTTTGTTTTATGCACTAGTATTCTTGGGAGGAAACCCGTTCCGTGTTATACGGCGTGGTCCCTTGATTTACCTAACTTAAAAATAAAGATTAATAACTGTTTTAGTTCTCACACCAGTCACATGACTGACCTGGAGTTTATTGTTTTAACCTAAACTCTGGGTGCCCCTATTTTGACACGGGCAGCTAGTAGTTTTGGTTTTGCAGATTTATATTCACAGGACCCTGGTTTACAGCTGGAACGATATCCGGAAAGCTTTGTATCCGTATATCTCATTCTAGTTGTGTATTGTATTATTTTCCGCTGCAATGTATTTAAATGTAATTTAAATCTCTGATATTTCTGTGTAATATTTATTTGTTGATACTCTGTATATTCTTGTAATCTGATGCATTGTTGTAATATACAATGAAATGTTCTTCTGTATGCGTTCTATTTTGTCATGTTCTCAAACGATAGGGCGTTTCGAACGGTCTGGGTCGGTTTAGCGACTGGTTCGGACCGAGCGAAATTCCTTCTCGTCACAGTTGGTATCAGAGCTTTGGTTTACAAAGCTAGAGAACAAGACACATTAGAACCATACGAAAGAATTCATCAGATTATTGGATTAGTAATATCCAATGGAATGACTCGTTACAGATGGGATCAGTAGTATCCTAGAACGAGTGTGAAGAGTAAATTTTCAAAGTGAAAACAATTTTGTTTCGAAAATTTAAATCAATTATTCGTATTTGATTATTTATTTATATCAATTTGGGCAATCCAGTATATAAAGATTTTGCATATATGTCTTGCAAACGTGTGTTCGAAGTTTTAATATATTGGGTAGATATAGAATCCCTCTAGTGCCCGGGAATAATTCTGGTGATGGGGCACTGTCGCTAGTATTTATTTTCGAGCGACGAAAGTGAGATTTCTATATATTTCCTATTGAGTGGTGTGAGAACCAAAATTAGATAGGGCCTATTGTTGTGATTTGGCATCAAAAATCTGATTTTTGACTATGTATCAAAGTTATGAATTTGAAACTCTAATTCACTAATTGATTGATGTTTGTGTTGTTTGTTTAATTGTTTGATAATTTTGAACCATTATGCCTAATTTGATCAAATATTGAATTGTATTGAGAATTGGTTGCATTTGCTTGCATATATATGTACTTATATTGAACAGATCATAGCAAGGAGGCTAGAGCAGAGAATAAAATTTGTTTGCCTGACAAATAGGTACATGTTTACTACATAATTTACTGTTTTGTTTGGGTGATGATGATTTTATGAGCCTATTGGCTAGCCGCTTGGCTTTTTCATTTTCTTTTTGAGATCTGAAGGACCGGGGAAGCTATTTGAAATTCCCCGATGCTCCCGGTGCAGGGGAGGTTATGGCGAAATTTTTCGAAAATTTAGGGTGTTAGCCAAATTTTTGAAATTTTTGGAAATTCTCAGAAACTGAAAAGTTGGAGAATGGAAGCCAGATCGAACGTAGTGTTGAATGGTCAAACCACTTTCGACTTTGTTCCTTTTCGGGGACGAAAAGTTTTAAGTGGGGGAGATTGTAATAACCCGGAAAATCTGGGCCAGTTTAAAATTTTTATTTTGGCAATTTTAGCGAAATTCGATCATTTAAAATAGATTATTTTAAATAATATCGACGAGAAATCTATTTTGAATATAATTAGAACGTATATATTATATACGCCGTCGTTATAATATAAATATTTATATATAATTTTAATAGAATTGAAAATGGCGCGGTAGTTCGATAATTCGATTTCGAACTTCAATTGAATGTACCGGGTGCAAAACAATCCGGATTTTAGTGAAACCAAAAATGATAGGATCTAATTAATAATATCTTTCTATCAAATCCGAAAAATCAAGATTTCATAGCGGGAATCGAAAGATATGTCCAGTTGAAAATTCTGAATAGTCGCTATGGAATTCATGCCCTTAAAAATGGACATTTTGCAAATGACCTCGGATCTCGACGAAACCTGTTTTGTTGGGTCCGTGATGTCGAGTTATTGCTAGGTTCCAAATTTCATAATTTTCTGAATCAGTATGTGAGCGTGGCGAAGGAAAACGCGTTTGACCAGTTTCAGTTGATTTTAATCGACAGGAAAATGGCCATTTTTCTAACGGTCTCAGAATTCGACGAAACTAGTTTTGTTAGGACCGTATCGTCAATACGAAGCTAGAAAATATTTTTATGGGATTTATAGAGTTAGTATGTGACCCCGGTAATTTGAAATGTACGTTTAAAATTCAATATAGTGATTTAAATGTAAATTAAACGGAAACCGATTCAAATGGTCAAATCAGCTTGCGATACATATCCCATTGTGTTCGGAATGGGGGTAAAACGCTATGGACGACAGGCGGTGGACCTCGTTTCGAGGTCGTATGTGAAAGTCAACTTTTTGAAAATTAATTAATTAAATAAATAAATAAAACCTTTTCTCCCCCCCCCCCCCCGTTAACCCGCTCTGGCCCCCTCTCTCCTTTCAGTTCGAAACAAAAAAAAAAGGCGGAGGCGGAAAACCGCCATCACCATCGCCGCCGCCGTGGGGCCCTCGCCACCGCCACCAAGCCACCTGCGCCTGACCCCCCTCCTCCGATCCACTCGATCCCCTCCCCTCTCTCCCATTCGACGCTCAAAAACCCTAATGCCCCACCGCGAGCCACCCAAAACCGCACCTGCAGGAACCGCCCCCAACCCTCCGCCTCCTCCTGCCGCCGACATCGACGCCCCCCTGGAAGCCAGCTCCGACGAAGCCGACGCCCCCCCCATCTTCGCATACAGTAAGTATTTTTATTTTACTTTTATTTTTATTTTAAAGTTTAAAACTGATTTCGATTTTAGAGTTTAAAACTAATTTCGATTTTTAGGAATTAAAAACTGATTTTTGAAAAGATTAAAAGCTGAATTTAAAAAAAAAAGGTTTAAAACTGAATTTGAAAAGGGTTTGAAAACCGATTTTATTTTGAGATTTAAAAAGAAAAATAGAATTTTTATATATTGAACTTCGAAAGAAAAATAGAATTTTTATATATTGAACTTCGAAAGAAAAATAGAATTTTTATATATTGAACTTCGAAATAAAAATAGAATTTTTATATATTGAACTTCGAAATAAAAATAGGATTTTTATATATTGAACTTCGAAATAAAAATAGGATTTTTATATATTGAACTTCGAAATAAAAATAGAATTTTTATATATTGAACTTCGAAATAAAAATAGAATTTTTTTATATTGAACTTCGAAATAGAATTTTTTATATATTGAACATCGAAGTAAAAATATGATTTTTATATATTGAATAACGAAGTAAAATTGTGATTTTTACATATGTAGTGGCTACGGGCAAAGAAAGTGATATCGACGAGAACAGTGAAGATTTCCTGCATTGGAAGTGCCGTGGAGTTAGGATAGCTATTGGTGAGAATTTCTCGCCTTTCAATTTCTTTTTCTATTTATATATATATATATATATATATATATATATATTAGGATGCAGACGGTGCTTAGTAGCACACGACACAATCGTCCACAGACCATGGACTTGTTTGTTTGGTTGCATAGATTAGTTAGATGATTTGTTTTGAAATTGAATTGTGTGGTGAAATGAATGGATTTGATTGATGTGTGAATGGCGTGGGCCTTCACTAGACCGGGGATAAGGCTAGGCCTTGTCCCGTTTCTAGTACCGTGCCGTTATGCCGCCGAAATTTTCTAAAATATGTTAGAAAAATAAAAATATCATTTTATTTAAAGAATGAACGGAATAGAAATTCATATGTTGGAATAAAATGTTTTTATCGTTAAAAATATAATTTTTAACGGGAATGTAAATAAATATTCATTTACAAACCGGACGGTTTGTTTATGTACACCGATTTGACTGACATTGATTGGGACGGTAAATTTTACACATCGCCCAACTGCACAACTAAAATATGTGTTTGATTGTTTGAAAACCCCACACGGGTGTTGGGATGAACTTTGAAGTTCACTCATCCTGATTGATTAAATATGTCGATCGATTGATTGACAGGCTGTTATAAGCGTTAGATATCTATATTTGATGCTTATACAGTGTAGTGCACTTTGGTTGATGGTTGATTATTTTTCAAGGCTATTATATACATGTGTTGTATGAAAATCCATATAATTAATTTTATATGGTGATTGATTGGGCCTCATTCCAATTTAGAAAGTAAATAACAACATAAAATAAAAGTTCATGTGTTGACAGTACTCATCCATTGAGATTGGTCATGTGTTGAACGAAATATTTTGATAATAAGAAATATTTGAAAAAGAAATATTTGAAATAGAATATTTGAAAATAAAGGAAATTTATGAAGCCGTGTTGATTAGATTGACGCCATTTTGACGTGAACGATATTTATATCGATTTTACTCGATTTCGAAATGAATTGAATATAAAACGATTTCGAAATGAATTGAGTTGAAAACGATTTCGAAATGAATTGAATTGAAAACGATTTCGAAATGAATTGAATTGAAAACGATTTCGAAATGAATTGAATTGAAACGATTTCGAAATGAATTGAATTGAAAACGATTTCGAAATGAATTGAATTGAAAACGAATTCAAATTGAATTGAAAGTGAATTGAAATGAATTCAAATTGAATTGAATAGAAATGAATTTTAAAACGAATTTATAAAGAAGAATTCAATTTTGATTTGAATTGAAAAGGAAGTTGAAATTGCTTTTGAAACAAAATTAAAACTATTCATATAATTCGTTTTAAATAGAAATCGACGAAATATATATTATATATATTATATATATAATATAATGGCCTGAATAGAACGCGCCGCGCCGCGGCAGTTCGTGAATTTCGACCATTTATTTCAAACGGACATTACGGGAGATCCGACCGTCGGATTCTCCTAAAACCGGAACCGTTGGGTTCGTATCAAAAAGAGCTTTCTAACGAATATTAGAAATTATAAATCTAACGGTTGGATTTGGAATTATGTCCAAATCAAATTCGGAAAAGGTCGCTGTAAGTGCAGTTCGATGGCCATTGATGGAAATCGACTGTACACGCCTTGATAAAATTATTAAAAATAGTAATAATTTGTGTAAAATCATAAGAAATGATTTGTGAAGATTTGGGATGAAAAACTCCATATTTGAAAAGATAGAAATAGATTTTTATCGAAATGAACTAGTTTTGAACTAGAAATATAATTCTATTTATTTCTAAATAAATAAATTGAATTTGAAAAGGGTTCTAAAAATAACCAGAATTTCCAATGATTGCATTGGAGTGGATTTGAATCGAAATTGTCTTCGGAATATTTCGATGTTGGAATTCGTGATTATACGGATGTTGTTATGGAAATTTGAAAGATATATATATATCGTTTTTTCCAATACGACATTTGTTAATCGTAGAATTTGATATTGAATATAAGCCGATATATTTTCAATTCAGAGCCTTATATTGAATATCAAATGTGATTTGGGTTTGTCGTGAATGGTGTCTTCACTAACACTGTTCTTGAACCCAGTTGAGAAAAGATTAAATCTTTTTATTTAGATTTAATGAAGTGTGCCAATTCAATAATATTTAATTGGAATTGAATTGATATTGATTTTTGGGTTTATCGTGAACAGTGTTTTAAATAACACTCGTTCTTTAACCTGATAATTAATGGAATGTGACTTTGGGTTTATCGTGAACCGTGTTTTTAAATGACACTGATTCTTTAACCCAGTTATCGATTAAAACTAAGTGGAGTTTTAATGAATCTTTAATTAGATTGAAAAGATCGAAAATGGAGTACCGCCAGTTTTGCTCCAGGCGATAGTTAAATCTTTAATTAGATTGGAACGTGAAATGGTAATTGAATTTACCGATAACACCGTGGTGTTAGATATGAAGTACTACCAGTTTTACTTCATGGGATGAATAGGTTGGGATTGGGAAATTAAAACAAATGATTACTTCGGTAAGGTTCGCTAATACCGACTAGTTTTGAATTGATATTCAAAAATAGATTAAAGAATAAATTCAAGAAATTTATCTTTGATAAAATTAATGGGAACCTTTCCCTATGAATGTGAAATTTAGAAACTAACTGTCGGTTAGCTAAGCAGAATGGTTTTCTGGATATTGATCTGATGTTGGTTTCGGCCTTCGGGGTTAATATTTGGGGAATTATTCTCTTGATTAATTTACGGTTAGTGACTGATGAATTGGAATGAGGCGTATGTTGTGTTTGTGTAACACTTATTTTAAAATATACGCGAGTTATTCGGAAAGACCGGGTTTATCCCATTCTGAATAACTGATACGACGATAAGTCGAAGATGAAGACGATGGTCGAAGACCGGAAGTCTTCACGCCGTTTGGGTGGTTACTGATGATCTTGATTGGGCTGTACACCCAAGAAGATGGAAACAGTTAGTGATCGTCCAGACGTACTTGGAGATCGATGGATATGCGGGGTACTAGGTGCCTCCGGTTTCGTTCAGCCCCAGAACGGACTTGTAAATGGACTGTGTGTCTGACATTGGATTTTAGTCCGTGTGATTGATCTCTATTAAATATATATCTGTTTGGCGGCGGAGAATTTATTCTCTTGCTTAACGCCCTTCTCTGAGACGTATGAGCTCAGGGGTTATATACTGATGGGTATCAAACGCATGGAGTGAGTTGCCTGTGTGGCATGCCTAAGTGGCAATTGATCGAGGCTTCTGTTGAAAAGCAAAGTCTTGTGGTGATGATCAAAGCACGGCCTTTGTGGCGTAGCTTTGTGTAACGTTTACTTCGCGAGTTTCACACCCGGTATGAACCAAAAACGGGAGAGGACATCAGGGAGGGCATGCGTTTCTTTCTAGCTAGAAGTGGCGTCAGTGGTTTTACACGCCCTGACGAGTTTGACTTATGTGGTTGTTGCTGTTGCGAGGCGCCTCGGATTGATCGGTCGTTCTCGAACCGATGGAGTCATTTAGTTGGCTCATTTACGCCCCATAGGGCGGGGAAACGCATGTTCAGGGTTTAAGTTTAATCCACATCGGTGGACCGGCCCTGAGGATCCAAGGGTCGATGCGCTCTGACCCTGAGGCTCGGGCTAGACAGTCTCGAAGACGGTGAGGACTATCTTTTGCCTTGGTTCATAGATGGAAATCCAACTTCCAAATACGTGACATTTGCGGTTTTATTTGTAGAGCCTAGTATGGCGACATGATATATGGTACCCATGCCGCCTATGATTGATACTTATGATTTGAAGTTGTTTTATACACTATGCACTTATAATAGTATCAAATAATCTGTTTTAAACGTATCAAGCATTCTTTGGCTGTTATAAGGGAAAACCCTATCCCCCGGCTTGCGTTGCATTGTGTGATAGGACCTGGGTCTTATAACAGCTTCATCTTTCTTTATTTAGCATTGCGCTGTTTGTTTTATGCACTGGTATTCTTGGGAGGAAACCCGTTCCGTGTTATACGGCGTGGTCCCTTGATTTACCTAACTTAAAAATAAAGATTAATAACTGTTTTAGTTCTCACACCAGTCACATGACTGACCTGGAGTTTATTGTTTTAACCTAAACTCTGGGTGCCCCTATTTTGACACGGGCAGCTAGTAGTTTTGGTTTTGCAGATTTATATTCACAGGACCCTGGTTTACAGCTGGAACGATATCCGGAAAGCTTTGTATCCGTATATCTCATTCTAGTTGTGTATTGTATTATATTCCGCTGCAATGTATTTAAATGTAATTTAAATCTCTGATATTTCTGTGTAATATTTATTTGTTGATACTCTGTATATTCTTGTAATCTGATGCATTGTTGTAATATACAATGAAATGTTCTTCTGTATGCGTTCTATTTTGTCATGTTCTCAAACGATAGGGCGTTTCGAACGGTCTGGGTCGGTTTAGCGACTGGTTCGGACCGAGCGAAATTCCTTCTCGTCACAGTTGGTATAAGAGCTTTGGTTTACAAAGCTAGAGAACAAGACACATTTAGGTAAAAGAAAATATACCTGTAATTTCATTTTTATTTTCTATAAAAAGAACCAGATCTTGTTTTTTTTCTTTTTTTTTTTAAAAAAAAGGATAAATTTTGTTTTATTATTATTTTTGTAACAAAAAGAATAGAATTTGTTTTATTATTCATTTTGTAAGCAAAAGACCTAATTTGTTTAAATAACATTTTATTTACAATTTATGTTAACATAAAAGAACAAAAAGTGGTTTAACACATTTTATGTTAAAATTAAAAGTTAGGAAATTGTTTTGAACTTTTTATGTATTGCAGGAAAAATGTTGTAACATGAAGTTGCCTTTTTATGTTAAAATGTAAAGTTAGAAATGATTTAACATAAAATATTCTTTTATGTTTAAGATAAAAAGTTAAAAATAGTTTTAACATAAAAGCTTCTTTTTAAGTTAAAATAAATTGATTTAACATAAAGTTATTCTTTTTGTGTGAAACAACATGTTAAAGGATTTTAACATGAAGTTTTTCTTTTTATGTTGAAACTTAAGAAGGATATTTTTAGCATTGTTTGTTTAATTAAAGTACAAGGTCCAAAAATATATTAATTTGTTAATAAATATAAAGAGAAAAAGTGAAAGTAAATTTTATTTGGCATTTTATTTATTAAATAAAAGTACAAAATTTAGAAGAACATGAAAAGGGTCATTTTTGTCGCTTCTTTTTTTTTACATTCAAAAGAAATGTGTTGCAACATAACTGTCATGTTATTTCATCTTGTTCAACATGAAAACTTGACATCGAATAGTTGAAACTTAAAATATGTGAGTATGCCAAATTATGTATGTTATGTATGTTTCTATTTAAGCACATGTATACACTGCCATTTACAAGTGACCTAACTTGTTTATGTGATTGGACGACCAATTTTCATACATCGTCCAAAAGCACAGTTTATTTTATTCGAACTTGTGTTGGTTGAAACCCCACACGGGTCAGGGGCTGACATTTGAATACACGTCACCCTTGTGGTTAATTAGAAATGCACTTTGGCTGTTAATGGATGTTTGAAAATTTTTATGAGATAAATGAATGAAATCCGTATAATTGAATTTTATGGAAATGGTGTGGGCCTCATTCCAATTTCGAATGAAAGAAAAAAAATTCATTTATTATTCAATTAATGGAATTGATTGACGTTTGAATTAAGGAAACTAAATTTCTATTATTTAGGAAGTTTTAATGAAATATTAAGTTAGTAAAATTACATTCCAAATATAACAAGAAGATTTGAATTGAAAAGCTTTCGTTTTTATGTTAACACTAAATTTTAAAAGATGTGATTTCAAAATTTAACATAACTGGATTGATGGGAAAAGATTACGTTTGATGTTGGAATGGTAGATTTTGATATCGTAATTAAAACCATTTTTGAAGTAATTATTATTATAATATTATTATAATATGGAAAGGTCGATATTTATTGAAAATTGGAAAGGCAATATAAAGAATATTTCAATGTAAAGTTATACTTTGGAACATATGACATTTTTGAAGTTAGATATTTTTAAAATATGAAATATTTTAAAGTAAATTTTTAAAAAAAAATTATAATGTTAATTATAGTTGTTCTTGGACACGAGGTTAGGTCACGTTTATGGCGGAAGTCTGCCCGGAACCAACCGGCATATCCAGCAGCCATAAATGTTGGGCCTAATGTGAGAGGTCCAAGTACACGAATATAAATTGGTTTTTGACTCGAGGTTAAGCCCAACTGTGGAATAAGTCTGCCCGGACCCAACCGGCATATCCAGCATCCACAAGTTGTAGGCCTAATGTGAGAAGTCTGGCCCATTATAAAACATAAATGGATAATATAACGAATTGGATTATTTAATCCATTTTAAATAGAAACATCATTTTAACCTGAATAACTTTATAAACTTATATTATCCATTTTATAATGAATATTAAAAGAGTTAATTTCAAAATTAATATTTTGAAAATAACATTTTAATATGAGAAATGATATTTTAATCAGAATAAATGGTTTATTTATTTTAGAATAAATAGTAGGAATTAAAAATGATTTTATTATAACCACGGATTTGCAATGAAATTTGAATTTGGGTTTATCGTGAATTATGTTTTAAATAACATTTATTCTTTAACCCGGATTAATGAGTGGATTAATTTCCTAATTTTTGATTAATTATTTATTAATGACTTTGGAAGGTTAAAACGAAATAAGGTTTTAATTAAAACTTTAATTAGATTGGAGAGGAATTAAGTAAATAAAATTACTGAATTAAGGATCGAAAATGGAGTTCCACCAGTTTTACTCCATGCGTTAATTAAATCTTTAATTAGATTTAAATGGGTAATTGAAATTAAGTACCTGAACCAATTGGCATAAAAGATCGAGATGGGAATTAATTAATTTATAATTATTTCGATAAGGCGTAAATTCCGATTAGATTGGTAAACCATAATTTGGTTTAATAAGGATAAATAAAGATTTAAGATTAAATTAAAAAGATTTATCTTTGATAAAATTAATGAGAATCTTTTAATACGAATATCTTATTAAAAGAATATCCGGAGTTGGAATGTGGCGTTGGTGTCATTTTATAGCATTTGATTTTTAATCACAAAATACGCGAGTTACTCAGAATGACCGGGTTTAACCCATTCTGAGTAATCATCACGACAATCAAGAGTCGAAGATGAAGGTGATGGTTGAAGACCGAAGGTTTTCATATCGTTGGGATGATGATGAATAGTAGCTTGAATTGGGACTGGCCTCCCAAGGCAAGATATTTAGTAATGATCGTCCAAACGCATTTGGAGATCGACGGATTTGGCTTTCGCTCAGACCCAAAGCGGACTTGTAAATGGATTGTGTGTCCGACATCATACTCCGTTAAATATCTTGTTATTGATTTTCTGTTAATGTATAAATGTTGCTGGTGAAGAATTTATTCTTTACTTAACACCCATTTATATGTTGATGGATGATCAATGGTACGGTATTGATTGACAATGTGGCACTCTAAGATGAAGATGATCAATGCTTTGTTGAAAAGCAGGCCTTGTGGTTATAACGTTACTTCGCGAGCCTCACACCCCGGTGGAGTCTAAAACGGAGCAAGGGAACGCAGGGAGTGCACACATTTCTTTCTAGCTAAAAGTGGTGTCAGTGACCTACCAGCACTGATTTTTACTAAGTGGTTGTTGGATTGAGGTACCTCGGTTATATTGGTCGCGACTGGCCAATTTAGAGATCCGTTAGGATCGGGAAACGTGTGTTCAGGCATTTCTAATCCACAAAAGTAAGTGTGGACCGGCCCTGCATGATCCAAGGGTTGGACAGAGTACCAATCCTGGGGCATTGCTAGAGTGTCTCGAATCGGTAAGGATTTCGCTCCTAGCCTTGACTCAGTATGGGAACCTAACTTCCCAATACGACCCTTACGGACTTGATTGTATTACTAGTACGGAGGCATAATATATGGGTACCTATGCTTCCTAGGATTGATACATTATGATTGAAATGTTTCATTAAAACATATACACAATAATAATAATATCGTTTCATACGTATTTATCATCTTTTAATCACCATAAGGTAAAACTCTGTCCTCTGGTGTGCGTTGCATTGTGTGATGGGACCTGAGTCTTATGGTGATTCCATTTTTCCAAAAGCATTACGTTATTTCACGATTTACTTTAAGTTATGCACGTCAATCCATTGGAGTAAACCCGTTCCGCTAACGCGGCGTGGTCCTTGGATTTGCTTTATTACTATTAGTTAAGTTAGTTAAGAATTCTCACACCAGTCCCATGACTGACCCGTTGTTTGTTTCCACCTATGCAAACTCGGGTGCCCTCTTCTCCTCACGGGCAGTCGAGTAGTTTGTCTACAGGTTTATCTCTCGAGCAGGATTCTGGATTGAAGTTTAAAGCTGTGTCCAGAGCTTAGTTATTTTATTTCCGCTGCACTGTGATGTATTATAATTTTTTGTAAATTTAATCTTCCGCTGTAATATAATTAGATGTACTCTGATGTTCTGTACTCTGATGTAAAAATTTTGTACTGTTTATAAAAGTCGGTTGTTATTTGTTCTAATGTTGTTGTATTCCCAAAGTTAACGTATGCGGGATTTGAACGGTCTCGGTCGATTTTGCGATCGATTAAGGGCGGGCAAAATCCGTGTCGTTGCATCCATCTTTTTCTTTTCAATGGCAGTAGCCGTTCTTCCTCTCTAAATGGCTCAATCCTTCCTCCTCTTTCTTCCAATTCCTTCATCAATGGAAAGCCCTTCCAATGCAAAAATGGTTCAACTCTTCATAACACACGGTGGCCAGGGCGGTAGCGTGAAGTGGCAAGGTTCGGGGTTGGTTTTTGAGGGTGGACACAGCGACGAGTTGGCCGAGACCTGGGCGGTGGGTTAGCAAGTCGAAGGCGGTCGATGTGAGGTGCGCCATGATCGTGAGAACCGTGACTTTAAATACGACTTTTTTTCTAAAAAAAGGAAAGAAAGCTATTGGGACAAATTCTTATCCAATCAAGGTGAGAATTCTAATTTTTAAATTATTATATTATTGATTAATTATTTTTCTCTCTTAAAAATGATTATGTATACGCTATCGATTCAGATCTGAAATATCTGTGATTTATGTGATGTTGTTTGTTGGTTGTGTTGCGATCTGTTGTTCATGTTGTATGAGATATGTGATGAAACACCATATGTGATGAAATTTTGTCTTGGGAGTGAAATTGGATCTGAACTTCTATTTATTTAAGATCCATTTGTTTTGATTTATTTTATATTATAGAATATCATTTTTATATAAAAAAAAGGAAGAAACGGTAAAGAATTGATTTACAAATAAAAACGTCATTTTTATTTGTTGCCTTAACAATGGAATTTGAATGATAAATAAAGCTTATTTTTTATTTGTTAACCTTAAACGATGGAATTTGATGAGAAGTGAAATTTTATTGAAATAAAAACTGTGATACCTTTTTAGTTTGCAGTTCTTTGGCAAAATGGATGACAAAATTTAGGTAAAAGAAAATATACCTGTAATTTCATTTTTTTCTATAAAAAGAACCAGATCTTGTTTTTTTTCTTTTTCTTTTTTTAAAAAAAAAGGGATAAATTTTGTTTTATTTTTGTAACAAAAAGAATAGACTTTGTTTTATTATTCATTTTGTAAGCAAAAGACCTAATTTGTTTAAATAACATTTTATTTACAATTTATGTTAACATAAAAGAACAGAAAGTGGTTTAACACATTTTATATTAAAATTAAAAGTTAGGAAATTGTTTTGAACTTTTTATGATTAAAAGTATTGCAGGAAAAATGTTGTAACATGGAGTTGCCTTTTTATGTTACAATGTAAAGTTAAAAATGATTTAACATAAAATATTCTTTTATGTTTAAAATAAAAAGTTAAAAATAGTTTTAACATAAAAGCTTCTTTTTAAGTTAAAATAAATTGATTTAACATAAAGTTATTCTTTTTGTGTGAAACAACATGTTAAAGGATTTTAACATGAAGTTTTTCTTTTTATGTTGAAACTTAAGAAGGATATTTTTAGCATTGTTTGTTTAATTAAAGTACAAGGTCCAAAAATACATTAATTTGTTAATAAATATAAAGAGAAAAAGTGAAAGTAAATTTTATTTGGCATTTTATTTATTAAATAAAAGTATAAAATTTAGAAGAACATGAAAAGGGTCATTTTTGTCGCTTCTTCTTTCTTTAACATTAAAAGATGTGTTGCAACATAAGTGTCATGTTATTTTATCTTGTTCAACATGAAAACTTGACATCGAATAGTTGAAACTTAAAATATGTGAGTATGCCAAATTATGTATGTTATGTATGTTTCTATTTAAGCACATGTATACACTTCCATTTACAAGTGACCTAACTTGTTTATGTGACTGGACGATCAATTTTCATACATCGTCCAGAAGCACAGTTTATTTTATTCGAACTTGTATTGGTTGAAACCCCACACGGGTCAGGGGCTGACATTTGAATACACGTCACCCTTGTGGTTAATTAGAAATGCACTTTGGCTGTTAATGGATGTTTGAAAATTTTTATGAGATAAATGAATGAAATCCGTATAATTGAATTATATGGAAATGGTGTGGGCCTCGTTCCAATTTCGAATGAAAGAAAAAAACAATTCATTTATTATTCAATTAATGGAATTGATTGACATTTGAATTAAGGAAACTAAATTTCTATTATTTAGGAGTTTTAATGAAATATTAAGTTAGTAAAATTACATTCCAAATATAACAAGAAGATTTGAATTGAAAAGCTTTCGTTTTTATGTTAACACTAAATTTTAAAAGATGTGATTTCAAAATTTAACATAAATGGATTGATGGGAAAAGATTACGTTTGATGTTGGAATGGTAGGTTTTGATATCGTAATTAAAACCATTTTTGAAGTAATTATTATTATAATATTATTATAATATGGAAAGGCTGATATTTATTGAAAATTGGAAAGGCAATATAAAGAATATTTCAATGTAAAGTTATACTTTGGAACATATGACATTTTAGAAGTTAGATATTTTTAAAATATGAAATAATTTAAAATAACTTTTTTTTTAAAAAAAATTATAATTATAATTATAATTGTTTTTGGACACGAGGTTAGGTCACGTTTATGGCGGAAGTCTGCCCGGAACCAACCGGCATATCCAGCCGCCATAAATGTT
This sequence comes from Allium sativum, assembly GCA_030737875.1. Classification (NCBI taxonomy): domain Eukaryota; kingdom Viridiplantae; phylum Streptophyta; class Magnoliopsida; order Asparagales; family Amaryllidaceae; genus Allium; species Allium sativum. Next base: position 216,427,045 of record CM060918.1, on the reverse strand, counting down.
GGGCCTAATGTGAGAGGTCCAAGTACACGAATAGAAATTGGGTTTTGACTCGAGGTTAAGCCCAACTGTGGAATAAGTCTGCCCGGACCCAACCGGCATATCCAGCATCCACAAGTTGTAGGACTAGTGTGAGAAGTCTGGCCCATTATAAAACATAAATGGATAATATAACGAATTGGATTATTTAATCCATTTTAAATAGAAACATCGTTTTAACCTGAATAAGTTTATTAACTTATATTATCCAGTTTATAATGAATATTAAAAGAGTTAATTTCAAAATTAATATTTTGAAAATAACATTTTAATATGAGAAATGATATTTTGATCAGAATAAATGGTTTATTTATTTTAGAATAAATAATAAGAATTAAAAATGGTTTTATTATAATCACGGATTTGCAATGAAATTTGAATTTGGGTTTATCGTGAATTATGTTTTAAATAACATTTATTCTTTAACCTGGATTAATGAGGGGATTAATTTCCTAATTTTTGATTAATTATTTATTAATGACTTTGGAAGGTTAAAGTGAAATAAGGTTTTAATTAAAACTTTAATTAGATTGGAGAGGAATTAAGTAAATAAAATTACTGAATTAAGGATCGAAAATGGAGTTCCACCAGTTTAACTCCATGCGTTAATTAAATCTTTAATTAGATTTAAATGGGTAATGGAAATTAAGTACCTAAACCAATTGGGATTAATTTATAATTATTTCGATAAGCCGTAAATTCCGATTAGATTGGATAAACCATAATTTGGTTTAATATGGATAAATAAAGATTTAAGATTAAATTAAAAAGATTTATCTTTGATAAAATTAATGAGAATCTTTTAATACGAATATCTTATTAAAAGAATATCCGGAGTTGGAATGTGGCGTTGGTGTGATTTTATAGCATTTGATTTTTAATCACAAAATACGCGAGTTACTCAGAATGACCAAGTTTAACCCATTCTGAGTAATCATCACGACAATCAAGAGTCGAAGATGAAGGTGATGGTTGAAGACCGAAGGTTTTCATATCGTTCGGATGATGATGACTGGTAGCTTGAATTGGGACTGGCCTCCCAAGACAAGATATTTAGTAATGATCGTCCAAACGCATTTGGAGATCGACGGATTTGGCTTTCGCTCAGACCCAGAGCGGACTTGTAAATGGATTGTGTGTCTGACATCGTACTCCGTTAATGTGACGGCCTGGAATTTCGCTCGATCCGAATAAGTCGTTAAACCAATCTAGACCGTTCGAAACCCCTGATCGTTTGAGAACAGGACAAATCAGAACGCAGACGGAAGAACATTTCATTGCTATTACAACAATTCCATCAGATACAAGAATATACAGAGTATAATAGAATAAATTACATTCGATAAATATCAGAGATTACAATAAATTACATAGCAGCGGAAAATAATTCAAAGCACAACTGAAGGTGATATACGGATACAGAGCTTTCCGGATATCATTCCAGCTGTAAACCAGGATCCTATGAATATAAATCTGCAAAACCAAAACTACTAGCTGCCCGTGCGGAAAATAGGGGCACCCAGAGTTTAGGTTAAAACAATAAACTCCAGGTCAGTCATGTGACTGGTGTGAGAACTAAAACAGTTATTTAAAGCTTTACTTTAAAAGAGAGTAATTCAAGGGACCACGCCGTATGTGAAGACCCGCAACCTCCCCGTAAAGGAAAGCGTCGGATAGTTCGAGAACAAACCACAACAGAACGCATATAAAAGAACATTTCATTGTATATAACAACAATGCATCAGATTACAAGAATATACAGAGTATAAATAAATATTACACAGAAATATCAGAGATTTAAATTACATTTAAATACATAGCAGCGGAAAATAATACAATACACAACTAGAAGAGATGTACGGATACAAAGCTTTCCGGATATCGTTCCAGCTGTAAACCAGGATCCTGTGAATATAAATCTGCAAAACCGAAACTACTAGCTGCCCGTGTCAAAATAAGGGCACCCAGAGTTTAGGTTAAAACAATAAACTCCAGGTCAGTCATGGGACTGGTGTGAGAACTAAAACAGTTATTAATCTTTATTTTCAAAGTTAGGTAAATCAAGGGACCACGCCGCATTAACACGGAACGGGTTTCCTCCCAAGAATACCAGTGCATAAAACAAACAGCGCAATGCTTAAATAAAGAAGAATGAAGCTGTTATAAGACCCAGGTCCCATCACACAATGCAACGCAGTCGAGGATAGGGTTTTCCCTTATAACAGCCAAAGAATGCTTGATACGTTTAAAACAAATCATTTGATACTATTATAAGTGCATAGTGTATAAAACACTTCAAATCATAAGTATCAATCATAGGCGGCATGAATGCCCCATACCACTATGTCGCCATATATAGGTTATACAATCAAAATCGCAAAGTCACGTATTTGGAAATTGGATTTCTGTCTATGAACCGAGGCTAGGGTCAAGATCCTCAACCGATTCGAGACTGCCTAACCCGAGTCTCAGGCAAGCGCGCAGGCAAGCCTTGGATCGTCAGGGCCGGTCCACACGGAGTGGATTAAAATGCCTGAGCACTACGTTTCGCCGCCCTTTGGGGCGTAAGCGAGCCAACTAAATGACTCCATCGGTTCGAGAACGACCGATCAATCCGAGGCGCCTCGCAACAGCAACAACAACATAAGTCAAACTCGTCAGGGCGTGTAAAACCACTGACGCCACTTCTAGCTAGGAGGAAACGCAGGCCCTCCCTGATGTCCGTCTCCCGTTTTTGGTTCATACCTGGTGTGAAACACGCGAGGTAAACGTTACACAAAGCTACGCCACAAAGGCCGTGCTTTGATCATCACCACAAGACTTTGCTTTTCAACAGAAGCCTTGATCATTTGCATCTTAGCATGCCACACAGGCAAACCATCCTATGCAACCGATATCAGTCACACAGAATGAAATCCGATGTCAGACACACAGTCCATTTACAAGTCCGTTCTGGGTCTGAACGAAACCGGAGGCACCTAGTACCCCGCATATCCATCGATCTCCAAGTACGTCTGGACGATCACTAACTGTTTCCATCTTCTTGGGTGTACAGCCCAATCAAGACCATCAGTTATCACCCAAACGACGTGAAGACCTCCGGTCTTCGACCATCGTCTTCATCTTCGACTTATCGTCGTATCAGTTATTCAGAATGGGATAAACCCGGCCTTTCCGAATAACTCGCGTATATATTATAAAAGTGTTACACAAACACAACATACGCCTCATTCCAATTCATTAGTCACTAACCGTAAATTAATCAAGAGAATAATTTCCCAAATATTAACCCCGAAGGCCGAAACCAACATCAGATCAATATCCAGAAAACCATTCTGCTTGGATAACCGACAGTTAGTTTCTAAATTTCACGTTCAAATCTAATTAAAGATTTAACTATCGCCTGGAGCAAAACTGGTGATACTCCATTCTCGATCTTTTCAATCTAATTAAAGATTCATTAAAACTCCACTTAGTTTTAATCATTATCTAGGTTAAAGAATCAGTGTCATTTAAAACACGATTCACGATAAACCCAAAATCACATTCATTAATTATCGGGTTAAAGAACGAGTGTTATTTAAAACACTGTTCACGATAAACCCAAAAATCATTCCATTAATTATCAGGTTAAAGAACAAGTGTTATTTAAAACACTGTTCACGATAAACCCAAAAATCAATATCCATTCAATTCCAATTAAATATCATTTAATTGGTACACTTCATTAAATCTAAATAAAAAGATTTAATCTTTTCTCAACTGGGTTCAAGAACAGTGTTAGTGAAGACACCATTCACGACAAACCCAAATCACATTCGATATTCAATACAAGGCTCTGAATAGAAAATATATATCGGCTTATATTCAATATCGAATTCTACGACTAACAAATGTCGTATTGGAAATAACAATACAAATATATATCTTTCAAATTTCCATAACAACACCTGTAATATCACGAATTCCAACATCGAAATATTCCGAAGACAATTTCGATTCAAATCCACTCCAATGCAATCATTGGAAATTTTGGTTATTTTCAAAACCCTTTTTGAATTCAATTTATTTATTTAAAAATAAATAGAATTATAATTCTAGTTCAAAACTAGTTCATTTCGATAAAAATCTATTTTTATCTTTTCAAATATGGAGTTTTTCATCCCAAATCTTCACAAATCATTTCTTATGATTTTACATAAATTATTACTATTTTTAATAATTTTATCAAGGCCCGTACAGTCGATTTCCATTAACGGCCATCGAACTGCACTTACAGCGACCTTTTTCGAATTTGATTTGGACGTATCTCCAAATCCAACCGTTAGATTTCAAATTTCTAACATTCATTAGAAAGCTCTTTTCGATACGAACCCAACGGTTCCGGTTTTAGGAGAATCCGACGGTCGGATCTCCCGTAATGTCCGTTTGAAATCAATGGTCGAAATTCGCGAACTGCCGCGGCGCGGCGCGTTCTATTCAGGCCATTATATTATATATATAATATATATAATATATACTTCGTCGATTTCTATTTAAAACGAATTATATAAATAGTTTTGAATTCGTTTCAAAAATATTTTCAACTTCCATTTCAATTCAAATCAAAATTGAATTCATCTTTATAAATTCGTTTTAAAATTCATTTCTATTCAATTCGAATTTCAATTCAATTTGAATTTATTTCACTTCGCTTTCAATTCAAATTTGAATTCGTTTTCAATTCAATTCATTTCATTTCGAATTCGTTTTCAATTCAATTCATTTCGAAATCGTTTTCAATTCAATTTATTTCGAAATCGTTTTCAATTCAATTCATTTCGAAATCGTTTTCAATTCAATTCATTTCGAAATCGTTTTCAATTCATTTTGAATTCGTTTTCAATTCAATTCATTTTGAATTCGTTTTCAATTCATTTTGAATTCGTTTCCAATTCAATTCATTCTGAATTCGTTTTCAATTCATTTCATTTCGAAATCGTTTTCAATTCAATTCATTTTGAATTCGTTAAAATCGATATAAATATCGTTCACGTCAAAATGGCGTCAATCTAATCAACACGGCTTCATAAAGTTCTATTTTCAAATATTCTATTTCAAATATTTCTATTTTAAAACTGGAATGAGGCCCAATCAATTACCATATAAAGTTAATTATATGGATTTTCATACAACACATGTATAATAGCCTTGAAAAATAATCAACCATCAACCAAAGTGCACTACACTGTATAAGCATCAAATATAGACATTTAACGCTTATAGCAGCTTGTCAATCAATCGATCGACATATTTAATCAATCAGGATGAGTGAACTTCAAATTTCATCCTAACACCCGTGTGGGGTTTCAAACAATCAAACACATATTTTATTTGTGCAGTTAGGCGATGTGTAAAATTTATCGACCCAATCAACGTCATTCAAATAGGTGTACATAAACAAACCGTCTGGTTTGTAAATGAATATTTATTTATTCACATTCACGTTAAAAATTATATTTTTAACGATAACACATTTTATTTTAACATATGAATTTCTATTCAGTTCATTCGTTAAATAAAATGCTATTTTTATTTTTCTAACTTATTTTAGAAAATTTCGGCGGCATAACGGCACGATACTAGAAACGGGACAAGGCCTAGCCTTATCCCCGGTCTAGTGAAGGCCCACGCCATTCACACATCAATCAAATCAATTCGTTATGCAAACCCCAAACTTTGAAGTAAGGATCTAACCTAGCCTTACTCCTTCGCCTTATAACGGCGCACGTCTAATCCTAACCAATTTATCGATTCGATTTTTCACACCACAAACCACATTCAAACCAATATCGCAATCAATCACCAAACAGTCAAACAAACAAGTCCATGGTCTGTGGACGATTGTGTCGGGTGCTACTAAGCACCGTCTGCATCCTAGTATATATATATAACTAGAAAAGGAGAATTAAGAGTGAGAAGTTCTCACCTATAGCTATCCTAGCTCCACGGCTCTTCTTTTGCAGAAGTCTTCGTCGTTTCGCCTTTTTGTCACCTTCGTTGCCCAAGGCCACTATATATATAAAAATCGAATTTTTATTTCTAAGTTCAATATATAAAAATCGAATTTTTATTTCAAAGTTCAATATATAAAAATCGAATTTTTATTTCAAAGTTCAATATATAAAAATCGAATTTTTATTTCAAAGTTCAATACATAAAAATCGAATTTTTATTTCAAAGTTCAATATATAAAAATCGAATTTTTATTTCAAAGTTTCCGCCTTTTCCATTTCAAAGATCTAATCTTTTCTTTTACTTTTTAAAGTTCAAATCCTTTTACCTTTTAAAAATTCAAATCTTTTACCTTTTAAAAATTCAAATCTTTTTAAACCTCTTAAAAACAAAAATCTTCTTAAACCTTTTAAATTTCTTTACAATCACAGAAACTTATTTTTCCAAAAATCAAAAATCATATATGTAAAATTCATATTTTTATATTTCTATTAATCATATAAAAATCATATTTTTATATGTTAGAAACCATGCTATTCTTATTTTAAAACCAAATCAGTTTTTATTTTTATAATTTTACAAAATCAGTTTTAAATTACTTTAAAAAAAATTAGTTTTAAATTACTAAAAAAAACAGAAAAAGTAAATAATAAAAATAAAAAAAACAGAAAGGGGACTTACAGGGGGGAGGCTTCTCCGTTCGTCAGTGGGGGGGGCTCGTGGCGGAGGGTGGTCGGAGCAGCTCCTGGGGGGGGCGGTTGTGGGTTTCGCGGCGCCTGGCGCCTGGAGGGGGGGGGTCGGGCTTGAGGGTCTCGCGTCGGAGCAGGGCGGAGATGAAGGGGGGGGGAACTGTGCGAGAGGGAGGCGGCGCGGTGGATGGTGGGGCGGCGCTCCGCCCCCCTGTCGCCCTTTCTTTTTTTTTTTTTTCTTTTTTTTTTTTTCTGTTCTGTTTGAAATGAATGGACGGGGGGGGGGGGCCAGAGTGTTTTAAGGAGGGAGAAGTTTGTTTTTTTTTTTTTTTATTATTATTATTATTATTATTATTATTTAATTCATTAAAGTAGGTTTTTGCGTATGAACTCGAAACCAAACCCAATGACTGTCGCCCCTAGCTAATTACCCCCATCCCAGACACAATGGAATATGTTTCGTTAGCCAATTCGACTGTTTCAGTCAGTTGTCCCGCAAATTAAAGTATAAAACATTTAATTTTCAAATTTGAACGTACATTTCAAATTACCGGGGTCACATACTAACTAGAAAAATTTCAGAAAAATATTTTCTAGCTTCGTATTGACTATACGGTCCTAACAAAACTAGTTTCGTCGAATTCTGAGACCGTTAGAAAAATGGCCAATTTCCAGTCGATTAAAATCAACTGAAACTGGTCAAACGCGTTTTTCTTTGCCACGCTCAAATATTGATTCGAAAAATTATGAAATTTGGAATCTAGCAATAACCTGACATCACGGACCCAACAAAACTGGTTTCGTCGAAATCCGAGGTCATTTGCAAAATGTCCATTTTTAAGGGCCTGAATTCCATAGCGACTATTCAGAATTTTCAACTGGACATATCTTTCGATTCCTGATATGAAATCTTGATTTTTCGGATTCGTTGGAAAGATATTATCAATCAGATCCTAATGTTTTTGGTTTCACTAAAATCCGGATTGTTTTGCACCCGGTACATTCAATTGAAGTTTGAAATCGAATTATCGAACTACCGCGCCATTTTCAATTCTATTTATAATTATATATAATTATTTATATTCTAACGACGGCGTATATAATATATACGTTCTATTTATATTCAAAATAAATTTTCTCGTCGATATTATTTAAAATAATCTATTTTAAATATTCAAAACTCGCTATAATTGCCAAAATAAAAATTTTAAACTGGCCCAGATTTTCCGGGTTGTTACAATCTCCCCCACTTAAAACTTTTCGTCCCCGAAAAGGAACAAAGTCGAAAGTGGTTTGATTATTCAGCTCTACGTTCGATCTGGCTTCCATTCTCTAACTTTTCAGTTTCTGAGAATTTTCAAAACTTCAAAAATTTGGCTAACACCCTAAATTTTCGAAAAATTTCGCCATAACCTCCCCTGCAATGGGAGCATCGGGGAATTTCAAATAGCTTCCCCGGTCCTTCAGATCTCAAAAAGAAAAAGAAAAAGCCAAGCGGCTAGCCAATAGGCTCACAAAATCATCATCACCCAAACAAAACAGGAAATTATGTAATAAACATGTACCTATTTGTCGGGCAAACAAATTTTATTCTCTGGCTCTAGCCTCCTTGCTATGACCTGTTCAATGATATACATGTATATGCAAGCAAATGCAACCAATTTTCAATACAAGTCAATATTTGATTCAGTTAGGCATAATGGTTCAAAATTATCAAACAATTAAACAAACAACACAAACATCAATCAATTAGTGGATTAATGTTTCAAATTCATAATTTTGATACATATACAAAAATCATGTTTTTGATGCCAATTCACAACAATGTGTTCTAACTATATAATCTTTGGTTCTCACACCAGTCTAATGGAAATATATAAATATCACACCTTCGAAACACGAATATAAATACTGATGATGTGGCCACATCATCAGAATTATCTCCGGGTGTCTAGAATGTGACTCTATATCTATCCAGTATATTAAAACTTCGAATATACGTTTGCAAGGCGTATATGCAAATTCTTTATATACTGAATTGTCCACATCAATATAAATAATCAAATACGAATAATTGATTTAAATTTTCAAAACAAAATTTGTTTTCATTTTCAAAAATATACTCTTCACACTCGTTCTAGGATACTACTGATCCTATCTCTAACGAGTCATTCCATTGGATATTGCTAATCCAATATCTGATGAATTCTTTCGTATGGTTCTAATGTGTCTTGTTCTCTGAGCTTTGTAAACCAAAGCTCTGATACCAACTGTGAAGACCCGCAACCTCCCCGTAAAGGAAAGCGTCGGATAGTTCGAGAACAAACCACAACAGAACGCATATAAAAGAACATTTCATTGTATATAACAACAATGCATCAGATTACAAGAATATACAGAGTATAAATAAATATTACACAGAAATATCAGAGATTTAAATTACATTTAAATACATAGCAGCGGAAAATAATACAATACACAACTAGAAGAGATGTACGGATACAAAGCTTTCCGGATATCGTTCCAGCTGTAAACCAGGATCCTGTGAATATAAATCTGCAAAACCGAAACTACTAGCTGCCCGTGTCAAAATAAGGGCACCCAGAGTTTAGGTTAAAACAATAAACTCCAGGTCAGTCATGGGACTGGTGTGAGAACTAAAACAGTTATTAATCTTTATTTTCAAAGTTAGGTAAATCAAGGGACCACGCCGCATTAACACGGAACGGGTTTCCTCCCAAGAATACCAGTGCATAAAACAAACAGCGCAATGCTTAAATAAAGAAGAATGAAGCTGTTATAAGACCCAGGTCCCATCACACAATGCAACGCAGTCGAGGATAGGGTTTTCCCTTATAACAGCCAAAGAATGCTTGATACGTTTAAAACAAATCATTTGATACTATTATAAGTGCATAGTGTATAAAACACTTCAAATCATAAGTATCAATCATAGGCGGCATGAATGCCCCATACCACTATGTCGCCATATATAGGTTATACAATCAAAATCGCAAAGTCACGTATTTGGAAATTGGATTTCTGTCTATGAACCGAGGCTAGGGTCAAGATCCTCAACCGATTCGAGACTGCCTAACCCGAGTCTCAGGCAAGCGCGCAGGCAAGCCTTGGATCGTCAGGGCCGGTCCACACGGAGTGGATTAAAATGCCTGAGCACTACGTTTCGCCGCCCTTTGGGGCGTAAGCGAGCCAACTAAATGACTCCATCGGTTCGAGAACGACCGATCAATCCGAGGCGCCTCGCAACAGCAACAACAACATAAGTCAAACTCGTCAGGGCGTGTAAAACCACTGACGCCACTTCTAGCTAGGAGGAAACGCAGGCCCTCCCTGATGTCCGTCTCCCGTTTTTGGTTCATACCTGGTGTGAAACACGCGAGGTAAACGTTACACAAAGCTACGCCACAAAGGCCGTGCTTTGATCATCACCACAAGACTTTGCTTTTCAACAGAAGCCTTGATCATTTGCATCTTAGCATGCCACACAGGCAAACCATCCTATGCAACCGATATCAGTCACACAGAATGAAATCCGATGTCAGACACACAGTCCATTTACAAGTCCGTTCTGGGTCTGAACGAAACCGGAGGCACCTAGTACCCCGCATATCCATCGATCTCCAAGTACGTCTGGACGATCACTAACTGTTTCCATCTTCTTGGGTGTACAGCCCAATCAAGACCATCAGTTATCACCCAAACGACGTGAAGACCTCCGGTCTTCGACCATCGTCTTCATCTTCGACTTATCGTCGTATCAGTTATTCAGAATGGGATAAACCCGGCCTTTCCGAATAACTCGCGTATATATTATAAAAGTGTTACACAAACACAACATACGCCTCATTCCAATTCATTAGTCACTAACCGTAAATTAATCAAGAGAATAATTTCCCAAATATTAACCCCGAAGGCCGAAACCAACATCAGATCAATATCCAGAAAACCATTCTGCTTGGATAACCGACAGTTAGTTTCTAAATTTCACGTTCAAATCTAATTAAAGATTTAACTATCGCCTGGAGCAAAACTGGTGATACTCCATTCTCGATCTTTTCAATCTAATTAAAGATTCATTAAAACTCCACTTAGTTTTAATCATTATCTAGGTTAAAGAATCAGTGTCATTTAAAACACGATTCACGATAAACCCAAAATCACATTCATTAATTATCGGGTTAAAGAACGAGTGTTATTTAAAACACTGTTCACGATAAACCCAAAAATCATTCCATTAATTATCAGGTTAAAGAACAAGTGTTATTTAAAACACTGTTCACGATAAACCCAAAAATCAATATCCATTCAATTCCAATTAAATATCATTTAATTGGTACACTTCATTAAATCTAAATAAAAAGATTTAATCTTTTCTCAACTGGGTTCAAGAACAGTGTTAGTGAAGACACCATTCACGACAAACCCAAATCACATTCGATATTCAATACAAGGCTCTGAATAGAAAATATATATCGGCTTATATTCAATATCGAATTCTACGACTAACAAATGTCGTATTGGAAATAACGATACAAATATATATCTTTCAAATTTCCATAACAACACCTGTAATATCACGAATTCCAACATCGAAATATTCCGAAGACAATTTCGATTCAAATCCACTCCAATGCAATCATTGGAAATTTTGGTTATTTTCAAAACCCTTTTTGAATTCAATTTATTTATTTAAAAATAAATAGAATTATAATTCTAGTTCAAAACTAGTTCATTTCGATAAAAATCTATTTTTATCTTTTCAAATATGGAGTTTTTCATCCCAAATCTTCACAAATCATTTCTTATGATTTTACATAAATTATTACTATTTTTAATAATTTTATCAAGGCCCGTACAGTCGATTTCCATTAACGGCCATCGAACTGCACTTACAGCGACCTTTTTCGAATTTGATTTGGACGTATCTCCAAATCCAACCGTTAGATTTCAAATTTCTAACATTCATTAGAAAGCTCTTTTCGATACGAACCCAACGGTTCCGGTTTTAGGAGAATCCGACGGTCGGATCTCCCGTAATGTCCGTTTGAAATCAATGGTCGAAATTCGCGAACTGCCGCGGCGCGGCGCGTTCTATTCAGGCCATTATATTATATATATAATATATATAATATATACTTCGTCGATTTCTATTTAAAACGAATTATATAAATAGTTTTGAATTCGTTTCAAAAATATTTTCAACTTCCATTTCAATTCAAATCAAAATTGAATTCATCTTTATAAATTCGTTTTAAAATTCATTTCTATTCAATTCGAATTTCAATTCAATTTGAATTTATTTCACTTCGCTTTCAATTCAAATTTGAATTCGTTTTCAATTCAATTCATTTCATTTCGAATTCGTTTTCAATTCAATTCATTTCGAAATCGTTTTCAATTCAATTTATTTCGAAATCGTTTTCAATTCAATTCATTTCGAAATCGTTTTCAATTCAATTCATTTCGAAATCGTTTTCAATTCATTTTGAATTCGTTTTCAATTCAATTCATTTTGAATTCGTTTTCAATTCATTTTGAATTCGTTTCCAATTCAATTCATTTTGAATTCGTTTTCAATTCATTTCATTTCGAAATCGTTTTCAATTCAATTCATTTTGAATTCGTTAAAATCGATATAAATATCGTTCACGTCAAAATGGCGTCAATCTAATCAACACGGCTTCATAAAGTTCTATTTTCAAATATTCTATTTCAAATATTTCTATTTTAAAACTGGAATGAGGCCCAATCAATTACCATATAAAGTTAATTATATGGATTTTCATACAACACATGTATAATAGCCTTGAAAAATAATCAACCATCAACCAAAGTGCACTACACTGTATAAGCATCAAATATAGACATTTAACGCTTATAGCAGCTTGTCAATCAATCGATCGACATATTTAATCAATCAGGATGAGTGAACTTCAAATTTCATCCTAACACCCGTGTGGGGTTTCAAACAATCAAACACATATTTTATTTGTGCAGTTAGGCGATGTGTAAAATTTATCGACCCAATCAACGTCATTCAAATAGGTGTACATAAACAAACCGTCTGGTTTGTAAATGAATATTTATTTATTCACATTCACGTTAAAAATTATATTTTTAACGATAACACATTTTATTTTAACATATGAATTTCTATTCAGTTCATTCGTTAAATAAAATGCTATTTTTATTTTTCTAACTTATTTTAGAAAATTTCGGCGGCATAACGGCACGATACTAGAAACGGGACAAGGCCTAGCCTTATCCCCGGTCTAGTGAAGGCCCACGCCATTCACACATCAATCAAATCAATTCGTTATGCAAACCCCAAACTTTGAAGTAAGGATCTAACCTAGCCTTACTCCTTCGCCTTATAACGGCGCACGTCTAATCCTAACCAATTTATCGATTCGATTTTTCACACCACAAACCACATTCAAACCAATATCGCAATCAATCACCAAACAGTCAAACAAACAAGTCCATGGTCTGTGGACGATTGTGTCGGGTGCTACTAAGCACCGTCTGCATCCTAGTATATATATATAACTAGAAAAGGAGAATTAAGAGTGAGAAGTTCTCACCTATAGCTATCCTAGCTCCACGGCTCTTCTTTTGCAGAAGTCTTCGTCGTTTCGCCTTTTTGTCACCTTCGTTGCCCAAGGCCACTATATATATAAAAATCGAATTTTTATTTCTAAGTTCAATATATAAAAATCGAATTTTTATTTCAAAGTTCAATATATAAAAATCGAATTTTTATTTCAAAGTTCAATATATAAAAATCGAATTTTTATTTCAAAGTTCAATACATAAAAATCGAATTTTTATTTCAAAGTTCAATATATAAAAATCGAATTTTTATTTCAAAGTTTCCGCCTTTTCCATTTCAAAGATCTAATCTTTTCTTTTACTTTTTAAAGTTCAAATCCTTTTACCTTTTAAAAATTCAAATCTTTTACCTTTTAAAAATTCAAATCTTTTTAAACCTCTTAAAAACAAAAATCTTCTTAAACCTTTTAAATTTCTTTACAATCACAGAAACTTATTTTTCCAAAAATCAAAAATCATATATGTAAAATTCATATTTTTATATTTCTATTAATCATATAAAAATCATATTTTTATATGTTAGAAACCATGCTATTCTTATTTTAAAACCAAATCAGTTTTTATTTTTATAATTTTACAAAATCAGTTTTAAATTACTTTAAAAAAAATTAGTTTTAAATTACTAAAAAAAACAGAAAAAGTAAATAATAAAAATAAAAAAAACAGAAAGGGGACTTACAGGGGGGAGGCTTCTCCGTTCGTCAGTGGGGGGGGCTCGTGGCGGAGGGTGGTCGGAGCAGCTCCTGGGGGGGGCGGTTGTGGGTTTCGCGGCGCCTGGCGCCTGGAGGGGGGGGGTCGGGCTTGAGGGTCTCGCGTCGGAGCAGGGCGGAGATGAAGGGGGGGGGAACTGTGCGAGAGGGAGGCGGCGCGGTGGATGGTGGGGCGGCGCTCCGCCCCCCTGTCGCCCTTTCTTTTTTTTTTTTTTCTTTTTTTTTTTTCTGTTCTGTTTGAAATGAATGGACGGGGGGGGGGGGGCCAGAGTGTTTTAAGGAGGGAGAAGTTTGTTTTTTTTTTTTTTTATTATTATTATTATTATTATTATTATTTAATTCATTAAAGTAGGTTTTTGCGTATGAACTCGAAACCAAACCCAATGACTGTCGCCCCTAGCTAATTACCCCCATCCCAGACACAATGGAATATGTTTCGTTAGCCAATTCGACTGTTTCAGTCAGTTGTCCCGCAAATTAAAGTATAAAACATTTAATTTTCAAATTTGAACGTACATTTCAAATTACCGGGGTCACATACTAACTAGAAAAATTTCAGAAAAATATTTTCTAGCTTCGTATTGACTATACGGTCCTAACAAAACTAGTTTCGTCGAATTCTGAGACCGTTAGAAAAATGGCCAATTTCCAGTCGATTAAAATCAACTGAAACTGGTCAAACGCGTTTTTCTTTGCCACGCTCAAATATTGATTCGAAAAATTATGAAATTTGGAATCTAGCAATAACCTGACATCACGGACCCAACAAAACTGGTTTCGTCGAAATCCGAGGTCATTTGCAAAATGTCCATTTTTAAGGGCCTGAATTCCATAGCGACTATTCAGAATTTTCAACTGGACATATCTTTCGATTCCTGATATGAAATCTTGATTTTTCGGATTCGTTGGAAAGATATTATCAATCAGATCCTAATGTTTTTGGTTTCACTAAAATCCGGATTGTTTTGCACCCGGTACATTCAATTGAAGTTTGAAATCGAATTATCGAACTACCGCGCCATTTTCAATTCTATTTATAATTATATATAATTATTTATATTCTAACGACGGCGTATATAATATATACGTTCTATTTATATTCAAAATAAATTTTCTCGTCGATATTATTTAAAATAATCTATTTTAAATATTCAAAACTCGCTATAATTGCCAAAATAAAAATTTTAAACTGGCCCAGATTTTCCGGGTTGTTACACCGTATAACACGGAACGGGTTTCCTCCCAAGAATACCAGTGCATAGGATAAACAACGCAATGCTTTTTCGAAAAATGAAGCTATTATAAGACCCAGGTCCCATCACACAATGCAACGCAAGCCGGAGGATAGGGTTTTCCCTTATAATAGCCAAACATGCTTGGTACGTTTAAAATAAATCATTTGATACTATAATAAGTGTATAGTGTCAAAACAATTTCAATCATAAATATAAATCATAGACGGCATAGTATCCCATGCTACTATGTCGCCATACTAGGCTCTACAAATAAAACAGCAATATCACGTATTGGAAACTGGATTTCCGTCATGAGTCGAGGCAAGGGGCAAGCTCCTCTCTGCGTTCGAGACACTCTAGCAAATGTCCCAGGGCTACGCACTCTGGGCAACCCCTGGATGCTTCAGGGCCGGTCCTCACTTACGTTAGAGGATTATTTATTCCTGAACACACGTTTCCCGGTCCTTACAGACCTATAATCGAGGCGCCCCATCCAACAACCACAAAGGTGAAAAGTATATATATGTCAGGGCTGGTAAGTCACTGACACCACCAAAGCTAGAAAGAAACGTCGTGCTCTCACTGCAGTTCGTATCCCGTTTTTAACTCATACCGAGGTGTGAGGCTGGCGAATTCACGTTATACACAAAGCTACGCCGCAAAGGCCGTGTTTTGATCATCAACCACAAGACTCTGCTTTTCAACAAAAGCCTTGATCATTGCATCTTAGCGTGCCACACAGGCAATTCATGCCATGCGACTGATGTCCATTGATATACAACCTCTGAGCTCGTACGTCTCAGAGAAGGGCGTTAAGCAAAAGAATAAATTCTTCGCCGCCAAACAGATGTATATTTAATGGAAATCAATCTACACAGAATAAAATCCAATGTCAGACACACAATCCATTTACAAGTCCGTTCTGGGTCTGAACGAAACCGGAGGCACTTTCCTCGCATATCCATCCATCTCTAGGTACGTCTGGACGACTACCAACTATTTCCATCCTCTTGGGTGTACAGACCAATCAGGATCGTCAGTAATTACCCAAACGATGTGAAGACTTCCGGTCTTCGACCACCGTCTTCATCTTCGACATATCGTCGAATCGGTTATTCAGAATGGGTGTAAACCCGAACTTTCCGAACAACCCGCGTATATTAAAAACAAATGTTACACAAACACAACATACGCCTCATTCCAATTCATTAGTCACTAACCGCAAATTAGCAAGAGAACAATTTCCCAAACATTAACCCCGAAGGCCGAAACCAACATCAGATCAATACCCAGGAAACCATTCTTCTTAGCCAACCTACAACTAGTTTCTAAATTCCACATTCTTAGGGAAAGGTTCCCATTAATTTTATCCAAGATAAATTCTTTAAAATTTATCCTGTAATCTTCCTTTGGATGTCATTTAAAACCAAATTATGGTTTTTCTAAACTAGTCGAGATTAGCGAACCACACCGAAGTAATTATTTATTTTATTTCCCAATCCCAACCTATTCATCCTATGAAGCAAAACTGGTCCATGTCTAACACCACGGTGTTATCGGTAAAATTAATTACCATTACACGTTCAAATCTAATTAAAGATTTAACTATCGCTTTGGAGCAAAACTGGTAATACTCCGTTCTCGCTCATTTCTAAATTTGATAATTTAGATTATATATTCACATTTCAATCTGATTACAGATTCGTTAAGATTCCTTTTACTGGGTTAAAGAACTAGGTGTTATTTAAAACACAGTTCACGACAAACCCAAATCACATTCTATTTATTATAGGGTTAAAGAACTAGTGTTATTTAAAACACCATTCACGATAAACCCATTTCAAATCCAATCAAATATATTAGAAATCCCGGTTATTTAAAACTCCTTTTTAAATCTAATTTATTTATTTTAAAATAATTGGGTTTTAAATTTAGTTCAAAACTAGTTCATTTCGATAAAAATCCTTTTTAATCTTTTCAAATATGGAGTTTTTCACCCCAATTTTTCCCAAATCATTTCTTATGATTTTATACAAATTATTACTATTTTTAATAATTTTATTAAGGCCCGTACAATCGATTTCCAACAATGGCCATCGAACTGCACTTACAGCGACCTTTTTCAAATTTGATTTGGATGTATCTCCAAATCCAACCGTTAGATTTTGAATTTGAAATATTCGTTAGAAAGCTCTTTTCGATACGAACCCAACGGTTCCGGTTTTAGGAGAATCCGACGGTCGGATCTCCCGTAATGTCCGTTTGAAATAAATGGTCGAAATTCATGAACGGCCGCGGCACGGCGCGTTCTATTCAGGCCATTATATTATATATATAATATATATAATATATATTTCGTCGATTTCTAATTAAAAACGAATTTTATAAATAGTTTTGAATTCATTTCAAAAACGATTTCAACCTCCATTTCAATTCAAAGAAAAATTGAATTTTTCTTTATAAGTTCGTTTAAAATTCATTTCTATTCAATTCAAATTTCAATTCAATTTGAATTCATTTCAATTCGCTTTCTATTCAATTTGAATTCGTTTTCAATTCAATTCATTTCGAAATCGTTTTATATTCAATTCATTTCGAAATCGTTATATATTCAATTCATTTCGAAATCGTTATATATTCAATTCATTTCGAAATCGCTTTCTATTCAATTTATTTCGAAATCGTTATATATTCAATTCATTTCGAAATCAAATTGATATAAATATCATTCACGTCAAAATGGCGTCAATCTAATCAACACGGCTTCATATATTTCTATTTTCAAATATTCTATTTCAAATATTTCTATTTTCAAATATTCTATTTCAAATATTTCTATTTTCAAATATTCTATTTCAAATATTTCTATTTCAAATATTCTATTTCAAATATCTCTATTTTCAAATATTCTATTTCAAATATTTCTATTTGTCAACACACGACTAATCTCAATGAATGAGTACCGTCCACGTGTGACTATTTTTGTTAAATTATTTCGTTCAACACATGACTAATCTCACGGATGAGTACAGTCAACACATGAACCTTTATTTTATATTGATAAAGATGTAAATTTTATTATAAAAATATTTCGTTCAACACATGACTAATCTCACGAATGAGTACAGTCAACACATGAACCTTTATTTTATATTGATAAAGATGTAAATTTTATTAGAAAAATATTTCGTTCAACACATGACTAATCTCACGAATGAGTACAGTCAACACATGAACCTTTATTTTATATGGATAAAGATGTAAATTTTATTAGAAAAATATTTCGTTCAACACATGACTAATCTCACGGATGAGTACAATCAACACATGAACCTTTATTTTATAATATTCTTTATCTTCTAAATTGGAATGAGGCCCAATCAATCACCATATAATGTTAATTATATGGATTTTCATACATCACATGTATATAATAGCATTGAAAAATAATCAACCAGCAACCAAAGGGCACTACACTGTACAAGCATCAAATATAGATATCTAACGCTTATAACAGCCTGTCAATCAATCGATCGACATATTTAATCAGTCAGGATGAGTGAACTTCAAATTTCATCCCAACACCCGTGTGGGGTTTCAAACAATCAAACGCATATTTTATCTGTGCAGTTGGGCGATGTGTAAAATTTATCGACCCAATCAATGTCCTTCAAATAGGTGTACATAAACAAACCGTCTGGTTTGTAAATGAATATTTATTTATTCACATTCACTATATTCATATTCACGTTAAAAATTATATTTTTAACGATAAAACATTTTATTTTAACATATGAATTTCTATTCAGTTCATTCTTTAAATAAAATGATATTTTTATTTTTCTAACTTATTTTAGGAAATTTCGGCGGCATAACGGCACGATACTAGAAACGGGACGAGGCCTAGCCTTATCCCCGGTCTAGTGAAGGCCCATGCCATTCACACATCAATAAAATTCACCAAACAATTCAACTATCTATGCAACCAAACAAACAAGTCCATGGTCTGTGGACGATTGTGTCGGGTGCTACTAAGCACCGTCTGCATCCTAGTATATATATATAAATAGAAATGAAATTTAAAGGTGAGAAATTCTCAACGAAAGCTATCCAAACATCTTGACTCTTCTTTGATATAAATCTCCTTCGTTCTCGCCTTTTTGTTACCTTCGTTGCCCGCTTTCACTACCTATATAAAAATCGAATTTTTACTTCGCTATTCAATATATAAAAATCATATTTTTATTTCGAAGTTCACTATATAAAAATCACATTTTTAATTCGAAGTTCAATATATAAAAATCACATTTTTAATTTGAAGTTCAATATATAAAAATCACATTTTTAATTCGAAGTTCAATATATAAAAATCACATTTTTAATTCGAAGTTCAATATGTAAAAATCACATTTTTAATTCGCTACTCAGTATATAAAAATCAAATTTTTACTACTATGTTATATAGATAAAAATTATATTTTTATCACGCTATTTTCCATATAAAGATTTCGCCTTTATAAAAACATAGACTTCGCCTCTTCAAATTTAAAGATTTCATCTTTATAAAAAACTCATTTTTATTTTTCTACACATATAAAGATGATATTTTTAATATTCCTATCATGTAAAAAATATATTTTTAATTCTCTACCTAACCAAAAATCATATTTTTACATCTTCTATATATTAAAGATTACATTTTTAATATTTTCAAAAATATAAAAATCATATTTTTATCACTTTTAAAAATATAAAAATCATTTTTTTTTACTTTGCAAGGATTTCGCCTTTCCCATTTCAAAAATTCAATCTTTTCCATGAATAAAATCCTAACTTTTCCATTTTAAAAATTCAATCTTTTCTATGAATGAAATCCTAACTATTTTAAATATGAAAAATCGAACCTTTATAGTTCTTAAAATCATATCATTTCTAAATAAAAAATCATATATAAAATCGAAATCAGAAAATACTTACATAAAATTTCCTAGGGTTTTGGGGGTCTTCGAGGCTGAAACCGCGGATGGAGGAAGCGGAGAGGGAGGCGGAGTCTTCTGCTGCTGGCGTTGGTCTTCGAAGTTGGAGCAAGGGCGTCTGTCCTCGTGGTGATGGCAGGTGGGAGGCGAGGGGCGAATAGCGGTGCTGGACTTCGTGGTGGAGGCAGTGGCGTGGAGGAAGAAGAAGAAGGGGTCGCGACAGCAACAGGGGGGGAATCGGTCATCGTGGTGTTCGAGGGTATGGGCGCGCGAGGGGGTCGACCAGCGGTAGGGGGGGGGGGGACCTGGCGGCGGTGGCGATGTCGATGGGTGGGCGGGCGATTGGATCGGGGTTTTTTTTTTTTCGGCTGAAATGAAATTTAGGGGGGGCCAGGGTATGTAGAGATAAGGGTTTACTTTTTATTTTTATTATTTTATTTTTCGCCAAAAAGCATCTTTTATCTTCGACCTCTAAACGAGGCCCACCGCCTGTCGTCCATAGCGTTTTACCCCCATTCTGAACATAATGGGATATTTATCGTAGGCTGATTCGATCGTTTGAATCAGTTTCCTTTAAATTTACATTTAAATCACTATATTGAATTTTAAACGTACATTTCAAATTACTGGGGTCACATACGAACTCTAAAAATTCTCGAAAAATATTTTCTAGCTTCGTATTGACGATACGGTCCTAACAAAACTAGTTTCGTCGAATTCTGAGACCATTTGAAAAATGGCCAATTTCCAGTCGATTAAAATCAACTGAAACTGGTCAAACGCGTTATCCTTTACCACGCTCACATATTGAATCGAAAACTTATGAAATTTGGAATCTAACAATAACTTGACATCCCGGACCCAACAAAACTGGTTTCGTCGAAATCCGAGGTCGTTTGCAAAATGGCTATTTTTAAGGGCCTGAATTCCATAGCGACTATTCAGAATTTTCAACTGGACATATCTTTTGATTCCCGCTATGAAATTTCGATTTTTCGGATTCGTTGGAAAGATATTATCGATTAGATCATATCATTTTTGGTTTCACTAAAATCCAGATTGTTTTGCACCCGGTACATTCAATTGAAATTTGAAATCGAATTATCGAACTACCGCGCCATTTTCAATTATATTTATAATTATATATAAATATTATATATTCTAACGACGACGTATATAATATATACGTTCTAATTATATTCAAAATAAAATTTCGTCGATATTATTTAAAATAACCTATTTTAAATATTCAAAATTCGCTGAAATCGCTAAAATAAAAATTTTAAACTGGCCCAGATTTTCGGGTTGTTACAATCTCCCCCACTTAAAACTTTTCGTCCCCGAAAAGGAACAAAGTCGAAAGTGGTTTGATTAATCAGCTCTACATTCGATTTGGCTTCCATTCTCTAACTTTTCAGTTTCTGAGAATTTTCAAATTTTCAAAAATTTGGCTAACACCCTAAATTTTCGAAAAATTTCGCCATAACCTCCCCTGCACCGGGAGCATCGGGGAATTTCAAATAGCTTCCCCGGTCCTTCTAATCTCAAAAAGAAAAAGAAAAAGCCAAGCGGCTAGCCAATAGGCTCATAAAATCATCATCACCCAAACAAAACAGTAAATTATGTAGTAAACATGTACCTATTTGTCGGGCAAACAAATTTTATTCTCTGCTCTAGCCTCCTTGCTATGACCTGTTCAATGTAAGCACATGTATATGCAAGCAAATGCAACCAATTTTCAATATGATTCAATGTTTGATTCTATTAGGCATAATGGTTCAAAATTAGCAAACAAATAAACAAACAACACAAACATCAAACAATTAGTGGATTAGAGTTTCAAATTCATAATTTTGATACATATACAAAAATCATGTTTTTGATGCCAATTCACAACAATGTGTTCTAGCTATATAAGTTTTGGTTCTCACACCAGTCTAATGGAAATATATCGATATCACACCTTCGTTACTCGAACATGAATACCAATGACAACTAGTCAATCATCAGAATCATCTTCGGGTCACTGGAGTATGATTCTATATCTATCCAGTATATTAAAACTTCGAATATACGTTCATGACGCGTATATGCAAAATCTTTATATACTCGATTGTCCATATTCAAAATAAATAAATAATCAAATACGTATAAAATGATTTAAATTTTCAAAACAAAAATTGTTTTCATTTGAAAAATATACTCTTCACACCCGTTCTAGGATACTACTGATCCTATCTCTAACGAGTCATTCTAATTGGATATTACTAATCCAATATCTGATGAATTCTTTCGCATGGTTCTAAGGTGCCTTGTTCTCGAGCTCTGTAAACCAAAGCTCTGATACCAAATGTGACGGCCTGGAATTTCGCTCGATCCGAATAAGTCGTTAAACCAATCTAGACCATTCGAAACCCCTGATCGTTTGAGAACAGGACAAATCAGAACGCAGACGGAAGAACATTTCATTGCTATTACAACAATTCCATCAGATACAAGAATATACAGAGTATAATTGAATAAATTACATTCGATAAATATCAGAGATTACAATAAATTACATAGCAGCGGAAAATAATTCAAAGCACAACTGAAGGTGATATACGGATACAGAGCTTTTCGGATATCATTCCAGCTGTAAACCAGGATCCTGTGAATATAAATCTGCAAAACCAAAACTACTAGCTGCCCGTGCGGAAAATAGGGGCACCCAGAGTTTAGGTTAAAACAATAAACTCCAGGTCAGTCATGTGACTGGTGTGAGAACTAAAACAGTTATTTAAAGCTTTACTTTAAAAGAGAGTAATTCAAGGGACCACGCCTTATAACACGGAACGGGTTTCCTCCCAAGAATACCAGTGCATAGGATAAACAACGCAATGCTTTTTCGAAAAATGAAGCTATTATAAGACCCAGGTCCCATCACACAATGCAACGCAAGCCGGAGGATAGGGTTTTCCCTTATAATAGCCAAACATGCTTGGTACGTTTAAAACAAATCATTTGATACTATAATAAGTGTATAGTGTCAAAACAATTTCAATCATAAATATAAATCATAGACGGCATAGTATCCCATGCTACTATGTCGCCATACTAGGCTCTACAAATAAATCAGCAATATCACGTATTGGAAACTGGATTTCCGTCATGAGTCGAGGCAAGGGGCAAGCTCCTCTCCGCGTTCGAGACACTCTAGCAAATGTCCCAGGGCTACGCACTCTGGGCAACCCCTGGATGCTTCAGGGCCGGTCCTCACTTACGTTAGAGGATTATTTATTCCTGAACACACGTTTCCCGGTCCTTACAGACCTATAATCGAGGCGCCTCATCCAACAACCACAAAGGTGAAAAGTATATATATGTCAGGGCTGGTAAGTCACTGACACCACCAAAGCTAGAAAGAAACGTCGTGCTCTCCCTGCAGTCCGTATCCCGTTTTTAACTCATACCAAGGTGTGAGGCTGGCGAATTCACGTTATACACAAAGCTACGCCGCAAAGGCCGTGCTTTGATCATCAACCACAAGACTCTGCTTTTCAACAAAAGCCTTGATCATTGCATCTTAGCGTGCCACACAGGAAATTCATGCCATGCGACTGATGTCCATCGATATACAACCTCTGAGCTCGTACGTCTCAGAGAAGGGCGTTAAGCAAAAGAATAAATTCTTCGCCGCCAAACAGATGTATATTTAATGGAAATCAATCTACACAGAATAAAATCCAATGTCAGACACACAATCCATTTACAAGTCCGTTCTGGGTCTGAACGAAACCGGAGGCACTTTCCTCGCATATCCATCCATCTCCAGGTACGTCTGAACGACTACCAACTATTTCCATCCTCTTGGGTGTACAGCCCAATCAGGATCGTCAGTAATTACCCAAACGATGTGAAGACTTCCGGTCTTCGACCACCGTCTTCATCTTCGACATATCGTCGAATCGGTTATTCAGAATGGGTGTAAACCCGGACATTCCGAACAACCCGCGTATATTAAAAACAAATGTTACACAAACACAACATACGCCTCATTCCAATTCATTAGTCACTAACCGCAAATTAGCAAGAGAACAATTTCCCATACATTAACCCCGAAGGCCGAAACCAACATCAGATCAATACCCAGAAAACCATTCTTCTTAGCCAACCTACAACTAGTTTCTAAATTCCACATTCTTAGGGAAAGGTTCCCATTAATTTTATCCAAGATAAATTCTTTAAAATTTATCCTGTAATCTTCCTTTGGATGTCATTTAAAACCAAATTATGGTTTTTCTAAACTAGTCGAGATTAGCGAACCACACCGAAGTAATTATTTATTTTATTTCCCAATCCCAACCTATTCATCCCATGAAGCAAAACTGGTAATACTCCATGTCTAACACCACGGTGTTATCGGTAAAATTAATTACCATTACACGTTCAAATCTAATTAAAGATTTAACTATCGCTTTGGAGCAAAACTGGTAATACTCCGTTCTCGCTCATTTCTAAATTTGATAATTTAGATTATATATTCACATTTCAATCTGATTACAGATTCGTTAAGATTCCTTTTACTGGGTTAAAGAACTAGGTGTTATTTAAAACACAGTTCACGACAAACCCAAATCACATTCTATTTATTATAGGGTTAAAGAACTAGTGTTATTTAAAACACCATTCACGATAAACCCATTTCAAATCCAATCAAATATATTAGAAATCTCGGTTATTTAAAACTCCTTTTTAAATCTAATTTATTTATTTAAAAATAATTGGGTTTTAAATTTAGTTCAAAACTAGTTCATTTCGATAAAAATCCATTTTTATCTTTTCAAATATGGAGTTTTTCACCCCAATTTTTCCCAAATCATTTCTTATGATTTTATACAAATTATTACTATTTGTAATAATTTTATTAAGGCCCGTACAATCGATTTCCAACAATGGCCATCGAACTGCACTTACAACGACCTTTTTCAAATTTGATTTGGACGTATCTCCAAATCCAACCGTTATATTTTGAATTTCCAATATTCGTTAGAAAGCTCTTTTCGATACGAACCCAACGGTTCCGGTTTTAGGAGAATCCGACGGTCGGATCTCCCGTAATGTCCGTTTGAAATAAATGGTCGAAATTCACGAACGGCCGCGGCGCGGCGCGTTCTATTCAGGCCATTATATTATATATATAATATATATAATATATATTTCGTCGATTTCTAATTAAAAACGAATTTTATAAATAGTTTTGAATTCATTTCAAAAACGATTTCAACCTCCATTTCAATTCAAAGAAAAATTGAATTTTTCTTTATAAGTTCGTTTAAAAATCATTTCTATTCAATTCAAATTTCAATTCAATTTGAATTCATTTCAATTCGCTTTCTATTCAATTTGAATTCGTTTTCAATTCAATTCATTTCGAAATCGTTTTATATTCAATTCATTTCGAAATCGTTATATATTCAATTCATTTCGAAATCGTTATATATTCAATTCATTTTGAAATCGCTTTCTATTCAATTTATTTCGAAATCATTATATATTCAATTCATTTTGAAATCAAATTGATATAAATATCGTTCACGTCAAAATGGCGTCAATCTAATCAACACGGCTTCATATATTTCTATTTTCAAATATTCTATTTCAAATATTTCTATTTTCAAATATTCTATTTCAAATATTTCTATTTTCAAATATTCTATTTCAAATATTTCTATTTCAAATATTCTATTTCAAATTTCTCTATTTTCAAATATTCTATTTCAAATATTTCTATTTGTCAACACACGACTAATCTCAATGAATGAGTACCGTCCACGTGTGACTATTTTAGTTAAATTATTTCGTTCAACACATGACTAATCTCACGGATGAGCACAGTCAACACATGAACCTTTATTTTATATTGATAAAGATGTAAATTTTATTATAAAAATATTTCATTCAACACATGACTAATCTCACGAATGAGTACAGTCAACACATGAACCTTTATTTTATATTGATAAAGATGTAAATTTTATTAGAAAAATATTTCTTTCAACACATGACTAATCTCACGAATGAGTACAGTCAACACATGAACCTTTATTTTATATGGATAAAGATGTAAATTTTATTAGAAAAATATTTCGTTCAACACATAACTAATCTCACGGATGAGTACAATCAACACATGAACCTTTATTTTATAATATTCTTTATCTTCTAAATTGGAATGAGGCCCAATCAATCACCATATAATGTTAATTATATGGATTTTCATACATCACATGTATATAATAGCATTGAAAAATAATCAACCAGCAACCAAAGTGCACTACACTGTACAAGCATCAAATATAGATATCTAACGCTTATAACAGCCTGTCAATCAATCGATCGACATATTTAATCAGTCAGGATGAGTGAACTTCAAATTTCATCCCAACACCCGTGTGGGGTTTCAAACAATCAAACGCATATTTTATCTGTGCAGTTGGGCGATGTGTAAAATTTATCGACCCAATCAATGTCCTTCAAATAGGTGTACATAAACAAACCGTCTGGTTTGTAAATGAATATTTATTTATTCACATTCACTATATTCATATTCACGTTAAAAATTATATTTTTAACGATAAAACATTTTATTTTAACATATGAATTTCTATTCAGTTCATTCTTTAAATAAAATGATATTTTTATTTTTCTAACTTATTTTAGGAAATTTCGGCGGCATAACGGCACGATACTAGAAACGGGACGAGGCCTAGCCTTATCCCCGGTCTAGTGAAGGCCCACGCCATTCACACATCAATAAAATTCACCAAACAATTCAACTATCTATGCAACCAAACAAACAAGTCCATGGTCTGTGGATGATTGTGTCGGGTGCTACTAAGCACCGTCTGCATCCTAGTATATATATATAAATAGAAATGAAATTTAAAGGTGAGAAATTCTCAACGAAAGCTATCCAAACATCTTGACTCTTCTTTGATATAAATCTCCTTCGTTCTCGCCTTTTTGTTACCTTCGTTGCCCGCTTTCACTACCTATGTAAAAATCGAATTTTTACTTCGCTATTCAATATATAAAAATCATATTTTTATTTCGAAGTTCACTATATAAAAATCACATTTTTAATTCGAAGTTCAATATATAAAAATCACATTTTTAATTCGAAGTTCAATATATAAAAATCACATTTTTAATTCGAAGTTCAATATATAAAAATCACATTTTTAATTCGAAGTTCAATATATAAAAATCACATTTTTAATTCGCTACTCAGTATATAAAAATCGAATTTTTAATACTATGTTATATAGATAAAAATTATATTTTTATCACGCTATTTTCCATATAAAGATTTCGCCTTTATAAAAACATAGACTTCGCCTCTTCAAATTTAAAGATTTCATCTTTATAAAAATCTCATTTTTATTTTTCTACACATATAAAGATGATATTTTTAATATTCCTATCATGTAAAAAATATATTTTTAATTCTCTACCTAACCAAAAATCATATTTTTACATCTTCTATATAGTAAAGATTACATTTTTAATATTTTCAAAAATATAAAAATCATATTTTTATCACTTTTAAAAATATAAAAATCATTTTTTTTTTACTTTGCAAGGATTTCGCCTTTCCCATTTCAAAAATTCAATCTTTTCCATGAATAAAATCCTAACTTTTCCATTTTAAAAATTAAATCTTTTCTATGAATAAAATCCTAACTATTTTAAATATGAAAAATCGAACCTTTATAGTTCTTAAAATCATATCATTTCTAAACAAAAAATCATATATAAAATCGAAATCAGAAAATACTTACATAAAATTTCCTAGGGTTTTGGGGGTCTTCGAGGCTGAAACCGCGGATGGAGGAAGCAGAGAGGGAGGCGGAGTCTTCTGCTGCTGGCGTTGGTCTTCGAAGTTGGAGCAAGGGCGTCTGTCCTCGTGGTGATGGCAGGTGGGAGGCGAGGGGCGAATAGCGGTGCTGGACTTCGTGGTGGAGGCAGTGGCGTGGAGGAAGAAGAAGAAGGGGTCGCGACAGCAGCATGGGGGAATCGGTCATCGTGGTGTTCGAGGGTATGGGCGCGCGAGGGGGTCGGCCAGCGGTAGGGGGGACCTGGCGGCGGTGGCGATGTCGATGGGTGGGCGGGCGATTGGATCAGGGTTTTTTTTTTCGACTGAAATGAAATTTAGGGGGGGCCAGGGTATGTAGAGATAAGGGTTTACTTTTTATTTTTATTATTTTATTTTTCGCCAAAATGCATCTTTTATCTTCGACCTCTAAACGAGGCCCACCGCCTGTCGTCCATAGCGTTTTACCCCCATTCCGAAAACAATGGGATATTTATCGTAGGCTGATTCGATCGTTTGAATCAGTTTCCTTTAAATTTACATTTAAATCACTATATTGAATTTTAAACGTACATTTCAAATTACTGGGGTCACATACGAACTCTAAAAATTCTCGAAAAATATTTTTTAGCTTCGTATTGACGATACGGTCCTAACAAAACTAGTTTCGTCGAATTCTGAGACCGTTTGAAAAATGGCCAATTTCCAGTCGATTAAAATCAACTGAAACTGGTCAAACGCGTTATCCTTTACCACGCTCACATATTGAATCGAAAACTTATGAAATTTGGAATCTAACAATAACTTGACATCCCGGACCCAACAAAACTGGTTTCGTCGAAATCCGAGGTCGTTTGCAAAATGGCTATTTTTAAAGGCCTGAATTCCATAGCGACTATTCAGAATTTTCAACTGGACATATCTTTTGATTCCCGCTATGAAATTTCGATTTTTCGGATTCGTTGGAAAGATATTATCGATTAGATCCCATCATTTTTGGTTTCACTAAAATCCGGATTGTTTTGCACCCGGTACATTCAATTGAAGTTTGAAATCGAATTATCGAACTACCGCGCCATTTTCAATTCTATTTATAATTATATATAAATATTATATATTCTAACGACGACGTATATAATATATACGTTCTAATTATATTCAAAATAAAATTTCGTCGATATTATTTAAAATAACCTATTTTAAATATTCAAAATTCGCTGAAATCGCCAAAATAAAATTTTTAAACTGGCCCAGATTTTCGGGTTGTTACAGTTAAATATCTTGTTATTGATTTTCTGTTAATGTATAATTGTTGGTGGTGAAGAATTTATTCTTTACTTAACACCCATTTATATGTTGATGGATGATCAATGGTACGGTATGGATTGACAATGTGGCACTCTAAGATGAAGATGATCAAGGCTTTGTTGAAAAGCAGGCCTTGTGTTTATAACGTAACTTCGCGAGCCTCACACCCCGGTGGAGTCTAAAACGGAGCAAGGGAACGCAGGGAGTGCACACGTCTCTTTCTAGCTAAAAGTGGTTGTTGGATTTGAGGTACCTCGGTAAAACGACCCGAACTTCCCCGTGAAGTAAAGCACGGATAGCGTTGAGGACAAGACAAAACAGAACGCATACAGAAGAACATTTCATTGTTATTACAACAATTCCATCAGATACAAGAATATACAGAGTATAAAAAAATAAATTACATTCAAAAAAATATCAGAGATTTAAATTACATTTAAATACATCGCAGTGGAAAATAATACAAAAACACAACTAGAAGTAATACACGGATACAGAGCTTTCCGAGCATCGTTCCAGCTGTTAATCAGGACCCTGTGAATATAAATCTGCAAAACCAAAACTACTAGCTGCCCGTGTGGAAAATAGGGGCACCCAGAGTTTAGGTTAAAACAATAAACTCCAGGTCAGTCATGTGACTGGTGTGAGAACTAAAACAGTTATTTAAAACTTTACTTTAAAAATAGTAATTCAAGGGACCACGCCGTATAACACGGAACGGGTTTCCTCCCAAGAATACCAGTGCATAGAATAAACAACGCAATGCTTTTTCGAAAAATGAAGCTATTATAAGACCCAGGTCCCATCACACAATGCAACGCAAGCCGGAGGATATGGTTTTCCCTTATAATTGCCAAACATGCTTGGTACGTTTAAAACAAATCACTTGATACTATAATAGGTGTATAGTGTCAAAACAATTTCAATCATAAATATAAATCATAGACGGCATGGGTACCATATATCATGTCGCCATACTAGTTCTACAATTAAAACCGCAATATCACGTATTGGAAACTGGATTTCCATCATGAGTCGAGGCAAGGGGCAAGCTCCTCTCCGCGTTCGAGACACTCTAGCAATGCCTCAGGACCCCACTCTGATCCTTTGGAACCTCCAAGGCCGGTCCTCTCTTACTTTTGAGGATTAATTATTCCTGAACACATGGTTCCCGGTCCTTACAGACCTATATCCGAGGCGCCTCATATCCAACAACCACACAGGTGAAAAGTATATAAATGTCAGGGCTGGTAGGTCACTGACACCACCCTAGCTAGAAAGAAACGCCGTGCACTCCTTGGGTCCGTATCCCGTTTTTGACTCATACCGAGGTGTGAGGCCCGCGAATCCACGTTATACACAAAGCTATGCCACACAGGCCGTGCTTTGATCATCAACCACAAGACTTTGCTTTTCAACAGAAGCCTTGATCAATTGCCACTTACGCATGCCACATTGGCAATTCACTCCATGCGACAGATGTCCATCGATATACAACCTCTGAGCTCGTACGTCTCAGAGAAGGGCGTTAAGCAAGAGAATAAATTCTCCGCCGCCAAACAGATGTATATTTAATAGAGATCAATCAACACAGAATAAAATCCAATGTCAGACACACAATCCATTTACAAGTTCGTTCTGGGTCTGAACGAAACCGGAGGCACTTTCCTCGCATACCCGTCCATCTCCAAGTACGTCTAGACGATCACCAACTGATTCCCTCATCCTGGGTGTACAGCCCAATCAAGATCATCAGTAATCACCCAAACGATGTGAAGACTTCCGGTCTTCAACCACCGTCTTCATCTTCGACATCTCGTCGAATCGGTTATTCAGAATGGGTATAAACCCGGCCTTTCTGAATAACCCACGTATATAATAAACGAATGTTACACAAACACAACAAACGCCTCATTCCAATTCAGAATATTCTTTTATTCACAAAATCACATTCTTAGGGGAATGTTCCCATTAATTTTATCCAAGATAAATTCTTCTAAATTTATCCTATAATCTTCCTTTGGATATCATTCAAACTAGTCGGGATTAACGAACCACACCGAAGTAATTATTTATTTTATTTCCCAATCCCAACCTATATATCCCATGGAGCAAAACTGGTGATACTCCATTCCTAACACCACGGTGTTATCGGTAAAATTAATTACCATTTCACGTTCAAATCTAATTAAAGATTTAACTATCGCTTTGGAGCAAAACTGGTGATACTCCACTCTCGATCACTTTTCAGATTTGATAATTTAAATTATCAATTCACTTTTTAATCTAATTAAAGATTCATTAAAACTTCACTTAGTTTTAATCTTCTCAAGAATCAATATTCTGTCCTTAACTGGGTTAAAGAACCAATGTCTTCTAAAACACGATTCACGACAAACCCAAATCACATTTGATATTAAATACAAGGCTCTGAATAGAAAATATATCGGCTTATATTCAATATCAAATTCTGAAACCAACAAATATCGTATTGGAGATAACGATATAAAATATATCTTTCAAATTCCCATAACAATATCTGTATAGTCACGAAATCCAACATCGAAATATTCCGAAGATAATTTCGATTCAACTCCAGTCCAATTCACGTATTGGAAATATTGATTATTTTCAAAATCACTTTCAAATTCAATTTATTTATTTCAAAAATAAATTGATTTTAATTCTAGTTCAAAACTAGTTCATTTCGATAGAAATCTATTTTTACCTATTCAAATGTGGAATTTTCCAGCCCAATTCTTTCCAATTCACATATTATAATTTTACATAAATTATAGATATTTTTAATAATTTTATCAAGGCCCGTACAGTCGATTTCCATCAATGGCCATCGAACTGCACTTACACCGACCCTTTTCGAATTTGATTTGGACATAATTCCAAATCCAACCGTTAGATTTCAAATTTCTAATATTTATTGGAAAGCTCTTTTCGATACGAACCCAACGGTTCCGGTTTTAGGAGAATCCGACGGTCGGATCTCCCGCAATGTCCGTTTGAAATAAATGGTCGAAATTCACGAACTGCCGCGGCGCGGCGCGTTCTATTCAGGCCATTATATTATATATATATAATATATATAATATATATTTCGTCGATTTCTATTTAAAACGAATTTTATAAATCGTTTTAAATTCTTTTCTAAAACAATTCAACTTCTATATTCAATTCAAATCAAAATTGAATTCTTCTTTATAAATCCGTTTTAAAATTCATTT
Organism: Allium sativum; assembly: GCA_030737875.1. NCBI lineage: Eukaryota > Viridiplantae > Streptophyta > Magnoliopsida > Asparagales > Amaryllidaceae > Allium > Allium sativum. The sequence continues at coordinate 216,394,370 of CM060918.1, read as the reverse complement.
CTATTCAATTCGAATTTCAATTCAATTTGAATTCATTCCAATTCGCTTTTAATTCAATTTAAATTCGTTTTCAATTCATTTCGAAATCGTTTTCAATTCAATTCATTTCGAAATCGTTTTCAATTCAGTCCATTTCGAAATCGTTTTCAATTCAGTTCATTTCGAAATCGTTTTCAATTCAGTTCATTTTGAAATCGTTTTCAATTCAGTTCATTTCGAAATCGTTTTCAATTCAGTTCATTTCGAAATCGTTTTCAATTCAGTTCATTTCGAAATCGTTTTCAATTCAGTTCATTTCGAAATCGTTTTCAATTCAGTTCATTTCGAAATCGTTTTCAATTCAATTCATTTCGAAATCGTTTTCAATTCAGTTCATTTCGAAATCGTTTTCAATTCAGTTCATTTCGAAATCGTTTTCAATTCAGTTCATTTCGAAATCGTTTTCAATTCAGTTCATTTCGAAATCGTTTTCAATTCAGTTCATTTCGAAATCGTTTTCAATTCAATTCATTTCGAAATCGTTTTCAATTCAATTCATTTCGAAATCGTTTTCAATTCAGTTCATTTCGAAATCGTTTTCAATTCAGTTCATTTCGAAATCGTTTTCAATTCAGTTCATTTCGAAATCATTTTCAATTCAGTTCATTTCGAAATCGTTTTCAATTCAATTCATTTCGAAATCGTTTTCAATTTTCATTATACAACGAATAAAATCGATATAAATATCGTTCACGTCAAAATGGCGCAAAACTAATCAACACGGCTTTATATTTTTCACAACTTCTTTAATTTATTCAACAAATGAATATTTATCCCATTCAACACATGAATCTATATTTTTTTCAACCCACGACTAATCTCAACACATGAGTACTGTCAACACATCACTATTTTTGTTATGTAAAATATTTTATAAAACTATGGTATCTATCGTTTGATTTTAAATTAGACTTCTACTGGGAAGTAGTTCTAATATTAAATATGATAAAGATGTAAATTTTATTATATAAAATATTTCACTCAACACATGAACATCGTCAACACATGACTATTTTTATATTCAACATACGAATTTTCTTTTATAATATTCATTATTTCCCCGATTGGAATGAGGCCCAATCAATCACCATATAATGTTAATTATATGGATTCCATACAACACATGTATATAATAGCTTTGAAAAATAATCAATCATCAACCAAAGTGCACTACACTGTATAGGCATCAAATATAGATATCTTACGCTTATAACAGCCTGTCAATCAATCGATCGACATATTTAATCAATCGGGATGAGTGAACTTCAAATTTCATCCCAACACCCGTGTGGGGTTTCAAACAATCAAACACAGATTTTATTTGTGCAGTTGGGTGACGTGTAAAATTTATCGACCCAATCAATATCAGTCAAATCAGTGTATATAAACAAATCGGCCGATTTGTTTATAAATATTTATTTATTCACTTTCACGTTAAAAATTATATTTTTAACGTCAAAAATATTTATTTCAACATTTGAATTTCTATTCAGTTCATTTACACAATAAAAATAATATTTTTATTTTTCTAACATATTTTAGAAAATTTCGGCGGCATAACGGCACAATACTAGAAACGGGACGAGGCCTAGCCTTATCCCCGGTCTAGTGAAGGCCCACGCCATTCACACATCAATCAAATCCATTCAATTTCACCAAACAATTCAATTCAAACCAATTAGACTAACCAACTACACAACCAAACTATTTAACAAACAAGTCATCCATGGTTTGTGGATGACGGGTGTCGGGTGCTACTAAGCACCGTCTGCATCCTAGCATATATATATAACTAGAAAAAGAGAATTTGAGTGAGAAGTTCTCACCGATAGCTATCCAATTCACAACACTTCATTAATAGAAATCTTCTTCGTTATCCCATCTTCGTCATCTTCGTTGCCCGTAGTCACTATATATATAAAAATCACACATTTTTATATTTAGATGTCCTTAAAATAAAAATCACATTTTTATTTATTCACTTTCAATTTAAAAATTGTATTTTTATAATCACTTCATATATTTAAAAATCGAATTTTTACTATGCTATTCAATATATAAAAATCATATTTTTACTTTGGTGTCATATAGATAAAAATTCCATTTCAAAAATAATGATTTCGCCTTTACAAAAATAAAGTTTCCGCCTTTATAAAAATAAAGTTTTCGCCTTTTCAAAAATATAGATTTCATCATTATAAAAATCATCTGTGACGGCAAGGAATTTCGCTCGGTCCGAACCAGTCGCTAAACCGATCCAGACCGTTCGAAACGCCCTATCGTTTGAGAACACGACAAATCAGAATGCATACAGAAGAACAATTCATTGTATATTACAACAATGCATCAGATTACAAGAATATACAGAGTATAAATGAATATTACACAGAAATATCAGAGATTTAAATTACATTTAAATACATAGCAGCGGAAAAATAATACAATACACAACTAGAAGAGATATACGGATACAAAGCTTTCCGGATATCGTTCCAGCTGTAAACCAGGATCCTGTGAATATAAATCTGCAAAACCCAAAACTACTAGCTGCCCGTGTCAAAATAGGGGCACCCAGAGTTTAGGTTAAAACAATAAACTCCAGGTCAGTCATGTGACTGGTGTGAGAACTAAAACAGTTATTAATCTTTATTTTCAAAGTTAGGTAAATCAAGGGACCACGCCGTATAACACGGAACGGGTTTCCTCCCAAGAATACCAGTGCATAAAACAAACAGCGCAATGCTAAATAAAGAAAAATGAAGCTGTTATAAGACCCAGGTCCTATCACACAATGCAACGCAAGCCGGGGGATAGGGTTTTCCCTTATAACAGCCAAAGAATGCTTGATACGTTTAAAACAAATCATTTGATACTATTATAAGTGTATAGTGTATAAAACAACTTCAAATCATAAGTATTAATCATAGGCGACATGAGCGTCCCATGCCACTATGTCGCCATATATAGGTTTACAAATAAAACCGCAAAGTCACGTATTTGGAAATTGGATTTCCGTCTATGAACCGAGGCAATAGATAGTCCTCAACCGATTCGAGACAATCTAGCCCATGTCTCAGGTCCCAGACTCAGGTGGGCCTTGGATCGTCAGGGCCGGTCCACCGATGTGGATTATTATGCCTGAACACTACGTCTCTTCGCCCTATGGGGCGTAAACGAGCCAACAAATGACTCCATCGGACCCGGATCGTCCGATCAAACCGAGGCGCCTCGCAACAGCAACAACCACATAAGTCAAACTCGTCAGGGCGTGTAAAACCACTGACGCCACTTCTAGCTAGAAAGAAACGCAAGTCCTCCCTGAGGTCCGTCTCCCGTTTTTGGTTCATACCGGGTGTGAAACTCGCGAAGTCAACGTTACACAAAGCTACGCCACAAAGGCCGTGCTTTGATCATCACCACAAGACTTTGCTTTTCAACAGAAGCCTCGATCAATAGCCACTTAGGCATGCCACACAGGCAATTCACTCCATGCGTTTGATATCCATCAATATATAACCCCTGAGCTCGTACGTCTCAGAGAAGGGCGTTAAGCAAGAGAATAAATTCTCCGCCGCCAAACAGATATATATTTAATAGAGATCAATCACACGGACTAAAATCCAATGTCAGACACACAGTCCATTTACAAGTCCGTTCTGGGTCTGAACGAAACCGGAGGCACCTAGTACCCCGCATATCCATCGATCTCCAAGTACGTCTGGACGATCACAAACTGTTTCCATCTTCTTGGGTGTACAGCCCAATCAAGATCATCAGTAATCACCCAAACGACGTGAAGACCTCCGGTCTTCGACCATCGTCTTCATCTTCGACACCACGTCGAATCAGTTATTCAGAATGGGATAAACCCGGTCTTTTCGAATAACTCGCGTATATTTTAAATAAGTGTTACACAAACACAACAAACGCCTCATTCCAATTCATTAGTCACTAATCGTAAATTAATCAAGAGAATAATTCCCCAAATATTAACCCCGAAGGCCGAAACCAACATCAGATCAATATCCAGAAAACCATTCTGCTTAGCTAACCGACAATTAGTTTCTAAATTTCACATTCATAGGGAAAGGTTCCCATTAATTTTATCAAAGATAAATTCCTTGAATTTATTCTTTAATCCATTTTTGAATATCAATTCAAACTAGTCGGGATTAGCGAACCTTACCGAAGTAATCATTTGTTTTAATTTCCCAATCCCAACCTATTCATCCCATGAAGTAAAACTGGTAATACTTCATATCTAACACCACAGTGTTATCGGTAAATTCAATTACCATTTCACGTTCAAATCTAATTAAAGATTTAACTATCGCCTGGAGCAAAACTGGTGATACTCCATTTCGATTATTTCAATCTAATTAAAGATTCATTAAAACTCCACTTAGTTTTAATCGTTAACTGGGTTAAAGAATCAGTGTCATTTAAAAACACGGTTCGCGATAAACCCAAAGTCACATTCCATTAATTATCGGGTTAAAGAACGAGTGTTATTTAAAACACTGTTCACGATAAACCCAAAAATCAATATCGATTCAATTCCAATTAAATATTATTTAATTGGTACACTTCGTTAAATCTAAACAAAAAGATTTAATCTTTTCTCAACTGGGTTCAAGAACAGTGTTAGTGAAGACACCATTCACGACAAACCCAAATCACATTTGATATTCAATACAAGGCTCTGAATAGAAAATATACCGGCTTATATTCAATATCAAATTCTACGACTAACAAACATCGCATTGGAAATAACGATATATATATATATCTTTCAAATTTCCATAACAACATTTGTATAATCACGAAATCCAACCTCGAAATATTCCGAAGACAATTTCGATTCAAATCCATTCCAATGCAATCATTGGAAATTTTGGTTATTTTCAAAACCATTTCAAATTCAATTTATTTATTTAAAAATAAATAGAATTATAATTCTAGTTCAAAACTAGTTCATTTCGATAAAAATCTATTTTTATCTTTTCAAATATGGAGTTTTTCATCCTAAATCTTCACAAATCATTTCTTATGATTTTACACAAATTATTACCATTTTTAATAATTTTATCAAGGCACGTACAGTCGATTTCCAACAATGGCCATCGAACTGCACTTACAACGACCTTTTTTGAATTTGATTTGGACGTATTTCCAAATCCAACCGTTAGATTTCTAATTTCTCACATTCGTTAGAAAGCTCTTTTCGATACGAACCCAACGGTTCCGGTTTTAGGAGAATCCGACGGTCGGATCTCCCGTAATGTCCGTTTGAAATCAATGGTCGAAATTCACGAACTACCGCGGCGCGGCGCGTTCTATTCAGGCCATTATATTATATATATAATATATATAATATATATTTCGTCGATTTCTATTTAAAACGAATTATATAAATAGTTTTAAAATTTGTTTCAAAATCTATTTCAACTTCCATTTCAATTCAAAGCAAAATTGAATTCTTCTTTATAAATTCTTTTCAAAATTCATTTCTATTCAATTCAATTTGAATTCATATTCAATTCAATTCATTTTGAAATCGTTTTCAATTCAATTCATTTTGAAATCGTTTTCAATTCAATTCATTTCGAAATCGTTTTCAATTCAATTCATTTCGAAATATTCGATTTCGAGATTACTTTTCAATATTCATTTTAAAATGAATAAAATCGATATAAATATCGTTTACGTCAAAATGGCGTCAATCTAATCAACACGGCTTCATAAATTTCTATTTTCAAATATTCTATTTCAAATATTTCCTATTATCAAAATATTTGTTATTATCAAAATATTCTTTATTTTCACGATTGGAATGAGGCACAATCAACTACCATATAAAATTAATTATATGGATTTTCATACAACACATGTATATAATAACATTGAAAATAATCAACCATCAACCAAAGTGCACTACACTGTATAAGCATCAAATATAGATATTCAACGCTCATAACAGCCTGTCAATCAATCGATCGACATATTTAATCAATCAGGATGAGTGAAATTCATATTTCATCCCAACACCCGTGTGGGGTTTCAAACAATCAAACACAGATTTTAGTTGTGCAGTTGGGCGATGTGTAAAATTTATCGTCCCAATCAATGTCATTCAAATAAGTGTACATAAACAAACCATCTGGTTTGTAAATGAATATTTATTTATTCACTTCACTATTTTCATATTCACGTTAAAAATTATATTTTTAACGATAAAACATTTTATTTCAACCTATGAATTTCTATTCAATTCATTTATTCAATAAAATGATATTTTTATTTTTCTAACATATTTTAGAAAATTTCGGCGGCATAACGGCACGATACTAGAAACGGGACAAGGCCTAGCCTTATCCCCGGTCTAGTGAAGGCCCACGCCATTCACATATCAATCATATCAATTTCAATTTCACCAAAACAATCCAATCCAAATCAAATAATCTAATCAACTACACAACCAATCAAACAAGCCCATGGTCTGTGGACGGGTGTCGGGTGCTTCTAATAAGCACCGTCTGCATCCTAGTATATATATATATATATATAACTAGAAAAATTAAATTGAAAGGTGAGAAATTCTCACCTATAGCTGTCCTAGCTCCACGGCTCTTCCTTTGCAGAAGTCTTCATCGTTTCGCCTTTTTGTCACCTTCGTTGTCCGCTTTCACTACATATGTAAAAATCGAGTTTTTACTTCGCTATTCAATATATAAAAATCATATTTTTATTTCGAAGTTCTATATATAAAAATCATATTTTTCTTTCGAAGTTCTGTATATAAAAATCATATTTTTCTATCGAAGTTCAATATATAAAAATCGAACTTTTATCGCTACGTCAAATAGATAAAAATTATATTTTTGTCACGCTATTTTCCACATAAAGATTTCGCCTTTTCTAAAATAAAGATTTAGCGTTTTCAAAAATAAAGTTTTCGCCTTTATAAAAATAAAGTTTTCGCCTTTATAAAAATTACTACTTTATCTCAACGTAATAAAGATCTGATTTTTACTTCGCTACATATACAAAGATGATATTTTTATATCCTCTATCCTATAAAGATTATATTTTTAATACTTCAAAAATATAAAAATCATATTTTTAATATTTCTATATAGTAAAGATTATATTTTTAATACTTTAAAAATATAAAAATCATATTTTTACTTCTTCTACACAATAAAAATCCCGTTTTTATTCTTCTTTTAAAAAATCCAGTTTTTATTCTTCTTTTAAAAAATCCAGTTTTTATTCTTCTTTTCAAAAATTCTGTTTTTATTCTTCTTCTCAAAAATTCTATTTTTATTCTTCTTCTCAAAAATTCTGTTTTTATTCTTCTTCTCAAAAATTCTGTTTTTAAAATCTTTTAAAAATTTCTGTTTTAAAATTCTTTTAAAAATTCTGTTTTAAAATTCTAAAACAAAAATCAGTAATTACCTTTTATAATTTCAGTTTATAAAAAAAAACAGTTTATAAAACTAGAAAAAAAAATACAGTAATTAGCTATAAATCAGTTTTATAAAACAAAAATAAAAATAAAATAAATTAAATGCTTACCATGGTATGCGAAGGGGAGGAGGGAAGTCGAGGGCGGCTCAGGCGGCGTTCGGAGGTTCAGCGAGGCGTCGCGGCGGTGGTTTGAGGCTTCGACGAGGGGGCTGCTTCGATTTGTCGAGGGTTGCTTCGGGGTGTGGTTCGGTGGGAGGAGGAGGTTGGTCTGACGGTGGGGGCTTCGGTGAAGGGTTCGTCGGCGTCATTCGAGGGTCAGGGGGCGGCGCGGTTTAGTTTCTAGGTTTTTTTTTTTTTTTTCCAATTTCTGATTAATGATCGGGGGGGGGGGGGGGGCAAGGCAGAAAGAAAAGGGGAGGGAATAGGTTTTTTTAATATTTTATTTTATTATTTAATTATTAAATTATGCACAAGGGTTGACTTTTGCATATGACCTCTAAACGAGGCCCACCGCCTATCGTCCATAGTGTTTTACCCCCATTCCGAACACAATGGGATATGTATCGTAAGCTGGTTTGATCGTTACAATCAGTTTCCGTTAAATTTACATTTAAATCGCTATATTGAATTTTAAACGTACATTTCAAATTATCGGGGCCACATACTAACTAGAAAAATTCCCGAAAAATGTTTTCTAGCTTCGTATTGACGATACGGTCCTAACAAAACTAATTTCATCGAATTCTGAGACCGTTAGAAAAATGGCCAATTTCCAGTCGATTAAAATCAACTGAAACTGGTCAAACGCGTTTTCCTTTGCCACGCTCACATATTGATTCGAAAAATTATGAAACTTGAAACCTAGCAATAGTTTGACATCACGGACCCAACAAAAGTGGTTTCGTCGAAATCCAAGGTCATTTGCAAAATGTCCATTTTTAAGGGCCTGAATTCCATAGCGACTATTCAGAATTTTCAACTGGTCATATCTTTTGATTCCCGATATGAAATCTTGATTTTTCGGATTCGTTGGAAAGATATTCACTATTAGATTCCATTATTTTTGGTTTCACTAAAATCCGGATTGTTTTGCACCCGGTACATTCAATTGAAGTTTGAAATCGAATTATCGAACTACCGCGCCATTTTCAATTCTATTTATAATTATATATAATTATTTATATTCTAACGACGACGCGTATAAATATATTCGTTCGAATTATATTCAAAATAAATTTCTCGTCGATTTTATTTAAAATAATTCATTTTAAATAATCAAAATTCGCTATAATTTCCAAAATAAAAATTTTAAACTGGCCCAGAATTTACGGGTTGTTACAATCTCCCCCACTTAAAACTTTTCGTCCCCGAAAAGGAACAAAGTCGAAAGTGGTTTGATTAATCAACTCTTCGCTCGATCGGGCTTCCATTCTCCAACTCTTTAGTTTCTGAGAATTTTCAAAATTTCAAAAATTTGGCTAACACCCTAAATTTTCGAAAAATTTCGCCATAACCTCCCCTGCACCGGGAGCATCGGGGAATTTCAAATAGCTTCCCCGGTCCTTCAGATCTCAAAAAGAAAAAGAAAAAGCCAAGCGGCTAGCCAATAGGCTCATAAAATCATCATCACCCAAACAAAACAGTAAATTATGTAGTAAACATGTACCTATTTGTCGGGCAAACAAATTTTAGTCTCTGCTCTAGCCTCCTTGCTATGACCTGCTCAAGGTAAGTATATGTATATGCAAGCAAATGCAACCAAATTTCAATACAATTCATTATTCGATCAAATTAGGCATAATGGTTCAAAATTAGCAAACAAATGAACAAACAACACAAACATCAATCAATTAGTGAATTTAACGTTTCAAATTCATAATTTTGATACATATACAGAAAATCTTGTTTTTGATGCCAATTCACAACAAAGTGTTCTAGCTATATAAGATTTGGTTCTCACACCAGTCTAATGGAAATATATAGATATCACACTTTCGTTACTCGAAAATAAATGCTGGTGATGGTATACTTCATCATCAGGACCATGTCCGGGCGACTAGAGTGCGACTCTATATCTATCTAATATATTAAAACTCCGAATATACGTTCATGACGCGTATATGCAAAACCTTTATATATTAGATTGTCCACATCAATATAAATAAATAACCAAATACGAATAGTTGATTTAGATTTTCAAAACAAAATTTGTTTTCATTTGAAAAATATACTCTTCACACTCGTTCTAGGATACTACTGATCCTATCTCTAACGAGTCATTCTAGTTGGACATTACTAATCCAATATCTGATGAATTCTTTCGTATGGTTCTAATGTGCCTTGTTCTCTGCTTTGTAAACCAAAGCTCTGATACCAACTGTGACGGCAAGGAATTTCGCTCGGTCCGAACCAGTCGCTAAACCGATCCAGACCGTTCGAAACGCCCTATCGTTTGAGAACACGACAAATCAGAATGCATACAGAAGAACAATTCATTGTATATTACAACAATGCATCAGATTACAAGAATATACAGAGTATAAATGAATATTACACAGAAATATCAGAGATTTAAATTACATTTAAATACATAGCAGCGGAAAAATAATACAATACACAACTAGAAGAGATATACGGATACAAAGCTTTCCGGATATCGTTCCAGCTGTAAACCAGGATCCTGTGAATATAAATCTGCAAAACCCAAAACTACTAGCTGCCCGTGTCAAAATAGGGGCACCCAGAGTTTAGGTTAAAACAATAAACTCCAGGTCAGTCATGTGACTGGTGTGAGAACTAAAACAGTTATTAATCTTTATTTTCAAAGTTAGGTAAATCAAGGGACCACGCCGTATAACACGGAACGGGTTTCCTCCCAAGAATACCAGTGCATAAAATAAACAGCGCAATGCTAAATAAAGAAAAATGAAGCTGTTATAAGACCCAGGTCCTATCACACAATGCAACGCAAGCCGGGGGATAGGGTTTTCCCTTATAACAGCCAAAGAATGCTTGATACGTTTAAAACAAATCATTTGATACTATTATAAGTGTATAGTGTATAAAACAACTTCAAATCATAAGTATCAATCATAGGCGACATGAGCGTCCCATGCCACTATGTCGCCATATATAGGTTTACAAATAAAACCGCAAAGTCACGTATTTGGAAATTGGATTTCCGTCTATGAACCGAGGCAAAAGATAGTCCTCAACCGATTCGAGACAATCTAGCCCATGTCTCAGGTCCCAGACTCAGGTGGGCCTTGGATCGTCAGGGCCGGTCCACCGATGTGGATTATTATGCCTGAACACTACGTCTCTCCGCCCTATGGGGCGTAAACGAGCCAACAAATGACTCCATCGGACCCGGATCGTCCGATCAAACCGAGGCGCCTCGCAACAGCAACAACCACATAAGTCAAACTCGTCAGGGCGTGTAAAACCACTGACGCCACTTCTAGCTAGAAAGAAACGCAAGTCCTCCCTGAGGTCCGTCTCCCGTTTTTGGTTCATACCGGGTGTGAAACTCGCGAAGTCAACGTTACACAAAGCTACGCCACAAAGGCCGTGCTTTGATCATCACCACAAGACTTTGCTTTTCAACAGAAGCCTCGATCAATAGCCACTTAGGCATGCCACACAGGCAATTCACTCCATGCGTTTGATATCCATCAATATATAACCCCTGAGCTCGTATGTCTCAGAGAAGGGCGTTAAGCAAGAGAATAAATTCTCCGCCGCCAAACAGATATATATTTAATAGAGATCAATCACACGGACTAAAATCCAATGTCAGACACACAGTCCATTTACAAGTCCGTTCTGGGTCTGAACGAAACCGGAGGCACCTAGTACCCCGCATATCCATCGATCTCCAAGTACGTCTGGACGATCACAAACTGTTTCCATCTTCTTGGGTGTACAGCCCAATCAAGATCATCAGTAATCACCCAAACGACGTGAAGACCTCCGGTCTTCGACCATCGTCTTCATCTTCGACACCACGTCGAATCAGTTATTCAGAATGGGATAAACCCGGTCTTTTCGAATAACTCGCGTATATTTTAAATAAGTGTTACACAAACACAACATACGCCTCATTCCAATTCATTAGTCACTAATCGTAAATTAATCAAGAGAATAATTCCCCAAATATTAACCCCGAAGGCCGAAACCAACATCAGATCAATATCCAGAAAACCATTCTGCTTAGCTAACCGACAATTAGTGTCTAAATTTCACATTCATAGGGAAAGGTTCCCATTAATTTTATCAAAGATAAATTCCTTGAATTTATTCTTTAATCCATTTTTGAATATCAATTCAAACTAGTCGGGATTAGCGAACCTTACCGAAGTAATCATTTGTTTTAATTTCCCAATCCCAACCTATTCATCCCATGAAGTAAAACTGGTAATACTTCATATCTAACACCACAGTGTTATCGGTAAATTCAATTACCATTTCACGTTCAAATCTAATTAAAGATTTAACTATCGCCTGGAGCAAAACTGGTGATACTCCATTTCGATTATTTCAATCTAATTAAAGATTCATTAAAACTCCACTTAGTTTTAATCGTTAACTGGGTTAAAGAATCAGTGTCATTTAAAAACACGGTTCGCGATAAACCCAAAGTCACATTCCATTAATTATCGGGTTAAAGAACGAGTGTTATTTAAAACACTGTTCACGATAAACCCAAAAATCAATATCGATTCAATTCCAATTAAATATTATTTAATTGGTACACTTCGTTAAATCTAAACAAAAAGATTTAATCTTTTCTCAACTGGGTTCAAGAACAGTGTTAGTGAAGACACCATTCACGACAAACCCAAATCACATTTGATATTCAATACAAGGCTCTGAATAGAAAATATACCGGCTTATATTCAATATCAAATTCTACGACTAACAAACATCGCATTGGAAATAACGATATATATATATATATATATATCTTTCAAATTTCCATAACAACATTTGTATAATCACGAAATCCAACCTCGAAATATTCCGAAGACAATTTCGATTCAAATCCATTCCAATGCAATCATTGGAAATTTTGGTTATTTTCAAAACCATTTCAAATTCAATTTATTTATTTAAAAATAAATAGAATTATAATTCTAGTTCAAAACTAGTTCATTTCGATAAAAATCTATTTTTATCTTTTCAAATATGGAGTTTTTCATCCCAAATCTTCACAAATCATTTCTTATGATTTTACACAAATTATTACCATTTTTAATAATTTTATCAAGGTCCGTACAGTCGATTTCCAACAATGGCCATCGAACTGCACTTACATCGACCTTTTTCGAATTTGATTTGGACGTATCTCCAAATCCAACCGTTAGATTTCTAATTTCTCACATTCGTTAGAAAGCTCTTTTCGATACGAACCCAACGGTTCCGGTTTTAGGAGAATCCGACGGTCGGATCTCCTGTAATGTCCGTTTGAAATCAATGGTCGAAATTCACGAACTACCGCGGCGCGGCGCGTTCTATTCAGGCCATTATATTATATATATAATATATATAATATATATTTTGTCGATTTCTATTTAAAACGAATTATATAAATAGTTTTAAAATTTGTTTCAAAATCTATTTCAACTTCCATTTCAATTCAAAGCAAAATTGAATTCTTCTTTATAAATTCGTTTTAAAATTCATTTCTATTCAATTCAAATTTCAATTCAATTTGAATTCATATTCAATTCAATTCATTTCGAAATCGTTTTCAATTCAATTCATTTCGAAATCGTTTTCAATTCAATTCATTTCGAAATCGTTTTCAATTCAATTCATTTCGAAATCGTTTTCAATTCAATTCATTTCGAAATCGTTTTCAATTCAATTCATTTCGAAATCGTTTTCAATTCAATTCATTTCGAAATATTCGATTTCGAGATTACTTTTCAATATTCATTTTAAAATGAATAAAATCGATATAAATATCGTTTACGTCAAAATGGCGTCAATCTAATCAACACGGCTTCATAAATTTCTATTTTCAAATATTCTATTTCAAATATTTCCTATTATCAAAATATTTGTTATTATCAAAATATTCTTTATTTTCACGATTGGAATGAGGCACAATCAACTACCATATAAAATTAATTATATGGATTTTCATACAACACATGTATATAATAACATTGAAAATAATCAACCATCAACCAAAGTGCACTACACTGTATAAGCATCAAATATAGATATTCAACGCTCATAACAGCCTGTCAATCAATCGATCGACATATTTAATCAATCAGGATGAGTGAAAATCATATTTCATCCCAACACCCGTGTGAGGTTTCAAACAATCAAACACAGATTTTAGTTGTGCAGTTGGGCGATGTGTAAAATTTATCGTCCCAATCAATGTCATTCAAATAAGTGTACATAAACAAACCATCTGGTTTGTAAATGAATATTTATTTATTCACTTCACTATTTTCATATTCACGTTAAAAATTATATTTTTAACGATAAAACATTTTATTTCAACCTATGAATTTCTATTCAATTCATTTATTCAATAAAATGATATTTTTATTTTTCTAACATATTTTAGAAAATTTCGGCGGCATAACGGCACGATACTAGAAACGGGACAAGGCCTAGCCTTATCCCCGGTCTAGTGAAGGCCCACGCCATTCACATATCAATCATATCAATTTCAATTTCACCAAAACAATCCAATCCAAATCAAATAATCTAATCAACTACACAACCAATCAAACAAGCCCATGGTCTGTGGACGGGTGTCGGGTGCTTCTAATAAGCACCGTCTGCATCCTAGTATATATATATAACTAGAAAAATTAAATTGAAAGGTGAGAAATTCTCACCTATAGCTATCCTAGCTCCACGGCTCTTCCTTTGCAGAAGTCTTCGTCGTTTCGCCTTTTTGTCACCTTCGTTGTCCGCTTTCACTACATATGTAAAAATCGAGTTTTTACTTCGCTATTCAATATATAAAAATCATATTTTTATTTTGAAGTTCTATATATAAAAATCATATTTTTCTTTCGAAGTTCTGTATATAAAAATCATATTTTTCTATCGAAGTTCAATATATAAAAATCGAACTTTTATCGCTACGTCAAATAGATAAAAATTATATTTTTATCATGCTATTTTCCACATAAAGATTTCGCCTTTTCTAAAATAAAGATTTAGCCTTTTCAAAAATAAAGTTTTCGCCTTTATAAAAATAAAGTTTTCGCCTTTATAAAAATTACTACTTTATCTCAACGTAATAAAGATCAGATTTTTACTTCGCTACATATACAAAGATGATATTTTTATATCCTCTATCCTATAAAGATTATATTTTTAATACTTTAAAAATATAAAAATCATATTTTTAATATTTCTATATAGTAAAGATTATATTTTTAATACTTTAAAAATATAAAAATCATATTTTTACTTCTTCTACACAATAAAAATCCCGTTTTTATTCTTCTTTTAAAAAATCCAGTTTTTATTCTTCTTTTAAAAAATCCAGTTTTTATTCTTCTTTTCAAAAATTCTGTTTTTATTCTTCTTCTCAAAAATTCTGTTTTTATTCTTCTTCTCAAAAATTCTGTTTTTATTCTTCTTCTCAAAAATTCTGTTTTTAAAATCTTTTAAAAATTTCTGTTTTAAAATTCTTTTAAAAATTCTGTTTTAAAATTCTAAAACAAAAATCAGTAATTACCTTTTATAATTTCAGTTTATAAAAAAAAAACAGTTTATAAAACTAGAAAAAAAATACAGTAATTAGCTATAAATCAGTTTTATAAAACAAAAATAAAAATAAAATAAATTAAATGCTTACCGTGGTATGCGAAGGGGAGGAGGGAAGTCGAGGGCGGCTCAGGCGGTGTTCGGAGGTTCAGCGAGGCGTCGCGGCGGTGGTTCGAGGCTTCGACGAGGGGGCTGCTTCGATTTGTCGAGGGTTGCTTCGGGGTGTGGTTCGGTGGGAGGAGGAGGTTGGTCTGACGGTGGGGGCTTCGGTGAAGGGTTCGTCGGCGTCATTCGAGGGTCAGGGGGCGGCGCGGTTTAGTTTCTAGGTTTTTTTTTTCCACTTTCTGATTAATGATCGGGGGGGGGGGGGCAAGGCAGAAAGAAAAGGGGAGGGAATAGGTTTTTTTATTATTTTATTTTATTATTTAATTATTAAATTATGCACAAGGGTTGACTTTTACATATGACCTCTAAACGAGGCCCACCGCCTGTCGTCCATAGCGTTTTACCCCCATTCCGAACACAATGGGATATGTATCGTAAGCTGGTTTGATCGTTACAATCAGTTTCCGTTAAATTTACATTTAAATCGCTATATTGAATTTTAAACGTACATTTCAAATTACCGGGGCCACATACTAACTAGAAAAATTCCCGAAAAATGTTTTCTAGCTTCGTATTGACGATACGGTCCTAACAAAACTAATTTCGTCGAATTCTGAGACCGTTAGAAAAATGGCCAATTTCCAGTCGATTAAAATCAACTAAAACTGGTCAAACGCGTTTTCCTTTGCCACGCTCACATATTGATTCGAAAAATTATGAAACTTGAAACCTAGCAATAGTTTGACATCACCGACCCAACAAAAGTGGTTTCGTCGAAATCCGAGGTCATTTGCAAAATGTCCATTTTTAAGGGCCTGAATTCCATAGCGACTATTCAGAATTTTCAACTGGACATATCTTTTGATTCCCGATATGAAATCTTGATTTTTCGGATTCGTTGGAAAGATATTCACTATTAGATTCCATTATTTTTGGTTTCACTAAAATCCGGATTGTTTTGCACCCGGTACATTCAATTGAAGTTTGAAATCGAATTATCGAACTACCTCGCCATTTTCAATTCTATTTATAATTATATATAATTATTTATATTCTAACGACGACGCGTATAAATATATTCGTTCGAATTATATTCAAAATAAATTTCTCGTCGATTTTATTTAAAATAATTCATTTTAAATAATCAAAATTCGCTATAATTGCCAAAATAAAAATTTTAAACTGGCCCAGAATTTACGGGTTGTTACATCATCACTTTACTTCAACGTATATAAAATAAAAATCAGATTTTTATTTCGCTACATATACAAAGATGATATTTTTATATTCTCTATCCTATAAAGATTATATTTTTAATACTTTAAAAATATAAAAATCATATTTTTAATATTTCTATATAGTAAAGACTATATTTTTAATTCTTTAAAAATATAAAAATCATATTGTTATTACTTTAAAAATATAAAGATCGTATCCTTTACCAAATAAAAATCAAATCTTTTCTAATTTTATATTGTTAAAAATCCTAATTGTTTTCTCTTTTTTTTGATGAAAATGAAAATAAAGTAAAATAAAATAAAATAAGAAAGTAAAATAAAAATAAAAACATACCAGCCGGGGGGGTTATGGTGCGTTGGTCGCGCAAGAGGTTTTTGGGGGGGGGGGGCTTCGATCCGCGGCAGCGAGAGAGGGAGGGGGCTTCAGTCGATGGGTGGGGGTCTCGGGAGTCGCGCCGCTGGGGGGGGGGGAGTTCTTCTCGAGGCGGCGGCGGCACAGAGGGGGGGTGGGCTTCTACGAGCTCTAACGGGGTTAGGGTTTGGGGCTATCGCGGTTTTCAAGAAGGGGAGGAGGAAGCGGAGCATCGCTGGGCGGAGGAGGTGGAGAGGAGGGCGGCGTGGTGGGGTCCTGACCGCCGACGAGCGGTGGTGGGTGGCGGCTCCATCGCGCCCCCCTTTCATTTTTTTTTTCGATTTCCAATAACTGAATTTTTTGGGGAAGAAAGAAAACGGGGGGGGGGGGGGGGGGTTAATGAAAAAGTTATTAATATTTAATTTAATTTAATTTTAATTTATTTTCTCGTTAGAGTTGACTTTTATCCCGAACCCCGAATCGAACCCAACGACTGTCGCCCTTAGCTAATTACCCCAATTTCGAAATCAATGGGATATGTAACGCAGGCCAATTCGACTGTTTGTATCAGTTTTCATCAAATTTACATTTAAATCCTTATATCGAATTTTAAACGTACATTTCAACTTACCGGGCCCACATACGGGCTCTAAAAATTCCCGAAAAATATTTTCTAGCTTCGTATTGACGATACGGTCCTAACAAAACTAATTTCGTCAAATTCTGAGGCTGTTGGAAAAATGGCCAATTTCCAGTCGATTAAAATCAACTGAAACTGATCAAACGCGTTTTCCTTTGCCACGCTCACATATTGAATCGAAAAATTATGAAATTTGAAATCTAGCAATAACTTTACATCACGGACCCAACAAAACTGGTTTCGTCGAAATCCGAGGTCGTTTGCAAAATGTCCATTTTTAAGGGCCTGAATTCCATAGCGACTATTCAGAATTTTCAACTGGACATATCTTTTGATTCCCGCCATGAAATCTCAATTTGTTGGATTCGTTGGAAAGATATCATCAATTAGATCCTAATATTTTTGGTTTCACTAAAATCCGGATTGTTTTGCACCCGGTACATTCAATTGAAGTTTGAAATCGAATTATCGAACTACCGCGCCATTTTAAATTCTATTTATAATTATATATAATTATTTATATTCTATCGACGACGTATATAATATATATGATCGAATTATATTCAAAATAAATTTCTCGTTGATTTTATTTAAAATAATCTATTTTAAATATTCAAAATTCGCTAAATTCACCAAAATAAAAAATTTAAACTGGCCCAGATTTTCGGGTTATTACAATCTCCCCAACTTAAAATTTTTCGTCCCCGAAAAGGAACAAAAGTCGAAAGGGGTTGGATTATTCAGCTCTACGCTCGATCTAGCTTGCATTCTCCAACTTTTCAGTTTCTGAGAATTTTCAAAATTTCAAAAATTTGGCTAACACCCTAAATTTTTGAAAAATTTCGCCATAACCTCCCCTGCACCGGGAGCATCGGGGAATTTCAAATAGCTTCCCCGGTCCTTCAGATCTCAAAAAGAAAAAGAAAAAGCCAAGCGGCTAGCCAATAGGCTCATAAAATCATCATCACCCAAACAAAACAGTAAATTATGTAGTAAACATGTACCTATTTGTCGGGCAAACAAATTTTATTCTTCGGCTCTAGCCTCCTTGCTATGACCTGTTCAATGTAATATATGCATATGCAAGCAAATGCGACCAATTTTCAATATAGTTCAATATTCGGTTCAATTAGGCATAATGGTTAAAAATTAGCAAACAATTAAACAAACAACCCAAACATCAATCAATTAGTGGATTAGAGTTTTCAAATTCATAATTTTGATACATATATACAAAAATCATTTTTTTGATGCCAATTCACAACAATGTGTTCTAACTATACAAGTTTTGGTTCTCACACCAGCCTAATGGAAATATATAGAAGTCACACCTTCGAAACACGAATATGAATACTAATGATGATGCACCATCATCAGAACCATCCCCGGGTGTCTATAATGTGATTCTATATCTATCCAGTATATTAAAACTTCGAATATACGTTCATGACGCGTATATACAAAACTCTTATATACTGGATTGCCCATATCAATATAAATAAATATTCAAATACGTATAAACCAATTTAAATTTTCAAAACAAAATTGTTTTCATTTGAAAAATATACTCTTCACACTCGTTCTAGGATACTACTGATCCTATCTCTAACGAGTCATTCTAATTGGATATTACTAATCCAATATCTGATGAATTCTTTCGTATGGTTCTAATGTGTCTTGTTCTCGAGCTCTGTAAACCAAAGCTCTGATACCAAACTAAAACGACCCGAACTTCCCCGTGAAGGAAAGCACGGATAGCGTTGAGGACAAGACAAAACAGAACGCATACAGAAGAACATTTCATTGTTATTACAACAATTCCATCAGATACAAGAATATACAGAGTATAAATGAATAAATTACATTCAAAAAAAATATCAGAGATTTAAATTACATTTAAATACATCGCAGCGGAAAATAATACAAAAACACAACTAGAAGTAATACACGGATACAGAGCTTTCCGAGCATCGTTCCATCTGTTAATCAGGACCCTATGAATATAAATCTGCAAAACCAAAACTACTAGCTGCCCGTGTGGAAAATAGGGGCACCCAGAGTTTAGGTTAAAACAATAAACTCCAGGTCAGTCATGTGACTGGTGTGAGAACTAAAACAGTTATTTAAAACTTTACTTTAAAGATAGTAATTCAAGGGACCACGCCGTATAACACGGAACGGGTTTCCTCCTAAGAATACCAGTGCATAGAATAAACAACGCAATGCTTTTTCGAAAAATGAAGCTATTATAAGACCCAGGTCCCATCACACAATGCAACGCAAGCCGGAGGATAGGGTTTTCCCTTATAATAGCCAAACATGCTTGGTACGTTTAAAACAAATCACTTGATACTATAATAGGTGTATAGTTTCAAAACAATTTCAATCATAAATATAAATCATAGACGGCATGGGTACCATATATCATGTCGCCATACTAGTTCTACAATTAAAACCGCAATATCACGTATTGGAAACTGGATTTCCATCATGAGTCGAGGCAAGGGGCAAGCTCCTCTCCGCGTTCGAGACACTCTAGCAATGCCTCATGACCCCACTCTGATCCTTTGAAACCTCCAAGGCCGGTCCTCTCTTACTTTTGAGGATTAATTATTCCTGAACACACGGTTCCCGGTCCTTACAGACCTATATCCGAGGCGCCTCATATCCAACAACCACACAGGTGAAAAGTATATAAATTTCAGGGCTGGTAGGTCACTGACACCACCCTAGCTAGAAAGAAACGTCGTGCACTCCTTGGGTCCGTATCCCGTTTTTGACTCATACCGAGGTGTGAGGCCCGCGAATCCACGTTATACACAAAGCTATGCCACACAGGTCGTGCTTTGATCATCAACCACAAGACTTTGCTTTTCAACAGAAGCCTTGATCAATTGCCACTTACGCATGCCACATTGGCAATTCACTCCATGCGACAGATGTCCATCGATATACAACCTCTGAGCTCGTACGTCTCAGAGAAGGGCGTTAAGCAAGAGAATAAATTCTCCGCCGCCAAACAGATGTATATTTAATAGAGATCAATCAACACAGAATAAAATCCAATGTCAGACACACAATCCATTTACAAGTTCGTTCTGGGTCTGAACGAAACCGGAGGCACTTTCCTCGCATACCCGTCCATCTCCAAGTACGTCTAGACGATCACCAACTGATTCCCTCATCCTGGGTGTACAGCCCAATCAAGATCATCAGTAATCACCCAAACGATGTGAAGACTTCCGGTCTTCAACCACCGTCTTCATCTTCGACATCTCGTCGAATCGGTTATTCAGAATGGGTATAAACCCGGCCTTTCTGAATAACCCACGTATATAATAAACGAATGTTACACAAACACAACAAACGCCTCATTCCAATTCAGAATATTCTTTTATTCACAAAATCACATTCTTAGGGGAATGTTCCCATTAATTTTATCCAAGATAAATTCTTCTAAATTTATCCTATAATCTTCCTTTGGATATCATTCAAACTAGTCGGGATTAACGAACCACACCGAAGTAATTATTTATTTTATTTCCCAATCCCAACCTATATATCCCATGGAGCAAAACTGGTGATACTCCATTCCTAACACCACGGTGTTATCGGTAAAATTAATTACCATTTCACGTTCAAATCTAATTAAAGATTTAACTATCGCTTTGGAGCAAAACTGGTGATACTCCACTCTCGATCACTTTTCAGATTTGATAATTTAAATTATCAATTCACTTTTTAATCTAATTAAAGATTCATTAAAACTTCACTTAGTTTTAATCTTCTCAAGAATCAATATTCTGTCCTTAACTGGGTTAAAGAACCAATGTCTTCTAAAACACGATTCACGACAAACCCAAATCACATTTGATATTAAATACAAGGCTCTGAATAGAAAATATATCGGCTTATATTCAATATCAAATTCTGAAACCAACAAATATCGTATTGGAGATAACGATATAAAATATATCTTTCAAATTCCCATAACAATATCTGTATAGTCACGAAATCCAACATCGAAATATTCCGAAGATAATTTCGATTCAACTCCAGTCCAATTCACGTATTGGAAATATTGATTATTTTCAAAATCACTTTCAAATTCAATTTATTTATTTCAAAAATAAATTGATTTTAATTCTAGTTCAAAACTAGTTCATTTCGATAGAAATCTATTTTTACCTATTCAAATGTGGAATTTTCCAGCCCAATTCTTTCCAATTCACATATTATAATTTTACACAAATTATAGATATTTTTAATAATTTTATCAAGGCCCGTACAGTCGATTTCCATCAATGGCCATCGAACTGCACTTACAGCGACCCTTTTCGAATTTGATTTGGACATAATTCCAAATCCAACCGTTAGATTTCAAATTTCTAATATTCATTGGAAAGCTCTTTTCGATACAAACCCAACGGTTCCGGTTTTAGGAGAATCCGACGGTCGGATCTCCCGCAATGTCTGTTTGAAATAAATGGTCGAAATTCACGAACTGCCGCGGCGCGGCGCGTTCTATTCAGGCCATTATATTATATATATAATATATATAATATATATTTCGTCGATTTCTATTTAAAACGAATTTTATAAATCGTTTTAAATTCGTTTCTAAAACAATTCAACTTCTATATTCAATTCAAATCAAAATTGAATTCTTCTTTATAAATCCGTTTTAAAATTCATTTCTATTCAATTCGAATTTCGATTCAATTTGAATTCATTCCAATTCGCTTTTAATTCAATTTGAATTCGTTTTCAATTCATTTCGAAATCATTTTCAATTCAATTCATTTCGAAATCGTTTTCAATTCAGTTCATTTCGAAATCGTTTTCAATTCAGTTCATTTCGAAATCGTTTTCAGTTCAGTTCATTTCGAAATCGTTTTCAATTCAATTCATTTCGAAATCGTTTTTAATTCAATTCATTTCGAAATCGGTTTCAATTCAATTCATTTCGAAATCGTTTTCAATTCAGTTCATTTCGAAATCGTTTTCAATTCAGTTCATTTCGAAATCGTTTTCAATTCAGTTCATTTCGAAATCGTTTTCAATTCAGTTCATTTCGAAATCGTTTTCAATTCAGTTCATTTCGAAATCGTTTTCAATTCAATTCATTTCGAAATCGTTTTCAATTCAATTCATTTCGAAATCGTTTTCAGTTCAATTCATTTCGAAATCGTTTTCAATTCAGTTCATTTCGAAATCGTTTTCAATTCAGTTCATTTCGAAATCGTTTTCAATTCAGTTCATTTCGAAATCGTTTTCAATTCAATTCATTTCGAAATCGTTTTCAATTCAATTCATTTCGAAATCGTTTTCAATTTTCATTATACAACGAATAAAATCGATATAAATATCGTTCACGTCAAAATGGCGCAAAACTAATCAACACGGCTTTATATTTTTCACAACTTCTTTAATTTATTCAACAAATGAATATTTATCCCATTCAACACATGAATCTATATTTTTTTTCAATCCACGACTAATCTCAACACATGAGTACTGTCAACACATCACTATTTTTGTTATGTAAAATATTTTATAAAACTATGGTATCTATCGTTTGATTTTAAATTAGACTTCTACTGGGAAGTAGTTCTAATATTAAATATGATAAAGATGTAAATTTTATTATATAAAATATTTCACTCAACACATGAACATCGTCAACACATGACTATTTTTATATTCAACATATGAATTTTCTTTTATAATATTCATTATTTCCCCGATTGGAATGAGGCCCAATCAATCACCATATAATGTTAATTATATGGATTCCATACAACACATGTATATAATAGCTTTGAAAAATAATCAATCATCAACCAAAGTGCACTACACTGTATAAGCATCAAATATAGATATCTTACGCTTATAACAGCCTGTCAATCAATCGATCGACATATTTAATCAATCGGGATGAGTGAACTTCAAATTTCATCCCAACACCCGTGTGGGGTTTCAAACAATCAAACACAGAATTTATTTGTGCAGTTGGGCGACGTGTAAAATTTATCGACCCAATCAATATCAGTCAAATCAGTGTATATAAACAAATCGGCCGATTTGTTTATAAATATTTATTTATTCACTTTCACGTTAAAAATTATATTTTTAACGTCAAAAATATTTATTTCAACATTTGAATTTCTATTCAGTTCATTTACACAATAAAAATGATATTTTTATTTTTCTAACATATTTTAGAAAATTTCGGCGGCATAACGGCACGATACTAGAAATGGGACGAGGCCTAGTCTTATCCCCGGTCTAGTGAAGGCCCACGCCATTCACACATCAATCAAATCCATTCAATTTCACCAAACAATTCAATTCAAACCAATTAGACTAACCAACTACACAACCAAACTATTTAACAAACAAGTCATCCATGGTCTGTGGATGACGGGTGTCAGGTGCTACTAAGCACCGTCTGCATCCTAGCATATATATATAACTAGAAAAAGAGAATTTGAGTGAGAAGTTCTCACCGATAGCTATCCAATTCACGACACTTCATTAATAGAAATCTTCTTCGTTATCCCATCTTCGTTGCCCGTAGTCACTATATATATAAAAATCACACATTTTTATATTTAGATGTCTTTAAAATAAAAATCACATTTTTATTTATTCACTTTCAATTTAAAAATCGTATTTTTATAATCACTTCATATATTTAAAAATCGAATTTTTACTATGCTATTCAATATATAAAAATCATATTTTTACTTTGGTGTCATATAGATAAAAATTCCTTTTCAAAAATATTGATTTCGCCTTTACAAAAATAAAGTTTCCGCCTTTATAAAAATAAAGTTTTCGCCTTTTCAAAAATATAGATTTCATCATTATAAAAATCATCACTTTACTTCAACGTATATAAAATAAAAATCAGATTTTTATTTCGCTACATATACAAAGATGATATTTTTATGTTCTCTATCCTATAAAGATTATATTTTTAATACTTTAAAAATATAAAAAATCATATTTTTAATATTTCTATATAGTAAAGACTATATTTTTATTTCTTTAAAAATATAAAAATCATATTGTTACTACTTTAAAAATATAAAGATCGTATCCTTTACCAAATAAAAATCAAATCTTTTCTAATTTTATATTGTTAAAAATCCTAATTGTTTTCTCTTTTTTTTGATGAAAATGAAAATAAAGTAAAATAAAATAAAATAAGAAAGTAAAATAAAAATAAAAACATACCAGCCGGGGGGGGTTATGGTGCGTCGGTCGCGCAAGAGGTTTTGGGGGGGGCTTCGATACGCGGCTGCGAGAGAGGGAGGGGGCTTCAGTCGATGGGTGGGGGTCTCGGGAGTCGCGCCGCTGGGGGGGGGGGGGAGTTCTTCTCGAGGCGGCAGCGGCACAGAGGGGGGGTGGGCTTCTACGAGCTCTGACGGGGTTAGGGTTTGGGGCTATCGCGGTTTTCAAGAAGGGGAGGAGGAAGCGGAGCATCGCTGGGCGGAGGAGGTGGAGAGGAGGGCGGCGTGGTGGGGTCCTGACCGCCGACGAGCGGTGGTGGGTGGCGGCTCCATCGCGCCCCCTTTCATTATTTTTTTTTCTTTTTTTTTCGATTTCCAATAACTGAATTTCTGGGGGAGAAAGAAAACAGGGGGGGTTAATGAAAAAGTTATTAATATTTAATTTAATTTAATTTTAATTTATTTTCTCGTTAGAGTTGACTTTTATCCCGAACCCCGAATCGAACCCAACGACCGTCGCCCATAGCTAATTACCCCCATTTCGAACTCAATGGGATATGTATCGCAGGCCAATTCGACTGTTTGTATCAATTTTCGTCAAATTTACATTTAAATCCTTATATCGAATTTTAAACGTACATTTCAACTTACCAGGCCCACATACGGGCTCTAAAAATTCCCGAAAAATATTTTCTAGCTTCGTATTGACGATACGGTCCTAACAAAACTAATTTCGTCAAATTCTGAGGCTGTTGGAAAAATGGCCAATTTCCAGTCGATTAAAATCAACTGAAACTGATCAAACGCGTTTTCCTTTGACACGCTCACATATTGAATCGAAAAATTATGAAATTTGAAATCTAGCAATAACTTTACATCACGGACCCTACAAAACTGGTTTCATCGAAATCCGAGGTCGTTTGCAAAATGTCCATTTTTAAGGGCCTGAATTCCATAGCGACTATTCAGAATTTTCAATTGGACATATCTTTTGATTCCCGCCATGAAATCTCAATTTGTCGGATTCGTTGGAAAGATATCATCAATTAGATCCTAATGTTTTTGGTTTCACTAAAATCCGGATTGTTTTACACCCGGTACATTCAATTGAAGTTTGAAATCGAATTATCGAACTACCGCGCCATTTTAAATTCTATTTATAATTATATATAATTATTTATATTCTATCGACGACGTATATAATATATATGATCGAATTATATTCAAAATAAATTTCTCGTCGATTTTATTTAAAATAATCTATTTTAAATATTCAAAATTCGCTAAAATCGCCAAAATAAAAATTTTAAACTGGCCCAGATTTTCGGGTTATTACACTCGGTATATTGGTCGCTACTGGCCAATTTAAAGGTCCGTTAGGATCGGGAGGCGTGTGTTCAAGAATTGCCAATCCATTAAGCGTTAACGTATGGACCGGCCCTGCAGCTATCCAAGGGTTGGACAGAGTACCAATCCTGGGGCATTGCTAGAGTGTCTCGAATCGGTAAGGATCTCGCTCCTAGCCTTGACTCAGTATGGAAATCAAAATTTCCAATACGACCCTTACGGACTTGATTGTATTACTAGTACGGAGGCATAATATATGGGTACCTATGCTTCCTTGGATTGATACATTATGTTTGAAATGTTTTATTAAAACATATACACACTAATAATAATATCGTTTCATACGTATTTACCATCTTTTAATCACCATAAGGTAAAACTCTATCCTCTGGTGTGCGTTGCATTGTGTGATGGGACCTGAGTCTTATGGTGATTCCATTTTTCCAAAAGCATTGCGTTATTTCAGGATTTACTTTAAGTTATGGACATCAATCCATTGGAGTAAACCCGTTCCGCTAACGCGGCGTGGTCCTTGGATTTGCTTTATTACTATTAGTTAAGTTAGTTAAGAATTCTCACACCAGTCCCATGACTGACCCGTTGTTTGTTTCCACCTTTGCAAACTCGGGTGCCCTCTTCTCCACACGGGCAGTCGAGTAGTTTGTCTACAGGTTTATCTCTCGAGCAGGATTCTGGATTGAAGTTTAAAGCTGTGTCCAGAGCTTAGTTATTTTATTTCCGCTGCACTGTGATGTATTATAATTTTTGTAAATTTAATCTTCCGCTGTAATATAATTAGATGTACTCTGATGTTCTGTACTCTGATGTAAACATTTTGTACTATTTATAAAAGTCGGCTTTTATTTGTTCTAATGTTGTTGTATTCCCAAAGTTAACGTATGCGGGATTTGAACCGTCTTGGTCGATTTTGCGAGCGATTAAGGGCGGGCAAAATCCGTGTCGTTACAGTTGGTATCAGAGCCAGGTTAGCTCAAATCTTTGGGATACAACTCATTAGAACTGAACAAAAGACTCATCAGAGATTGGATTAGCAATATCCAATAAGAATACTCATTAGAGATAGGATCAGCAGTATCCTAGAATGAGAAAACTCATTAGAGATGGGGTTAGTAATGCCCTAGAATGAGTTCAGAGTGAAAAGCTTATGATATACGTATTTGTAATTATAATCCATTTTAGAAAATATGATTTTTGAGTAGGTAAAAGTTATATATACTTGAAAGTTAATCAACAAATAAAATTATAGAAATGTATAGAAAAGAATTTGAGTAGGATAATTAATACACTTTTAACTTCGTTCCTTTTCGAGGATGAAAAGTTCTTAAGTGGGGGAGACTGTAATAACCCGGAATTTTGGGACCAGTTTAAAAATTTTATTTTAGAAATTTTAATGAATTTAAAAGATTTAAAATAATTTATTTTAAATAATAACGATCAAAAATTTATTCTAATTGAAGTTAAAACGAATAAGTTTAATTTAAATATAAAAGGAGTTTAAAATAGCGCTGTAGTTTGAAATTTTGATTTTTAACTATAACTGAATGTACAAGATTCAAAATAAATCAGAATTGAACTGTGTATATTCTTGTTAGGCCATATTTGTGCATACAATAAAATCCATATTTTTATTGTTTATATATATAAATAAGATGTTTCATGTTAAAAAAAATCATATTTTTATCGTTTATGTACAAAAAGGATGTTCATGTTAGGAATAAATAAAAAATAACATTTTTATTGTTTAAAGAATAAAAAGAGTGGTATGCTAAGAAAATAAAAGAATTATCATTTTTATGTTAACATATTAAAAATTTTCATTATAATGTTATCATAAAAGGGATTTCATTAAGGTTAGGAATGTATTGTCTAAATAAAAGCATCATTTATGTTAAAATTGCCAAGTTAGAACAACATAGACATTCTAGTTATAATTTGTCATGGTAGACAAAATAAACATTTTTCATTGTTAGACAAAATAAACATTTTAATTTTAATTTGTCATGTTAGAATTAAAAAGGAACATTTATGTTAGAATTCAAAAATATCATTTATGTTAGAATTAAAAATGTCACTTTATTTAGAATCAGGTATGTTAATTAAATGTCATTTATGTAGAGTAATGTTCGTTCATATTTAAAATGTCATTTTTGTTTGAAATGCTATAGTAAGTTAGTAATGTCATTTAATTATATTGAATTAAAATTTGTCATATAAAGATGTAACATTTCTTATGTTAGAAAAGAAAATGTTATTTCATGTTTGTCCATATACAATAAACATATAACCATATTTGGATTGCTAATTATTATTATTTTTTTAAAATCTCGTAACTCATTGACATAATTAAATCAAACCAAATTTAGTGGAATTAAATATATATATATATAGACTTAAAGAAATTTAATTACAATTGAAACCAAACACCGTAAATCGGTGTAATACCTAACTTGAATTTTGGTATGTGAATTTGTTTTAAAAATATCGTAAATGTTAGGCAATTATTTAAGTAATCAAAATGATATGTATAGAATGTAGCGTTTTGAAATAAACTTATATGGTTAAGATGATGACTGCAAATTATGAATGTAACATGTGTAAATACTAATTGTTCATATGATATTTATGGTGTGGTAAAATCAAAGTATAACAATTCATTAGAAATTTAATTATAATCAAATGAGGATTGTTTCTAATGTGAATGCTAAATTTAAGGTAACGTATAATTAATGAGATGAACATAAATATAATTTAATGTAAATTGAGTAATAAAAGTGGTTAAAATATTTTTTTTTTTGAAATAATGGAACTGTAATAAATGTTGAATCAATACAAGAATACAAACCATTTAATTTTATGATTGAAATATAATGTTGGAATTTAGTATAATGAAATTTTTGAATAGTTTAATTCGAGTATAAAAAGAAATTTGAAATGAGGCATTATGATAACTTTGTCATATTATATTTGGAAGGAATAAATAATGAATTGATTGCTCAATTAAAATTGTTAGGAAACTGAATTTGAGATATATAACATAGGTAATTTATTCCTATGTTGAATTAGGATTAGATGGGTAATGTTTTGAAATAGAATTAAGGACAAATAAATGAAATTAAATATTGCATTTGAAATCCTTTCCTAAACTCTAACCTAAATCAACCCTTTATCTATTCACTTCCTTTTTCCTATAGATATAGAGATTAACAAAATCCTAATCTCATTCTCTTTTCTAAAAGTCGCCGCCTCCATCTTTTTCTTTTCAACGGCAGTAGCCGTTCTTCCTCTCTAAATGGCTCAATCCTTCCTCCTCTTTCTTCCAATTCCTTCATCAATTGAAAGCCCTTCCAATGCAAAAATGGTTCAACTCTTCATAACACACGGTGGCCAGGGCGGTAGCATGAAGTGGCAAGGTTCGGGGTTGGTTTTTGAGGGTGGACACAGCGACGAGTTGGCCGAGACCTGGGTGGCGGGTTAGCAAGTCGAAGGCGGTCGATGTGAGGTGCGCCATGATCGTGAGAACCGTGACTTTAAATATGACTTTTTTTCTAAAAAACGGAAAGAAAGCTATTGGGACAAATTCTTATCCAATCAAGGTGAGAATTCTAATTTTTAAATTATTAAATTATTGATTAATTATTTTTCTCTCTTAAAAATGATTATGTATATGCTATCGATTCAGATCTGAAATATCTGGGATTTATGTGATGTTGTTTGTTGGTTGTGTTGCGATCTGTTGTTCATGTTGTATGAGATATGTGATGAAACACCATATGTGATGAAATTTTGTCTTGGGAGTGAAATTGGATTTGAACTTCTATTTATTTAAGATCCATTTGTTTTGATTTATTTTATATTATAGAATATCATTTTTATATAAAAAAATGAAGAAACAGTAAAGAATTGATTTACAAATAAAAACATCATTTTTATTTGTTGCCTTAACAATGGAATTTGAATGATAAATAAAGCTTATTTTTTATTTGTTAACCTTAAACGATGGAATTTGATGAGAAGTGAAATTTTATTGAAATAAAAACTGTGATACCTTTTTAGTTTGCAGTTCTTTGGAAAAATGGATGACAAAATTTAGGTAAAAGAAAATATACCTGTAATTTCATTTTTTTTCTATAAAAAGAACCAGATCTTGTTCTTTTTTTCTTTTTTTTTTAAAAAAAAAGGGATAAATTTTGTTTTATTTTTATTTTTGTAACAAAAGAATAGACTTTGTTTTATTATTCATTTTGTAAGCAAAAGACCTAATTTGTTTAAATAACATTTTATTTACAATTTATGTTAACATAAAAGAACGGAAAGTGGTTTAACACATTTTATGTTAAAATTAAAAGTTAGGAAATTGTTTTGAACTTTTTATGATTAAAAGTATTGCAGGAAAAATGTTGTAACATGAAGTTGCCTTTTTATGTTAAAATGTAAAGTTAAAAATGATTTAACATAAAATATTCTTTTATGTTTAAAATAAAAAGTTAAAAATAGTTTTAACATAAAAGCTTCTTTTGAAGTTAAAATAAATTGATTTAACATAAAGTTATTCTTTTTGTGTGAAACATGTTAAAGGATTTTAACATGAAGTTTTTCTTTTTATGTTGAAACTTAAGAAGGATATTTTTAGCATTGTTTGTTTAATTAAAGTACAAGGTCCAAAAATACATTAATTTGTTAATAAATATAAAGAGAAAAAGTGAAAGTAAATTTTATTTGGCATTTTATTTATTAAATAAAAGTATAAAATTTAGAAGAACATGGAAAGGGTCATTTTTGTCGCTTCTTCTTTTTTTAACATTAAAAGAAATGTGTTGCAACATAAGTGTCATGTTATTTTATCTTGTTCAACATGAAAACTTAACATCGAATAGTTGGAACTTAAAATATGTGAGTATGCCAAATTATGTATGTTATGTATGTTTCTATTTAAGCACATGTATACACTGCCATTTACAAGTGACCTAACTTGTTTATGTGATTGGACGATCAATTTTCATACATCGTCCAGAAGCACAGTTTATTTTATTCAAACTTGTGTTGGTTGAAACCCCACACGGGTCAGGGGCTGACATTTGAATACACGTCACCCTTGTGGTTAATTAGAAATGCACTTTGGCTGTTAATGGATGTTTGAAAATTTTTATGAGATAAATGAATGAAATCCGTATAATTGAATTATATGGAAATGGTGTGGGCTTCATTCCAATTTCGAATGAAAGAAAAAAAAAATCATTTATTATTCAATTAATGGAATTGATCGACGTTTGAATTAAGGAAACTAAATTTCTATTATTTAGGAGTTTTAATGAAATATTAAGTTAGTAAAATTACATTCCAAATATAACAAGAAGATTTGAATTGAAAAGCTTTCGTTTTTATGTTAACACTAAATTTTAAAAGATGTGATTTAAAAATTTAACATAAATGGATTGATGGGAAAAGATTACGTTTGATGTTGGAATGGTAGGTTTTGATATCGTAATTAAAACCATTTTTGAAGTAATTATTATTAGAATATTATTATAATATGGAAAGGTTGATATTTATTGAAAATTGGAAAGGCAATATAAAGAATATTTCAATGTAAAGTTATACTTTGGAAAATATGACATTTTAGAAGTTAGATATTTTTAAAATATGAAATATTTTAAAATAACTTTTTTTTTAAAAAAAAATTATAATTATAATTATAATTGTTCTTGGACACGAGGTTAGGTCACGTTTATGGCGGAAGTCTGCCCGGAACCAACCAGCATATCCAGCAGCCATAAATGTTGGGCCTAATGTGAGAGGTCCAAGTACACGAATACAAATTGGGTTTTGACTCGAGGTTAAGCCCAACTGTGGAATAAGTCTGCCCGGACCCAACCGACATATCCAGCATCCACAAGTTGTAGGCCTAATGTGAGAAGTCTGGCCCATTATAAAACATAAATGGATAATATAACGAATTGGATTATTTAATCCATTTTAAATAGAAACATCATTTTAACCTGAATAAGTTTATTAACTTATATTATCCATTTTATAATGAATATTAAAAAAAGTTAATTTCAAAATTAATATTTTGAAAATAACATTTTAATATGAGAAATGATATTTTGATCAGAATAAATGGTTTATTTATTTTAGAATAAATAATAAGAATTAAAAATGGTTTTATTATAACCACGGATTTGCAATGAAATTTGAATTTGGGTTTATCGTGAATTATGTTTTAAATAACATTTATTCTTTAACCCGGATTAATGAAGGGATTAATTTCCTAATTTTTGATTAGTTATTTATTAATGACTTTGGAAGGTTAAAACGAAATAAGGTTTTAATTAAAACTTTAATTATATTGGAGAGGAATTAAGTAAATAAAATTACTGAATTAAGGATCGAAAATGGAGTTCCACCAGTTTAACTCCATGCGTTAATTAAATCTTTAATTAGATTTAAATGGGTAATGGAAATTAAGTACCTGAGCCAATTGGGATAAAAGATCGGGATGGGGATTAATTAATTTATAATTATTTCGATAAGGCGTAAATTCCGATTAGATTGGATAAACCATAATTTGGTTTAATATGGATAAATAAAGATTTAGGATTAAATTAAAAAGATTTATCTTTGATAAAATTAATGAGAATCTTTTAATACGAATATCTTATTAAAAGAATATCCGGAGTTGGAATGTGGCGTTGGTGTGATTTTATAGCATTTGATTTTTAATCACAAAATACGCGAGTTACTCAGAATGACTAAGACGACCCGAAATCCCGTTCAGACGGAAACAAGGGTTATCTTTGGAATATAACACAGAAACAGATAATAGCAGAACAGAATTAAATAAATACACCAGATATGAACAATAGAATATACTGGATAAAAGTAATCATCAGAGTTACACAGTATACAGGATCTTACTTAGTACAAATACAGTTCAGCTATACATAAATGTCTACAGCGGAAATAAACAAAATATGTACAATAGGAGCTGAACAGCATAAAAAGAAATAAATGATAGAATCCATCTTCAGCTCCAGCTATCCAGAAAGAACCAGCTAAACCTGAATACAAGGCTGCCCATGTAGAAAAAGGGGCACCCGAGTTTGAAAGTGAAACAAACTACGAGTCAGTCATGGGACTGGTATGAGAAATCCACTCAACACATATATATTTGGCTAATCACAGGACCACGCCACTTTCGTGGAACGGGTTTACTCCATTGGATTGCCAGTGCTTTAAAACAAATCTTTCTTTTAAACATCGCTATGCATTTTATAAAAATGAAACCGTTATAAGACTCAGTTCCAATCACACAATGAAACGCAAACCGGAGGATAGAGTTTTTACCTTATAACGGCCAAATATGCTTGATACGCATAAAACAAAGGCATTTGAAATTATTGCTAGTGTTTATATGTTTCGAAAACAATTTCAAATCATAACTATCAATCATAGACGACATGAGCGTCCCATGCCACTATGTCGCCAAATGTATATATACAATCGAAATCGCACAGTCTCGTATTTGGAAATTTGATTTCCATCATGAACCAAGGCAAAAGATAGTCCTTACCGAATTCGAGACGCTCTAGCCTGCCCCTCAGGAACAGCCGCAACTGCCCCTTGGATCGTCAGGGCCGGTCCACCGATGTGGATTATTATGCCTGAACACTACGTCTCCCCGCCCTTTGGGGCGTAAACGAGCCAACGAATGACTCCATCGGACCCGGATCGTCCGATCAAACCGAGGCGCCTCGCAACAGCAACAACCACATAGGTGAAAAGTATATAAATGTCAGGGCTGGTAGGTCACTGATACCACCCTAGCTAGAAAGAAACGCAGGCCCTCCCTGATGTCCTCTCCCGTTTTAGGTTCATACCGGGGTGTGAGGCTCGCGAATTCACGTTATACACAAAGCTACGCCACACAGGCGATGCTTTGATTATCACCACAAGACTTTGCTTTTCAACAGAAGTCCTGATCACTGCATCTTAGCATGCCACACAGGCGATTCATGCAATGCGACTGATGTCCATCGATATACAACCTCTGAGCTCGTGCGTTCCAGAGAAGGGCGTTAAGCAAAAGAATAAATTCTCCCCCGCCAAACAGATGTATATTTAACAGAAATCAATCAACATAGAATAAACTCCAATGTCAGACACACGGTCCATTTACAAGTCCGTTGTGGGTCTGAACGAAACCGGAGGCACTAAATACCTCGCAAACCCTTCGATCACCACGTACGTCTGAACGATCACCACTCATTATCCATATTTCGGGATGCCTCCCAATCAGGACCTTGGTTACCATCCAAACGAGGTGAAGATCTCCGGTCTTCGACCGTCGTCTTCATCTTCGACTTTCAATCGTCGGTCAATTATTTGAAATGAGAATTAACTCGGCCTTTTCAAATAATTCTCGTATATTTAGAATTTCAATTCAATTTATCTCAATGGTTAAATTATTCGACAACACCAATTTTGTTCTTTAATGTAATTTTCACACCAAACACATTCAACCATCAAATATCACATAAATCAAGAAAATTCAGTTTATTTCCATTCCATAACGTTTCCAATATTTTATAACGATTTATCGCTATTTTTATTTATTTTAGAATAGCTGATTTATTCAAAACGACGCTTCGGGCCATAAAGCGGCCGTGGCGCTGTTTTTCTTCAGATTTGATTTAGACATATCTGAAAATATAACCGTTGGATCTTCGCAAAATTTACATCATTAGAAAGGTCTTTTCAAAACGAATCCAACGGTTCCAGTTTCGGGAAAATCCGACGGTCGGATCTCCCGGTACAATCGTTTGAAATTTCGATTTCAAAATACGAACTACAGCGTCGTTATTCGATTAAATATATAATTATATTTATATATATATAAATATAATCGGTTCTGGCGCTGTTTTTCTTCAGATTTGAATTAAACATTCCAGACAATCCAACCGTTGGATTTTTGCAAGGTTGGTGCCGTTGGGAAGATATTTCCAACGCGAACCCGACGGTTGAGGTTTCGGGAAAATCCAGTGGTCGGATTTCCCGCACTAGTCGTTTGAAATCACGGTTTGAAAATACGAACTGCACGGCCTCGTTTCGTTTTAATTTTATTTATATTTATATATTTATATAAATATAGTTCATTCAATGATTTCAATATCGTTTTCACTTCAAATATTTCACTAATGCCTTAAAAATTCGCCATAACCTCCCCTGCACCGGGAGCATCGGGAAATCGCAAATAGCTTTCCCGGTCCTTCTAATCTCAAAAAGAAAAAGAAAAAGCCAAGCGGCTAGCCAACAGGCTCATAAAATCATCACCCAAACAAAGTAGTAAATGTGTACCTATTTGTCGGGCACAAAATTTTATTCCTCTTCTCTAGCCCCTTTGCTATAACCTGTTCAATGAATATGCATGTACATATGTATACAGTTCTTATCATTTATCATTTTCTGTTCAACTTCATATTTGATTTCTATTTGGTTTAAAAACACCATTCATTCTAATGTTACATAAATAGGTGCAAATCATTTCATTAGCTAATTAATGAATATTTCAACTCATATATGTTTATTTTGAATAAGTGGCTATTTTTAACACTTCGCATTTCAACGATTTATGCATACAATAAAAATGTGATTTTTATTGTAAAACAATTCATTTCAAAACAATATTTTTCTATATAGTTCATATAGGTGATAAAAATAGGATTTTTATCATAAAACAATTTCTTTTAAAACGAGATTATTTTACATAGTTCATATAGTCGATAAAAGGTGATTTTTATTATCCAACAATTTATTTCAAAATATGAATACCATTCAACACATGAATTTCTAATCAACGAATGAATATCAATTCAACACATGAATGTTTTCTATAGTTTCTATATATAGATAAAAATGTGATTTTTATTATCAAACAATTTATTTCAAAATATGAATACCATTCAACACATGAATTTCTAATCAACGAATGAATATCAATTCAACACATGAATGTTTTCTATAGTTTCTATATATAGATAAAAATGTGATTTTTATTATCAAACAATATATTTCAAAATATGAATACCATTCAACACATGAATTTCTAATCAACGAATGAATATCAATTCAACACATGAATGTTTTCTATAGTTTCTATATATAGATAAAAATGTGATTTTTATTATCAAACAATTTATTTCAAAATATGAATACCATTCAACACATGAATTTCTAATCAACGAATGAATATCAATTCAACACATGAAGGTTTTCTATTCAATGAATAACTATAGTTTAAGCAAATGAAAATAATTCAAACACACGAATATTATTCAAAATTTCGGCAGCATAACGGCAGGGTAGTTAAAACCGGGACCGTCCCTAGTACGGCTCCTCGCTCTACCTTAAAACCTTGCGGTTTTTGACAATGGGGATCATGCATCTAGTTCGCACGCAGGCGGCATGTATATATTTATTTCATTTCCACAAACTAATCCTATGTGGTTTCAACCAAATATTTCTCAACCACAAATGGGTATTTTTCAACCACAATCAACCAATATCAATCACAAACAATCCCAAACAATCATTCGCTATCAATCCATTTTCACAACAATTTCAACCAATAAATATCGTCCATGGTTTGTGGACGAGGGGCGTATATATATATATATATATATATATATATATATATAGCAATTCACTTTCATTTCACACACATATATATATATATATATATATATATATATATATTTAAATCAGAAATCTCACCAATAGCTATCCAGTACCACTCTTCCTTTAGAAATCTTCGCCAATCTCGCCTTTTTTTCGCTTTCGCCCGTATTCTCTACATATGTAAAAATCGAATTTTGACTTCGCTATTCAATATATAATGATATGATTTTTACTTCGACTTTCAATATATAAAAATCTGATTTTTACTTCGACTTTCAATATATAAAAATCTGATTTTTACTTCGACTTTCAATATATAAAAATCTGATTTTTCTTTTTAAAGTTTAAATCTTTTTCTTTTTAAAACTCAAAATAAAATCAGTTTTTCAAACCCCTTTAAAATTCAGTTTTAAACCTTTTTAAAATTCAGTTTTTATAACTTCTAAAATCAGTTTTTAGAACCCTTTAAAAATCAGTTTTTATAACCTTTTAAAATCAGTTTTTATAACTTCTAAAATCAGTTTTTAGAACCCTTTAAAAATCAGTTTTAAACTTCTTAAAAAAATCAGTTTTAAACGCTTTAAAAAATTAGTTTTAAACTTCTTTAAAATACAGTTTTAACTTCTTTAAAAATCAGTTTTAAACGCTTTTAAAAAAATCAGTTTTAAACTTCTTTAAAAAAATCAGTTTGAAACCCTAATTAAAATCAGAAATTTTCAGAATTAAAAAATAAAAATAAAATAAAATGCTTACGCTGGTCTGCGAGGGGGGGGGGGAGAAGACGTCGGAGGCAGTGGTCTTCGGTGGTGGTGGCGTCGAGGCTTCAGGGGGGGCTGCTCGAATTGATTCGACGGGGGGGGGGGGGATCGTCTTCGTCGGAGCTGGCTTCAAGGTGGGCGGATGCTTCAGCGTCTCGAACTGGGGGGGGGGGCTCGTCTTCGTCGGCGGCGTTCGCTTGAGGGGGGGGGGGCTGTCGATAGGTTTAGGTTTTTTTCTTCTTGTTTTCTGTTTAATGAATCGGGGGGGCCAGAAAGGGAGATAAAGGGAGGGAATTAAAATTTATTTTATTATTTTATTATTTAATTTTTCAAAAAAAGTTGACTTTTACATACGACCTCGAAACGAGGCCCACCGCCTGTCGCCCATAGCGTTTTACCCCCATTCCGAACACAATAGGATATGTATCGTAAGCTGATTCGATTATTTCGAATAGTTTCCGTTGAATTTACATTTAAATCCTTATGTTGAATTTTAAACGTACATTTCAAATTACCGAGGTCACATACTAACTAGAAAAATTCCAGAAAAATATTTTCTAGTTTCGTATTGACGATGCGGTCCTAACAAAACTAGTTTCGTCGAATTCTGAGACCGTTTGAAAAATGGTCAATTTCCAGTCGATTAAAATCAACTGAAACTGGTCAAACGCGTTTTCCTTTGCCACGCTCACATATTGATTCGAAAAATTATGAAAATTGAAACATAGCAATAACTTGACCCTGCGGATCCAACAAAAGTGGTTTCGTCGGAATCCGAGGTCATTTGCAAAATGTCCATTTTTAAGGGCCTGAATTCCATAGCGACTATTCAGTATTTTCAACTGGACATATCTTTTGATTCCCGCTATCAAATTTCGATTGGTCATATTCGTTGGAAAGATATTATCAATTAGATCCTAATGTTTTTGGTTTCACTAAAATCTGGATTGTTTTGCACCCGGTACAGTCCGACAAAGTTTGAATTCAATTTTTGAAACTGCCACGCCATTTTAGGCCTTGTTTATAATTATAATTAATTATATTCGTTTTCAATTGTCGATTCCAACTCAGTTTTCATCGCCATTATTTAAAATATTTATTTTAAATATTTAAAATCCATTATTTTAGCCAATTTAAAATTTTTAAATTGGTTCAGATTTTCTGGGTCGTTACAATCTCCCCCACTTAAAACTTTTCGTCCCCGAAAAGGAACAAAGTCGAAAGTGGTTTGATAAACCTACAATCCCACAATACAACAACCAATTTGTTTTTTAACCTTTCTTAAATATTCTGATCAAATCCTATATTCCTTCAGAAATCATTCAGAGTATAGAATAAATAGTGCACATCCATAGGAAGAAAATTGCAATAGAATAGAGAATTAAATGGTAATGCAAAGTAGGGCAAATGTACCTTGCACCAGAGTCAATCAGAGATATCTACTCGGCATCTAGGATACGCTTTCTGAATGCTCTCCTCAGTTTCCCAAGTACAATCTCACGGATCTCCACTCCATTGCACTTTGACTAAGTGAACCTTCTTGTTCCTCAGCTCTGTGGTTTCTTTGCCGATAATCTTTAGCGGCTCACGTCTCACGGCCAATTCTGGAGTAATTTCAATGTCCTGCTGAGCTGCTTCTTCCACGATCAAGTCTGGATCATGAACGTGCTTTCGAAGTTGAGATATATGAAATACATCATGCACTCCAGGCAACCAGTCAGGCAGTTTGACCCTATAAGCAAGAGTCCCAATCCGTTCCAGAATAGGAAACGGACCAATGAATTTGGGCGCTAACTTTCCTGTTTTACCGAGCCGGATAACTCCTCTCATCGGCGATACTTTCAAATATACATAGTCGCCAACTTCAAAGGATATATCTCTTCTTCTTCTATCGGCATAGTTCTTTTGTCGGCTTTGAGCGGCGAGTAATCTCTTCTTAATAAAATCGACTTTGTCGGCAGCTTCTCGAATCATATCGGGACCTAACACAAGTCTATTTCCAGGCTCGACCCAACAAGCAGGAGATCGGCACGGTCTACCATACAATGCTTCGAATGGCGACATTGTCAGACTCGCCTGGTAGCTGTTGTTATAAGAGAATTCAGCCAAATGCAGATGGTCTTCCCATGATACACCGAAATCTAAAACACAAGCCCGCAATAGATCTTCTAAAATACGATTCACCCTCTCAGTCTGACTGTCTGTCTGAGGATGATAAGCGGTGCTCAAGTTTAACTTCGTTCCTAGCTCGACTTGAAATGCTTCCCAGAATTTGCTAGTGAATATTGTATCTCTATCACTGACTATGCTGAGCGGCACTCCATGTAGTCTAACTATTTCCCTGAAGTATATCTGCGCCAGACTCTGAGCAGTTCTGTTTGATTTGACAGGTATGAAATGGGCGGTCTTCGTGAAGCGATCTACGATCACCCAAATACTGTCATTTCCTTTTCTTGTTCTGGGCAAACCATCAATGAAATCCATAGAAATATGTTCCCACTTCCAACCAGGAACTTCTAGCGGTTGTAACAATCCAGCTAATTTCTGTTGGTCACTCTTGACTAGCTGGCAAGTAGGGCATCGGCTAACATATATCGAGATGTCTCTTTTTAACGACTTTCACCAGAACGTGCGTTTGATATCGTTATACATTTTATTCACACCTGGATGGATACTGAGCTTAGATTTGTGGCATTCATCAAGCACATCTCTTCTGAGTTCAGGAATTTCTGGAACGCAAATTCGTCCTTCTAACCTCAGAATCCCTTCGCTGTCTAACTGGAAATCCGAAGCATTGCCTTCACGAATTCGCTGACTTATTCCTTTGATAAATTGATCGTCTTCTTGGAGAGCCGATATCTTATCAATCAACGAAGTCGCAATGATGAAACTGGCGATCATTTCATTCTTTCGGCTTAACGCATCGGCCACGACATTGGCTTTCCCTGGAGTATATATAATCTCAAAGTCATATGCTGCAAGAAACTCCAGCCAACGCTGCTGCCTCAAATTTAAGTCCTTCTGAGTAAACAGATACTTTAACGACTGGTGATCTGTAAACAGTTCAAATTTCTCGCCCAGAAGATAGTGTCTCCAGATTTTCAAAGAGAATATGATAGCCAATAACTCAAGATCATGAGTTACATAGTTTTTCTCGTGCGGCTTCAGTTGACGGCTAGCATAAGCAATCACTTGACCTCTTTGCATTAACACTGCGCCAAGGCCTTCTCTAGAAGCATCAGTCCATACCTTTAAATCCTGGTTGCCATCGATGATGGTTAACACTGGAGCGGTCGTTAACCTCAACTTCAGCTCTTCGAAAGCCTCCTCACTTTCTGAAGTCCATTTGAACTTAGAATGCTTCTTTGTAAGCTTCGTTAAGTGACCAGATATCTTCGAAAAGTCTTTAACGAACTTCCGGTAATAGCTAGCCAATCCGAGAAAACTGCGGACTTCAGTGGGGGTGGTGGGCTGTTTCCAATTTTGAATAGCTGTGATTTTTCTTGGATCCACAGCGATTCCTTCTTTCGACACGACGTGGCCCAGAAATTTTACCTCATCTTGCCAGAAGATACATTTGGAAAATTTGGCTTTTAATACATTCCGTCTGAGAATTTCCAAAACCTGTTCCAGATGCTTTTCATGTTCGGCTTTTGATTTAGAGAAGATTAGAATATCGTCAATAAAAACCAGAACAAATTTATTCAGTACTCCCCTAAATACTCTGTTCATTAGATCGACGAAGTAAGCGGGAGCGTTACATAAGCCGAACGGCATTACTAACCACTCGTAGAATAAGTCGGGGCCTCTGAACCCTGTCATTGGAACACACTCTTCGGCAATTCGAAGTTGATGGAATCCTGTAGCTAGGTCCATTCGTGAGAATACTTGTGCTCCATTTAATCGATCCAACAAATCATCAATCCGCGGCAATGGATACTTGTTCTTTATTGTCTGCTTGTTCAGATCACGATAGTCCACGCATAGCCGTAGAGTACCGTCAGATTTTGGGACAAATACCACTGCTGCACCCCAATCAGAGAAGCTAGGCCTGATCAGACCTTTCCATACCAGCTGTCGTGTTTGATTGTCTAATTCCTCCTTCTCTTTCAAGGACATTCTTCGAATAGCGTGAACTACCGGCCTTGCATTCGGAATTAAAGCAATTTTGAAATCTATTTCTCTCTGTGGAGGTAAGCGAACAACTTCTTCGAACACATCCGCATAGTTTTTGACGACAGGAATGTCTTTGATGAGGTCAGGAATATTCTCTGTGATTTCAGGGACATTTTCTATTTGGGCTGGAGAAACATTCAAAGCTGCCCAGAAGTCTTTTCTATTAGCATTCTGACCTTCACAGGGAATGGTTATATAACTCCCTGATTTAATCTTAGCTCTAACAACTCTCTCGGCGCATCTAACCTCTGCTTCATATTTGGTTAGCCAATCCAATCCCAGAATAAGATCGAATTCATCAAAATTCATGACGACTGAGATAATAGGGAATTTATAGCAAGAAAAAGAGACGGGTACTGCACATATCCAACTGAGATTGATAGATCCCCCGACCGGATTTTGGACAGTCATTGGTTCCTTGAGCTTCCTCAAATTCAAATCTAGCTTCTTAGCGGCACCCTTTGAAATGAAGCTTCGGGACGTGCCTGTGTCAAACAGTACTTTAACTGGAATGTTTTTGACAGTAAGCGTTCCTTCTAAAACATCAGATCTTCCTTGACTTGCTGAGGGATCAGAAGTTTCTGCCACTTCATTCACTTGAACTATTTCAGTCTTTTTCAACTGCTAGCAATCTTGCTTTACATGACCAAACTGATGGCATTGATTGCACCTTTGCTTTCCTTGAAAATCCTTCTTTGGTTTAGATCTATTCTTTCTTTGTTCGTTCCAAGGTTTGCAACTTATCGCCAAATGTCCTTTTCTATTGCAGCTTGAGCACGTGGCGGTCGTTATTCGTTCGTTCCCAGATTCAGCCCTTTTTCTCTTGGCACTGGGCTTCTTGTTGACATCAGACTTTGTACTGGCCTCTGGACGATCAGTTTCAGACTCATTTCTATTACTAGAGCTGACTTCCTCTTCGTCTCACAACATGCCTTTCTTATGGAGATCTTCATATTGATAAGCCATATAAATCATTTCTGAAAAAGGAAGCTTTACATGCCCCAATACTTTATTCTGGTATTTCCTTTGAAGCCCGTGAATAAATCTCATATTTTTCCTCTTCGGATTTTGAATTAGATGAGGAGCAAAGTGAGAAAGTTCATTGAATTTCTTATGATATTCGGGAATGGTCATGTCTCCTTGTATCAGATAAGAAAATTCATCGCATAATCGCTCAGTTGCTTCGGGAGGAGTAAATCTTTCTAAGAAAATCACTTTGAATTTGTCCCAGGTGATATCACCTTCTGGGTTATTCTCTATAACTGAATCCCACCAGAACAAAGCTTCATCTTTAAATGCCCAGGAGGCCAGTAATCTTTTCTGGTCATCCCTCAGCTTTAATGCTTCGAAGATCTTCTCAGCCGAACGAATCCAAGCTTGTGTTTTCATAATTGCTTCTTCACCAGAGAACGGTATTCCACCCATATTTCGATATTTGATTAATAGGGCTTCAATATCCGGTTCTGCATTCCTTCTATTTCTGACACTCATTTTCTAGTACTTCTGCAAATGGCAGATCAAGTGTCAGGTCACAGAAAAGGTATTTCAAAATATAGAGACAAATACTTCATGTGTAAATGTGTCTATCAAGGTGTAATTTCATTTTGCTTTACTCATACTAGGATATTACTGATCCTATTTGTATTGAGTTGCCCGTCCTAGAAC
Organism: Allium sativum; assembly: GCA_030737875.1. NCBI lineage: Eukaryota > Viridiplantae > Streptophyta > Magnoliopsida > Asparagales > Amaryllidaceae > Allium > Allium sativum. Next base: position 216,350,898 of record CM060918.1, on the reverse strand, counting down.
ACTACTGGTTCTATTTCTGACGAGTTCGTTCAAATGTTATATTCCAGAACTAAGCTTAACCAAAGCTCCGATACCACGTTGAGACGACCCGAAATCCCGTTCAGACGGAAACAAGGGTTATCTTTGGAATATAACACAGAAACAGATAATAGCAGAACAGAATTAAATAAATACACCAGATACGAACAAGAGAATATACTGGATAAAAGTAATCATCAGAGTTACACAGTATACAGGATCTTACTTAGTACAAATACAGTTCAGCTCTACATAAATGTCTACAGCGGAAATAAACAAAATATGTACAATAGGAGCTGAACAGCATAAAAAGAAATAAATGATAGAATCCATCTTCAGCTCCAGCTATCCAGAAAGAACCAGCTAAACCTGAATACAAGGCTGCCCATGTAGAAAAAGGGGCACCCGAGTTTGAAAGTGAAACAAACTACGAGTCAGTCATGGGACTGGTATGAGAAATCCACTCAACACATATATATTTGGCTAATCACAGGACCACGCCACTTTCGTGGAACGGGTTTACTCCATTGGATTGCCAGTGCTTTAAAACAAATCTTTCTTTTAAACATCGCTATGCTTTTTATAAAAATGAAACCGTTATAAGACTCAGTTCCCATCACACAATGCAACGCAAACCGGAGGATAGAGTTTTTACCTTATAACTGCCAAATATGCTTGATACGCATAAAACAAAGGCATTTGATATTATTGCTAGTGTTTATATGTTTCGAAAACAATTTCAAATCATAACTATCAATCATAGACGACATGAGCGTCCCATGCCACTATGTCGCCAAATGTATATATACAATCGAAACCGCACAGTCACGTATTTGGAAATTTGATTTCCATCATGAACCAAGGCAAAAGATAGTCCTTACCGAATTCGAGACGCTCTAGTCCGCCCCTCAAGAACAGCCGCAACTGCCCCTTGGATCGTCAGGGCCGGTCCACCGATGTGGATTATTATGCCTGAACACTACGTCTCCCCGCCCTTTGGGGCGTAAACGAGCCAACGAATGACTCCATCGGACCCGGATCGTCTGATCAAACCGAGGCGCCTCGCAACAGCAACAACCACATAGGTGAAAAGTATATAAATGTCAGGGCTGGTAGGTCACTGACACCACCCTAGCTAGAAAGAAACGCAGGCCCTCCCTGATGTCCTCTCCCGTTTTAGGTTCATACCGGGGTGTGAGGCTCGCGAATTCACGTTATACACAAGGCTACGCCACACAGGCGGTGCTTTAATCATCACCACAAGACTTTGCTTTTCAACAGAAGTCCTGATCACTGCATCTTAGCATGCCACACAGGCGATTCATGCCATGCGACTGATGTCCATCGATATACAACCTCTGAGCTCGTGCGTTCCAGAGAAGGGCGTTAAGCAAAAGAATAAATTCTCCGCCGCCAAACAGATGTATATTTAACAGAAATCAATCAACATAGAATAAACTCCAATGTCAGACACACAGTCCATTTACAAGTCCGTTCTGGGTCTGAACGAAACCGGAGGCACTAAATACCTCGCAAACCCTTCGATCACCACGTACGTCTGAACGATCACCACTCATTATCCATATTTCGGGATGCCTCCCAATCAGGACCTCGGTTACCATCCAAACGAGGTGAAGATCTCCGGTCTTCGACCATCGTCTTCATCTTCGACTTTCAATCGTCGGTCAATTATTTGAAATGAGAATTAACTCGGCCTTTTCAAATAATTCTCGTATATTTAGAATTTCAATTCAATTTATCTCAATGGTTAAATTATTCGACAACACCAATTTTGTTCTTTAACGTAATTTTCACACCAAACACATTCAACCATCAAATATCACATAAATCAAGCAAATTCAGTTTATTTCCATTCCATAACGTTTCCAATATTTTATAACGATTTATCGCTATTTTTATTTATTTTAGAATAGCTGATTTATTCAAAACGACGCTTCGGGCCATAAAGCGGCCGTGGCGCTGTTTTTCTTCAGATTTGATTTAGACATATCTGAAAATCTAACCGTTGGATCTTCGCAAAATTTAAATCATTAGAAAGGTCTTTTCAAAACGAATCCAACGGTTCCAGTTTCGGGAAAATCCGACGGTCGGATCTCCCGGTACAATCGTTTGAAATTTCGATTTCAAAATACGAACTACAGCGTCGTTATTCGATTAAATATATAATTATATTTATATATATATAAATATAATCGCTTCTGGTACTGTTTTTCTTTAGATTTGAATTAAACATTCCAGACATTCCAACCGTTGGATTTTTGCAAGGTTGGTGCCGTTGGGAAGATATTTCCAAGGCGAACCCGACGGTTGAGGTTTCGGGAAAATCCAGTGGTCGGATTTCCCGCACTAGTCATTTGAAATCACGGTTTCAAAATACGAACTGCACGGCCTCGTTTCGTTTAAATTTTATTTATATTTATATATTTATATAAATATAGTTCATTCAATGATTTCAATATCGTTTTCACTTCAAATATTTCACTAACGCCTTAAAAATTCGCCATAACCTCCCCTGCACTGGGAGCATCGGGAAATCGCAAATAGCTTTCCCGGTCCTTCTAATCTCAAAAAGAAAAAGAAAAAGCCAAGCGGCTAGCCAACAGGCTCATAAAATCATCACCCAAACAAAGCAGTAAATGTGTACCTATTTGTCGGGCACAAAATTTTATTCCTCTTCTCTAGCCCCTTTGCTATAACCTGTTCAATGAATATGCATGTACATATGTATACAGTTCTTATCATTTATCATTTTCTGTTCAACTTCATATTTGATTTCTATTTGGTTTAAAAACACCATTCATTCTAATGTTACATAAATAGGTGCAAATCATTTCATTAGCTAATTAATGAATATTTCAACTCATATATGTTTAATTTGAATAAGTGGCTATTTTTAACACTTCGCATTTCAACGATTTATGCATACAATAAAAATGTGATTTTTATTGTAAAACAATTCATTTCAAAACACTATTTTTCTATATAGTTCATATAGGTGATAAAAATAGGATTTTTATCATAAAACAATTTCTTTTAAAACGAGATTATTTTACACAGTTCATATAGTCGATAAAAGGTGATTTTTATTATCCAACAATTTATTTCAAAATATGAATACCATTCAACACATGAATTTCTAATCAACGAATGAATATCAATTCAACACATGAATGTTTTCTATAGTTTCTATATATAGATAAAAATGTGATTTTTATTATCAAACAATTTATTTCAAAATATGAATACCATTCAACACATGAATTTCTAATCAACGAATGAATATCAATTCAACACATGAATGTTTTCTATAGTTTCTATATATAGATAAAAATGTGATTTTTATTATCAAACAATTTATTTCAAAATATGAATACCATTCAACACATGAATTTCTAATCAACGAATGAATATCAATTCAACACATGAATGTTTTCTATAGTTTCTATATATAGGTAAAAATGTGATTTTTATTATCAAACAATTTATTTCAAAATATGAATACCATTCAACACATGAATTTCTAATCAACGAATGAATATCAATTCAACACATGAAGGTTTTCTATTCAATGAATAAATATAGTTAAAGCAAATGAAAATAATTCAAACACACGAATATTATTCAAAATTTCGGCAGCATAACGGCAAGGTAGTTAAAACCGGGACCGTCCCTAGTACGACTCCTCGCTCTACCTTAAAACCTCGCGGTTTTTGACAATGGGGATCATGCATCTAGTTCGCACGCAGGCGGCATGTATATATTTATTTCATTTCCACAAACTAATCCTATGTGGTTTCAACCAAATATTTCTCAACCACAAATGGGTATTTTTCAACCACAATCAACCAATATCAATCACAAACAATCCCAAACAATCATTCGCTATCAATCCATTTTCACAACAATTTCAACCAATAAATATCGTCCATGGTTTGTGGACGAGGGGCGTATATATATATATATATATATATTTATATATAGCAATTCACTTTCATTTCACACATATATATATATTTTTAAATCAGAAATCTCACCAATAGCTATCCAATACCACTCTTCCTTTAGAAATCTTCGCCAATCTCGCCTTTTTTTTCGCTTTCGCCCGTATTCTCTATATATGTAAAAATCGAATTTTTACTATGTTATTCAATATATAAAAATCGAATTTTGACTTCGCTATTCAATATATAATGATATGATTTTTACTTCGACTTTCAATATATAAAAATCTGATTTTTACTTCGACTTTCAATATATAAAAATCTGATTTTTACTTCGACTTTCAATATATAAAAATCTGATTTTTCTTTTTAAAGTTTAAATCTTTTTCTTTTTAAATCTCAAAATAAAATCAGTTTTTCAAACCCCTTCAAAATTCAGTTTTAAACCTTTTTAAAATTCAGTTTTTATAACTTCTAAAATCAGTTTTTAGAACCCTTTAAAAATCAGTTTTTATAACCTTTTAAAATCAGTTTTTATAACTTCTAAAATCAGTTTTTAGAACCCTTTAAAAATCAGTTTTAAACTTCTTAAAAAAAATCAGTTTTAAACGCTTTAAAAAATCAATTTTAAACTTCTTTAAAATTCAGTTTTAACTTCTTTAAAAATCAGTTTTAAACGCTTTAAAAAAAATCAGTTTTAAACTTCTTTAAAAAAATCAGTTTGAAACCCTAATTAAAATCAGAAATTTTCAGAAATAAAAAATAAAAATAAAATAAAATGCTTACGCTGGTCTGCGAGGGGGGGAAAAAGAAGACGTCGGCGGCAGTGGTCTTCGGTGGTGGTGGCGTCGAGGCTTCAGGGGGGGCTGCTCGATTTGATTCGACCGGGAGGGGGAGGATCGTCTTCGTCGGAGCTGGCTTCGAGGTGGGCGGATGCTTCAGCGTCTCGAACTGGGGGGGGGGGGGCTTGTCTTCGTCGGCGACGTTCGCTTGAGGGGGGGGGGGGCTGTCGATAGGTTTAGGTTTTTTTTTCTTGTTTTCTGTTTAATGAATCGGGGGGGGGGGCAGAAAGGGAGATAAAGTGAGGGAATTAAAATTTATTTTATTATTTTATTATTTAATTTTTCAAAAAAAGTTGACTTTTACATACGACCTCGAAACGAGGCCCACCGCCTGTCGCCCATAGCGTTTTACCCCCATTCCGAACACAATGGGATATGTATCGTAAGCTGATTCGATTGTTTCGAATAGTTTCCGTTGAATTTACATTTAAATCCTTATATTGAATTTTAAACGTACATTTCAAATTACCGAGGTCACATACTAACTAGAAAAAATCCAGAAAAATATTTTCTAGTTTCGTATTGAAGATACGGTCCTAACAAAACTAGTTTCGTCGAATTCTGAGAACGTTTGAAAAATGGCCAATTTCCAGTCGATTAAAATCAACTGAAACTGGTCAAACGCGTTTTCCTTTGCCACGCTCACATATTGATTCGAAAAATTATGAAAATTGAAACATAGCAATAACTTGACCCTGCGGATCCAACAAAAGTGGTTTCGTCGGAATCCGAGGTCATTTGCAAAATGTCCATTTTTAAGGGCCTGAATTCCATAGCGACTATTCAGTATTTTCAACTGGACATATCTTTTGATTCCCGCTATCAAATTTCGATTGGTCAGATTCGTTGGAAAGATATTATCAATTAGATCCTAATGTATTTGGTTTCACTAAAAATCCGGATTGTTTTGCACCCGGTACAGTCCGACAAAGTTTGAATTCAATTTTTGAAACTGCCACGCCATTTTAGGCCTTGTTTATAATTATAATTAATTATATTCGTTTTCAATTATCGATTCCAACTCAGTTTTCATCGCCATTATTTAAAATATTTATTTTAAATATTTAAAATCCATTATTTTAGCCAATTTAAAATTTTTAAATTGGTTCAGATTTTCTGGGTCGTTACAATGACCGGGTTTAACCCATTCTGAGTAATCATCACGACAATCAAGAGTCGAAGATGAAGTGATGGTCGAAGACCGAAGGTTTTCATATCGTTGGGATGATGATGACTAGTAGCTTGAATTGGGACTGGCCTCCTAAGGAAAGATATTTAGTAATGATCGTCCAAACGCATTTGGAGATCGACGGATTTGGCTTTCGCTCAGACCCAGAGCGAACTTGTAAATGGATTGTGTGTCCGACATCGTACTCCATTAAATATCTTGTTATTGATTTTCTGTTAATGTATAAATGTTGGTGGTGAAGAATTTATTCTTTACTTAACACCCATTTATATGTTGATGGATGATCAATGGTACGGTATGGATTGACAATGTGGCACACTAAGATGAAGATGATCAAGGCTTTGTTAAAAAGCAGGCCTTGTGGTTATAACGTTACTTCGCGAGCCTCACACCCCGGTGGAGTCTAAAACGGAGCAAGGGAACGCAGGGAGTGCGCACGTCTCTTTCTAGCTAAAAGTGGTTGTTGGATTTGAGGTACCTCGGTATATTGGTCGCTACTGGCCAATTTAAAGGTCCGTTAGGATCGGGAGGCATGTGTTCAGGAATTGCCAATCCATTAAGCGTTAACGTATGGACCGGCCCTGCAGCTATCCAAGGGTTGGACAGAGTACCAATCCTGGGGCATTGCTAGAGTGTCTCGAATCGGTAAGGATCTCGCTCCTAGCCTTGACTCAGTATGGAAATCCAAATTTCCAATACGACCCTTGTGGACTTGATTGTATTACTAGTATGGAGGCATAATATATGGGTACCTATGCTTCCTAGGATTGATACATTATGATTGAAATGTTTTATTAAAACAAATACACACTGATAATAATATCGTTTCATACGTATTTACCATCTTTTAATCACCATAAGGTAAAACTCTATCCTCTGGTGTGCGTTGCATTGTGTGATGGGACCTGAGTCTTATGGTGATTCCATTTTTCCAAAAGCATTGCGTTATTTCACGATTTACTTTAAGTTATGCACGTCAATCCATTGGAGTAAACCCGTTCCGCTAACGCGGCGTGGTCCTTGGATTTGCTTTATTACTATTAGTTAAGTTAATTAAGAATTCTCACACCAGTCCCATGACTGACCCGTTGTTTGTTTCCACCTTTGCAAACTCGGGTGCCCTCTTCTCCACACAGGCAGTCGAGTAGTTTGTCTACAGGTTTATCTCTAGAGCAGGATTCTGGATTGAAGTTTAAAGCTGTGTCCAGAGCTTAGTTATTTTATTTCCGCTGCACTGTGATGTATTATAATTTTTGTAAATTTAATCTTCCGCTGTAATATAATTAGATGTACTCTGATGTTCTGTACTCTGATGTAAACATTTTGTACTGTTTATAAAAGTCGGCTGTTATTTGTTCTAATGTTGTTGTATTCCCAAAGTTAACGTATGCGGGATTTGAACGGTCTTGGTCGATTTTGCGAGCGATTAAGGGCGGGCAAAATCCGTGTCGTTACACCTGAACTCGAGAGGACTTGGATGGCGAAGGCGGCGACTCACACATAGACGAACGGAGAGGTGCGGGTTCGATTGGGTTTGAATCTGAGGCAGCGCTCGTCTCGGACAAAGGTGATGCCGCTGGGCTACGTGCTGACGAATTTCAGGCAAGGGAAAGGCGCGGTGAAGAGTAAGAACGATGGGTTTGAGATGGAGTATTATAGGTCTCCATTTATTTAGCTTTTCTTATTTTTTGTTGTTGGAGTGGAATGGCAGCAGCTTTTCATTTATATATTTTAATGGTCACGTGAAAGTTGGAGAATTAATCAAGGGGTTTTAATGAAAGCAGCGGTTTCTTTGCTATAGGTAAAACGGTGCCTTTTTATATACTGATTAACGCCAAAAGCAAATCTGGAAAATTGTTTAACATAAATGTACACAAAGAATAAAATACGTTGAATGCGTTTATTGGTAGGTGCATTAATAATATTAAATTTTAAAATAACATATGTTGAAATGTATTCAACTTTATTTTATTTTCTGAATTAATAGGTGCTTTGATTCATCCTTTCCGAATCTACTCTCTTAGTTTCCAAAGTAACCGTTTATTTCTTCGTATTATTTCCATCGTATGTCAATTAATTTAGATTCATTACCAATCAGAATTAAATTCAGTTTGCGGACCGCTAAACATTTAAAAAAAAGTTATTTAAACGAACAACGATCACCAAATTTGACAAACAAACATTGACATTTAAACTTATACATTCCCGAAATTATTTTATGAAAAATAATTATGTTCAAGATCTGATATTCCTATTGCTTATTAATAATTTATGTTTGCAGCAAAATTTAAGAATAGAATTATATTTCCATACTGATAAAATTTTATTTAATTAACCTTAAATGTACGCAGTTCAAATTTCGATCCAATTTAAAGTTGGAGTAAATTCACATGTCAAATCGTTTCTACGTTATTATGGTTATTATTTCACGATTATCATTTCAAACCCAGGTTTAAAAATATACTTATATTGAGAAATTTACATGTATAATTTATTAGATTATTAATGCTACCATAAATTTCGTTAACCACACTAGTTAAACATATGCTATATATATCGTTGACATTTAATTTCTTTACAATTTTTTTAATGAATTGAATTAAATGTTGATTTAAATATTGATTATCTTATTTGTTCATGTAATAAGTCTTTAAACAAATCAAGGATTCGACTACTAAATTTCCTTTTTTAAACAATTGTTCAAATTTAATGATTTCAAACATACATACAATTTGACAAACTTTTCCTTTGTTATAAATCATCATTCATCCTATCATAAATTGTCATTTATTGGAAATAAATTTAAAATCATGTATTAATAATATTATAAAATTAAATTTAAATCCATAACATTCAAATATCAAAATTAAATTTATACATACCAGATTAATTCAAAACCAAATTGAAATAAACTAGACTTCCAAATTCTAAGTAAAATTTCAAATATAAATTTTGATTATTAACGTTAAATACTTAATTTACTTTATATTTTAAACATCGAAATTTTTAAGTCGTTACATAAAATATTATTTACAAATATAAATCATTCGACGATTCTACTAACGTGCTTAACACGGCAAATAAAAGACTGTTTTATTGGCATATCGCATCTAAATGTTCATAATGTCAAATAAATATGTATTTTATTTACATAACATCTTTGCTAGTGACAAATAAAAAGATTATTTTTATTTTCATTATTTGAGTGCAATTTCTATTTTATATTTTAACAAATAAAAAGAAATATTTTTATTTGTATATAGTTTCAATGTATGACATGACACACATAAAAATGTTTATTTTAATTTGCATACAAACTATAATATATATTCTGACTGTCTCATTAATTTATACATAGATTCTAATGTGTATTGCAGTAGAAATGATAATTTAATATATACACAAATTCTAATGTGTATATTGACAATAAAAATGTCACTTTAATATATACACAAATTCTAATGTGTATATTGGCAAAAAAAATGATTCTAAAATTTGCATACAAACTCTATTTCAACAAAATGCATAAAAGGTGATACATTCATTTTTGTTGACAATTCAAGTTCAACAAAATGATGAAAAATTCGTTCATTTATTTTGTTGACAATTCTATTCCAACAAAATGAACAAAATGATATTTTTCATTTTTGTTGACAACACTATTTCAATAAAATGATTACAAGTGATAGTTTCATTTTTGTGAACAATTCTAGTTGAACAAAATGAATATAAGTGATGATTACATTTATGTTGACAATTCTAGTTTAACAAAATGATTAACAGTGATAATTTCATTTTGTTAACAATTCTAGTCTAACAAAATGAATAAAAAAATGACAATTTCATATTGTTAACAATTCTAATTTAATAAAATGAATATTAATGATATTTCATATTGTAACAATTCTAATTTAACAAAATGAATATTTTTGTTGTAACACAAATCTATTTACCAAAAATGCTATTCGTGTTTTGACACAAACCTATGTAACAAAAATGCTATTTGTGTTTTGACACAAACCTATAAAACAAAAATGCTATTTGCGTTTTGACACAAACATATGTAACATAAATGCTATTTGTGTTTTGACACAAACCTATGTAACAAAAATGCTATTTGTGTTTTAACTCTTTTATTCAACAAAAATGTGATTTTTGTTCTATTTCAAATCTAATAAAAAAAATGTAATTTTTGTTTTCAATCATCATATTTAACAAAATGTAATTTTTGTTTCAACTATTATATTTTGAAAAAAATGAATATTTTGGTTCAACTATTCTATTTGGCCAAAATGTTCATTTTGACAAAAATGTGTATTTTGATTCAACTAATCTATTTTGACAAAAGTGTATATTTTGACAAAAATATATGTTTTGATTCAACCAACCTATTTTGACAAAAGTGAATATTTTGACAAAAATATATGTTTTGATTCAACTAATCTATTTTGACAAAACAATAAAAATGATGATTTTGTTTTGTCGACAAATCTATTTCAACAAAACAAATAAAAGTGATATGTTTGTTTTGTCGACAATTCTAATTCAACAAAACAAATAGAAGTCATATGTTTGTAAAAGTGATAAGTTTGTTTTGTCGACAATTCTAATTCAACAAAACAAATAAAAGTGATATGTTTGTTTTGTCGACAATTCTAATTCAACAAAACAAATAAAAGTGATATGTTTGTTTGTTTACATTTTTCTATTGAACATAACAAATAAAAATGATAAATTTATTTGTTTATAATTTCTATTTCTACTTACACTACAAGGAGAATACGGATTTCCGATGGCTACAAGCCGTCGGCGGCCATCGGAAACCGACGATGGCTGTCGGAAATTGCCGTCGGAAATCTGGGCGTCCAGAAATAGCATTTTCGATGGCTATCGACAACGCTCGTCGTTTATGATTCCGATGACTTGGGACGGCTTAAGTTAGTTTCTGATGGTTTCTGATTGCCGTCGAAAACCGTTACGAACATTTGACCTATAAGCCGTCGGAAACCGTCGAAAACCATTACAATATTATAGACCTATAAGCCGTCGGAAGCCGTTTGAAATACTGCACTTTTTTTTTTTTGAATTCCAGTTGCTATTTAGCTTCTAGCCCACATTCACCACAATCCACTAAATCAGACCATCGGTCTACAATTCCAGCACACTATTTCATATTCATATCAACCAAACCACACCATTTCATACGCATATCACTAAAACCACACCATTTCAACCCAAAATATCATAAAAACCACAAAACACAAATATAGCATAACAATTCTACCATTACAACAACGTACAATACATAAAGACTACTACATCACCCCACTACATCATGTCTAGGTCAAAATACACACAAAATATCAACACATCATATCATGTCTACCATCAAAACACATGAAACATGTCAACCCAAAGTCATACACCCATACCATAACAAACTAGTCATATATGTACATGTCCAACTAAAAAACATATCTGTCTCCATCCCTAACTAATCCTCATCATCTACAGAAGAAGCTGATGAGGGGAAGCGCCCATACTCTTGTGCAAACTTTGCTAAGCGTCGATCTAAAATCTGAGTCGTCTCTATAGCTGGACGTCGATTCTGCTCCTCCAGCTGTGCCACCCTAGCTCTCAGCTCCTCAATCTCTGCGGTGGCTATATCAGCTCTAGCCTGTTTGCCCCATGCCTGCTGACTAGTGGGGTGTAACATATTTAAAAAGAAATTAATCATATAAGATTATTGTAATAGCCTGTAATTTGTAAAAGTTATTTATTTCTAAACTATATCAATTTAAAAATATTTATAAAGTTTAACAATATGAAACTTTTGAATCTATGATCTATGATCTATGACTCAAATTTCGTTTACGTTTAAAGTTCTAACTTCATGACTTACATTTAATTAAGCATGATATTAAACATGATATTTTGAGCATAATACATTTAATTTAATTAGAGTTATTCATAATTAAATATTAAATTAAGGTAAAAATGCTGTGATAACCCGTATCTTCCCCGGTAAGGAAAGCACGGATTACCTTGAGAACACGACAAAATAGAACGCAAACAGAAGAACATTTCATTGTTTATTACAACAATTCCATCAGATACAAGAATATACAGAGTATAAATGAATAAATTACATTCGATAAATATCAGAGATTTAAATACAGTACTGCAGCGGAAAAATAATACAAAACACAACTGAAAGTAATACACGGATACAGAGCTTTTCGAGCATCGTTCCAGCTAAAAATCAGGATCATGTGAATATAAATCTGCAAAACCAAAACTACTAGCTTCCTGTGTAGAAAATAGGGGCACCCAGAGTTTAGGTTAAAACAATTAACTCCAGGTCAGTCATGTGACTGGTGTGTGAACTAAAACAGTTATTTAAAACTTTACTTTAAAAGAGAGTAATTCAGGGGACCACGCCGTAAAACACGGAACGGGTTTCCTCCCAAGAATACCAGTGCATAGAATAAACAAGCAATGCTTTTTTGAAAAATGAAGCTATTATAAGACCCAGGTCCCATCACACAATGCAACGCAAGCCGGAGGATAGGGTTTTCCCTTATAATAGCCAAACATGCTTGGTACGTTTAAAACAAATCATTTAATAGTATTATAAGTGTATAGTGTCAAAACACTTTCAATCATAAATATAAATCATAGACGGCATAAGCGCCCCATCCCACTATGTCGCCATACTAGGCTCTACAAATAAATCCGAAATACACGTATTGGAAATTGGATTTCCGTCATGAGTCGAGGCAAGGGGCAAGCTCCTCTCCGCTTCGAGACACTCTAGCAAATGCCTCAGGACTACACACTCTGGGTAACCCCTGGGATCCTCCAAGACCGGTCCTCTCTTACGTTTGAGGATTAGTTATTCCTGAACACACGTTTACCGACCCTATAGGACCTATAATCGAGGTGCCTCTCATCCAAACCACAAAGGTGAAAAGTATATAAATGTCAGGGCTGGTAGGTCACTGACACCACCCATAGCTAGAAAGGAACGTCGTGCACTCCTTGGGTCCTCATTCCGTTTTTGACTCATACCGAGGTGTGAGGCTCGCGAATCCACGCTATACACAAAGCTGCCACGTAGGTCGTGCTTTGATCATCAACCACAAGACTTTGCTTTTCAACAGAAGCCTTGATCCATGCAACTCAACGTGCCACACAGGCAATTCATGCCATGCGATTGATATATATCGATATATAACCTCTAAGCTCGTACGTCTCAGAGAAGAGCGTTAAGCAAGAGAATAAATTCTCCGCCGCCAAATAGATATATATTTAACCGAAATCAATCAACATAGAATAAATTTCAATGTCAGACACACAATCCATTTACAAGTTCGTTCTGGGTCTGATCAAAACCGGAGGCACTTTCCTCTCATATCCAGCGATCTCCAAGTATGTCTGGACGACCACCAACTGATTCCCTCATCTTGGGTGTACAGCCCAATCAAGATCATCAGTAATCACCCAAACGATGTGAAGACTTCTGGTCTTCAATCACCGTCTTCATCTTCGACATATCATCGAATCGGTTATTCAGAATGGGTATAAACCCGGCCTTTCTGAATGACCCGCGTATATAGTAAACAAATTGTGACGGCAAGGAATTTCGCTCGGTCCGAACCAGTCGCTAAACCGATCCAGGCCGTTCGAAACGCCCTATCGTTTGAGAACAGGACAAAACAGAACGCATACAGAAGAACATTTCATTGTATATTACAACAATGCATCAGATTACAAGAATATACAGAGTATGAAACAATATTACACAGAAATATCAGAGATTTAAATTACATTTAAATACATAGCAGCGGAAAATAATACAATACACAACTAGAAGGAGATATACGGATACAAAGCTTTCCGGATATCGTTCCAGCTGTAAACCAGGATCCTGTGAATATAAATCTGCAAAACCAAAACTGCTAGCTGCCCGTGTCAAAATAGGGGCACCCAGAGTTTAGGTTAAAACAATAAACTCCAGGTCAGTCATGGGACTGGTGTGAGAACTAAAACAGTTATTAATCTTTATTTTAAGTCATTAGGTAAATCAAGGGACCACGCCGTATAACACGGAACGGGTTTCCTCCCAAGAATACCAGTGCATAAAACAAACAGCGCAATGCTAAATAAAAAAAAATGAAGCTGTTATAAGACCCATGTCCTATCACACAATGCAACGCAAGCCGGGGGATAGGGTTTTCCCTTATAACAGCCAAAGAATGCTTGATACGTTTAAAACAAATCATTTGATACTATTATAAGTGCATAGTGTATAAAGCAACTTCAAATCATAAGTATCAATCATAGGCGGCATGGGTACCATATATCATGTCGCCATATATAGGTTTACAAATAAAACCGCAAAGTCACGTATTTGGAAATTGGATTTCCATCTATGAACCGAGGCGAAAGATAGTCCTCACCGACTTCGAGACGCTCTAGCCCGTGTCTCAGGCAAGTACTCAGTCAAGCCTTTGGATCGTCAGGGCCGGTCCACCGATGTGGATTAAAATGCCTGAACACTACGTTTCCCCACCCTATGGGGTGTCAATGAGCCAACAAATGACTCCATCGGTTCGAGAACGACCGATATATCCGAGGCGCCTCGCAACAGCAACAACCACATAAGTCAAACTCGTCAGGGCGTGTAAAACCACTGACGCCACTTCTAACTAGAAAGAAACGCAAGTCCTCCCTGAGGTCCGTCTCCCGTTTTTGATTCATACCTGGTGTGAAACACGCGAGGTAAACGTTACACAAAGCTACGCCACAAAGGCCGTGCTTTGATCATCACCACAAGACTTTGCTTTTCAACAGAAGCCTTGATCATTTGCATCTTAGCATGCCACACAGGCAAACCATCCTATGCAACCGATATCAGTCACACAGAATGAAATCCGATGTCAGACACACAGTCCATTTACAAGTCCGTCCTGGGTCTGAACGAAACCGGAGGCACCTAGTACCCCGCATATCCTTCGATCTCCAAGTACGTCTGGACGATCACTAACTGTTTCCATCTTCTTGGGTGTACAGCCCAATCAAGATCATCAGTAATTACCCAAACGACGTGAAGACCTCCGGTCTTCGACCATCGTCTTCATCTTCGACTTATCGTCGTATCAGTTATTCAGAATGGGATAAACCCGGTCTTTCCGAATAACTCGCGTATATATTATAAAAGTGTTACATAAACACAACATACGCCTCATTCCAATTCATTAGTCACTAACCGTAAATTAATCAAGAGAATAATTCCCCAAATATTAACCCCGAAGGCCGGAACCAACATCAGATCAATATCCAGAAAACCATTCTGCTTGGCTAACCGACAGTTAGTTTCTAAATTTCACATTCATAGGAAAAGGTTCCCCTTAATTTTATCCAAGATAAATTCCTTGAACTTATTCTTTATTCTATTTTTGAATCTCAATTCAAACTAGTCGGGATTAGCGAACCTTACCGAAGTAATCATTGGTTTTAATTTCCCAATCCCAACCTATTTATCCCATGAAGTAAAACTGGTAATACTTCATATCTAACACCACAGTGTTATCAGTAAATTCAATTACCATTTCACGTTCAAATCTAATTAAAGATTTAACTATCGCTTGGAGAAAAACTGGTGATACTCCATTCTCGACCATTTTAATCTAATTAAAGATTCATTAAAACTCCACTTAGTTTTAATCTTTGACTGGGTTAAAGAATCAGTGTCATTTAAAAACACGGTTCACGATAAACCCAAAATCACATTCATTAATCATCGGGTTAAAGAACGAGTGTTATTTAAAACACTGTCTACGATAAACCCAAAAATCAATATCGATTCAATTCCAATTAAATGTTATTTAATTGGTACTCTTCATTAAATCTAAATAAAAAGATTTAATCTTTCTCAACTGGGTTCAAGAACAGTGTTAGTGAAGACACCATTCACGACAAACCCAAATCACATTCGATATTCAATACAAGGCTCTGAATAGAAAATATATCGGCCTATATTCAATATCAAATTCTACGATTAACAAATGTCGTAGTGGAAATAACGATATAAATATATATCTTTCAAATTTCCATAACAACACCTGTATAATCACGACTTCCAACATCGAAATATTCCGAAGACAATTTCGATTCAAATCCACTCCAATGCAATCATCGGAAATTTTGGTTATTTTCAAAACCCTTTTTAAATTCAATTTATTTATTTAAAAATAAATAGAATTATATTTCTAGTTCAAAACTAGTTCATTTCGATAAAAATCCATTTTTATCTTTTCAAATATGGAGTTTTTCATCCCAGTTCTTTCTAAATCATTTCTTATGATTTTACACAAATTATTGCTATTTTTAATAATTTTATCAAGGCCCGTACAGTCGATTTCCATCAATGGCCATCGAACTGCACTTACAGCGACCTTTTTCGAATTTGATTTGGACATAATTCCAAATCCAACCGTTAGATTTCAAATTTCTAATATTCGTTAGAAAGCTCTTTTCGATACGAACCCAACGGTTTCGGTTTTAGGAGAATCCGACGGTCGGATCTCCTGTAATGTCCGTTTGAAATCAATGGTCGAAATTCACGAACTACCGCGGCGCGGCGCGTTCTATTCAGGCCATTATATTATATATATAATATATATAATATATATTTCGTCGATTTCTATTCAAAACGAATTATATAAATAGTTTTAAAATCGTTTCAAAACCTATTTCAACTTTCATTTCAATTCAAAGGAAAATTGAATTCTTCTTTATAAATTCGTTTCAAAATTCATTTCTATTCAATTCAAATTTCAATTCAATTTGAATTCATTTCAATTCGCTTTCAATTCAATTTGAATTCGTTTTCAATTCAATTCGTTTCGAAATCATTTTCAATTCAATTCATTTCGAAATCGTTTTCAATTCAATTCATTTCGAAATCGTTTTCAATTCAATTCATTTCGAAATCGTTTTCAATTCAATTCATTTCGAAATCGTTTTCAATTCAATTCATTTCAAAATCGTTTTCAATTCAATTCATTTCGAAATCGTTTCAATTCAATTCATTTCAAAATATTCGATTTCGATTCCACTTTTCAATATTCATTTCAAAATGAATGAATCGATATAAATATCGTTCACGTCAAAATGGCGTCAATCTAATCGACACGGCTTCATAAGTTTTTATTTTCAAATATTCTATTTCAAATATTTCTTTTTCAAAATAGTTGTTATTATCAAAATATTTCGTTCAACACATGACCAATCTCAATGAATGAGTACTGTCAACACATGAACTTTTATTTTATATTGATAAAGATGTAAATTTTATTACTAAAATATTTCGTTCAACACATGACCAATCTCAATGAATGAGTACTGTCAACACATGAACTTTTATTTTATAATATTCTTTATTTTTCAAATTGGAATGAGGCCCAATCAATTACCATATAAAGTTAATTATATGGATTTTCATGCATTACACACATATAATAGCATTGAAAAATAATCAACCATCAACCAAAGTGCACTACACTGTATAAGCATCAAATATAGATATCTAACGCTTATAACAGCCTGTCAATCAATCGATCGACATATTTAATCAATCAGGATGAGTGAACTGCATATTTCATCCTAACACCCGTGTGGGGTTTCAAACAATCAAACAAATATTTTATTTGTGCAGTTGGGCGATGTGTAAAATTTATCGACCCAATCAATGTCCTTCAAATAAGTGTACATAAACAAACCGTCTGGTTTGTAAATGAATATTTTATTTATTCACATTCACGTTAAAATTTATATTTTTAACGATAAAACATTTTATTCAACCTATGAATATTCTATTCGGTTCATTTATTAAATAAAATGATATTTTTATTTTTCTAACATATTTTAGAAAATTTCGGCGGCATAACGGCACGATACTAGAAACGGGACGAGGCCTAGCCTTATCCCCGGTCTAGTGAAGGCCCACGCCATTCACACATCAATCAAATCAATTCGTTATGTAAACCACAAAATTTGGAGTAAGAGTCTAACCTAGCCTTACTCCTTCGCCTTATAACGGCGCACGTCTAACCCTAACCAATTTATCGATTCGATTTTTCGCACCACAAACCACATTCAAACCAATATCGCAATCAATCACCAAACAGTCAAACAAACAAGTCCATGGTCTGTGGACGATTGTGTCGGGTGCTACTAAGCACCGTCTGCATCCTAGTATATATATAACTAGAAAAATTAAATTGAAAGGTGAGAAGTTCTCACATATAGCTATCCTAGCTCCACGGCAATTCTAATGCAGGAAATCTTCGCCAACTCGCCTTCGTTGCCCGTATTCTCTACATATGTAAAAATCGAATTTTTACTTCAAAGTTCAATATATAAAAATCGAATTTTTATTTCGAAGTTCAACATATAAAAATCATATTTTTATTTCAAAGTTCAACATATAAAAATCATATTTTTAATTCGAAGTTCAACATATAAAAATCATATTTTTATTTCGAAGTTCAACATATAAAAATCATATTTTTAATTCGAAGTTCAACATATAAAAATCATATTTTTAATTCGAAGTTCAACATATAAAAATCATATTTTTAATTCGAAGTTCAACATATAAAAATCATATTTTTAATTCGAAGTTCAACATATAAAAATCATATTTTTAATTCGAATTTCAACATATAAAAATCATATTTTTAATTCGAATTCAACATATAAAAATCATATTTTTAATTCGAAGTTCAACATATAAAAATCATATTTTTAATTCGAAGTTCAACATATAAAAATCATATTTTTAATTCGAAGTTCAATATATAAAAATCAAAATTTTCTTTCGAAGTTCAATATATAAAAATCATATTTTTCTTTCGAAGTTCTATATATAAAAATCATATTTTTATTTCGTCATTTCAACAATAAAAATCCGACTTTTCACATATTAAAAAATCTGATCTTTCTAAATTAAAAACATAATCTTTTCTAAATTAAAAACATAATCTTTTCTAAATTAAAAATATAATCTTTTCTAAATTAAAAATATAATCTTTTCTAAATTAAAAATATAATCTTTTCTATATTAAAAATATAATCTTTTCTATCGATAAAAAAAAATAGATAAAAATCCTACATTTTCTTTCTAATAAGCTAATTACCTTAGTTAGAGAAATAAACAACAATAATAAAAAAAACAAATGATGAAACAAAGTTAAATAAAAATAAAATAAAAAGAAAAATCAGGGCTTACATTGAATCGGAGGTGGGTTGCGCGGTCTGGAGGGGTTCGTCGTCGGAGTCGGGGGTGGGGCGCGTCAGGCGGAGGAGCGGTGGTGGGGTGGGGCTGGAGCAAGCGTCGGCGGTTTTCACGAGAGGGGGGGGGGGGGTCTGCGATGCTCGCGAATGGTCAGAGGAGGGGAGAGGGATGCAGGCGGAGGAGAAGCAGGAAGAGGGGCAGAGGATCGGAGGGGGCTGCGGTGAGGTGGAGAGCGACGGTGGAGGGAGGAGCGGCGGGTTCCTGCTTTTCGATTTTTTTTTTTCCTGAGTAATGAGATCGACGGGGGAAGGAAAGTAAAAGGGGGAGGGGGTATTTGTAAAAATTAATTTTATATTTTAATTTATATATATTTTTCGAAAAGTGTTGACTTTATCTCCGAACTGCAAACGAGGTCCAACGACTGTCGTCCATAGCTAATTACCCCCATTCCGGACACAATGGGATATGCATCGCAAGCTGATTTGATCGTTACAATCAGTTTCTGTTAAATTTACACTTAAATCGCTATATTGAATTTTAAACGTACATTTCAAATTACCGGGGTCACATATTAACTCTAAAAATTCCCGAAAAATATTTTCTAGCTTCGTATTGACTATACGGTCCTAACAAAACTAGTTTCGTCGAATTCTGAGACCGTTGGAAAAACGGCCAATTTCCAGTCGATTAAAATCAACTAAAACTGGTCAAACGCGTTTTTCTTTGCCACGCTCACATATTGATTCGAAAAATTATGAAATTTGGAATCTAGCAATAATTTGACACTGCGGATCCAACAAAACTGATTTCGTCGAAATCCGAGGTCATTTGCAAAATGTCCATTTTTAAGGGCCTGAATTCCATAGCGACTATTCAGAATTTTCAACTGGACATATCTTATCATTTCTAAGATGAAATCTCAGTTTGTTAACTTCGTTACAAAGATCTAGTTATACAGATTCAAATATTTCTTGTTTCGTTCAATTCTGACTTATATTGAATTCTGTATATTCATTTGAAATTAGAAATCGAATTTTCGAACTACCGCGCCATTTTCAATTCCTTTTATAATTATATATAAATATACGTTCGATTTATATTCAAAATAAATTTTCTCGTCGTTTTATTTAAAATAATTCATTTTAAATAATCAAAATTCGCTAAAATTGCCAAAATAAAAATTTTAAACTGGCCCAGATTTTCCGGGTTGTTACAATCTCCCCCACTTAAAACTTTTCGTCCCCGAAAAGGAACAAAGTCGAAAGTGGTTTGATTAATAAGCCCTACGTTCGATCTGGCTTCCATTCTCCAACTCTTTAGTTTCTGAGAATTTTCAAAATTTCAAAAATTTGGCTAACTCCCTAAATTTTCGAAAAATTTCGCTATAACCTCCCCTGCACCGGGAGCATCGGGGAATTTCAAATAGCTTCCCCGGTCCTTCAGATCTCAAAAAGAAAAAGAAAAAGCCAAGCGGCTAGCCAATAGGCTCACAAAATCATAATCACCCAAACAAAACAGGAAATTATGTAGTAAACATGTACCTATTTGTCGGGCAAACAAATTTTTTTCTCTGGCTCTAGCCTCCTTGCTATGACCTGTTCAATGATATACATGTATATGCAAGCAGATGCGACCAATTTTCAATACAATTCAATATTTGATTCAATTAGGCTAAATGGCTAAAAATTAGCAAACAAATAAACGAACAACACAAACATCAATCAATTAGTGAATTAGAGTTTCAAATTGATAACTTTGATACATAGTCAAAAATCAGGTTCTTGATGCCAAATCACAACAATAAGCCCTATCTAATTTTTGGTTCTCACACCAGTCTAATGGAAATATATAGATATCACACCTTCGTTACTCGAACATGAATACTAATGACGACTAGTCAATCATCAGAATCATATTAGGGCCACTAGAGTATGATTCTATATCTATCCAGTATATTAAAACTTCGAATACACGCGGATCAGACGTATACGCAAAATCTATATATACTGGACTGTCCAACTCAATATAAATTGATAATCAAATACGAATAATTGATTTAAATTTTCAAAACAAAAACTGTTTTCATTTGAAAAATATACTCTTCACACTCGTTCTAGGATACTACTGATCCTATCTCTAACGAGTCATTCCCATTGGATATTACTAATCCAATATCTGATGAATTCTTTCGTATGGTTCTAATGTGTCTTGTTCTCGAGCTTTGTAAACCAAAGCTCTGATACCAACTGTGACGGCAAGGAATTTCGCTCGGTCCGAACCAGTCGCTAAACCGATCCAGGCCGTTCGAAACGCCCTATCGTTTGAGAACAGGACAAAACAGAACGCATACAGAAGAACATTTCATTGTATATTACAACAATGCATCAGATTACAAGAATATACAGAGTATGAAACAATATTACACAGAAATATCAGAGATTTAAATTACATTTAAATACATAGCAGCGGAAAATAATACAATACACAACTAGAAGGAGATATACGGATACAAAGCTTTCCGGATATCGTTCCAGCTGTAAACCAGGATCCTGTGAATATAAATCTGCAAAACCAAAACTGCTAGCTTCCCGTGTCAAAATAGGGGCACCCAGAGTTTAGGTTAAAACAATAAACTCCAGGTCAGTCGTGGGACTGGTGTGAGAACTAAAACAGTTATTAATCTTTATTTTAAATCATTAGGTAAATCAAGGGACCACGCCGTATAACACGGAACGGGTTTCCTCCCAAGAATACCAGTGCATAAAACAAACAGCGCAATGCTAAATAAAGAAAAATGAAGCTGTTATAAGACCCATGTCCTATCACACAGTGCAACGCAAGCCGGGGGATAGGGTTTTCCCTTATAACAGCCAAAGAATGCTTGATACATTTAAAACAAATCATTTGATACTATTATAAGTGCATAGTGTATAAAGCAACTTCAAATCATAAGTATCAATCATAGGCGGCATGGGTACCATATATCATGTCGCCATATATAGGTTTACAAATAAAACCGCAAAGTCACGTATTTGGAAATTGGATTTCCATCTATGAACCGAGGCAAAAGATAGTCCTCACCGACTTCGAGACGCTCTAGCCCGTGTCTCAGGCAAGTACTCAGTCAAGCCTTTGGATCGTCAGGGCCGGTCCACCGATGTGGATTAAAATGCCTGAACACTACGTTTCCCCACCCTATGGGGTGTCAATGAGCCAACAAATGACTCCATCGGTTCAAGAACGACCGATATATCCGAGGCGCCTCGCAACAGCAACAACCACATAAGTCAAACTCGTCAGGGCGTGTAAAACCACTGACGCCACTTCTAACTAGAAAGAAACGCAAGTCCTCCCTGAGGTCCGTCTCCCGTTTTTGATTCATACCTGGTGTGAAACACGCGAGGTAAACGTTACACAAAGCTACGCCACAAAGGCCGTGCTTTGATCATCACCACAAGACTTTGCTTTTCAACAGAAGCCTTGATCACTTGCATCTTAGCATGCCACACAGGCAAACCATCCTATGCAACCGATATCAGTGACACAGAATGAAATCCGATGTCAGACACACAGTCCATTTATAAGTCCGTCCTGGGTCTGAACGAAACCGGAGGCACCTAGTACCCCGCATATCCTTCGATCTCCAAGTACGTCTGGACGATCACTAACTGTTTCCATCTTCTTGGGTGTACAGCCCATTCAAGATCATCAGTAATTACCCAAACGACGTGAAGACCTCCGGTCTTCGACCATCGTCTTCATCTTCGACTTATCGTCGTATCAGTTATTCAGAATGGGATAAACCCGGTCTTTCCGAATAACTCGCGTATATATTATAAAAGTGTTACACAAACACAACATACGCCTCATTCCAATTCATTAGTCACTAACCGTAAATTAATCAAGAGAATAATTCCCCAAATATTAACCCCGAAGGCCGGAACCAACATCAGATCAATATCCAGAAAACCATTCTGCTTGGCTAACCGACAGTTAGTTTCTAAATTTCACATTCATAGGAAAAGGTTCCCCTTAATTTTATCCAAGATAAATTCCTTGAACTTATTCTTTATTCTATTTTTGAATCTCAATTCAAACTAGTCGGGATTAGCGAACCTTACCGAAGTAATCATTGGTTTTAATTTCCCAATCCCAACCTATTTATCCCATGAAGTAAAACTGGTAATACTTCATATCTAACACCACAGTGTTATCGGTAAATTCAATTACCATTTCACGTTCAAATCTAATTAAAGATTTAACTATCGCCTGGAGCAAAACTGGTGATACTCCATTCTCGACCATTTCAATCTAATTAAAGATTCATTAAAACTCCACTTAGTTTTAATCTTTGACTGGGTTAAAGAATCAGTGTCATTTAAAAACACGGTTCACGATAAACCCAAAATCACATTCATTAATCATCGGGTTAAAGAACGAGTGTTATTTAAAACACTGTCCACGATAAACCCAAAAATCAATATCGATTCAATTCCAATTAAATGTTATTTAATTGGTACTCTTCATTAAATCTAAATAAAAAGATTTAATCTTTCTCAACTGGGTTCAAGAACAGTGTTAGTGAAGACACCATTCACGACAAACCCAAATCACATTCGATATTCAATACAAGGCTCTGAATAGAAAATATATCGGCCTATATTCAATATCAAATTCTACGATTAACAAATGTCGTAGTGGAAATAACGATATAAATATATATCTTTCAAATTTCCATAACAACACCTGTATAATCACGACTTCCAACATCGAAATATTCCGAAGACAATTTCGATTCAAATCCACTCCAATGCAATCATCGGAAATTTTGGTTATTTTCAAAACCCTTTTTAAATTCAATTTATTTATTTAAAAATAAATAGAATTATATTTCTAGTTCAAAACTAGTTCATTTCGATAAAAATCCATTTTTATCTTTTCAAATATAGAGTTTTTCATCCCAGTTCTTTCTAAATCATTTCTTATGATTTTACACAAATTATTGCTATTTTTAATAATTTTATCAAGGCCCGTACAGTCGATTTCCATCAATGGCCATCGAACTGCATTTACAGCGACCTTTTTCGAATTTGATTTGGACATAATTCCAAATCCAACCATTAGATTTCAAATTTCTAATATTCGTTAGAAAGCTCTTTTCGATACGAACCCAACGGTTCCGGTTTTAGGAGAATCCGACGGTCGGATCTCCCGTAATGTCCGTTTGAAATCAATGGTCGAAATTCACGAACTACCGCGGCGCGGCGCGTTCTATTCAGGCCATTATATTATATATATAATATATATAATATATATTTCGTCGATTTCTATTCAAAACGAATTATATAAATAGTTTTAAAATCGTTTCAAAACCTATTTCAACTTCCATTTCAATTCAAAGCAAAATTGAATTCTTCTTTATAAATTCGTTTCAAAATTCATTTCTATTCAATTCAAATTTCAATTCAATTTGAATTCATTTCAATTCGCTTTCAATTCAATTTGAATTCGTTTTCAATTCAATTCGTTTCGAAATCGTTTTCAATTCAATTCATTTCGAAATCGTTTTCAATTCAATTCATTTCGAAATCGTTTTCAATTCAATTCATTTCGAAATCGTTTTCAATTCAATTCATTTCGAAATCGTTTTCAATTCAATTCATTTCAAAATCGTTTTCAATTCAATTCATTTCGAAATCGTTTCAATTCAATTCATTTCAAAATATTCGATTTCGATTCCACTTTTCAATATTCATTTCAAAATGAATGAATCGATATAAATATCGTTCACGTCAAAATGGCGTCAATCTAATCGACACGGCTTCATAAGTTTCTATTTTCAAATATTCTATTTCAAATATTTCTTTTTCAAAATAGTTGTTATTATCAAAATATTTCGTTCAACACATGACCAATCTCAATGAATGAGTACTGCCAACACATGAACATTTATTTTATATTGATAAAGATGTAAATTTTATTACTAAAATATTTCGTTCAACACATGACCAATCTCAATGAATGAGTACTGTCAACACATGAACTTTTATTTTATAATATTCTTTATTTTTCAAATTGGAATGAGGCCCAATCAATTACCATATAAAGTTAATTATATGGATTTTCATGCATTACACACATATAATAGCATTGAAAAATAATCAACCATCAACCAAAGTGCACTACACTGTATAAGCATCAAATATAGATATCTAATGCTTATAACAGCCTGTCAATCAATCGATCGACATATTTAATCAATCAGGATGAGTGAACTGCATATTTCATCCTAACACCCGTGTGGGGTTTCAAACAATCAAACAAATATTTTATTTGTGCAGTTGGGCGATGTGTAAAATTTATCGACCCAATCAATGTCCTTCAAATAAGTGTACATAAACAAACCGTCTGGTTTGTAAATGAATATTTTATTTATTCACATTCACGTTAAAATTTATATTTTTAACGATAAAACATTTTATTCAACCTATGAATATTCTATTCGGTTCATTTATTCAATAAAATGATATTTTTATTTTTCTAACATATTTTAGAAAATTTCGGCGGCATAACGGCACGATACTAGAAACGGGACGAGGCCTAGCCTTATCCCCGGTCTTGTGAAGGCCCACGCCATTCACACATCAATCAAATCAATTCGTTATGTAAACCACAAAATTTGGAGTAAGAGTCTAACCTAGCCTTACTCCTTCGCCTTATAACGGCGCACGTCTAACCCTAACCAATTTATCGATTCGATTTTTCACACCACAAACCACATTCAAACCAATATCGCAATCAATCACCAAACAGTCAAACAAACAAGTCCATGGTCTGTGGACGATTGTGTCGGGTGCTACTAAGCACCGTCTGCATCCTAGTATATATATAACTAGAAAAATTAAATTGAAAGGTGAGAAGTTCTCACATATAGCTATCCTAGCTCCACGGCACTTCTAATTCAGGAAATCTTCGCCAACTCGCCTTCGTTGCCCGTATTCTCTACATATGTAAAAATCGAATTTTTACTTCAAAGTTCAATATATAAAAATCGAATTTTTATTTCGAAGTTCAACATATAAAAATCATATTTTTATTTCAAAGTTCAACATATAAAAATCATATTTTTAATTCGAAGTTCAACATATAAAAATCATACTTTTATTTCGAAGTTCAACATATAAAAATCATATTTTTAATTCGAAGTTCAACATATAAAAATCATATTTTTAATTCGAAGTTCAACATATAAAAATCATATTTTTAATTCGAAGTTCAACATATAAAAATCATATTTTTAATTCGAAGTTCAACATATAAAAATCATATTTTTAATTCGAAGTTCAACATATAAAAATCATATTTTTAATTCGAAGTTCAACATATAAAAATCATATTTTTAATTCGAAGTTCAACATATAAAAATCATATTTTTAATTCGAAGTTCAACATATAAAAATCATATTTTTAATTCGAAGTTCAACATATAAAAATCATATTTTTAATTCGAAGTTCAATATATAAAAATCAAATTTTTCTTTCGAAGTTCAATATATAAAAATCATATTTTTCTTTCGAAGTTCTGTATATAAAAATCATATTTTTATTTCGTCATTTCAACAATAAAAATCCGACTTTTCACATATTAAAAAATCTGATCTTTCTAAATTAAAAACATAATCTTTTCTAAATTAAAAACATAATCTTTTCTAAATGAAAAATATAATCTTTTCTAAATTAAAAATATAATCTTTTCTAAATTAAAAATATAATCTTTTCTATATTAAAAATATAATCTTTTCTATCGATAAAAAAAAATAGATAAAAATCCTACATTTTCTTTCTAATAAACTAATTACCTTAGTTAGAGAAATAAACAACAATAATAAAAAAAAAACAAATGATGAAACAAAGTTAAATAAAAATAAAATAAAAAGAAAAATCAGGGCTTACATTGAATCGGAGGTGGGTTGCGCGGTCTGGAGGGGTTCGTCGTCGGAGTCGGGGGTGGGGCGCGTCAGGCGGAGGAGCGGTGGTGGGGTGGGGCTGGAGCAAGCGTCGGCGGTTTTCACGAGAGGGGGGGGGTCTGCGATGCTCGCGAATGGTCAGAGGAGGGGAGAGGGATGCAGGCGGAGGAGAAGCTGGAAGAGGGGCAGAGGATCGGAGGGGGCTGCGGTGAGGTGGAGAGCGACGGTGGAGGGAGGAGCGGCGGGTTCCTGCTTTTCGATTTTTTTTTTCCTGAGTAATGAGATCGACGGGGGAAGGAAAGTAAAAGGGGG